>CM069862.1:46720035-47395035 GCA_036172795.1 Pelodytes ibericus | reverse complement strand
TTTGTTCTTTTGTTATGCTTGCATTATTGGCACTGCTAATACAGTCATTTAGTCACGTGACTGGGCAGTAAATGTTGGCTTAATTAATTTTCCAGTGAAAGGTAATGATACAGTCCAATATTCAGTGACCTGATACAGGACCATCAACCTGAAGCCTCTCTAAGCGTGGCTATTTATCTTGGGTGGAAATCTGTTGGGACACTAAAACGGTGTTGTGGGAAAATCTTCTTTCTGTAAACATTTGCTTCTTTAGAAGAAGCAGATGTTACAAATGTAGTGCTTGTGGTCCATTATAAACCCAACGTATCTTTTTAAACACATGCCGGGTTTTATTTCCACTGAGGCAGAACTGATCTGGCTGAGGTGTGCACCAACAGTGTCCACATGTGCTCAGCCATTCAGTTGGCATTCATGCACGTTTGGGGTCTGATGTGCCTCTGCTTGTACAGACTTTGTTAGGGTCTCCTCTATTTGGGAGAGATAAACTGTGTTTTAAAACAATTATCACAAAATGAACCTGAATGTAAATAACAGGAAATACTGTTTGGGGGGGGGGGGGGGGGGGGGTGCGTGTTTCTACCTCTGCAACTGTTTGTAAAGCCTTTTTAAGGTACAAATTATCTTACACTTGTGTAATACCTTTTTTCCCCATCTCCAGGCCCGAGTTCTACAAGCACATTGTGCTTTCAGGCGGATCAACTATGTACCCAGGGCTTCCATCCCGCCTGGAACGAGAACTTAAACAGCTTTACTTGGAACGAGTGCTAAAAGGAGATGTGGAAAAACTATCGGTAAGATAACAAAGTAACCTTCCTGTGTTGCATGTTCTAGATATTAAAGAGACTATAAGCTTGAAAGTAGCTGAATTCATGTTAAGGGTATCTAGTGTCTATCTAGTGTCTATCTAGCTAAACACTAGGAGCTGCAAAAAAGATTCCGGTCATGTCCATGAATGTGTCTCACCTCATCAATGGCTGGCCAGAGTGACTCCCGACATAAAGCTGCTGTATCCATACAGGACATTTCATCTCAATTTTGTGTTAAGATGATTATATACTTTGCCCAATTCAAATAGAGATTTATGTATATTTTTTGTTTTTATTATTTTGTCTGAGGAAACAAAATACTGTGATGACTAGTTATGTTCATGGAAAGTGCCCACATACAGTGTGAGGCTATCTATGAGAATGACCGCATTATAATGTGTGAAGGATGGGGCCTGCAAATGTGTCAGAATAGCAAAGGTGAAACTGAGTAAGAAACGTGCACAAAAAGGAAAAAGAGCGAATGGAAGAAAAAAGTGAACATGCGTGAGGGCTGACCATTTTGCCTGACATTCTTTGAGCCATTAAAATTAAATGCAAAGTTTATTGCAAACAACATATTTTTCATTTCATCACATGGATGACAAATCTAAACAGGTGTGAAATCACTCTGCCTTTCATATCTGACGGCCAGATGGAAAACAAATCCAGGAAGCTGAAATATGTCATTACATAATATTGGTAATAAAGGTTGTCTGTCAACTTTTTAAGTTAAAAAAAAATATGAAAAGGAACATAATAAGTATACATGTTGTGTCCGAATATATATATTTATAACTGTAAAATCTCAGTTAATGTCAGTTGGACTAAATCAATGTATTCATCTCAGTTGGAAAAAAAAAAACTTGCCTACAGTAATGTGAAGAGTGAAACTGAAATCTGGACTGCAGCCCATTGGCTAGGTCTGGTTAAAGGCAGTGGTTTTGATGAGCAAAATGTCACGCAGGTGAGTCACTTAGTCTTGTCCTCACGCGGTTTTTGTTAAAGTTCGTAGCGGAGAATGTATTCTCACACAAATACGTTGAGCCAAACAAGCTCAGCATTTTCTTAGCCAATGTTCGAATCTCTTCAAACCAGCTCTTATCCAGTTGGCGGTAAAAGTTCACAAGAGAGAGGTGTTGGCGACGACTACATAACCCGCTGTCACAATGCAGCTCAATGAGCTTGAGCTGCGGCTCATCTGGAGCATCATTGGGGTCAACAGAGAATGGAGAGGAGAAAAGACTGATCTCCTTTTCAATAGCTACAAAAGCGCCGTTTAAACAGAGATGCGATGTCTGCTGCATACCTGCTCGTTTGTGCAATGATTATTGTCCTGTTGAAAACTGTTCATTATTTCCCGCAACGCTGACAAATGTATGGTATTGGGCTGTGTTTGTGACAATTGCCTTTGGAAAAGTTGCAGCTTTGTTCCGAAGGCTTTGAGGTGTGAATAAAGCAGGTTCACTGCTGCATCTTTCCCCTGACTCGTGTTCAGTACATTCAGATGCTTTATGTCAATTAAAAACCCCAAATCAGCCAGCCAGATTGGATCAGATACTTCTTGCATCGGTTGTCCCTTTAGTTTCCAAGAATTCCCTGATTTCCTTTCTGGGAGAGTGGAAACGCTGCAGTCTGAGCCATCTTACATCATTGTGATAGAAAACATCTTCGTATTCAGCCTGGATGTCCAGTAGAAACGGTTTAAACTTGCGGTGGCACAGGGCTTTAGAGCGAATAATAATGATAAAATGAGCATATTTGAGATGCACAGAGCATGTTGATGAATGATACAATGGAGTTTAATAGCTTTGCCTCCTTCAATCACCTTGTTACAGATTAGGGTTGATAATCCACCTCGTTCCCCAGCCATGACAGGTGCCCCATCAGTAATAATCCCAGTAACTTTGTTCCAAGGTATTTTCATGTCTTCTATGGCGGAACTAACAGAAAAAAATACATCTTTTGCTCTTGTTTTGGTCTGTAAGGCTCTGGAGGTCAAGTAGCTCTTCAGTCACATTCATTTCATCATCCACCCCTCGCGTAACAATCAGCAGCTGAGCCGTGTCAGAGAGGTCCGTGCTTTCATCACAGGCTATTGAAAAGAAGTCCAAATCCACTCCTTTGGACGTCAGCTGTCTCTTAATATCTTCAATTCTCCGTGCTACAATGTTACGAGCCAGGCAAATGTTGGCAAACTCTTGCTTCTTCTCTGGACAGATATTCTCAACAATTTTCATAACGCATTCTTTGATAAATGCACCCTCCGCAAAAGATTTGCAATTTCTAGCAATGAACTTTGCCATCTCATAGCTCGCCCTTGTGGCATTTTCATTTGACTCGCGGGCTCTTGTAAACAAATCACTGTTGTGACATTAAAACAGCTTCAAGTTGCTTACACTTTTCACTGTGGTCGCTCCCTGTTAGCTTGTCATGTGCTATGTCTCGATTGGTAGTGTCTCTTGACATTAAATTCCTTATAAACAGCCACAGACTCTCTTTACAGTCACCATTTTAGAAATTGTCCAGAACGGTAAGGGATCATGTGAGCTCAATGCCAGAGGTTTTGGTCTAATTGTGTTTGCCCAAGCCCTAATTACACTGTTTGTTTGCCCGAGCACTAATACACTGCCCAACAGGAATAGTACTGTATAATGTACCAGTGCTCAATGCTGGCGGATCACAAGTGAGGGGCAGTGTCTGCAGGCGGTGTCTTATAACCTCATGTAATAAACTTGGATCTTTTTTACTTTTAGTAGCGACCTTCTGGACTATTGTCCCCAGTCCTGAATAAATATGGCAAGTGCAGATTCTCTTCAGTTGCAGCAAAGATGAATTGCCTGCCTTCGTGGCTGTATGTAGTGAAAACACCGCGCAGGGAGAAGGAACGTACCAAATCCCGCGATGTCAGAGAGATTGCAGGAATGCCGACTGAGGATGTGCATACCCGCAGCGTTGAAAGATTCAGAGATCCCAGGGGTCCTGAGTGGTGCTCTGGGATTCACCGGGGCCACAACAGATAGATTTTGACAAATTACCTGTGGGGTCGTATTAAACCGGAACATAGGCGATCGGCCCGCTGGCTGGACTTTGGAAATGACTGGCTTAGGTGAAATGAATACTGGAGGGAAGTGACAAGGCCCAGCATTGAAGCCATGTCTTCGCGTTCCTTTATGTGCGAAGATTCTATATTGACGAACAAACAAATAAACTAGTCCTCAATAACATGTGAATGCACAACCTAATTAAAAATATATATTATTTAAACCATGGTGGGTTTTTATTTTGTATTCATAGTAATACTTAAGAGTATTACCATGTTAGCTTTGAGGGTCTAACCCCCAAGCCGACATCCCCTCCACCCCCACCAAAATCAGGAGTTAAAATAATACCATTTATTGGCTAACAGAGTTAAATAGCCATATTTGAATATGTCCTCAGGAAGGGACCTAGCAACTTGGTCTTGAAAGCTGGCAAATAGTGTCTGCCCGCACATTGCACAGGACTGGAAAATAAGCTGGGGTATAATATGCCTAGCAACTTGGTCTTGAAAGCTTGAAATCCAACTCTTGGCCAATGAATGATATAATTTATATTCTAGTAATGAAAAAGCTTGCACTCTGAATTTCAAAGTAGAGAAAGTGTTTTAATGGCAGTGATCAAAAAGCGTAGAATCCAAGCCGTTAGTGAGAAGAGTGTACTTGGCATGTTTCCACGCCCAATCATAAGTAATACAAATAAAACAAACCATTGCACTTAAACATAGATCTGGAAAAAAAAAACAGAAGGCAATACAATCCAGCAAGCTACAATTTACATGAGAACTGGAACACCAGAGGAAATATCCTCGTTTCGGCTTGAAAGGTAATTTATCAAGAGGCATTTGTGCATGTCCATTCTGGACTTTTTAAGGAACTGAAAGGCTTCATATTTCGTAAGGAAATTACATGCTATGAATCTTTATTGCACATATGAAAAATCTGACTACCTTATTTAAAAAAAATCAGAAGAATCATTTCATCCTGGGGTTCTGAAGTGTATTACCTGCAAAAAATATACTATAGAAGTTCCCACGTTTGTCACTAGAGGGGGCTTGGGTCTGTATATGGCACTTCATTTCCCTTTTACAGATACAGCTATTGGCTTGTAAATTGAAGTGGGAAAAAAAGTGGGCCAACCATTTCCTTATTTTGGATTTTGTGTTGTACATCTGTTTTTACGTGTGTGTGTGTGTGTGTGTATACCAAGAACCACACAGGTTGTTGCTGCTTTGTGGGGATTGAGCGCTAGATTTTGACCTCTTGTCACCTTTTTTTTTTTTTATGTATGCAGAATTAAAATTTTAACTCCAAGAATAGTAGAAGAACACTGTGTGTTCATTATACCCCAGCATATTCTGCAGTCCTGTGCAATGGGATGCAGACGTGATTAGCCATACCTGAATGGTTGACAATTATTCCAAGGCCTTGTTAGGGGTTTTTGATTCTTGGACAGAATGGTTGCAAATGTATAGAAACAGAATACCTGCTCAGCCAATGAGGGGGGGCTGTCGGCGTTGGTGCCCAATCATATTTGAGGTTAATTCCACACAGACAGCTGACCTGAATGTCTTCTTCAGCCAACTTCCTCCTATTTTGGAGGATGTGATTACTGAGATTATGAATCTTACTAGTTTCAAGAATGTGTCAATGCAGTGCTGTACAAATAGCAGGTAACATTTCTATATTTAGACACAATGGTATAAAACACTGTTAAAACAATCACTCCAGCCAGAATGGATAAACTAATAAATACATGTTAAAAATGGCCACTTTATTTTAAATGCAGGAAGGTCTAGATGTACAATATGAGCATTGAAGATGGTGCACTCCTTTTCCCTATTTTGCAGATCCTGAGTTCAGCTGTATACTCACAATTGTGCATATGCAGGTATAAGAGGGAGTAGCAGTATGTTGTATAATTTGTAATGGTGAAACAATTTCTTCTCTAGTCAACCTGCTGAAAATGGTGGCTGTTGTGTTTTTGTCATGAAACATTTAGAATTGATAAATGTTCCAAAACATTGTGTTCTCTGTTTTGCAGAAATTTAAGATTCGCATTGAAGACCCTCCTCGTCGTAAACATATGGTGTTCCTCGGAGGAGCTGTGTTAGCAGACATCATGAAAGACAAAGACAACTTCTGGATGACTCGCCAAGAGTACCAGGAGAAGGGAGTGCGTGTGTTGGAGAAACTTGGTGTGACTGTCCGATAAAATGAGCTGCCAGTTCCCATCGCTTCTCTAAAGCTTTCCTTATTTCTTTTATTGCCAATCTTTGAACTTCTTCAGCTACATGACTTGGGAAAGCCTGTCTGTGCCCTTTTTTGACCAACAAGGTCAGATTTTTTTTTGCCCTGGTTTCCTGGGTTGAGCTCTCTCAAATGTTTGGTAATGTGGCTGAATTTGACTGTTTGAGTTGCCCATTTCTATACAAATACAATGCGTATCTGAGTATCTAGTATCTGAGCCTATCTACTCTATTGTCTGTTCCCAGTAGGCATTTGGCTAATGACAATAGGCTTTTTCACATAGTGTGCTGCTTTAAGGCTCCAGGCTTTATATTTGCTCACTGGGTGGTTTGCCTTTATTACCTTACAAAAATATAAAAATTATAAAATAGGAGCTTTTAGCACTATATCCTTGGGATGTTTAACTTTGCTGCCCTTGCTGTGCACACCCCTGCCATCCCTGCCACTGAAAAGTTTTGAAGAGGCGTACTCACTAGTAACTGCTATCAAAGTGTTTTAATTTGGAAAACAGATCTTCAGTTGCTAGAATCGTAGTCATGAACAACTTCTAACATTCTCAATTTATACTGTACTTTTTTTGTTTTTTATTTTCCGCTTTTAATCTTGGGATAATATGGTAAATTTCCTTTATTATGTAGTGTACATTGGGCAGATTCCTCCCCCCCCCCCCCTCTTCTGTTCTATGCCCTATTGACAAAGCACTTGTGCACGTGAACAAACTCTTGCAGTTCATTCCTGAAACATTTAAAGGTGACAAACGTGTATGTGATTTATTTCTAAATATAAGAGAAATTGTATCTATTCTGCTTTGTTTACTGTTTTATTTTTGGTCTGCCCTGCCGCCTCCTTTCTGGCTCATGTTTGAGTGAAGCGTTGTGATTTGAGATGCGCTCTTCCTGTAAGTGCCAAGCGCAGAAGTTCAAATAACTAAGTAATGTCCGATCTTTTCACTGCAGGAAGAATGTATTGGGCAGATCTCTTGCACTTGAAAGGCTATATGTTGAGAATAAATTCCAGATCTGTAGGGTAATGGCAATTCTACTATATATTTGCTTCTAAGGTAGTGTTAGAAGTAACCTTTAGTGTTGCACTATGGGAACAAATGTCTTGGATTTATAGTCTGTGGATGTGTTTTCTGCTTAGCAGCTATAATAGTTTTTCCCTTTTTTATTTAATTGAGAACCACTTACACTTTTGTATTAATGGCATTGAGTTTAAAGGAAACTCCACACTGCTATGTAAATGACATTGGTCATTTCTCTCCAGTCTCAAAAATCTCTTATACAAATTTTAAAGTGTTCCAGAAACTATTTAGGGAGCTAAACCTATTTATTAACATTCGAATGACTATCCCTGCTAGAGTGGGTTCTCTTGGTAGATTTGAGGGCTGTGCATTTAAGAAAGTAACACTGCCTCTTGTGCTTAAATTTTTTTTCAGGTAGATGTCTGTAAATTTATACAATGGTTATATGGTCTCTTAACACTGCCTTAATTGGGTTACATTTCAAATGATAACGGTCTGCTCTGGTTTGGGTATTGAAGACATGGGTTACAAGAACTTTGTATGTGCAACAGTAAACGTTAACCCCTAGGAGTCTAATTGTGTCCCATCTTGCACTGATGGACTACAATCCTATACTCCCTGCTCAGCTTTTTAGAGTGACAGAGAATTATGAGAGATGTAGTTCAGGAACTGTTAGAGGGCCTCCGTTGGACATCTAGACCTTAGAGTTCGATATCTTTAAATTCTGGTTTGAGAAATACATTACTGAGCAAGCCTTGGGCTTTCCTGGTGATAACTTAAATTCTTATATGAAAGAAACTTGCTCCCAAGACAGTCATTGATGTGGCTTTTACAATACAGGGCAAACAACTCTTATGGTTGGTGACTTTTTTTCCCCCCCACCCTATTCTTTAATTCTATGTTTTGGCATTTATAGGTAATTTTTAAACTAATTTGGAATAAATTGGTCATTCTCTCTGGGCTGTGTGTCATCTGTTCTCTCTTGCACCATGTAATAATGCATTCCTAGTTTCTCTGTTATGATTCCTGGCAATTGGGAATACATACATAGAATAATGTTGCCGGGGGAGCAATTCAACCCTTGTGGTCAAGCATACATTTAGACTCTGTCCCACTCCCAGTATTTCAAGCCCTATTTTCCCATATAGCTTTATCAATCTTCTATATGCATCACAGCTGTGTCAGCCGGAGAGGTCATTACTGCTTGTCTGAAGCTTATTTAGCAATTTACATATATATCCTGCCTTGAAGGTAAGTGGAATTATAATTTGGGTGGGCGTCCACTTGGAGCCATAAGCAGCCAGTCCTGTGACCCACTATGGCAGGGATGTTCAAGTTCTTCTTTTCAGAGAGCCACTTCACTAGAAATGTATGTAAGTGTGCGTGGGCCACATTAATTTTTCATTGAGAGAGAAAATAACACGTGTGTGTGTGTGTGTGTGTGTGTGTGTGTGTTTTCTGAATGTTTTAGGGCACCTGTTTCCTGGCTGCTTTTGTGAAGGACCTTTGACCTACCAATTGCTTTCACCTTGTATTCTCTTTCATTGCCTCTAGTAGGTATATTGACATTTTCGTTTCTCGAATTAAATATTCCGTACACCAAAAATCTTTGACTATCCAGTAACCGTAGGAATTGTGATTTGACATTGAAGCCAACAAATTAATAGATTTATAAAAGTAGGGTGTGAATGGAGGAGAGGCTCCTTTTAATACTAGCTCCTATTCAGGGGTAGTAAGTCTATGATTTTACAATTCCAGTATTGTTCGGAACAGTCTCACTATCCCAAATGTTCAGTGCTTCTTTTTTTGCAGGGCATGCACAGTCCCAAGGGTACAGTTAGTTGTATGCTTAAAATCCTTTTTCAAAAGATCCAAGGTGTTTGAGGTATCCCCATCTGATTGCATGATTAAGAATGCATAAATCTTGCCTAAAAAGAGCATACATAATGCTACATGTTCCACTAAACCAGGCAAAGACGTATGAGTAGGCTTTCAATTTGTGATGCACATCATTTTGCTAAATTATTTCAGCTACATTTGTAAAACTACCCATTTCTAAGTTCTAGTAGTCCTTTTTCTGACATCACCTTGTAAATCACTCCTAACGTAACAGATTTGGTGCATACATATACAAACCATTTTGTTTTGTAATCTCTCTCAATTTACTTGCCAACCATTTTTTAATTGTTTTTATTACTTCCACTAGAGCACTACTCCTTCTGTAAAGTACTGTTTGCCCTCATCTTCCATCCTTTTATTTCAGCTTTTGTTTTAAAAAAAACCCAAAAACTTTTATACTGCAGGTAAAATGATTTTGCACTAGATGCTGGGATCAGAGGATAAAAACATTCAATGGTCTGTTGATAAGAAAAAACACTCTAAACATGTCCCCAACATCCAAAATAGTACTGCATGCCTTAAGAAAAAGTCTTTTTTTTTTTTTTTGAGTTAATGGAGCCCCCAAGAATCCCAACTACAGCAGAGCTGATCAGGATGCCGCTGTGCACTGAATCGGTGTCTGAATGCAGCTTATATCTGTTGGATTAAATCGTGTTTTTATGCAATTAAGAGGGCTCACTCACTGCACCCAGTTAGTAGTAAAGATTCTATAATTGAAACACAAGGTTGTCTAAAAAAAAAAAAAAAAAAAAAAAAAAGTTTGCCTAACGGAAAGACTTCTTTAAAAAACTAAAAAAAAAAATTCCTATAAATATCCTTTTATTCTCAATATTGCCAATACAAAACAAACTATACAGTTTAACACATTTTCTCATACAAGTTATATATACCTGTGGTGCCTCCTGTTGGACATCACTGTGACTTGATATGGTTTTTCTATGGGAAATTGTGTAAGGAACACAGGTATTTTCCTGCACAGGAGGAAAATACTGGGAAATATTTTTTTTTTTCCTCCATCCCAAACTTTTATTGTTAAATGCTGTTAAGATAACTTACGGGCAAATATTGTGGCACTCGCAAAGTGTATAAAAGGATCACAAAATTTACAGTGACTTTCAGATATATCTTCAAAATACCTTAGAATGTTGGTTCATCCAGAGTAAAGTTTAAATTCACGATGAAAATGAGTAAAGCGCATGATGCAATGTAAATGAAAAGCCAATGGTGCAGGGTTTCTTTTATTGCGTCCAATTTTAATATATACACCCACAAGAAAAGTCAGATTAAGACTAAACATCAATGTGTACAAGTATAAAACACACCAAGAACTGTATAAATATACATAAAACAAATATATATAGTATTAGAACAATTTAATGCTCTTTTTATGCCTGCAGTTTTCATTTGCAAAACCACTTAGCTGATCTATTGCTTGAGGGGGAAATCTATCCCTACCTCTAGGTGGCGCTGACACGGCTTCAGTTTTAAAGAATTGCAAAGAGGCTGGAGAACCATGTTTAGCCTCAAAATTGTCCACTGCTATAGCATTTATCATCTGTACCTAATATTTTACTTTTCTGATAGCAGACTTTTGTTCTGTCATTATTTCGTGTAAAGGTCTAGATGTACACCTAACATAAAATTTTGAACAAAGACAAATCAAAAAATACAACAGAAGTTTTTTGGACATTTTAACACACAACATTCTACAATATTGTATAACAACGCATGATTACAAAGAAAATAGAAGCTTGGCTGAGCATGATAGGCAGTGTAGTCCCCATGAATGCCAGCTGGCTGAGCATGATAGGCAGTGCTCTCCCCTCATAAATGCCAGCATGACTGAGCATGATAGGCAGTGTGGTCCCCCCCTAAATGCCAGCTTTGCTGTGATAGGCAGTGTGGTCCACCTTAATGCCATCTTGGCTGACCATGATAGGCAGTGTGGTTCCCCCATAAACAATAGTGCTGATGGCAGAGGAGAGGATATTTGGAGAATATATCCTCTCCCCCGGCTGCATCGGACGTGCATTTGGCCGTGGGAAACTTTCTCTGGATACTTCACCCTCTCATGGGTGAAGAGGAGCTGTGGTGGTGGCGGCGGGGAGGGAGGGGCGTTCAGGAGGCACACATGCGTCTCCAACACATAGGATACCTAACAGAGGTGGTGCCGGGAGAAATAGACAGATGCAGCACAGGTGTTGGGAGAAGTGTTAATTGAGCTTGCACCGTTGCTATTATGAGGGCTGCCAATTGGGGGAGAACTTGTACAGGTAGTATGTATTCAGTTTTAACGAGAATAGAATTTTTGGATTATCTAAATTAAATTGTAATAACTTTAGATAGATGGAAGGAATACTGCTGACAGTGGACACCAACACCAATGGCCAGTCGTGAGTCAATATAGCCTCTTAATAAAGAAGTAATTTAATGACTTGATAGATTAATTGTAACATTTAACCCTTACAACTTACAATGTTCAGTTTGCCGTATAGTGAATAGAACCAAATGAGTTTGTAGGTATTGTATATTTTTATTGTGCACCAGCTTGCTTAGCCAACCTTAGCATCACAAGTCATAGAAGTTATACTTGTCAACATAAGTAGTGTTTATATTGTAACTGTAGAGAATTAAAAATATTGAAAAATCTATACATTGAGTTAGCAGAATTGCATGAAAATTATTAGGATGAGAATGTTTTAACCACTTTGTGACGCATGGTTCTTGTGTCCCAAACGACGCAAGCACCAAAAAACGTCACAATTTGTTCCTGGCCACAGGTCACAAGGTGATCAGTAGCCAGGAACACTATAGCAGAGACCTGATCAGGGTCTTAATAGACCCTGTGGGTCCCTGCCAAAAAATCACGAGACCTCCGGAAGTCACGTGTGACGTCACAAAGGTGTGCCCGAACTTCCATGATTTAGCAAAATGTAGCTGGTGCTCGCTTTCCCCTGTCAGACTGAGGCCACTCAAAGTGGGACAGGTGGGATCCCGCTGCAAGTGCCTGCAGTGGGATCCGAGAACAGCTCATCACTGGAAGCGGCGAGGAGCTGTTTAACACAGGACTGCTATGCCGTCCTAAAGATTTTTAGGCACTTAAAATCAGGACAGCATAGTACGTCCTAGCGTCACAAAGGGGTTAAGCCCTTTGTGAAATTGGACGTATTTGGCAAATCCTGCGATGGAATGAGTGCGGTTGGTGATCATTGTTCACTAAGCGTGCGCAGGTGGTGTCTCCCAAATCTTTTATTTTTGTCTGTGTAAACAAAAAAACACTTCAGAAATATTACATGGCCAAAAGTCATGTCGCTAAAGGGTTAAACCTTTCCTATGTTGTCTGATGTTTATGATGTCACCCGTGGCTTGATATGCAAATTAAATACTTTTTAATTAGAACTATATAGCCACAGGTGAGCTCATAAATAGAAGCATTTTCCTATTTAATATATGTATGTGGTTGCATTTTGGGAGCACAACATATAGATAATTTGTTTTTACATATACATTATAAGCAATATTCAGGTTAGCACTTCCTTTAATTATTACAGATTTCAAGTAGAAATGTTGCCACAGCAACAATATTTTTTTTTTTTAAACATTAAATTTGTATTGATTTTTGTTTTTATTTTAAAAAATATGTGATTTTTCCAAACGTGTGACAGCTGTGGTTATCATATCTAAGAGCCTCATCAGGTATAGATGAGACGAAAAAGAAAGAGAAGGTAGAGTTATGTGAATAGTGAGTAATGTATAGGGTTGCCATCTTTTTTGTCAAAAAAATACAGAAGAAGTTATAAAGATGTGGCAAGGGTCTTTGGTTTCCCACGGCATACAGACCCCTCCACCCGCAGTCACATGCTGTAATTAATCACAATGTAGCATGTTACACAGCTCACTTTTAGTTTACAGGTTTTTCTTTTATAGTAGAATGAACATAGAGGCATTAAGGATTTTGTGCTTCTTGTTAAAGATTCCGTCGTTTTCCTATGGAGAAAACAAACATCATTTATTTCAACTATTAAAGTTGACTAAGTGATATAATTAAATCAATTTAATTTGTAATCCTAATGTAACATTTTGTATACTTGTCTAAATCGGCCTTGTGATTTTAGATTCGTTACCTCCTTTTGTTTTTAACAGCCTTAGTCAGATCTGCTGTTAGGTTCAAACCAGCAATTTCCTCAATTGCTCATTGTTTTCCATGGCTACTTCCTGAATTGCTCATTAACACACGCAGCCTGATGTGATTGTAATCTGGAAAAGCTGCCTATACAAATAAATACTCAAAGTTAAAAAAAAAAAAAAAAATGACACAGTGAAGTAAGAGGGCAGAAGATCATTACAGTTATATATTTAATTACCTTGTTAAGAGTGCTAATACATTTATCATGCAATCGGAAGCTCTAGGGTGAGGTTAATATATTATTGCTAATTTCCATAAGATCCCAGAGGAATGGTTCTCTACACAACCATGTTTTACAATGTGGTGATGGTATGCTATAATTGTAACCATGAAACGCGTAAGGCGTCCTCACCCAACAGGTGGTGGTGATGGTTCCTGTATATCCTTTGTCTGAGTACAAGCTCCATATAAAGCACTTGGAATTATTCAGGCAAGTTTGCTAATGTGTTATTGGATCAGCTATTTGATTATTATTTTATCTTGTTGAATACTGTGCATGAGCACTACATATCTCATTGCTGAATGGTCCAGTATAGCTCCCATAAAAAGACAGTTGACCAGCATACAGGCATATATAAGACTCATCAGATTATACACACAATCTGACATCGTACGATAGAGCTCCCATTCAGCCCTACACTATAGCTCTCACCAGTAAATATAGCTACTGTGGACTATCTTTCCTATGATCGGTTAGCATCATGGAAGGTTTTTGGTTGACTTGGCATCTTTGGTATTGTAGTTCACAGCTCTCTGTTACTCCATGTGCTCTTAGCATAGTTCCCATGATGCTGGTTGAGAAGTGTGCTGCAAGTGAACTACAAACAATAAGCATTAATAGCTAAGTTCAATGTTTCTCCAACTTGCTTATCTTTCCAAATCATGTTTTAATGCATGTTTTTGGTGTTTGTCACTTTTTGTGAACATACCGCCAAAGTCTCCATCGTCTCCACAGCATCATGGGGAGGTGCATGCATCCCATCTGCTGCTGCTTCATCACATTTCAAGCAGTTGGCTAACAAATAATGTTCTGCAGTTTGAGAGAAGAAGGTATGTATTATGGAGTACACAACAAGCCATACTGATGTATGAAGTGGAACTAGACTTTGTTCTCTCCTAAAGTCTCAATGACAATCTAAGCCATTTAAATAGTCAAGGTTACCTAGCCAACTTCTGCTTCATGTGCAACATGGTCTTCTGACATGTCAGTACATTATGGGATTATTCATAGTTTTTTTCTGAATATCTTGCTTTGGAACAATGGTCCTTTTGTAGTGCTTGAGATTCTGAATTTACCCCCTATAACTCTCGCCTTTCCTTTTCCAGCCCCTTTCACTTCCAAAAGGAATCTGTGGGTCAACTTGGAACCATGGCAATACCCCGTCTGGGCCTGGTATCACTAAGTGCTCTGTTGAGCTTGATCCATGGTTGTGTCAGTAATTGGCAGGGACCAATAAGCTGACAACTCTGAATATTATAACCGGTCAGGATGACATTACAACCCTTGCTGGCCAAGATTCATACAGATGTGCAGACTATTTGCCATTGGTGGCATGATTTAAACATTATGCACTGTGTCTCAGTCACTTGTAGGCTTCTAAGAGGTGATGGTACACCGTACACTTGCATACAACCACAGAAACGGCCCAGTGTTATCTGTATTGGTGACAAACATTTGTGATTTGCGGATTCAGAAAATGGGAATGCGGCTCAGTTTAAAAATTATTCACATAAACCAATAAATGGCAAATATTGGAAGTCAAGGATTTTGTAGGAGAATTTGAGTAATACCAATGTAAAAATGATTACCTTCCTCACACAGATTAACCCTTTTATATCCAGCAAGTTGGAAACAAATGGTTAAAGAAAATTATCATCATAAATACAATAGGCTTTGGAATGCATTCACACTGAATCAGACTGTTCAGTAATCACAAGACACTATTCTGTCAGCCACAGTGACATCTGCCACCCTAGTTGAGCACAAGGTTGTGTATTGTTATTGCGGAGTTGAAGATATCCCAGTTTTTCATCTCTGTTTCCTTAGTGACTCACAGTGATATCTTCTGACTCACACGGCAAAGCAACGTGTAACCATCTCTGTCACGGAAGCGGATCTGCAAAATGTTCGTTTTCACATGGAACCAACACACTCATCGCTAAATATCCAGTGTTTGTTCCCAGAACTCACTATGCTGAACATTATACCCTTCAAATCCCTTTTTTTTTTTTTTTGTGGTGGGAAAACAGGATTGTTGGTAGTCAGGCCTGGTAGTATGGTCCTCAGTGTAATTACTGGCCTTTTCTGACCACAGAGTCATTGTAAACAATAATTCTAACTACCATTGGTAGTATTTGGTGTTTTGAATGCAGCGGACAAAAACCCTCCATGACACATGACAGATCGTGGGAGTAAATTAAATGGATGAATCTGAAAAGACTGACCATGGGATTCAGTTTTTGTAAAATTATGCAGAAGATGAGACTCAAGATAGCTACCCTACTGGTCGAAGTGGTGCTAATTGTCCAGTTTTAACCAGTATTTGGTATCACTGTCCTACATAAAGTCAATACTGGACAATTGATGCTGTGAAGTTTTTGTGGTGCCTAGTATTTTAGTGGAGTTCAGTATTGTAGTCTGTATGTAGTATGCAAACCAATACTACAGATTTTACATTACCATCCTTTCTTAATGGGCAGCTGCTGACCCTGCAGTATAGTGTAGTAACTTCCCCATAGAGCTTAATGGTCTTTTTACTGAGCTAATTTAGACATTTTTCCCGCACCCTGTTTTGAGAGCCACTATATATATATATATATATATATATATATATATATATATATATATATATCTCATGTCAATTTTCCCCACAAATCCATGCATCTGTTGTATGTTGTACCTCACAACACATACGAAATGTTGTTTGTGGCAAGAGCTGTCCATAGGTTGGGCCTTTGATCTTTGTGCAGCATGTATGTTGTACAGATTGTCACGATGATTTGGTTTACACTGATTTTAACCCACACAATGCATACGTGCTTCTGATAATTCCAGGTCATTACACTTAGGATACAAGCCGTGAATTAGACAACTGATGCTTGGAATGAATAGATGACTAATGTTCTACAATGCTACAAATATAGTCACCTCCTATAAGCCTTTTATAGCTTTACCTTAATTTGCAACACATTAGAAATAATTCCGTATATGGGGGAAAATTAATAGTACAATGTACTAGATGGAAATCTACATATCCAAAACAAATAACAATCACAGCCTGCTGTGTTTTCAATGTATTTATACATCATCTTAATATGGTTTATGGGATAACGGTGGTGGTAATCCAAAATCTGGCTTCATGCTCTCCCAGGACTGGTGTGACCACACAGATAGGAATACTGACCAGCTAAAACACAGCATTGTTTTTATATACCTAGCCAAATCATTATTTTTTTTTAAATTCATATATTTATTTGAATTTTGACATATAAAAATAGAGAACAACATAGAAAATATTACTCCTTACATACATATAAAAAGACTAAATATTCATACATAATCTATCTCCTCACATAGAGACTTACAATTGTATAAGCTTCTTCATAGATAGAGGCACCAGAACACAAAACAAAAACCTCTTGCCGAAAGGAGAGTGAACCATTGAAGTCAGCAAAATACTGTAAGTAGAGCTTAAAACACTTTCAACACTACAGAGCACAACTGCTGCTCCAACTTGTGTAAGCATTTCTCCAACATGGTAAACAACTGCGGTTGCTGATGATGGCTTATAACCGTCTAGGTCATTCGTTTTATCGTTGATACTTCAGCCCGGAACTGTCAGAAGTCTGTGACTGTAGAGCATGGCCATCTCACCATGACACTTTCAGCGCTGATGGTTCAGCTTTGAAACGTCCAGGTCTATAAATAGAAAGTAGTTGCCCCCCTAAAACTAACCCAGAGCCCTAATTCTAACCCCAAATCGAACCCCCAACCCTAATGTTAACCCCAAAACAAACCCCACGCATAATACTAACACCAACTCCCAACCCTAACCTGAATGGTAGCCCTAAAACTAATCCCTAAAATACTTGGTGAAAGTGGCGTGCTGAAAAGTCAGTGCGCTGGAGAAATGGGATTATCTAAAAGTTGCACTACTGAAGGCAACAGAAAATTGCATTAGGCCTGTCAGTAAGAGCAAAAAATTGAAGAAACCACTGTGGTACTCTGCAGAGGTGGCTAAAATAGTAAAAAATAAAAAGCTAGCATTTAGTAATTATAAAAAAAACTCAGAGTGAGGAAGATAGAAAGATCTATAAGAGTAGGCAGAAAGAGGTAAAGCAAACTATAAGAGCTTCCAAAGCACACACAGAAGAGACTATAGCCCAGTCAGTGAAAAAGGGGGATAAAACATTTTTTAGATACATAAATGAGAAAAGGAAAGTAAAACAAGGATTAGTTAGATTAAAAACAAAAGAAGGATGCTATGTAGAAGAGAATAAAGGTCTAGCAGACTGCCTTAATTAATATTTTTGTTCAATTTTTACAAATGAAAATTAGGGTACGGGACCTCATTTAGGGAAAAAGAATAATGAGTCTTTTGATGAATGTAAGTTTACAGAGGATGAGGTTTTAGTTCAGCTGTCTAAAGTAAAGACAAATAAGTCGATGGGTCCTGATGGGATACATCCAAAGTTATTAAAAGAACTTAGTGGTGTACTAGCAAAACCGTTAACAGATTTATTTAACCAATCATTGTCAAAGGGACTAGTCCCAGAAGATTGGAAATTAGCAAATGTTGTGCCCATACACAAGAAAGGTAGTAGGGAGGAGGCGGGCAACTATAGACCAGTACGTTTTACTTCAGTAGTGGGGAAAATAATGGAAATCTTGTTAAAGAATAGGTTTTTGAACATCTAAAATCGCATGGATTTCAAGATCAGAGACAGCATGGGTTTACTTCAGGGAGATCATGCCAAACTAATCTTATTGATTTTTTTGATTGGGTAACTAAAATAATATATCAGGGTGGTGGAGTAGACTTTGCTTACCTAGATTTCAGTAAGGCTTTTGACACTGTCACACATGGAAGGCTTATCAATAAACTGCAATCTTTAAGTTTGGATTTAAATATTGTTGAATGGATTAGACAATGGAGTGGCAACAGAGGGTTGTAGTCAAGGGAGTATATTCGATGAAAGGTCTTGTTACTAGTGGGCTACCTCAGGGATCTGTACTTGGACCTATTCTCTTTAATATTTTTATTAGTGATATTGCATAAGGTCTTGTTGGCAAAGCCAAAATGGCAAATGAGTTAGCTAAACTAGAAAAATGGTCAGAGCTGTGGCAACTGACATTTAACCCCTTGGCGACACAGGACGGACTAGGTCCGTCCTGTGTGCCGAGGCGTTAGTGACACAGGACGGACCTAGTCCGTCCTGTGTCAAAACGAGCACTGTAAGCGGAGTTTTTCCGCTTTCAGTGCTCAAGCCGCATTGTAACGATGCTTCCGTGTGGAAGCATCGTACAATACAAAAAAAAAAGCCCGTCGGCATTTCGATCGCTCCGGAGAGCGATCGAAATGCCGGTTTTAAAGGCACAGTGCCTTTAAAACGCGGGCATTTCAAAAACGAGCATAGGAAGCGAATTTTTCGCTTCCTATGCTCAGAAAGTGTTTCTGATTTCCTCGCAAGTCGAGGCAATCAGAAACACACACAAAAAATGCACGATCTTGGTCACTGGGTGACCAAGATGGCGCTGCCCTTCTAAGGGCAAGAGCGCAGGAGGCAGGAAGTACCTGCTTCCTGTGCTCTCTGGCTGTCACACGATTGCCTCTTCACAGAGGCAATCAGTGACTGCCAGGCACACTGACAGGCAGTGGGGATGCTCTCCTGAACATCCCCACTGACTGGTCAAATCAATATTAACTCTATATTGATCTGACCAGTTATGATCTGCCTCCCTCTCCTCACATTTTTTTTAGTGAGGGAGAGAGACAGATCAAAGTTCTAAAAGTAAGTAAAAGTTAAAAAAAACAATAAATACACAACACACAAATAATAAAACAATAAAAAAAAATGTATTAAAGCAATTCCCTGCGTTTAACCCCTTCCCTGCCACTGATCTTGCATAAGCAGTGATCGTGCACATCAGCGCATTTATTTTTGCTGTTTGTGCATTTTTTAGGGGTTAATTTTTTTTGTACTGTAATTTATTACAGATCAGTAACAGCGAATTAGTGGCAAAGAAGGTTTGGTGATTTCTCAATTAAGCTCACCATTCGCCCTGGTCAGATCAAAATTAATCGGATCAATATTCACAAATATTGATCTGCCTCCCTCTCCTCACTTACATTTTTGTGACGGAAAGAGACAGATCAGTATTAGTGATATAAAATAACATTTTATAAAATTGGCAGGTTTTATGAAAGTCTTTCACTGTGTATTAACCCCTTCCCTGCCATTCATCACTGTGTAAGCAGTAATCTTGCACAGCAACAGTATGTTTTGCTGTCTGCACTGTTTTATGGATTAATTTCTTTGTACTGTAATGTATTACAGTACTAGATAGGCTCTTCTAAGAGCTATTAACCCCTTCTTTGCTCGAGATCACTGCTTAGGCACTGATTCTGAGGCCGCGGACTCAGGGTTCGATTTTGACCCTATTCAGCTTTCTGATACATCATCTAGCGATGTATCGGTGGCTGCTGAGCCCTTGCCACAAGTAGTGATGGGGGTCTACCCATAAAAAAAATATATGGTTTGGTGGGGGTAAATTACATTGGCTGGCTTCAAAGATATATCCCATAAAGGACACGGACGCAGGTTGACTACATGTCAAAATTCCAAGTTGGAAATGCACCCCCCCTAAACGTGGATTTTTAGCCCCCAAATAATCTAACTAACCTACACATGGGTGGTATCCCTGTACTCAGGAGATGTTGCTGAACACATATTAAGGTGTTGTTTGGCACTGACACATAATAGGATCTGTGAATTCATGCCCGATGTACAATGAATGTGAAAAACAAATTACTATCCATAACATTGACATAGGCTGGTGGTAGAATTAGTGCATGAAAAGTGTTAAAATACTACCATTTGAAATACCCTAGGGTGTCTAGTTTTCAAAAATATATGGTTTTGTGGGATAGAATACACTTTTTGGCTTCAAAAATGTCCCAAATGGGACATGGGCGCAGGTTTTCTGCACGTCAGAATTCCAAGTTGGAAAACCAAAAAGCGCACCTCTCAAATGTGGCCTTTTAACCCCCAAATAGCCTAACCAACCTATACATGGGGGGTATCCCTGTACTCAGGAGATGTTGCTGAACACATATTGAGGTGTTGTTTGGCACTGACCTATAACAGGATCTGTGAATTCATGCCCAAAGTACAATGTATGTGAAAAAAAATTACTACCCAAAACATTGACATAGGCTGGTAGTATAATTAGTGCATGGAAAGTGTTAAAATACTACCATTTGAAATACCCTAGGGTGTCTAGTTTAAAAAAATATATGGTTTTGTGGGGTAGAATACACTTTCTGACTTCAAAAATGTCCCAAATGGGACATGGGCACAAGTTTTCTGCATGTCAGAATTCCAAGTTGGAAAACCAAAATGCGCACCCCCTAAATGTGGCCTTTTAGCCCCAAAACAAACCAACAAACCTATGCATGGGTGGTATCCCTGTACTCAGGAGATGTTGCTGAACACATATTGAGGTGTTATTTGGAAATACCCCTTCACATTTTAAGGTAATGTTTACCTAAATTGCAATATATGTGAAAAATTTAAAAAAAAGATTTTTTGCTGCAAACTTTGGCATAGATTGGTGGTAAAATGGCTACATGAAATGTGTCAAAATACCCCAAGTTAAATGCCCCGAGTTGTCTAGTTTTCAAAAATATGTACATGTTGGGGGTCATTCATGGATTTAGTACAGAAATCAGTGTTACAATGTCACTATCGCTAATTTTGAAAGAAAGGATTTAAAAATAGATTTGCACCACTTATAGTTCTGGCCCTGTAACATGAATAAAAAAGCACAAAAACATAAAAACATGGGCTATTTCTTAACTCAGGACATATATTAGAAACTTTTTAGCAGTGTTTTTTTGTTGTCTCTTGTACATGAGTATACGATTTTTCAAATAAAAGTCATAAAAAAATAATTTTTTCAATTTTTTTTTGCCATATTTTATTATTTTTTTTACATCAAATTATATGCTATTATCAAAATAATGGTATCAAAAGAAAGCCCTTCTTATAACGATAAAAACGATATATAGTTTGTGCGGGTACACTAAATGAGACAGAAATAAATTACAGCAAAACACAAACACCTCAGAAATGTTAAAACAGCCCATGTCACCAAGCGTCGGACAAGCCAAAAAAAGTCATGTCACTAAGGGGTTAATGTGGACAAGTGCAAGATTATGCACCTTGGGCATAAAAACCCAAAAGCAGAATATAGAATATTTGGTACAGTACTAACCTCAACATCAGAGAAAAGGGATTTAGGAGTAATAATTTCAGAGCACTTAAAGGTAGGTAGGCAATAGAGCAGCAGGAAATGCTAGCAGAATGCTTGGTTGCATAGGGAGAGGTATTAGCAGTAGGAAGAGGGAAGTGCTCATGCCATTGTACAGAGCACTAGTGAGACCTCACTTGGAGTATTGTATGCAGTACTGGAGACCGTATCTCCAGAAGGATATTGATACTTTGGAGAGAGTTCAGAGAAGGGCTACTAAACTGGTTCATGGGTTGAAGGATAAAACTTACCAGGAAAGGTTAAAGCATCTTAACATGTATAGCTTGGAGGAAAGACGTAACAGGGGGGATATGATAGAAACATTTAAATACATAAAGGGAATCAACACAGTAAAGGAAGAGAGTATATTCAAAAGAAGAAAAACTACCACAACTAGAGGACATAAAATTAGAGGGTCAACGATTCAAAAGTAATATCAGGAAGTATTACTTTACTGAGAGGGTAGTGGATGTATGGAATAGCCTTCCAGCGGAAGTGGTAGAGGTAAACACAGTGAAGGAGTATAAGCATGCGTGGGATAGGCACAATGCTATCCTAGATATAAGATATGCAACTGGGGACTAATAAAAGTATTTAGAAAATTGGGCAGACTAGATGGACCAAATGGTTCTTATCTGCCGACACATTCTATGTTTCTATATCTCGCGATGGGCCGGCCATGATGAAGCAGTCTCCCTGAACTGTCCCATCCCCTCTGCTGACTACGTCACCAATGACACTTTGTAAGCCTGTTTTAGAGAGGAGAATCATAGTTCACAGCAGTTGAAGTTCTGAAGATTGTTTTATCCCTTAAACCTGTTTTGGTAGGTGCTGTCATTACCTTTTATTTAAGGGAGTCTGTTTGATACCTCCCCCTTATTTTAACTTTTTGTTACCACATTATATACTGCTGCTCTTAGAAGTTTAAGGCCCTAGTATCGAGAAAATGACATGTTCTCTTTAAGATATGAAGCACGCAGGCTGATCCAGTTCCTTGCACAGTGAACTCTAGGTTTTATATGTATTCAGTATATCTAAAAAATTGAGTGACCCATCTGCGCCCATCAGACTCCAGCAGACACCAGTGGTGAGCAAACATTCTGAATGGCTTAGCCTGCTCCAACACTGTCAGTGTGCATCTGTAGCTCTGACATAAATGACATAATGTGATTAATTACGCTTGAAAATCGTTGTGTGAGAATATACATTCAGATTCCTACTACTGAATTACTAACTGAAGATATTAATTACAAAAATGTTGCTCAATTCATTGATATGAATTTTTGTAATTAACACATGGTTCGCACTGGGTTGAAATGGTCTTGTGATGTCTAGCATGCACTTAGCAATATGAAAGGATGATTTGCTGTGACAGTATGTAGTGCAACAAACAAGATTCCATGAAGCTTATTATTCAAATATAAGAGTTTGTCTGCAGAGGTTTTGAATGTCTGAGATGTAAGAGAATAATGCTCAGATGTGTAACAACTGAGATCACACAATTGTTGGAAATGTCAGCTTGTATTGCATGTATTACCTTCTGTTAAACACATTCAATGCTAATCAATCATAATCGGGACAAAAACCACACTTCACATTAACAGATCAAATCAAGAGCAGGCAGCACTCTTCATTTACTGCACTTTGTGATAAACTATTTAATGTTGTCCTATGAACCCTTTTCTGTATACTCTTTATATACTTTATTATTAGATGGTAATTTCCCAGTCTTATAGTAAATGTAAATATTCCAGTCAGGGCTGCCATCAGAGGGGTGGATGTCTTTCTGCTGCATCCTGAAATATTAGTTGTCCCTAGTATGAGGATAAACTGGCGTGTACTTTTGATAGTTCATGCCAGTTTATCCTCTGACCGCAGCTGCCATGCTTCTATAGAAAGCAGGAAGCCGTCTGGTCGGCGACCGTCTCTCTCTCCTAGATAGAAACCCCACCTTATTTTCAAGTGAATATGGTATGTGTTGTTTTTTTTTTTCAGTTTATGGTGCTGGTCAAGTAACGCTCACCACTATCCATTCAGAAGGCCCAGCGCCTGGCTGCATCTGGTGCTGGGCACAGCAATGTTGGTGGGGTGTGGGTGCAGCTGCAGCAGTAAAGACTGCTGTCCTGCTTGGTGCACACCAGGCACCCTGTGGAGCAGAGCGAGCAGATGTGCTTGCACAGCACCCCAGGTGGAAGTTATGTCTTCATATAAGACTGAGAGTTCTACAAATTAGCATTACCCTATACTACCAGGGGGTAAGTGTCAGGACAGTGGGATATTTTTTTTGGGGGGGGGGGGGGGCAAACTATTTGGAGCACCAAAATTTCTGATGGCAGCCTAGATTCCAGGTGTACATCTGTCTAATTAATTAATTGGTAATATAAATAAACTAATGTGGTACATGTCCTTCTGGGCTAACATTTCATTTTGAAAGTTAAATTAACGTCTCTACATTATTTACTGTTTAGCAAAATGTTTTGGTTTTTTCCAAAGCATTAATAAACAGAGAGCGTTTGGTAATTGATTCACCAAACATGTAAATGTTCATGTTGGCAAAATGATTTATTAATGCTTAATGAGTATTAGTATAATGGAACTACAGTTCCCATAGAACCAGTAACAGACCAGGTGCTCACTGTGCTCACAAAGATTCTCAGAGGAGGTCTGTGTTTTGCACTCCAGGGTTATTCACATTGGCTGTTTTCTTCCAATACATCTCTGGACTATAGCTCCTATAACATTCTGAGAAGCTAGCTGGGGAACATGTTCAACTATAGTCCATCAGCGTATACAGTAGGTAGTTTCCTTGAGGCATAGCATCAGAAACCCCAGTCAATTTAGCTGCGTTACAGAGCTGCCCTGAATGAGATGCCCACTAAATCAAGCATGTTTAATGCCTAGTGATTGGTTTTATACAAGTTTTGCATATGATCACACTGCTTACAGTCACAATGCTCAATACTGGCACAAAGCAAATACAACTTACCAAGGCTATATCACAGACAAGTAACCTTTCTAATCCAGCCAGTATATGGAATGTGATTAAAATATGTATAGACCACTAAACTGCTCTCAATCTGCCACCACAAATTACATAATGAAGTAGGGTGACTTTTAATCATGGATGTCTGTAAAAAAACTGCATGTTACAGGGATGCATTGGGTAGTAGAAATATTGCAGATCAGTTTACATCTGATTGGTTACAGACGTGGAATATACATTTTTCATACATGTCCCTAAATAAAATGGTAATGTGGTCTTCCCATGATGAAGTGCTCTATTACTCTGTTACGGTGATCCCTCTCCCTGGTAGGTTACAACCTATAGGGCCGGCTATTTCAGCATTTGCCCGTTCTCGCTGAGAGGGATCCCACACCTTTGTTTTTTGTCTCCATGAGTTATCGGGGTATGCCCAGACGTGGGTCCCTGGCTCACTGCACCTAGAGGGATACCAGCCGTACCACACTGACGAGGCCATTGAAGGCCGAAACGTACGTCTGTGGTTGCTGTATTCTTCGTGCAGAGGACACCTGCCAGGCTATTTGGATCTGGACTGCCCTTATGGGTGGGACCAGTCTAATGTGCTATTGGAGAGGTTTCCTCTGTAATGGTGCAAACGGGCAAAAAACAGTGATTCCTCTCCCGAGTAGGTTACAACCTATAGGGCCGGCTATTTCAGCCTTTGCCCGTTCTCGCTGAGAGGGATCCCACACCTTTGTTTTTTAGTGCTCTATTACTCTACATCACTATTTAATGCATTCAGTAACTCCTCCCTAATCAAACACAGAAGTTATGATATAATCGCAATCTGGGCCTGACCAACCACCAACAATGTTACTAAGACTCAGATGTCTTCCATTAATAATTTAATCCTTGTGCATGTAGTAGCAGAGGGTCAACTTTCTAACCCCCTTGTCAATCTAGTTTTGTTCAAATCAGGTCCACAATTAATGCCCTCTTACAGTTAAGCATTGACATGGAGGAGTAGTATGTAAAATAGCCTTTTTTCCCCCAGGGTCTCTTATGATAAATGTATATCATTTGGGATCACAGATTTTTGTTCCAGAGTTTACATTTCCACTTGTGTGAGTTCCTCTCCCTCTCTCTCTTTTTCTCTCTCTCTACCTTCACAGTCTTTCTCCACCTCTGAATTTTGGGTACTGATTAGAGATTAAATGCATTCAGGCTCTATCTGTCTGACTGTCGTGTCTGTCTTTCTATATCTGTCTTGCCTATCTATTTGTGTGTACATCTCATGATAACAGGTGGGCTGATGAATTTGCACCATGGGCCACTAAATTATTCCCCATCCTTGCCCCTTTGCCAAAAGTTGCCCTGGCTACCATACTGGATTTGTTTTTATTTATCTGGCATAACTCAGTGTCCATTGTTACAATATCAGTTGGAATATGTTTGGGACCAGAAGGTGTTTGCATGGAGAGTATTAACAGTGCTACACTGGATATATAAGGATGATATATAAGGATGATGTAGGCTGCAGGTAGGGTTGTCACCTTTTAATAAAAAAATAAAAAAATACCAGCCATTTTGTACCGACCTTCCAGTAAATTACTGGGTGGCAACTCTAGATGCAGAAGAGACCTAGCTGAAGGGCCACCTGCTGTTATATAGTCGTGTGAAGTTTACCTTCCTTAGCCTATTGCTTGGTAAATCCAGAGCAAAGATATTGAAAAAGTATTTAAAGTGCATTCAAAAAAGCATTGCCACCCTTACTTACCGGCCACGCTATTGTCTCCACAGACTTTACCAACCCTAATTCCAAATCACCTGTGGATTTCCCTAAGAGCATCACCAGGCTTGTCCCTGCACAATGTATAGTTAAGTCAGTGAGAGGAAAGGTTTGTCTAACCTGCACCTAACTTTCAATAAATAGCCCCACTAACTATGCATTGTGCAGGGATAAACCTGGTGATGCCCTTAGGGAGCACAGAATAAAAAAGTAACAAGAGCAGAGATCAGGACCGAATGTTAAAAACAAGGGATTATAGACTAGTCACTAGAAGGTGTGCATGGATGCAGCAATTATCCCACCGACTCATGGATCACATTGCTCACAGGAGGTCCTGAAACAGACGATGATTACAGTAAAGCCTTGTGATATTTTACACTAAATGTTACTCTCTTAATGACCACATTACCATAACATGATTATTGTCTGCTTACAAACAAACAGCAGTTTAAGGGGTAAACACCATTCTATTATTGCAAATGGTTCCACAATTAGTTAACTCCTATTAATAGGTATTACAGTGGAAACTCAGGTCCCATGTGTATGACTTTACCAATCCTTGCCCATCTGCAGTGCTTTCCTGAGGTTCTGTTTATCCTTCTCAAAGCATTTCCTTCCTTCCTCCAAACGCAGTCTCCTCTGGTCCCTGGAGGCTTAGGGGTTTGTATGATAGACTGGCCACACATATACTGTAGCCACTGAAGGATAGATAAAAGCTGCCTCGCTCTGCTTCCAGGCTCACCAAGATGTGAGCAGTAATGGCAATCTCAAACAACAGTGCTATTCATTGTTTAGCAGATCTGGGATATATCATTGATTTCTGCTAGCTACATTAACAGTGTATTAAGTAAGCTGCAGCTGCTGTGTATCAATTTCCCTACAACATTTTGGATTTGCTGCTATTCCCAGATGAGATCTACAGTGTCCCATCTATGGAGCCTGCTATTTCTTGTTTGAGTTCATGGTAAATATGAAGATCTCTCATTCAGCGGTGCTGGACATTCTTTGGTTCCTGGTGGCATTTCTATAATAAGTGACTTGGTGCCAACATCTGGAAGACAAAACCTAGCTGAACATATGTCAAAGGCCCTGCTGTTGAAAGGCTACTGTCACCAATACTCCTATTGTCAGGTTTTACCCCCAGGTAAAGACCAGGATGTTTTTTTCCAGGTCATTTCATCTTCTGTGCCTCTAAAGAGGTCTTTAATAATTTAGAACATTACCATTGTTGACAATCTACAATGCAAAGTACCGTAAGAAAAGAAAAAAGGGAGTGCGCCATGTTCTACTCTAAATGACTGCAAGTTCTTGAGGATGAAATGAATTAAAGGGGGAGTTCCACCTAGCTTATTTGCTTGAATACATGTATGTTGTATATGTGTTTAATGTCAAATCCACTTATTTTAAAAACTTTAAAACCTTTTACAGTTCTGATGTAGGTTTTTGCATTGGGATATAATTTTATATGAACCTGTAAATTAGAAACAATGAAGGGTCTACCCAATATAAACAATCTAGCCGATATGGATTCAGGACTGGGCTCTTTAGTCAAAATTCACAAATAGCTGAAATAAGGCTACTGAATTCTGGTCTGAATCGGCTGTTTGGACCATTCGGAAACCGAAATATCAAACGTTTTTGGATCAGGATATTTTCACCATGAAAACCATAGATTTTCGGCTACCCAATGTGCACCGACCACCCCTGAACACGCTCCGAATTCAGGAATTCGCCCCTTTTTAATTCTGCAGATTTTCGCTGGATAATTGAATAGAAAAGTGTAGAAGAATTAAAGTAAACATATTTTAAACACTAAAATATTTATATTCAATTCGGTTTCCTTGAGTCTAAGCCG
Organism: Pelodytes ibericus; assembly: GCA_036172795.1. Classification (NCBI taxonomy): domain Eukaryota; kingdom Metazoa; phylum Chordata; class Amphibia; order Anura; family Pelodytidae; genus Pelodytes; species Pelodytes ibericus. Next base: position 47,366,696 of record CM069862.1, on the reverse strand, counting down.
CTATCGATTCTAAGACACACACCTTCTTTAAGGGTGCAAATACTTAAAACTGTTCTACTTACCTTGCTGCAGGACTTCGGAAGCCGACTGTCCCGCGGATCTCGGAGGCTGAAACTAAAACTGCGTCTTACATCTGGCAGTCGAATTTAGCCGCCGAATGTATGACACCATCGATTCTAAGACGCACCTCTGTCCCAGAACTGTTCAAATCTGGGAAAAAGTGTGTCTTAGAATCGAGAAATACAGTATAACAGTATATTTACATTAATATAAGCATTTTAAATTTTTTATAAAAAATATTTTACATTATTTTATGTTCATTTACTTTAATTTTAATAAAATTTATATATTTAATGTATAATGTGTGTTTTTTTGAAAAATCTTAATTGTTACTGATTTTTATTTCATGACACATTGGGGCATTTCAAGAGGCTATTTCTATTATAGCCTAATATACAAATGACACATTTCCCATTGAAAAGCGGTTCATTAGCATATTAGGCCACCTGTGATGTCATTAACAGGAGACTCTACATTCACAGTCTATGCAATGTTTAGGAGATATAGTCCGTTTAAGGAGAAGGGGTCCAAGTACAGATCCCTGAGGTATCCCACTACAACCCTCTGTTGTGTGTCGCTCAGCCACTGTCTAATCAATTCAGCAATATTGGAATCCAAACTCAAAGATTGCAGTTTATTAATATGTCTTCTATATGGCACAGTTTCGGAAGCCTTACTGATATCTTGATAAGCAATGTCTCCTGCACCAACGTGACCTGTTATTTTAGTTACCCAAACTCAGTGACATTCAATTAAGAGGGCTTGGGAAAATAGAATAAATGGTTGTTATAGCAACAGCAATAAATCTTAAACATTATTTGCTGTTATTAGGAGCAAGGAAGTGTTGTGAAATAAACAAATTATGAGACAGATCTGTTTATTTTTATTAACTTTAAATGAAGCAGTTCTTATCAAAAATCATTTTGTAGGATACTGTAGGTGGAACCGCCCCTTTAAATAAAACTAAACTTGCTAACCGAGCATGACCAAATGCCACTTTTAATGGGCAATGGCTGCTGAAACCAGTACACTGCTCGGCTGCATTAGAATGAGCACTACTAGGGACAGTAACTTTATGCCCATTCTTTCCACTTAAAGAGGATAGCTGGTTACCATGTTATAAGGGCAGATTTGATATAGATCTACACCAATCAGCCATAACATTATAACCACTGACAGGTGGCTAGCTGGGGCGGAGGCAGTGTGATGCTTTGGGCAATGTTCTGCTGGGAAACCTTGGATCCTGCCATTCATGTAACTTTGACATGTATCACCTACCTAAACATTGATGCAAACCATGCACATCCTTTAAGTAATTTCAGTGGCAGTGTTAAATGAATAGTCCACTATTTTCACTTGTGTTATAATGATAGGCAGTTATCGGTGTTTCATTTAGCAATGTCTCATATGCATTATTTTACATGTGCTTTGGTGTGATTTTATAATGTGTTTTTCCTTCAAACTGGAGGCTGCTAATACCATACTGTCCGGACATAAAGTGACTTTCAAAAAGAGTATTGAATACATGTTGAGCTGTGCAGGCAACATTACTAAAGTGTTTCTTTGTAAGTAAAACCACACTCAGGAGTCCCAGAATCTTCTGGAAACTGACCTCCTCTCTGTCTATGTCAGTCTGCAGAGTGAAAAAAAACAGACTATAAAATAACAGCACAGCACTAGAAAACCATCGGGGACAAAGTAATACAATTTGAGCAATCAGCTATAACATTGTATTGGTTTACCTTGTGAGTGCTCCAATGTTTTTTTTTTAACTTTGTCCCACAATTGCTCTTTATGAATATCCCCCCCCCAATATATACAAACCATAGAAATTGCATGGTAAAAAAAAATAAAAAGCGCTCTTAAAAAAACAACTGGGAAAATGTGGACTATTTCTTTAAGAATGTCTGGCCAGGAAAGACAGAACAGGGATTTCCATACATCTAAAAGGAAGATACATTATTATTTTAGGGTCTGTTCCACTGTTGCCATTATTTGTCTTAAGGATTCCTTTACAGTTTCCCCTTACAATGGCCTTTGTGCAAAAAAAGAGAGAGAAACTGAATGCTTTTGAGGGCTCCTGTTGCATGTTGCAGCAAACATCTGAAAGTAAGAAATAAACCTCCTTAAGCTGTTTCAATGTGCTGTCCTGACATGTCTGGCTCAACACATAGTCAGAAGATCTTTTTCATTTGAAAACTGGATACAACCCATGACCGATCCAGATGTTATTCCCTCCTGCTCAAAACATGCAGATGTCATTATCTGTGAGTGTTGGAATGCTTTCAGTTTTATTCAAAATGGCTGCCAGAATGGTCAACAATATCTTGGTCACTTTACCACCCATAAAATATTTGTTGCCCATAATTAATATCTTCCAATCATATCCTTTGGGTATTAAAAAAAGAATGATGTCACAGATACTTAGTTGGGCATTTTAAATGCCGTTAGCAATGCTTTATTTGGGGAAATACCGGTCTGCAAAAATCAGGCATTAATAGTTGGGAAGATCTAATAGAAGTATATCATCTTTCCTGCTTAGCTTTTAATGTATGAGAAAAATAAAATAAATTTGACTTCATTTTACTGCCATAGAAAGGCTGAAGATTGTGGTCAGTGAGCATGATTTAAATGCTAGCTGTATTTTAGCATTCTTTTTTGCATCTGGTTTCAAAATTTTGAACTTTTCCATATACACTATACGGACAAAAGTATTGGAACACAACGCTTAATGATTGAATTCAGGTGTTTCATTAAGACCCATTGGCACAGGTGTATACAATCAAGCATCTAGCCAGTCAGTCTGCATTTACAAACATGTGTGAAAAATGGATCGTTCTGAAGAGCTCAATGAATTTTAAGTTTGTCAGTTTGTGAGATTTCATCGCTGCTAGATATTCCATGGTCAACTGTAAGTGGCATTATTGGAAAGTGGAAGTGTTTAGGAACAGCAGCAGCTCAGCCACGAATCGAAAGAGCACCTAAAATCACAGAGCGTGGTCACTAAGTGCTGAGGAGCACGGTGCGTGAAAGTCATCAATGTTCTGCTGATTGCATAGCTGAAGAATTCCAAACTTCCACTGGCATTAATATCGGCATAAAAACTGTGGCGGGAGCATGGCCAAGCAGCTGCATGCAAGGTCCATAAAGACATGATTGGATGAGTTTTGGTGTGGACAATCTTGACTGACCCATATAGAGCCCTGACCTGAACCCCATCAAACACCTTTGGGATGAACTGGAACTGAGATTGCAATCCAGGTCTTTTCATCCAACATCAGTGCCTGACCTCACAAATGCTCTACTGGATGAATGGGCAACATTTTTTCCCACAGAAAAATTCCAAAATATTGTGGAAAAGTTACCTAGAAAAGTGGAAGTTGTTATAGCTTAAAATGGAGGACCAACTATATATTAATGTCTATGTATTTAGAATGCAATGTCATAAAAATCCCTGTTGGTGTAATGTTCAGGTGTCCCAATTATTTTGTCCATAGTATAGCACCCATAGCCACACTTTTAGCCACTTACCCAAAAACAAAAATGTCCCTCTTTGGCCATTTGAAATCTTTGGAGGTATGTAATTGTTAAACCTTGAATAGTTTTCTGGTGCCAGAAAAATGTTTGGAGAAGGATAACTTACCTGCAGAAGACATTAACTGACACCACTACCTACTCACAATGAGGTCAAATGACTAGATTCTCCAGTGCTGTAGCCATTTTGTTTCTTAATTTGAAGGGCAATCTTAAAAGAAATCATTAGCTAAAATTAAGTTATAGAAAGATTCATACATAACACTCTGCCACAATTTCTGGAGAAAAAAAAAAAATAATTATTAATAATAAAATATTTATACATATACACCACAGCATACATAGTCATGTTATTTAGTAAGATGTTCTTAATTTGGTTGTGGTTTTGACCTTTGTTATAATGTTTCAACAGCAATGCATAATCAGGATAATAATGGGTTAAATACACCAATTTAAAGCATATGACACACCACCTCTGCATTTCATGGAAAACATGTTCGCATGAAATATAGTCAGCCCACAGAGATCCTACAGACAGAGGTAACTGCAGCCAAATACACCTACGAAAGACAGCTGCTAGGTCCTTTTAGCGAGATAAAAGCATGCAAGAGTAAGTTGTAGAGGCATATGGTCTAATGAAGGGGGAAAAAACTGAAATAAAAGATGAAAGGCATTGAGAATAACTTAATGGAAAAATGAAATAGCAAAACAAAATGTCCAAAAGGCTGCAGCAGGTCCTGTGGACAGCACGGGTGACAGGTGGAAGAGTCAGGATGTGTATGACAGAAGCAGGAAGGAAGCAGGGAAGACCTTATAGCAGGAAGGGAACAAAGAACACACGTGAGGGGAAGCAATTTCTAAACTTTGTTGCGGTGACACACGTGTTGTGTTTTTCAGAAGTCTGCAATAACTCACAAATACAATCTGCTGAAAGGGTAATACTATTAACGCTGTCATGGTCAGAGAAAAAAGAAATATCGTGAAAGAACCGCACCTTTAGAAAAGTTCAGAATGCATGTCACGGTTATGGGTCTTGTGGGGAATAAAAAAACAAATTTAAGCTCAAATCCACTGCTGCTTTAGTCCCAAAATAAAGGTTGCATCCAGAATATAGGCAGAATTAAAATCATAACCAGTCATATATCATGCACGTTCCTTGGAATAATAAAAATACAAATAGGCAAATCCTTGGTTACTACATGAAAATCAGAGTTACTCAGAGTTACTAATGTGTTTTTAATTGGAAATGAATGTGCATTTAAATATTACTACATATTAATATTCAATCATTTAAAAAATATATGTTTATTAAAATGTGAATAACTGTAGGTATGTTTAATTTATTCTCAAATATCTGAAGGTTTGACTGACCCTTCAATGCACTGGTGCAATTGAAGTGTGGATACATATGTTACACAGGGGCCTATAGAGCGCACACATCTGCAGTTTACAGCCAGGGTTGCATTTTAACCTGCAGAATGTCGAATGCGTATATATAGAGCAGGAACAAGTTAATTAATCAAGGAGGGGATTAATAATCGGAACTACCGTGTTTAATTTATTGATTGCCCCCTGAACACATATGATTTATAATTTGTAACCGTTATATGTGTCATTCCCTAAAGAACATACAAACTTATGCATGGAGTCATAAGTAATAGTAGTTAAAGTAAGGTCTCAGCAGATATATAGTAATAAAATTGAACAATTCAATGTGTGATTAAGAGGGATGGCTGTTTAGGATAAAAGGAACAAATTAACTCAATGTTTGTTCTCCAGTGTCCCAAATAATGGAGAATATAATCAGGACCTGGCCTAGTCATCTCTCATAGAGTGGGACAGTTGGGAGGCATGCTTTAAAGGGACAGTCTAGTCCCCACACTCACTTTGGTTCAAGTTGAAGACAACTGCTTGTATAGTGCACAGTTTTTTCTACAGTGTGATTTGGTGCAGGCATTCTGCATAAATCACATTTTTCATATTTGACTCAAGCACTCCCCCAATGATTACACTGCATGTTTGCTGCAGGAGCGGCAGCACGGATTATTTAGACACTGAGCATTTATAGTTGTGTTTCATTTTGTTACTTCCTGTGCTGCTGGAATAGAATATATTGTGTGGAATGTGATAGACCTGCTCTTGTACACAGTAGCATCTCTTAACGGTGCAACACATTGTCTGATCTCATCACTAGAGAGACAGGAAATTCCATCATTTGAATGAAATTATACACATTTTTTACTCAGCTAGTGTGGGCAGCCCTGGTTTCTTGCAAACTGCTGTAATTTCACAATTTCATCTAGCTGTAAGTATTTTATATATATTTTAAGCAATGCAAAATGTAAAACATGCATTTTAACATTTCAAATATATATTTTAGCCACCAGACAGCCCTTTTAAGCATATTTATCTGGCTTCAATATTTGAGATGTCAAATTCTTCCCCCATCAAGGCAAAAACCATTAAAAGGTTGTGTCTGTGCTCACAATCATCTTTCTGGCTGTCCAGATGTCAGGATGTAGAGAAGCACAATGTGCAACATACACAGAAACATTACAAAGGGAAGCAAACCATTATAATGCACACACGTTGTCTGTCTAGAAAACTAGCTATAGTTATATCTTAAGATACATAATCAGAAAATCCCCTGACTACCTAGTCCATTAGTCTCCCCAGATTGTATGAATTACTTGACTATAAGTTTAAACTAAAGCTTACTATTGTTTTTCCCATCACCAAAGTAATGTTAGCAGGATACTTGCTGTATATCTGGCACATGGTTTAAAAAGTATAAATATTACAGTCACGTGTGCACTCAAGTCCCAGATCTGTCTAAATCTATATATGGCTGAGATAAGAGATTGCTTGAACAGATGGTGCTCAACTGACCACCGGAAAAGAATCAGACAATCCTAATTCTGTCGGCAGTCATGTTGGGATTTTGCCAGTTAAGTCTGGATCAAGACGATAATATGAAGGAATATGCAATTAGGAGAGATCAACAGAAATATAATGTTTACGGTGGTGTAGATAGATTTGTTTAAGAGTGATGCTTGTATTTTCTCTATAATCTTGGCTGAAAGTCAAACAGAACCACTCCATAAATAGATGGGTACGTTTAAAATCCTGGCTATCGTGTAACTAATGCCAATTACTCCCCTCAAAAGAGCGTTTACTCTGAATCATACTTTGATTATATAAAAGAACCACTTGGCCCACCTAGTCTGCAGTTCCACAACTGCTTAAAACATGCATTTCTCTGAGAACTAGAAATATTTTTGACTTTACCATTTACTTATAATCTCTATGGGAAGCAATCACATTATGGATTATCCAGCCTCAGACAAACAGATATCCAAATGTTGAGTGTACTGATAAAACATAAAAAGATACAAATGCAAATTCACAGTGGAAATCCATCTCCGTGAATTATGTTGTCAATCAGAAAGTTGCAATAAGCAAACAAAAAGATTATTCTCTGAGACAGATGTAGAATTGATTTAAAGGGACAGTCTAGACCCCAAACTCACTTTGGTGCAAGATGAAGATTACTGCTTGTATAGTGCACAGGCTTTCTGTCCAGTGTGATTTGATTCAGGCATTCTGCATAAATCACATTTTTTATATTTGACTCAAGTCCTACCCCAGTGATTATAAAGTTTTGTTTAACTGAGTCACTTCCTGTGCTGCTGAAATACAATGCATTGTGTGGAATGCGCTAAACCTGCTCTTGTACACAGTAGGATCTCTTAACAATGCAACACATAGTCTGATGACATCACTAAAGAGACAGGAAATTCTCATTGGTTCCTCCTGCAGCAGCAAAACAAAAAAGGAAATTGACTTTTACTCAGCTAGTGTGGGCAGTCCTGTTTTCTTGCAAACTGCTGTAATTTCACAATTTCATCTAGCTGTAAGTATTTACCATTTTAAGCAATGCAAAATGTAAAACATGCATTTTAAAGTACTTTTAAAGCACATTAATATGCATTAAAATTTGGAAGATGCATTTTGGTCACTAGACAGTCCCTTTAATGAAATAGACCAGGGGGATTATACCATAAAAGTGCTACCTACTGTACTTAATATATTTTGCCATTTCCCCCAAACCTGAAACTGTATGATTCAACATGAAGAATACAGGCGGATCTGGTTGCCTCCTCCGTGCATGACGCTCAATTTAAATTTTACCCTTCACTTTCTTTTCGCAGGCACTTTTTTTTGACATACATATAATTTTATCCTCTGACCAGTAGAGTCCATGCTTACCAGTGAAGGGAGGCAGGGCTGCCCTCAGGGGGAGTTGGGACTATATCCCAGATGTCCTACCCCAGTATTACACTCTCAAAGACTAGAAAATGTAATGACTTTGTTACAAATGAAAACTATGCATCCAGTTCACAAGTTGCAAAAAAGTATACACACCTGAAAAAGTATCTTTTGCCCAAGTAAAGAGATAAAAACTATAGTGTTGTAGAAGAACAGTATATGTAAAAAAAAAAAGTGCTTCTTCTTAGACAAGGGCAGAGGCAGGGTAGAAAAAAAATAAAAATGCAATATGTCTTAATAAATGGCAATAATATGAATAATCAGCCAAACAAATCTAAACCATATAATTAATAATTACATTTAGGAGCTATTTAGTAGTCTTAGCAAACTGCAAGAAAAATGCTCCCAAAATGACCAATATCGTGTTATTTTAAGAGATTTATTTGTAGGGTACAACACAATATTATCCAATGTGTAAAGCCTAATTGCTTCAGGTGCCGCTAAGTTGTAAGTCTGTCTACCATGGCAGTGTCACAGCTTTCCCCAGGGGTATGTCCCATAAACCCAAATCCAATCACGGTTCAGAGGTTTAGAGCAATATTAGATTGAAAATCCCCTGACAAAGCCACATTAGTGTGGCGAAACTCGCATTAGGACAACATTGTGGAGAACTTTCACTTTTTTTTTTTTAAACACAGCGCAAGCTAAGTAGTCTAGTTGCACAAACTCCCAGCATTTTAGCACACTTTAAGTTAATCTGAGCTGTCAAGGAATAATCTCTTGTTGTTTAGATTAATACACTGAATTTAAGTGATTTTTTGTTGCCGTGCCTCTACGCTACTTACAGATTTTCAATCGAATAGATTGTATTAATTAGCAGCATGTTAGGTATTTTTTCATTCATTTTTCCAGCACTGGTGTGGCATATCACTGCAGCAAGCTGGGACACACATCTGTGGTTGCTGTGTCCCTCATGCAGAGGAGACTTGCCATGCATTTCAGTTCTATACTGGCCTTATGGATGGGACCCATCTGATATGCTAATGGAAATGGTCTCTTTTGTAATGGTGCAAGTGAGCAGAATTAATAGTGATGCCAAAAAAAAAAACCTTTCGTTGTCACTTTAAGACTCGACCACCAGGAATTTCAGGGCCCCTTACTGAACAAATTTTCTGGGCCCCCTACCCCCCCGACAATATCTCCCACTCGCCCCACCTACCCTCACAAGCATGTTATCCCGGTCCAGTGTAATATGGAAGGTTGTTGGGAGCAGTTGGTCAATATGCCAGTAATATTTTGCCACTCAGTATGCCTGTATTTAGCCATTAAATATGCCATTCTTTTGCCATTTAATATGCCAGTATTTTGCCCCTCAATATGCCATTATTTTGCCATTTAATATGCCAGTATTTTGCCCCTCAATATGCCATCACTTTGCCATTTAATATGCCAGTATTTTGCCCCTCAATATGCCATTCTTTTGCCATTTAATATGCCAGTATTTTTCCATTCAATATGCCATTATTTTGCCCCTCAGTATGCCATTTTTTTGCCATTTAATATGCCATTATTTTGCCATTTAATATACCAGTATTTTGCCCTCAATATGCTATTCCTTTGCCATTTAATATGCCAGTATTTTACCCCTCAATATGCCATTCTTTTGCCATTTAATATGCCAGTGTTTAGCCGCGCAATATGCCAATATTTTGCCCCTCAATATTCCATTTAATATGCCAGTTTTTTGCCCCACAAAATGCCATTCTTTTGCCATTTAATATGCCAATATTTTGCCCCTTAATATGCCAGCGTTATGTTCGTTATATGTCACCCTACTCCTCCCTTCCCCAGTACTTACCTTCTTGCTGCTCTGTCTCCCGGTGCTCTGCTCTGCCGGTCCGTGGCTCTAAGGGAAGCGTTCTGCGCTCCCCTCCAGCCACGCGGCTTCAATAAAGTTTGTTTAAAAAAATAAATAAATGTGACCAGTTTCCCTCCTCCGTGCAGGTGGATCACTGTGATTTCAACGCATATGATCCCATTCGATCGTATGCGCGCGGGTGTGGGGAGCGTTTGTGGTGGGGGGTGCCAAAGGAACACTCAGAGGCTGCTTCAGATCCGAGAATAGCTAAGGAGTGCAATGCTACATGTAAATTTAGGATGTATATATATATGTCCTCAAGGACCATGCTTTTCAGGACGTATATATATGTCCAGTGGTTTAAGGGGTTAATTTAAATACAGCACAAGTGAAAAGTAAGCGGTCCCTTAGTGTGAGGATAAACTGGCATGTACTTTTGATAATACAGGTTCAAGGGCATCGGGACATATCAAACAATATACTTTTTTTTTTTTGGCAGAACACCCAAAGTATGTTTTTATTTAGGTATTTATAATGATTTGTCAAGGTAAAGGTGGGGGGTAGGTGGTAGTAATTGTAATGGGTCTGGGTGCTTTGAACAGCCTCCAGACCCTAGAGGGGTTAATAATTTGATATGGTATTTTTATGGTGTTTGGAGGTGCTTTCTTTGTCAGTCATCAAACTTTAGGGGAGAGGAGGTAAACTATTTTATATATGGGGTTCCAGTGCCAAATGGAGATAATTAATTATATGTAGGAATCAAGATGCTGGCTGCCATTTGGGCAACTGCCAGCCCAGTTCATTATAGGGAAGGCCAGTAGCCATAGCCTCCAATATATTATACAGGGGCTGGACACCATTTGGCAAGCTACCAGTCCCATTAAGTCAGGGGTGTCCAGGTCAAATTAGTGACTTTCAGCCAGTTTTTGGCAAGGGGGGTGGTGGTCAGGACTTCGTCTTATGGGGGACTGGGAATCAATATGACAGGCACCCAGCCCCCATTTATCAATGGGGTGGGGTAGGGCCAATTGCCCTGGATTCCTTCTAGGATAGGGCGATTTTTAAAAAATTATTTTCATTTCAATTCTCTAGTTAAAACTAACTGAAATGCCCCAAATTTGCCTGTTTTTGCAGATTTCATCCCAATATGGCAGAAATCAGCTATATTTTGTAGTAGAATCTCTGAAAATGCCATAATTCTGCTTCTTTGTCCGATCTGGCCCTATTATGAGTGCGGATCATTCTATATTGAGTCAAGTCCCAAGCCTGCCAACCATGAGACGTAGGATACATTTTTTCCAAGTAGATAATCTCTGCCAGTCAACTTAACAGCAATGTCAAATCATTGAAGCCACCATAGGCAGCAATCCTTGTGTTATGCTTCAGTTACCTTGCAGAGTCGATGTCCAAAGGGAATGTATGAACTTTTTTTTTTTTTTTTTTCAAGCATGGATACATAAGTAGTCAATGTTAATTTAGTTTTAGGTTAAACAGAGCTCATTTAAGAATTGCTATAATCTGTGTATTATGGTAAAATATCCCATGCATGCTAATCAGCATATACAAATACAGTCTACAGGTTGTCCTGGATTAATGTTTGCAACTCATAAATTCAATTGAAAAAACATCTAAATCACCAGTTTTCTCAGTAATGCTCAATAAATGGAAAAGTACATGACATGGGGATCTTTATTTAAGGTTAGTTAGGATTATAGAAAACAATTTCCATTTAACCCCAACATGGCCAAGTTACATATATATGTGTTGAGTAATGAAAACAAGTAGTAAAAATGATATTACATGTTTGAGTTCTCACACTTTATTCCAACTTCGGTACATGTTGCCAAAGAAGAGGCACTTACAAGTACTTTACATTTTTACAGGAATCTAAGAGTTCCCAACCTTTGAGATTTGTCAATAAAAAGTAGCTAAGACAAATATTTTTCATATTATGTATTTGTATTTACATGGTACGCATTGGAAAGCAGTAACTACGTTGATCATACATATTAGAAACAATAAAAAAAGTAGTTAACTAAAATGTACATCATTACACTTGTATGTATAGGTTTTGTTTTTACACAGAGGTAAAAATGCTTATAAAAAATTACTACAACAGGTTTTTAGTATACAGGTACATAATGAATATAACAGTTTAGGCACTTTCATTTGTTAATGTGAGCGATAGCCTGGAAAACAAACATGTCTGACTCAAAAGAACAAAACTGGTTAGCACTCCTTGATCACAAATAGAAAAATAAATTCTGGCTTAGTTCTCTTGGATACAAATGGCCATCATACAGCCTATTTCTCAGCCGCGGTATGAATATGAGCCGAAATCTATTTACAAAGGGGCCATGTCATTGTACAGCCAACACTTACTCTACACAGCAAACACGTTTTGCCCAAAACTCATGTTTGCACATTATTGAAAGGTTTGTGAAACCATTGTCTGTTAGATTATACTTTGAGGAATTTACTACATGAACTGTAGAGGATTTCAGCACAGTAAAGAGCTTGATTAGAATAAATTAAATAGTCAGGGCACTAGAGATAATCAAGAGGCAATCCTGTTTGTTTAGTGTTGTGCTTTGTGGTCATATTTTACCAGTAATGCAGGTTAAACTTTCCTTAACCACAATCGATTTAAGTCTGCTTCAAGCTTAAAACAGTAATTTGCTATGAAACAGAATACTACTAAAGCTACTGACATTAATGGTTATGATGAGTGAGGAAAAACCTGTAAGCTATATGAGTAAAGGGGGTTTACACCTTCAGAATGCATATTCAGAGGCAGTAATCCCAAACCAGCCTTTAAAATGACTCAAGGTGAAAATGTAATGGTGGAGAATATGAACTTGCACAGAATCCTAAAGTAGAAACTCTTTTTGTGGCAATTGGATGGTATCTGCTAAATGTAGCATAACAGGAAGTGATGTGATAAACGACTTCCTGTCTGTGGATGCAGGCTTATGGAGGCTCTCCACATACAACACTGAAGATATATATATATTTTTAAATTGCCATAATATCCTGTTAACATGAAAGCACCTGCACAAGGGAATGCACATCCAAAATACCACAATACATAAAATGCTTAAACCAAAAAAAAGTTGTCAATGGTGGTCATTTAGATCTTATTTTACTTGGCAACCATGAAGAAATTAATTGTAAACCTTATGAGAATGTATTTTTTACATGCATTTTTAAAAATTATTTAAAAATAACCTTTTTGAAATTATAAAACTACAATATTTCAACATGTACTATACAAGTTAACCATCCTTAATAAGCAATAAGCCACTTCTCTCAAGTGATCTTTCCTATATGGTAGGTATATCCTCATCTGGGCCAATGATCACATCCTCAATGCACGGATTTTTTTTTTTTTTACCAGCTTGCTGAATTTTGGAAACTGGAAAGGAACACTAGTGGTAAATGCATACAGATATTAAGACTTAAATAATTAAAAAAAACAAAAACGCATACCACAAAATAAGCATTTCATTAGCCTTAGTTGCCTGAATAATCTTCCAGAGTACTTTTTTGGATTATTGGAAGCAGAATAACATCCTCAAACCTACACTCATGAACAGAATATACAAATTGTTTTCAGGTAAAGGAGGAAAATAAAAATGACTAAAAAAAAAAAAAGACTGGTTCTGGATAATATTTCAATTAATTTGTTTCTTCTGTCAGCAGCAATGCAAATCTGTAAAAAAAAAAATGCATGGCTGCTGGGACACACAGAGCAACCCATTTTCTTTTTTCAGGAATGCCTCTAACCAAACTGCATCCTGACTATAAGTGCCTTTTCTTTAAGCAATTTGGAATCTGAAGGCCATATAGATGTTTAAACTGTTATCCCTAAACCACCACCTGACAGACTTTCAATATATTGCAGGGCTGACTGGGAAATGAAAGGATTACAATGTTTAAGCACTACCAATGTTACATGTTTTACTTTTACTATTGCAAGTCCAATACAATGCAGATGTATCTCTAGAAATGTAGTAGCAAATAAAGTAATAATCTTGCAAAGCCGTAACTTTAAAATGGGAGACAAAAAAAAAAATAATTGTTTCAGAGCCAGAAAGGCACAATTCATCCTTCTGCCTCTAAAAATGTTAAACCTAATGTCAATGTGCAATCAGGGTGGGGAAAAGGCACGCACCCCACTGGCAGGTTACTGCAGAGTAATTATGGCAGGAACTGATGTTCCAAAATCCCCAGCTGCCTCATAATATTTAGATTGTTCAATGCTAGTAAGCTATAACTGTGTAAAGATATTTATATTATATATTTATACTTTATTCTTACAATACAAAAACTATTTGGCTATTTTTCGCAATATTATTCTGTACAAAAAAAAAAAAAAATCCCTCCCATGTATCATTTTCAAGGTCTTATAGACTGAACAAAGCAATGGAGTTAAAGCATTAAACACAAAGGCCTACATTAATTTACTATACACCAGAGCTACAAGTTACAGACCATAGAAATCACCCACTACCAACCTTTAAGTGTTTGTGTTCTTAAACGGAGCCCACAAAGTGCAGTCCCACTTATATTGCCTCCACAACTACGCTCCTCGGTCTCTAATCCATGAGCATTATTGTCATCAAGTAAATTTACACACTATAAATATATTCAAATTATTTTATGTATTTTATTATTAATGTGTAAAGTTAAAGGTGAAATCCCAAAAAATTACATTTTAAATCAGGCAAAAAAGGACCACCAGTGCATGAAAAAGATGCCTTTTGATCTGAGCTCCTAGAATGCACCTTTAAAAAAAAAAAAAAATGTAAGTAAAAATGTAACTTGTAGATCATTCACCTAGCTGCAGCTCTGCAACGATGACCTCCAGTATTAGTCTGCCGGTGTGTCAATCATGTATGACACACCTTCCAGCTGGGAGGAGATGCTGATCTCCTAGCTGCAGTGTTGCAAGATGGCGGTCTCCAAGTATTTTCACTTGGATTAAACGGCAGAATATCTTTTGAACAGTGCACTCTATGAACACCATTCAAAAGTAATTTCAATCATTTAGAAAGGACACTGTACCTGATTAAAACGGTATTCTTTGGATTGCTCCCTCTTAAAACTATCCCAGGCTCCTAGTTAGGATTTAGGACATTTCACAAATGTTCTTTTTTTGGATTGCGTTGTATTATGGCATCTCTTAAACATTCTCGCATTGCAGCTGCGGAAAGTAAACTTATTTTGTACTCAATGAAGACCAATGACGTCTTTAGTCATAACAATCTGGTCCTTGAAGACCATTGTGACACGTAATTTCCTACTTATTTACTCTTGGCAGGATGCCATCACGCCCTGCGTATTTTGCTTTAACAGGACTCCATAGAACCAACTTTCTAAATAAGCAGGGCATTCTAAAAAGGAATAGTCTCTGACTGGCTGAGCATCATGGCATACGTATCCACCAAACATCTGAATGCTAGCCATCACTGCCTTAACCCATTCAGCTGCAGGACATAAGTTTTTACTTTCTGTATTTTGAAACCAGAGGTCTGCAATTGTCCCAGATTTAAGATGCTGTGAGAGAACGGAAAAACAATAATAATCAAGTACAATTCAAGTGGTCTTAAAAAGAATACTTTAACCCCTTCCTGATGCTTGCGTCCCAAATGACGCAAGCACCAAAATGCCAAATTTTTTGTTCCTCGTCACAGATCACAGGGTGATCGGTAGCCAGGAACACAATGGCAGAGACCCGATTAGGGTCTTAATAGACCCTGTGGGTACCTGCCAAAAGATCACGATGCCTCCCGACATCACGTGCCTCATTGTGGAATTCCGCTTCAAGTCCCTGCAGCAGGATCCGAGCACAGATCATGGTGGGGAGGTGCGATGAGCTGATTAACGCTGGACGTTCTATGCCGTCCTAGCATCTGTTAGGACAACTACAATTAGGACCGCATAGAACGTCCTAGAGTCAGGAAGGGGTTAAGGTTAATAGTCCTCTGGTGTAGTATGTGCATGTAAGTCAGCTCATTATTCGTTAGTACCACTATAGATATGGTTAGCGGTATATTGGAAATAAAGTATTAGGTGTTATCACAAAGGGACAATTACATGAAAAACATTGAAATGGTACCAATAGGAAGGAAGATCATCCATTTACTAAAACTGCACAGTTTGCCTTACGTCGAAATATTTTATTTAAGTGAGCTTTCCCCAATGCATTTATTTGTCTATATTAGGTTTTAGAACACTGAGTCAGTGTCTCGTCTACCCACTTGTGCTAGCAGCAGTTAGACATCTGAGATAGCCTAAGCATGGATAACATGGCTGATCTCATTGAGCAAACCACTGGCCCACATGCATAGGATCCAGTTTTCCACAGTCTTATTTGTCCCTCAGGTTACTTGTAATGAGCTGTGCAGGGAGGCAGGGAGCAATAGAGAGGTAAAAATAAAATATATTACAATTAAAAAACACACCCAAACCCTCAACCTTCAAAAAAACAAAACAAACGCTGACAAATCCATTCCTAATCCTGAAAAATTCACATTTAAAAATAAAAACTATACAAGAAGCAGCTGTTTTGGTTTGTTTCTGTGCAACTAGAATGCCTAAAATTTTAAGGGGGGACGGACGGGGGGCTGCAAATCATGTCAGACACTCTTGCAGCAGGTACAAAAAATATATTATATATAAAAATATACTTTTTTTGTGGTTGTTTTTCTAAATTTACATAGGGGTTTACTTTTTTTTTTTTTAAGCTTTGTATTTTTTATACTTTCAAAGGTTTTATCATTTCACAAGAAAAGGTAAAACGAGTCATGCACAATTACCTTTGTGAAATCTTAGTGTCTACTTCCCTTAGATGGATGAATTTGTAATTTCTTGAAATAATTGTATAAAGTTGCAGGGAGCAGATATTGTAGTATTCTAACTACAGCTGAAGTACTTGAAGAATTCTTCCCTCAGAAATTAGAGATAAACCACTTTGCTTTGGTCATAGCTCTGTCTGTAAAGTGTGCAAAAGCCTAATGGATTGACCAGTCTAAACAAAAAAAAAGGTTCAGTGCACTTTTATCATGCGGGCTGCAATTTAGATCTGTTAAACAACAATGGCTGCTCCCTGAAGTCTATAGGTGTTCTAAAGAGGGGAGTGGTAGTAAAATGTATGCAAAAGGTAATTAAAGCTTAAATTTGCCTGGACAAATTCTCCATGATGAGTCACTCAAATTTATATATATATGATCCCTTCTTATTCAAATCTTCAGAACAATAATCCCGATTGGTATATTACTGCACTTTTAATTTGTACCAAACACAATCCCAGTTCTGGAGACTCCATAAAAGGAATAATCACAATCTTCAAATTTTACTCGTTTTAAGCTGTTTCAGCAAAGCTAGTGCTACAATCACTGCAAAGCGGCACTGCACGTTAAACCACATTTATGGGAAAAAAACCATCCATGGCATTTGCAAGGCCTCTGTGCCATTTAAATGGTTAACAGCTCCTACCAATAGGGCCTATATGCTCCCATTAACTTGCAGCACTGTGGTTTCACTCTTGGATGTGTAGCAGCATGTTTTGTTAGAAATGTGAAGAAGAACGATGCCCTTTAGACAACACCAGGTTATATAGTGTTTTTAGAAGACGTTTTCCGTGCCGCCCACTTATTTAGGAATAACAAGCTTTTATTGTGTTCATGGGAAATTTGCATTGACAATGCCCCCCCACTTGATCAAACGAATGTGAAACAAGAACTACAGTACTATATATGAACTCAAGGGGTCTATTTACTAAACGGTGAAACCATTGGAAATATCACACCATCAATGCCCATCAGCAGAGCCTATTCACTAGACTGAACCGCAAGGCACTAATATAGTAGAGGAATTTTTATCCCCCCCCAATCATGAAAACAAGTGCAAGTAGATGGCACTGAAAACCCCATGAAGAATGAGACTATATACCAGCTGTAGCCAAACTCCAGCTCTCAGAGTGGTTAATCATAACTCTCACAATGCCTATCAAGTTGAAATCTAACAGAATCTGCAGGGTCACAGACTGGCTGTAGCCAAATTATACTATAATATGCCACTACTATGTCCTTGGTTTGTCACAGGGAGAACTTCCTAATCTGTATATTCTGGAATATTAGTAAACAGCTGTTTAGATGCATGTCCCAGCAATGTTTCCCAATCAGACAGATAAAAGTTCAGTATCTTGTAGAGTAATATGTGTTCATTGCAGTTACATTGCCTGGTGTATGTTGCAGTAAACATTAACCCATGTAATGAATAGGGCCTGCACCTTCCTCTCATTCTAAGTGAGCGACTGAAAGACCTTATCATTTAGGAAAGAGTCTGTTAAATCTTACATTGAATAACCACTCCTTTGCAAGTCTGTAGTGTTTTACTCCCCCCAAAATTAAAATGCTCTAGAGGTGGAAGAACAGAAAAATAAATGAAGACTGCATTCTCTTTATCTGAAAATTAAATGCTGGAAAGTTTAAAAAAAAAAAAAAAAAAAAAAAAAAAATACATTTTGAGATTAAAATTTCTAGTAATGTCTGTAAATAAAGAGTTGACCATTATTTTTTTTTTTTTTAACCGGCCACCACACAAACAAAAACCTACTAAATATATTAGGTATTGCCAAGGAATTTGTACAGGGTAAGATTATAGAGAAAAAAAACAAACAAACAACTGGAGTGCTTGTAAATAGAGTCACAAAGCTCAACAAAATCTCTATAATTACAAATTATGTGCAAACCTTGCCACTTTATGTAGCTTAGGTGAACAGATTAATTGAACTTACAATATCTCATAAATTAAAAAAAAAAAAATGCAGTTTGTCTGTGCTGGAGTTGCACATAACAATTCTCCGGACAAGAAGACCATCCTGTATAAAAGAAACAAAACAAACTTTTTTTTTTTTTTTTACAAAAAGAAATGATGATGGACATCAAATACCATATATATATATTTATGCATAAATAACTAGTTTTGGCATAATAGAGAAATAGCAATACTGCATTATTGTACTCTTGTTATCTCATGATATAGTAGACAAGTACAGAATACCTGGCTGCAGGTTAAAATACTTATAAGGGGAGGGGATTGATTTCCATATTAACCCTTTTCCTTTTAGAGGCTTTGCAGATCTGCCTTTGCAAAGGTAGCCGGCATAACACATTGCTGGAAGTGAAAACTATATACACAGGTAACATGTATCTGGCAATCTGAAGGCTGATCAACTCAGCATTTCCATGTTCATATTGTACATCTGACTTCTCACCGCCAAACAGGGAGCTCCCCAAATTCCTTTTTGTTTTTCTTTTCTGTTTAGTATTAAATCTTTCTGAGCTGAAAATTAGTTTGTTAGGAACCAGCCATTGAAAATCGCTGTGGTTCAGAACAATTGGCTTTCATGTTCGGGCCGGTAGCACCCAAATGATGGAAACCAAATGTTTAATGCCAAGGCTCTAATTGACTGATTAAAAGACACATAATAGAAAATTCCTGGCTTGCACGTGGTCACCCCGCTGCTTTATGCTTCCCTCCACAGCACCCGCACATAACACCACAGTTATAACAAGCACGTAGCGGGAGATAACAGCACATGCCCGGTGCGATGATAGACAATGGGATAAGGAGCATCCATCGACGACAAAACTTTTCATCACTGGTGTCACAAGAACAAGCGTCTGTATAATCCCCTTCGGGGTCAGACATACAGTGGTACAGCACACAGTCTGCAAATCCCATGCAGCTGACCCGGCGGATGCAGTTTCGGACAGAATCCGGGGCATCCTGACATTGTCCCCGACCATTCTCATCATGGTTAAACATGTCCCTGCAGTACACACACCTGGACCTCTCGCCATCTTTTCTCCTGGATTTGCTTCGGGTGGGCTGAGTATTTATGACCGAGCCCTTCATGTCCTTGCATTTGCCAAAATCAGAGTGGTCTACGTAAGGATAATTGTAATCATGTTTTGAGGATTCGCTTTTGGCAAAACGAACGTAAGAGTCAGCGTTCTCTGGGTCGGTATATTTCCTGTGAATGGGTGCCTGGCGATAATCCTCATAGCCAGTGAGCCAGATCCTCTCTCTTGGATTGATCCGAACAATTTCATCATCGTCATCTGGAAAGCTGACGTGCCTAGGTGGTCTAGGTAACGACTGAAAGACAAGACATGCCTGGTTTATTATTTATAATTTAGCAAGGAAAAAAAAACTGCAGAAGTTTGCTTCCTGGTCAAAGCATTGTGATGAGTGAACACTAAGCATTATGGGACCAGCAGGGAAAAAAAAAAAAAAAAAAAAAAACACGTCTAGAATGTAATCTGCACATTTCCAAGCAAATAAAAAAATACATTATACTATATAATTTAACATTTAATTTTAACATGGCTTGTATAACCTACCTACTAGCAGAGTGAAACCTGCCAGTCACCTCTGGGCTTATATGAGGCTCATGTCTTAGGGTACTTGAGGTGCAATCTTGTGACACTTAGCTATTTGCCAATATGTGAACTGCACAAAAAAGTAATTAGAACATAACTCCTCTAACACAGGCCACTTACTCCGTTATGGACAACACACAAACATCAAGCTACTTCTAAAGTCTACACATGATCCTCCCAAAACTTACTGGTTCTGAAGTAAATTGGTCCAAGCCATAAGGATCAATATGGCTCAGAGGGCTGTATCGGCAATGTCCACTTTGAAGAGGAGATGCAATTGTTCTGACTGGTGGCTCTCTCTTTTGTGAGGAGTTTGAGGAGCTATCTGTGCCCGTCTGAAGAAAAGAAAAAAACATTTATAAGAATAATTTAATTAAAAAAAGAAAGAAAAGAAAGTGCTGTTAGAGGCATATTTTCAATATTAAAGGGACAGTATCAGCTAAACATCGCTTATACCGAGTGAGTGTACGAAATAAAAAATAATGATTGAACATTATCTATATATTGTGTTAGCAGAATAGCAAGTCAAATGGCTAAATTAGGAGAAAAAAATGCTTTTTATTAGTCTGTGGCGTCTCCTCCTTAGGACATCACCTGTGACTTGATATGCAATTTAACTGGTTTTCAATTGGAAACACGTAATTTGCGTATCAAGCAGCCAGTGATGTCATAAACAGGGGACTCCAAAGACAAAAATAAAACAAATTTTTCTCCTAATTTAGGCATTTGATTGCAATTCTGTTAACACAATGTACAGATCACTTTCAAAAAATGTTTTTATTCTCTACATGCAAAACAGCAAAAATAATGATTAGATGATACAGTCCCTTTAACACAAACCATGGACTATATTTATAATCAGCAAATGCTGGGGCAGAGTCTAAACATGGAGCAAATACCAGGAAAACCAACTGGACATGCTCGCTGATTAATGCATATTTACAATTTTTCCAGAATAACTATTAAAATGGCCCTAGACAATTACAGAATTGTTAAAGCAAAGTAACCTTATTAATACAGGTTTAATATATGCTTAAACCAATAATGTTGATATACATGTATATTTATATATAATAATTCCATAATTGTAATTGGTTGATTGCTTTTGCATTCACATTAATTTGCTTATAAAACACGTGGTGAAAAAAAAATTATATAAATAATATCAAAACAAATTTGTGTGTTTAAACGATGTGCAGTTTGGATATTCATAATTCTCTTATGAGCAGCCAATTTAGAAAAAAAAAGAAGAAGCTATGTGCATGCTGGGAAGTTACATATTTTACGCACAAAAACACAGGTAAGTAAA
Organism: Pelodytes ibericus; assembly: GCA_036172795.1. NCBI lineage: Eukaryota > Metazoa > Chordata > Amphibia > Anura > Pelodytidae > Pelodytes > Pelodytes ibericus. The sequence continues at coordinate 47,345,212 of CM069862.1, read as the reverse complement.
TTGAAAATGTTGAAAGCATTAAAACCTGTTGAACCATTTAAATCAGTCAAAATGCACTGACAAGTCAATCACAGATTCTGCATTAACAGAATGCATTCAGCATGATGATTCAAAGACTGAAGTTCTCAATACAAGATTAGGAATATACATACATATACATACATACATACATACATACATACATACATACATACACACCCTGAATTCCAGATCATACTTGACAATTTAGAAATGTCAGTAACCAGTCTCTGGATTAAAACATAATGTGTAAACTCCCAACCCCAAAATAAAAAAAAAATCTGGCATTTCTTCTTCGTAACAGAAATGAATATTAAAGCAAAGCTCTTTAACATTACGCTCCCTGTCTGTGACTCGTAACTTATGTCTTCCACACTCCGAGAACAGAATTTATTGGAACATCTGAGGCAAAGGCCACCAGCAGCGAAAAGGAAAGGAAACATCCTCCCTCGCCTACCGCATACAAAGATAGCTGTGGTTATGGTAAACAAGGAATGGGATTATCTAAAATAACCTGGATGAACCAGTAAGACGTTTTCACTGGATACATTCCTAGGCCACAGCCTAACAATAATAAAGCAAAGCAATGATTTGAAGATAAAAGAAAGAAAAGAAAAACACTATTTGAAAACGCTTTTATATATAGTCCATCCCATGTCTGAGGTCTACTGCATACAACACAGCACTTCATTAAAAACTAAACAGATGTTGAGCAAGTTAAAGATGAAGTGCACCTAAAATACTAACAAACCCTGGGGGTTATTTAAGAAGACAAAATTCTAGGACCGTTCTAATGTCCTAATAGGTGATGCAGTGAAATAAACTACCAATTGTCTGCAGCATGCAAGCCATGTCTCTGCCCATGTGGGGACTCTGTGCCTGTGTGAAAAGTGTGAATGGGGAGACGACCAGCTAGAGCAGGGGTTGGGAACCTACAGTCCGCAGCCACTTTAGTCAACAAAATCGCCAGTGGACAGTGTTAAAATAACTTGCTAGGGGGATGGAAGGGGAAATACAATTGCTAGTCCTATAATAAAATAGAAAATGCGAGTTCTTGGTTCTCTCTAAACACTTACACAATTATGTGTTCTTTAAATCAAATAAGATCTGTCAACATGTGACTTCATTTCTCTAGCAAACTAAACTATAATCAGAGTATGATTTGTATAGGGCTCTTCTTGCAAACTCAAACATCCTGTGTTTAGACTGCCATTCATATCATTTCACAGGGATGTTTTATTTCGTCCACACCTCTTGAACACAGAGTGGAATTTATTGGCGCTTTATAAAAACGACAGTGACTCCAAGTCATACACCCAAAACTAATTTGCCCTATTACATTTAAAACCTAAGGGTATATATTTATTAAAACATAATCACATTCTGTTATTTATTTCACTTTAAAGGCGAGTTGTCCTTTTGTTTTAGCAGTAAACCTAGCATGCAGACAGCATGGTACATTTAACACAAGGTCTGTTTTCATGGACTCCGTTCTCTTTTACACCATATTTATGTTGCCAAACATATATATTCACAAAACCTTGTTAATGGGCAAGAGAGAAAATATTTATTTTTTAGAAACTATTGGGGTTTTCACCCCTGATTTAATGTCAAATTGTGACTACAATTAACAGCTGTCAGCATTAGGGGAACGGTTACAAAACACATACACATTAAGCTACAGTTTTTGTACATGTTTGAATTCACAGGTGTGCATGGTTTCACTGCCCTATACAGACAAGCACTTAATATTGTATATCCACTACCTCCACTCTGTAGAGATTACTCACTATGCATTAGATTTGTTACTCTAACAGCCCTTACTTTATGATACACCATGGCATATGGTTCACAAATCGTTTCCTCGAGTTTGGACGAATTTTTAACTCATTCATGTAGCAAACACATGCTATTAGAATAGAATAGATTTTTAACATTCCAACACATAAGCAGCAGGAAAATATATGTATTTTGTTATTCATGTTTATACAGTTAAAGACTGTTATACTCCATTCTTTACAGTACTCACATCAGTGCTACTCAATGACATGTAGGTTTGTGCAAAACATACAGGGAAGGGGTTATTTATAAAAACCCATGTATAATGAATCAGGTGCTTTTCAGTGACTGATTAAAGTCGAGAGAAAGGTGTTTAGTTTGGGAAAAGAACCCACATCAATGTGTCAGGATGAATTAAATGAAGAAAGAAAAAAAAAGGGGGGGGGGGGGGCAATCACTGTTACACAAACAGCAATTGTGAGTTTTTGTTTTTATTTTCAGACACTTTAGTGTCCGTTGTTTATTATCATACAAAACCCCGGTTCAGTTTCAGAACAGTTATGGACAGTTTTGTAATAATAATGGGCTTTATTATAAAGCTGCTTATAAAAGCCTGCCAGAATCTTACATTTAATGTAGGTCTGAATTTCGGCTGTGATGTGTATTGAAAACTCCAGATTTCAGTGGCACATTAGGATAGGTTATTACAAAACATGCTTTACTCTCATTCTTTATTCTTATACTCTTATTTACTCTTATGTGTTCCCCCTCTTTGTCCCACTATAGGTTATTAAAGGACAATTGAACTTTTTTAACCCCTGCTCAGTGTCTTTCTGACAACTTCTGAGGGGAACAGCAATATGATGTGAGATGTAAATTCGGGAAGTGGGATGACCAGAACGACTGCTTTCAGGTACTGATTATAAATCCAGGAAGAGAGACTACGAGCAGAGAGTTTAGTCTCCAGAGAAAGGAGATGTAAAGTGGTTAAATCTAGTGATGCTTAAATGGAAAGTATAGAGGAAGAACCACAACAAAAGAATTGTAGGGTGAATATCTAGAACTACACAGGGCGAGTCAAAAGTCATGAACCACACAACGGGGATTATATATAAATAATTCCGCACACTAATTGGTCAGGAAAATAGAGCAAATTACAATTTAATGTGTAGCATTATAATATTTACACACACATACATACACTCATAGGATCTTTTGACTGTTCAAATATTAGTAGGAACAAAAACTTAAAATCGACGTTTCAGTCTATGCTCAAGACTTTCCTCAGGACCTGAGGGGTGGCACCTAGAAACACCATATTTTACAAAATGGAGGTGCCCAGACACATTTGTTTAGTAAAATATTTTATGAACTAAACTCACAGAAAAACAGACCTATCTGAAATCAACAATGCAAAATAACATAAATAAAACCTTTTCAATTTTTGATGGGAGTATCCCTTTACTGATTGAACAGTCATGGCTGAGTCTGAAAACAAACTGTTGCTGGGTCCTCTGGACATATTTCGAAAGACTTCGTACAGAGCACATAATATGATCTCTATTTTGTGCTGCATCAAGTATAAAAAATAATTTTAAAAAAGGCTTTAAAAAAGTTAGAGAGTTGCATACACGCAGGGAAACCAGCCTGGAAATAGAAAAAAAATGCAAATAGAAAAAAAAAAATGGCGCAAACTATTTTAGATATTTAATATATTCTTTTGATCTATACAATTATAATTTTTTGTTAAATTGTTGTAGAATAAATCTAATAAAATGAAACCAGTTTAATCAAGAAGCTTATCCCTCTTGACATTACTATCCCTTTAATGCACTATAGGATGATACAGCTGAACGAGACATGAGGAAAACAAAACGATCGTGCATTCTGAAAGCCGTGTTCAACCCAGGCATTTCCCACACTTCATGTAGAGCTGGTATTTTAATGTCTGGCAGGGTCATTTATAGACAGTTGAGATCACCAGCCAGTATTTTCACTAGAAGCCAGACTTAAAATAGAACTCAACAGCTGATGCAACTGAATTGCTTTAAATACCCTACAGTATAAAATGAGAGGAAGCCATTTTATTGTACAATGCCAAGTAGAGCACGAGTACAATATATCGTCATAAAGTGACCACACAGCACCCTACAGAGCAGAGGGCAAAATGCACAGAGGTAAACACATTTTAGAGGTTTTAGTAGAAGTCATGCAAGTGTTGAATCTTTGCAGCTACCTAGATTATAAAAATCCCATATTTACATAGATTTGGTCCATGGAGGTTTTTGTAGTAGTTTTATCAACATTCATGCCCCAGCTCCTAAATAGCTATGCATATAAAAAATAAAAATAAAGTCCATGCAAATCTCTGGCAGTATAAAGGCCAACTAGCCTGGCAACTCCATTGCACTGTGCAAGTCACTTTCTAAATTAGATGAATTAGAAAGCTGCTAGAAAAAGGGGGAGAGCTACAAGTCCATTACTAACAAAGCCAGCAAGCACCACAACAGGACTTGACAAATCCTAAAAGTCAGAGCCATGGCTCCTGAAATCACTTCTGCAAGCTGGCAAGTTTTTTTTTGAGAGAAGAAAAAAAAAACCCCAAAAAAACATAAAATAAACCACCACATTTAAAAGGGACACTCCCACCAAAAATGAAAAGGTTTTTTTTTAAATTTTCTTTTGTTTATTTCAAATGTCTTGTTTTTGTTATGCGACTATTTAATTAAATATATAACTAAACATGTGTGACTGGGTGCCGCCATTTTGTGAAATAGTGTTTTTGTGTGCCATCCCCTAGTGACTTTTTCCCTTTATATTCAATCATATAAAAAAAGTGTCATATGATTTATATATGCGTTTGTTTTAAATGACCAGGTTCTTGTCAATCTAGTTACATCTTATGTAAGTGGTAGCGTCCCTTTAAAATACTAAAAACACCACTTGTAGAGGGGGAGGGGGAGGGGGGTTGGGGGGAGATATACATACATACGTTTTTGTAATGTTTTACATAGAACTCTATAGAATGTGTTTGTTGATAAACCAAACTCTGAGAAGCATCATTTGCATTACGAAATATATACTGTTCCACCCTCTGACTGCTGCTGCAAAACCCCCCATTTCAGATCCAATAGAGTAACTAGAAGAATAGAAGTTTGTTAGTATCCGTTCTATTTGCCTGTATGAAAAATAAAAGAGAAAAATGTCTTAAACTGTGAGAGCTATACAAGCAAAGAGAGCTCAATGAGGTACTTTATTTGTATTTTTCATTAAAAAAATTCTATTTAATATGCCTACACTTGATGCAATCTTTAAATTAAACAACTTAAATTTTTGCAGGCAGTTTTCCTTTAATTACTTCTCAAGTATCTCTGTTTGCATTGGAGAAGTTCAAAAAAATTGAGAAAATTGGTATGTTGGTTATAAATCTTTCATGGGTAGGAGAGGCATTAAACAATGAAAATATTGCACTTCAGCACCCAAAAAGATGCATGGTCAGCAAAACGTGCTTAAATCCATCCACATATACACCTGTGTATTTAGATTTGCCATAATAACGTATCCAGCTCTGGGATGCATTGAAAGATTGTACATAAATCTAGTCTGCAAACATTTACTAACCTGGGTGCACTTTGCAGACTAATACGGCATTCTAGGAAAAACAGAACTATCAGTCGGTCCCAAAATACAGATCAACCCCAAATATTTGTGCACATAATAGAAACTAGCTTAATTTTACCCAGAAGACAATTAGGCCAAACATGTATGTGTAATCACTTGCCACATTGCAATGCAGGTCTGTCTGCTGGAATAAAGTGCAGAAAATGTCTTTCAAATATTTTGCAACAAGCACAGAAGCCAGATTTCACAAACTATGTTCACACAGATTCGGCTCCCTCCCTTGTTAATGCTGCTTTGTACAAGAATAAGATTAGAACTGCTTTTCAACTGAGCTAACAGGAAGTTGTCAATCATCCCATTGTCACAGGGCCAGAAGAGACTCTGTTCCATTGAGACTGTATGCACAGCCTTCACATAGTGTCACCTTCAGGACTGGATACTGCTCAGAACCATTTCACAATACTGTAAAATGTATTTATTTGATCTTATTAGAGCAACATGACAGACTAAAAAAAATGTAGAAGACAAAAGTAGTTTGTATAGGAGCAGATCTTTATGATATTGAAATGTAATTCAGAGGAGAAATGGGTAATAGAAACCGTATCTGATAAAAAAAAAAAATACGCGGCACTTCAATCACTGTAAATATACACACTGACTTCTTATAGCAAATGTTTTCATTTTTAAGTAATTAGCAAATAAACGTTAAGTTTTAAGACAAACACAGATACCTCTGTTCCAACATTAAAAAAAAAGAAAAAAAAGAAATGTAGATCAGGCACCTTAGATGCAGCAGGAAAAACCATAATCAATTTTGAAGACAAGAGTTTTCTCATTGCCTCGTTGCTACCTGAGCAAAACTTCAACTGCACTTCAATGCCACTCTTATTTACATGGTGTGCGTTCACATTCTGGGTGCGGGCTAGTACAGGACATGACCACATTCACTTTGGCTACCAACCTTTACACTATAATTGTGTAGCAATACTATGTTTGAAGGTGCACTTATGGTAGTTGTGGTCCAGAAACAGCTGGAGGATCACAGTTGGATGCCTAGGCCTTGAAGGGACATAGATGTTATCCTGACCAAAAAACACAGTATCGAAAAAACAGCATAACTCCACATGTGATCTATTTCATTTTAGCAACAAGGCACAAGCTAATATCTAAACAGGAGCAAAGAGTTAGGGGATACCTGCTAGCTTAGCTTTTGGCTTGTTCTGCAAGATTAAAAAAAAAACAAAAAAAAAAAAACCTATTGATAACCATAATCTAGTATCTGGAGACTGCTGCAGTCCAGAGTACAGGTGCAGAGTGGGATGATCCAGCGCCGGAAACAAATATTTAGTGTTAGTGGCAGAAAACAGGATGTTTAGGGAAGGTCTAAAGTGAAACATACCAGTTACCATAACAAGCTTTTGCTGCCTGAGGGAATTCAGAGACTTGAATATTATCCTTAAATTGACAAGCAGCATTTTACATAAAGCCTCAACTTACTTTCTTAATATGGTGAATTCAGATACAAATAACTTAAGTCATTCAAAATGCAAACTTGCAAAGGACATGGATTTTCCATAAGGGATCAATTATAATTATAATTTAACTTGCTGACAAATGACTGCCTGTACTCGACTTCTCTGAAATGAGTAGGACTTTATTTCACCCATCTTGCTACTAGAGCAGGGGTGGTTTTTCTCGCAGTGGGCGACTTCACCAGAGAATGTGTGTGTGGGCCACAGTCATTTTTCATTAAGAGAAAATTACACACCCACACACCGAAACCCTTACACATGCACACAGACACCCTTGCACATGAACACAGACACCCTTACGCATTTTTCCTTGTGGCATTTGTCCCCCTCCCTCTCAGCACAATGCACCCAATGTAGGCATGCCGCCGTGGTGCGGTTCCCGCATCCAATCTTGGGCCGAGCCGCACCTTGGACTGCTCTGTACTAGATGTAAAAAAAATCTGGGAAAAGTACCCTTATGTTTCCCAACTTTTATATTGTGTCGAGTTAATATACATTGTGCAACATTCAGATTGAGAGAAAAATGGGTATAGGACCACTGTGGAGGTCTCCTATTTACTGACAACATCATCTTGTAGCATCATATGAAAATAATTACTAAAATGAGAACTTTATTTCCATGCCACACCACAACTGGACGTCAAACAGGAGATAGTACAGACAAGACTTACATTTTTATCTTTTAGTCTATGTTTTAGCTTACGGATCTAAACACCATGTAAATCATTTTTATGACCCATGTTCATAGTGTAAATCGTATGTGGGGAACACAGTCCCTATTAACCCCAATCACAGTGTCCGGATGTGATTTGAATGCTATCCTCTCCCTACCCTGTAACCAAAGTACACTCCAGGAGTTTTTTTTCTTAAAATAAACAAAAAACTTGTTAAAATTTGTCTTAGTAAATTTCTCTGGAAAAAGCAATGTGCTACTTGTATTTATTGCCTTATAATAGAAAGAAGAAAAAAAACCATGAGGTATTTCCAAACTCCAAATATTAGAATCTATTTAGCAGGCCATAGTGCGCCAAAGAAAAGTCATCATTGCCCAGGTTTAGCCATGTTTATTTGCCTCAGATTATAATTTTGCTGGTGAACATGATCTGATGTAAAATTAACTTGCATAAGAAGGGGCTTTATTACCTAAACAATACAGAGCACACAAAAAGCAGACTTATAAGAAAATGCTTAGAATAAGAGAAAAAAAATTAAACTTATCTGTGTGGTCTGCGGTCTGTGTATTCTTCATTAAATACATGAAGAATAGATAGGAATAGACAAACTGATACAAGCAGGTTTTGAATGTTGTGTGGATGCAGTTCAATGCACAAGACATTTGTTATAATCTTGTAATATATTTTGGTAGAAGTGAAATGATGCAATTTTTATTTGTACATTTATGTATTTTTTTCCATTCCAAATCTCAGGCTGGTGCACCCTCAAGAACAGAAGAACTGCCATGCAGGTCAACACTACTAAGGGATAATCAAGTTGCATAGGATAAATTTTTTTGCAATCACATTCCTGCCACAGAAGCAGCACACTTTGCTCTGTGTCCGAAAGGGATAACCGTACCACTAAAAAAAAAAATCTGCCAGCGAAAACCCATACTTTAAAAGACTCAATGCGTGACTTTAAAAAAAAATAAATAAAAAAAAAAAAATTGGATAAAATTCTGGTCTGAACAAAAAAGGCCAGCTCTGCCCTATTGCAAGTTTACTTTTTTACAGTGTTTGCATAAGGGAACACTGGCTTATTCATTCAACTTTGTGCTTCAAAGACCCCAGAGAATCGGAACACTGAGCCGTTTCATCAGCTACAGCGAGGAAAGACAATTGAAATGGATCTTCACAAATACAAGAGCATAGCAAGTAGAGTTAATGGACTTTTAGGATATGGGGGAGGGGTATCTGAATCTTTCAGCAAAACATGTAATTTTATAAGAATAAATCACAGTTGATATTATAGGATAACAGCTTCCACTTCTCTATGCACAGATAATGGCTGTTTTACAGTAGTCCTAAAAGATATACAATAAAAGTCTACAAAAGACAGCATTACATTGTACTTGAAAGCACATAACATACCCCTAACTTTCATATTGCAGACCCCAGATGTTTCACTCGAAAGCATGCACTTTGCTTAAGACCCTACTCAGTGGACATGGTTGTTCACAGAGATAGACAAATTGCTTCAAAAACATAGGCGCCACACAGGGTTTTTCTCTCTCGGAATAATGCAAGGGATACATCAAAAAATGGCATTGCAACAATTACAAAAAGTTATGCACCAGCAGTAAAATGTTGGGTGCAATAAGGATCAATAATCTGCCATTTGTCCAGCTTCAACTACTCATGTTTACTTTCAATTTGCTGGCATGCCACAATCCATTGCACTTTACAATTTTAGTATTACTAGACTGCCACTTGAAGGGAGAGTTAAACCTACAGTGTTTAATTATTTTTTTTAAAGTAAGCCATGCATCAGTTACAGAAAAGGGATCTTTTTTTGTCAACTTTTCCCATCTCCTGAAAACTCCAAATAAATTAATAGATTTATTTCTGTTATAGCAACAGTAAAAGTCCATCTCTCCAAGCTCTCCTTATTGGATTTCACTGAATTTAGTGTAAATTCTTAAATATCTACATATCACAAAACCATTCACAACATACAGATATTAAGCTAGATGTCCCTTTAAAATACAACTCTTGATATGCAGACGTCGCAGTAATTTGAGAGGATGAATTCGGTAATAGTTCATAACACAAAGGATTAATGGTTGGTTCCCTTGGTTTTAACTTACATTGTGCCCCCTACACAATCCTAAGTAACCAGTGTGCATGTTCTTATGTTTTGTTTTTCTTTATAGTGCAGTACATGGCTGATTACAGTATTCACCCAGGTTAATTCTTAAAGTGGATCACCATAGAAATCCATGGAACATTCCTGATTGCGCCACTTTTACAACTTTGCTCCACAATAGACATCTATAAAACAACACCCATTGTCTTCAAAAGACTCACACCTTAACTTCTGCCTTGCAAAGCTGTTAACTATTTCACACACTGACCGCCTACTGTGGAAAACCTTGCAGAGCTTTGCTTTTGTAATTAAAAGTGCATCTCATCCATACTGTAACCATGTAATTGCCTCCAACAAACGGGAGTATGATTTGTTTTCAATTACACCATTATAATTCACCGCGGAGGCAGAAACAAAGCATTTCAAATCTCAGCCACAAGCGAATAGGTTCTACTCAATGTGCAGAACATGCAACGATCAGAGTGGCTGCTGATGGTAAAGCAGGGTCTTTAAGGTTAAGATTCAAATAAATCTTGTTCTTTAAGGGTTAATAAAAAGGCCCAAACTGTAATGTAATAAAAAGGCATTGACAACACTGACTAATCCTGAAAACCTGCAGGGTTCATAAGGCTGGATTGTAGGGACTCATGGTGTTACCAAACTTACATGAAAGTTTGACTTGGGTTTAGGACACACACACACAGACACCGATAAATCTATCATAGCTACACATAAAAGCATACTGAAGCCCAGGCTGCTAGAACTCACTCTTCCAGCTCAATACAGAAAGGCAGAAGGGAAATCCATCTAGTTCAGAGGAGGCCTGAGCTCCTTCCCCTCCCCTATCTCATTCCATAAATCAATCTGGCAGGTAGCTGGGAAGCAGCTGCTAATGATAGTTTTTCTCTGGAGCACAGGAAGTCACCTTTTAACCCAGCCTGCTGTTGTTTGCCTTTTAGAACAAGGACAAAAGAACAGATGGAAGCAGAATGCCAACTGTTGAAAGAATCTGGTCAGAGGAGGCTGCAGTAAACCTGAAAAGACCCCCTCAACTGCGCACCCCTCAACCACGCTGCCAAAACTGAAAGCCAGATTCCTTCACATGAAGCATGGAACAATTACCACAAGACTGGATCGCTGAGCAATTTCATGTTTACTTTTTAGTACACTTGTTTTTGTTGAGGAACAGAGGGTGTTACATTTTAATAAAGGAAGTAAATGACTCACTGATTAAATAAGAACCATTAATAGCAAGCCCCTCCCTTAGTTCATCTTGACCTTGGCTGATCTAACGTGCAGTTAAGATAATGTTTGCTAACGTTTCCTTTTTAAATTATTCATTTGCTATTTCAGACTGGAATGTGATGCTACTTGATACTAAACTAGCAAAAGAAACCACTGTGTGCTGGAGGTGAATGGGGTAGTGTTTGACAATATGACTACTCAGATATAAGAATGTCACCATGTGCCCTTTGTTGCTTAGCTCACCATATTCTATGTTCTTTGTAAAACATTTAATAGCCAGCTTACATTTACATACACAAGAGTGCATACATTCTTGAAGCTGAGATATTGCACTTTAAAAACAGATTTGTCTCAATCCATTTTAAATTTGTTCAGTAGTTAAAGATCCACTGAAACAAAGATTTCTGGCAATCCTGTATTACACATAATGTTCTTTTTGGTCACTGGGCAGATTGCATCATCTCAACTTTTGCACAGGAAATGCATATTGGCATTCAGCACTTCATTTGAATACAAATTAAAACAGATTGTTCCAGTTAAAAACAAACAAACAACAAAAAACCCTTTGAGGATGGTATAAAAACAAAAAAAAAAAAAAAAAAAGTGTTCATGTCCAAAAGACATTGGTGACATTCTGGTCGCTGGTACTATAAAAGCACAGATTATACTGCTAGAAATTAAATGCAGTTAAAGTAATATATACTGGGTGGAACTACTGAAATTACATCAACAGATATGAATATGATAGGCATATAGATTTTAAGAGAAAAACATTCTCTGGACCATTACATTTTTCCTCACGTGAATATCTTCAGACACATATATATACAGTATTTATCGGCGTATAACACGCACTTTTTCTCCCTGAAAATGGGGAGAAAATGGTGTGTGCGTGTTATACGCCAAAAAAAAAAAAATCTAAACGTTCCTGCTCTGTCCCCCGGTGCTCTGAAGCTGCGTGGGAAGCGTTGTGAGCTCCCCTCCAGCCGCGCGGTCAATAAAGTGTGTTTTTTTTAAAACAAACTTTATTGACCGCGCGGCTGAAGGGAAGCTCACAACGCTTCCCTCACAGCCACGCAGCTTCAGAGCACCGGGGGACAGAGCAGCAAAGAGGTAAGTGCTGGGCTATGGGGAAGGGTGGCATAACGAGCATACTAAGGGGCAATATCCTGGCATATTGGGGGCAATATCATGACATATTAAATGGCATATTGGGGGCAATATCCTGGCATAATAAATGGCATATTGGGGGCAATATCCTGCATATTAAATGGCATATTGGGGGCAATATCCTGCATATTAAATGGCATATTGGGGGCAATATCCTGCATATTAAATGGCATATTGGGGCAATATCTGGCATATTAAAATGGCATATTGGGGCAATATCTGGCATATTAAAATGGCATATTGGGGGCAATATCCGGCATATTAAATTGGCATATTGGGGGCAATATCCTGCATATTAAATTGGCATATTGGGGCAATATCTGGCATATTAAAATGGCATATTGGGGGCAATATCCTGCATATTAAAATGGCATATTGGGGGCAATATCCTGCATATTAAAATGGCATATTGGGGGCAATATCCTGCATATTAAATGGCATATTGGGGGCAATATCCTGCATATTAAATGGAATATTGGGGGCAATATCTGGCATATTAAAATGGCATATTGGGGGCAATATCTGGCATATTAAAATGGCATATTAGGGGCAATATCCTGCATATTAAATGGCATATTGGGCCTCAAAGTTCTTAAGTTTTTTTCCTGAAATTTCCTTCTTAAAATTAGGTGCGTGTTATACGCCGATAAATACGGTATATATATATATATATATATATATATATATATATATATATATATATATATATATATATATATATATATATATATATATATATATATATATATATATTTTTATCAATTAATAGCTACATAAGAAAAAAAATTGGAAGGGGGAATGCAGAGACTATCCTAAAATGTCTGCAGGTCTGTAATCCTCTCTGACAAGCACAATTATATTTATATAATTGCATATCATTTCCCCAGAGAGTCATCATGTTGGAGGCTTGTCCTGCACTGAGGGTGATGTCAGTTGCATTCCAGTCACCTGTGTCTAATGATCATACAGCCACAAAGACACTATTGGTTTAAATGGCATTATTGGCAATCAAGTTTTAATAATTAACCAACAAATCGTTAATATACCTGAGTAACCCTTTTAGTACTAGACCAAAGCATTTTATTTACATTATCTAAACTATTATAGCAATTTATAAACATGATTGTTGAAACTCAGTGATACACAAAGCTGTGCATCATTGTAAAAATACGGGCTTATGGTGTCAATGAAAGAATGTACAACCAAATTTCTTTTCCACTTGAGCTTCCAAACACAAGGGAAAAATGAATTGTCCCTAGTGTGAGGATAAACTGGCAGGTACTTTTGAAAGTACATGTCAGTATCTCCTGTGATCAGCAGCTCCCATGCTTCCCTGGGTTGATCCCCTTTGAAAACTAGGATATATGGATCTAAGGCAGAGTCAAGAGTATACCCACATGTATCTATTAAAATACACGTTGGGTTTAGTGTCCTTTAAAAACTGTGATCTTTGATGATCATGTGAAATATAGCTCAAACCACTTCGAACAGCACAGGTTTGACCATGTAGGTTTTACAAAATTTGCCAAACAGTATAAAACGGACAAAATAATTTACCACCCAGGGACAGGTCAAGGTGTCTATACTTAGCCATGTTTCAGTCACAGAACAGCAGCAATCCGCTGACTGTTAAAGGCAAATATACTTACTGCAAATACATCGTCATCCCCGAGCTCAGCTTCATTATGGATTGTGGAGGAAGAAGTGGTGGATCCTTAAATGAGAAGTAATAAAGTTGTTAGATGAGATAATTGAATCATTTCTTGGCCAAACATTATCCTTGGTATGCTAGCATACAGGGAATCTGGCCATCCTGAACACAGAAACTGTCTCACTTCACACAACAATTGTGTAGGTTTGTTTCTAAGAAAACAAAATTGTGTGCGAGAAATGTATACATCCTGCTGCTACTATAAGTGTTGAGGGGAATTATATATATCACACCACACACACAGGTATATAGCACCAAATCAACCTGTAAGTGCAGGTTGTGCAAACTCCCATCTTGCATCAGCAGTTAGCATTATATGTTGGTGCACATGGAGACAGTGCCACTATTAAGTGCCGTTTCTGCATATACTGCTTTTATGTAACCTCCCCCACTCACATCACGCTCCAGTTAGATCCAAGTCGCAGGGCGCTGCACACCTGCATTGTGTTCCCTTTGCATATGTATAAGCTACAGGTTTGTTCAACTTTGTTTTAAAAAGAAAGTGCAGTCATTACCATGGAAACCAATTGAATGTTCCCATTAACTGCTCCACATTTAGAACTTTGGTCCAGTTTAGATCTTTATGTAAAACCCCATTATATCTATACAGTGTTTGCTTCCAAGATGTATTGGAATGCAAGATAACGTATTTTTGAAGGTCAGGGTTGTAAAACATTACCTACAATTTACAAGCCTAAACAACAATAGCCACACTATAAATTTCGGAACCAGGAAAGATTACTTGACCACCAGACTCCTCAAATTTGCTTAGTGCGTAAACATAAAGGTTCAAATGCACGATAGAAGAGAAAAATAGCGTAACCATTCCTCTGGGCGTGCTGCCAGTCTATTTCTAAACAGGCCCTACCTTTCTTTCAGGTAGACAAGGTAGCTTAGAGGAGATATTTGATATATGTATAGTCTGAACTACCAGCAGGATTTAACCATTTGTTTCCAGGATTACACAGCAATAGACCAATGTATGTACTTTTTTTTTTATTAAGGGCAGCGGACTGCTTTACAGAGTGAGTGAAAGTGATGAGAACCTGCACAATTTTAGGGAATCTTAAAATCACATATTTGTAGAAGGGGAAATAAAACAATGCCCCTCCAGGTTGAATTAAGGAATATGGCATGATATTTAGCTTGCAAATGTAGAGGACAAACCGTCAAAAGATATATTTTCGTCTTAATGTGTAAAAAAACAAAAAACAAACAAAAAAAAAACCAAGAAAAATAAATGGTGTGAATAAATCTTAGTGTTACATGAAATGAAGGGGAAGCACACCTTGAAACTTGAGTTAACATATAATTAACAACCTACTGGGGTAAATACAAAGAAGCTCTGAAGAAGATAATGTGACAAAGCAAAGTCTGCTTAAAATATACAGTCCTTAAAAGTAAAACGACATGTATGCATTTGTCTGGCAGCATGCACATATATTGCAAAATTGGCAAGACTAAGCTATGGAATGCCCTGCTGAATGAGGAGACGTGTACTAGCTTTTTCCGGATAAATACAGACAACCCAGCACAAAATTAGAAAGTTCTCCCGTGTTTGCCTGCCAACTTTCCACCAGCTTCAGGGTTTTTCTGGTATCACGAAGCCTTAAAAAAGAAACCATGGAATGTGACGGATCTTGCAAGCTCCACACCCCAAGGCAAAGAATAGACGGAATGCAAGTCTTATGTTTCACTACCTTCTGTGAGGTCTTCAATTGCTTTGCGGACTCCTCTGTCAAAGGCTCGTGCATCAGCAGGACTTTGAAAGGTAAGGCCGAACCGCCTGTTGTCAACCAACCAGTGATGAAATGTTGGAGTTGCTTTCCAGTAGACCAAGTCCTTCCTTAAATAGCACTCCAATATTACCTAGGATGTAAAGGAAACAAACAAATAAATAAAGCAAATGGGCATCATCTGATAATAGTGTTCTTCAATCGCATAGACTTGCTGAGCAGCAGTTGGATTAAGGTCTTTTCTTGAACTTTGTATACATTTTTTCACTGTGAAAGTGCAAGTTATGTACGTTTTTTAAGACTTTGCTTAATTTAATTAGTTTACCAAAAATGTAAATATTGCATGAACATGAAGCCTCATGCTAGATAACCAAGCTCTATTATGCAAAATAACCTTTGAAATATGTATCTTAAATAGAAACCTATCCTTCGTTTCCTCCAATAGCATTTTATTAAAATAAATGTTTAAAGATTTTAGATTTCTTTGATCAAAAAAAAAATTAAAGATTTTGAATCCATCCTACTTTGAGCCAAGATCCGCAACCTATTAAAATGAGATAAAGTTGTTCACTAACTTTCTGTGCCAAAGAACCTTCGTTCAGGTGAACGAAGCGTTCTGGTCTGGAATGCCTATATACAAGAATATTGATCATCTAATCCCCTTATGGGCCTAGTAACCCAGATCATAAAAACACTTACAAACGTTTCTTAATTGGCTAAAGAGCCAGCTGAAGAGTCGAGGAGTGGTAATAGTTTTGTTATTAATTCAATGTGGTGGAATTATAACAAGTCAACTGCCAAGTGCCAATCTCTTTATTACTTATAGGACATTACATATTTTTGTAACTCACAACTTAATAAATCGCAGAAGCCAGGGCTCTTTAATTTTCTACCTCTTTCTCCCAACTTTGTTTTAGAGAAATACCAATCATATACTTGGCTCCTAAATATATCCAGACTGGCTCCTGAACTGATCTGCTTTCTCCTAAAGCCCACAAATATTTGTCAAGCAGTAAACGAAGACATTTTTATGCAATGATGTTTTACCAGCTGTAGTTGCCACAAATCATTAAAGTAACAAAAACATTCAGAAAAGCCAAGTTAGAGATGCCATTACCATCTTCTGGATTCATCAAAACCACAAACTTGTAGATTTAAATAAAAAATAAAACCACAATATAAATATGTTCTGAAGAATTAATGTTAATGGCAACTACAATTAATAAAAAGAGGTTTGCTTTAACAATATTTATTTTGCATGCCTGTATACCTAGACATCATTTGCTAAATAGGTTTAGTAGCGTAGACGTCATATGGTATGTCCAACAACAAGGGCGGGAAAACAACAAATAACTTGCCAGATGTGCTTTATCTGATGACATGGTTGACATAAGTGTTGAACTTATTGATAAAACCCTTGTATGCTCATTGTATGAACAACACTAATGAAGAGGTATCTAACTGATCTTCTGCCACAAATGGCAATTGATTCAATAGGGATAGGACACCAGGTATAAAGTAGAGCTAATGGGTAAAACCAAAAGGGGCATTAATTGCACAAGACTTGTAGGTATATTCATTTAATCTATACATAAGCTGACAAAAATAATCGGCAAAGATTAAAAAAAGGAGATCCTGATCTGCAATATGGCTGCCCGGGTCTAGTATCATGAGGGTGAAATGGATGCTCGCTCAAACGAATGCTATGGCTGCCCAAAAACGGGGTGTTCACTATCACCTCTATTGTTTTCATAGCAGCAAGGGATAAAAGATTATACTGTGATAAATGTATAGTATTATATTTTTTTCCCCCTTCTCTTAAGTGATACCTGTTCATTTGAACATGACAGGTACACTTTAAGTTCTGCCAAAATGACAGAGATGGGTACCACGTGATTTATAGCAAAGGGTGAGTGGAATCCTACTTTATGGAGAAAAATATATTTACCCTGTTATTTTATAGTATATATTGTCCATAACCATCACCTTAAGGGGACAATGGATACAGACACTATAATGGAGAAAAGGGTGTGGAGATATAGCAGGGAAGATAAACCATCCAATGTTATTGACTATTAATGCACTATTTCTGAATTAACATGATGATTAAATAACAAAGACACAAAGAATTCAGGACCATTTGAGGAATGTTAATTATGAATGAGCAACATAATGGCACAAAAACAAAACCTATACGTGAAAGGAACATGGGTTTTATTATAAAAAATAAATAAAAGAAAAGATACTATACATAACACAATCCAAGATTTTAAAACCAGGTGTGGCACCAGTGTCCCCACTGCATTCAACAGCTTCAGGTATCACAAGCTGACATGATTTATCATTAACATGTATTAATCTTATGGGTGGAACTACCTACAGCTATTCGTTTAAAAAAAAAAAAAAAAAAACTCATTTATTTAAGCTAAAAGATATGCCTGGGTGGGTGCTGAGCTAAATTAATTTACCCTTGGGGGTTACAAAGCAGCCCACACCTTGGGTGTGTGTATAAGATTTTAGTTACACTCCAGCACATGCTTAATCCTTGATTTACCAGGTTTATTAGATCATGACTTATTTACCATACCTATATGTAGTGCAAAACTGTAAATACTACCCGATCTAATTGGGGAAACCCAAACCTTAGGTTTGCAGTGCTTGTGCTTAAGGTACCACTATCTTTTAATATAACATTTGCTTCTTCCAAAGAAAAAGCTATTTTCAAGGGTCTCTGGAATATTGAATGCGAGTACTTTTTTTTTTTTAATCATCCAGTGCTTTCTCCCTCTGTCCTATTAAGACTAGGTCTGACACAATGATATACCGTATTTATCGGCGTATAACACGCACTTTTTCTCCCTGAAAACAGGGAGAAAATGGTATGTGCGTGTTATACGCCGAAAAAAAAAAAAAAAAATCTAAAACTTACCTCTTTGCTGCTCTGTCCCCCGGTGCTCTGAAGCTGCGTGGCAGTGAGGGAAGCGTTGTGAGCTTCCCTCCAGCCGCGCGGTCAATAAAGTCTGTTTTTTTTTTTTAAAACAAACTTTATTGACCGCGCGGCTGAAGGGAAGCTCACAACGCTTCCCTCACAGCCACGCAGCTTCAGAGCACCGGGGGACAGAGCAGCAAAGAGGTAAGTACTGGGGTCTGGGGAAGGAGGGTGGCATAACTAGCATACTAAGGGGCAATATCCTGGCATATTGGGGGCAATATCATGGCATATTAAATGGCATATTGGGGGCAATATCCTGCATATTAAATGGCATATTGGGGCAATATCTGGCATATTAAAATGGCATATTGGGGGCAATATCCTGCATATTAAATGGCATATTAAAATGGCATATTGGGCTTCAAAGTTCTTAATTTAAGTTCTTAAGTTTTTTTCCCTGAAATTTACTTCTTAAAATTAGGTGCGTGTTATACGCCGATAAATACGGTATTTCATTGCAGCCGCAGCACTTGCCACTGCGCACACATTGCACCTGCAGGACTTGCCACTGCCACTACAGGGACTTCTCACTGCAGCCACAAGATTCCTGAAAGAAATATTTTTTTTTTTCATTTGGAGAAGAAATTAAGTTACCATAATACCTCATTGTTGGTCTTATAGCAGCATCCCACTCCAAGTATCAAATATTACAAAGAAAAATAATCCAAGTCGCAATAAAAAACAAAAGACAGTGTATGAGGAACTAGTACCTTAAGAATGGAGATATCATTATGCAACAGCACTACTCCATGAGTGGAAAAATGAGCAGTCATGTTAATAGGACTCTGCATTGTCTGCCAGGGATGGTTCTAAGACAAATGGCAAGTCTATTCTTTGGCAACAAGAACTTATTATGCAAAACCTAACCATCTCTCTAAGCAACTGCAACGAATCCCGAACATTCCCAATCTTATAAACATCACAGAAAAATAGAAAAAGTCAGTCCATTCTTGTAAGGTACAGTAAATGTCTAGTTGCATCCATCATCTACTAAAGAGCAAATTAATATCTGGTGAATGGATTTGCTTTAGTTTCAAAACAGCCACTACCTCAAACCATCCCGGTCACTATAGTTTGCCTTCATTGGTCTGTTAATATTTTGGAATATTGTTCTGATTTTTTAATCTCTCAAAACCTCCACGGATCAAGTGATTGCATGTATTATACTGATATGACTAGGTACAAATATCTTATCCATGCTCCAGTCTCGCCTGAGCACAGTCTGAATGTGTTATGCCACGTATGGCACGATTGAGTTTTCCATGCACAGGTTCATTACCAGTTTGTCCTTTAGCCGTTCCCCATGAATTAGGAAATCACTTCTCCCGCAGCCTTCTGGGTAAACCTTGGAGACGCCGACACGACTGAGTCCACCTCCTTCATGTGGTATCCACCCTCCACTGGAGTCATCTCTGCTCATTACCACAGCTTTCACTCGCACTATATAGCTGTCACTGAAAACATAAAGGGGGAGAGAGAGCAGAACATTGTTACACAAATTGTGAGAGGCTGTACATGCAATATATTTCAAGGTAGAGGAAAAAAACAAAAAACTAATTTAAAATGACATGCATCATTTTTTTATTTTTTATTTAAAGTGATGCCTAATGCATACCTGCCCTCAAAGGTTTGATATAAATCCATTATTTTTAAGCTGCATATATACCTGCTACTTCATAATTACATAGATCATCAAATTGCATGCATATAACTGTATGAAATATAGTTAGCAACTTCAAATATCTACACAGAACCTGCTTCTAATATAAAGTTATTCATATAGATCAAGGCGAACGCTTCTTGGAACATCAGCAATGTTTGTTGTCCAGGATTGGTAGCATAGCAAGGTAACAATTCAACCAGAGTATCGCCATATGTAATAACACAAAGTTATATTGCATTTCATTTTCAGATTTTTGACAGGCTTATTTAGGATAAGCTTAATAACGGTGATCAAACTTATTTTATCAGGTCTACCCATAGTCCATATTAAAGGTAGGAATGTCAAATAGTATGGAATCCCTCGCTAGCCACAGCCCATAGCCAGTGCTTAATAAACAATAATAGATTTTAATTTCTGTAAATACACCAGGTATCCAAACAGACTTGGTTTTCTTTGTATGCAACATGACCGACACCCAGAGTGACAGGAAATTAAGGATTACTGGAACCAAAAGGACTTCTGTAAAAGCAGCTGCTAAATAATACTGCCGAAGGCGTGCTTCAAAATGTCACCGAACAAAAAAGCTGCAAGAGACATGTAATCTGTGGTAATATGTGCATTTCAGTTCAACTCCTGTAACCGCCTCCCCTGAAAGTAACGTGGTAGGACACTTGGATCGCTTTGACTCACGACAAAAACACTCAGACATAAAGAAAAGCTTGTTTGGAACATTTGTTTGAAGACTTAATGCACTATTTTGCAAACGCTCCAAACAGATGAAAACAGACATTCAGTGTTGCGATATATAAACGAGGTATAGCTATACGATAATAAAAATATACACCAATAATGCAAGGTAAGGGTTAGGGAATCTCGTTATTGTTGATGTTACAAAGATCATAATGAATATTGTTGAACACCTAAATGGAATTCGTTTGCATCTCTCGCTAGTAAAAAAGGTTGATATTTTCACATGCTGACCTCGTGACCTGTAGAAGTTTCACTTTTCATAAAGTAGATAAAATGGTGGCATGCAGAAGTTATAATTCACTTTGCCATCTCAGGGGTTCCTATTGCCTGACACCTGGGACATGCAATTCTGGTTAGTTATACATATTTTTTTACATTTATTATCTTCGTAACCGCTTCGCATACCACGATAGCGTTAAAACTGCCATGGCCAAGTGCCTTCAGCCATGTGTACGGAGGTCCCCCGCAATCACCCTATCGCAGTAGCCGGATGTTTATGTGCCTGCTTTGCCAGCTATAGTCTCTCCCTGCTCCACTGAGATAGTTTTATTAAAATCCTTTTTCGCAATCAGAACAACTAAATAGTCATGAGAGACATGTAGATTTTGCTGCAACTTTAGTCCCTTGGACAAGCAGTTTAAAAAAAGATTCCACACCCTTATATCTTCAGAACTATTATACGTTTTGAACACTAAAAACACAGTTTAGAAATTACTAAAACACAACCAATGCTCACAATGAATTTTTCATGTACTCAACTCAACATGCATGATATTTCTGCTCCAGTGTCTACAAAGTTAGACAAAACCCAGAGGGAACTTCTACTTTCAAATTATGTTGCAGTACTCTGCAAAAATCGCTTTTTTTGTTAAATAAGAGTATAATTATGTACCGCTCATTGATTAATTAATACAGTACTGCTAATCTAAATGAAAAAGTGTTATGTTTATTATACTCTTTTATTGAAAGCCATTTTAATATTCTGCAGGTTTGCTTTTTATTAGAAATGCAGATCTGGTTTATCCTACACATTATATAAATTCTAATTATTAAATGTCTGAGAGATGTTAATTAATTATAGTCAGCCGAGGTTTACACATTCCCAAGATTGCATCTGTTTTTATGTAATATAAAAGACAACAGATACTGAATCACAGCAAAACAATACTGCTTGCGTGAAATCATAATAAAAAAAAATATATATATATTGCACATCCCTCTGGCACCAAAAGAGTTTCTCACTGAACAACAGTTACTATAGGATCTAATATTGCTGAAGCAGGTCAGTTCACATTTCATATTAAATTTAGATCTTTTAATGTTGCATAACTTCGGATCCAATTTTCCAGGCAATGCTTTCATTATTCTGTGAAACTAAATAATAAATCCAAGATTCTATAATTATATCTAGGCTTTAACTACCTTGTTAAACACTGGACACCCTGCAAAATATTTGAACAAGATTCAGAGCATGTGCCATTTACTACACCTTCTCCTCAAACGGCAGCTTCATTCATATTTTGGGGATGCTGAAGACCACTAACAAGCACCAGAAGTCACTCCACAAAGCATTTTGTATATACAGCGATCAAACTTTCTACTTGGATCCCTATATCTTCAGCATACATTTTTGCTTCGAAGACCGTTTGAGCACCACAGATATTTTTTCCGATTTCCACTCCATTCTGCTGTTCATCTGCACCATCATGGAAGCACAAAGTTAACCCCCCCCCCCCCCCCGGTTCCCTTCCCCAAGCTACTTAAAAAGGTTGGCTTTTAGCCATGTACACCAATCAGCCATAACATTATGACCACCTGTCTAATATTGTGTATGTCCCTTTTTGTCTGGGGAATTTGGTGGCCAAATCAACACCTTGAACTCGTTGTGTAGCTCAAATCATTTCTGATGCATTTTTGCTTTGTGGCAGGGTTCATATGCTGCTTAAACAGGACAATGCCATCAGGGAATACCATTTCCATTAAAGGGTGTACGTGATCTGAAGTAATGATTAGGTAGGTGGTTTGCCAGCAGACCATTGCCCAAAGCATCACACTGTCTCAGTCTGCTTGCCTCCTGTCAGTGGTCATAATGTTATGGCTGATCCATGGGTATGTCTGGCTCCTAAAGTCTATGAAGTATTATCAACCCTTGAACACAGTGTGATTTATCTGGATCATGGCCCAAGGTAAAGTGCATCAGGTTCAGAGGATCATCCACTGGTGTGAGTCAATTTACAACTTAAATCAATACAGTTTAACTAAAACGTCCGGGATAGCAAATCATGCAGTTAGCAAGGAAAGCAAGGTAAAGTGAAGTAGTCTGGGAGAAGACAATGTTATAGGGTGTTTAAAATGTGCTGCGTTTGGGAAAACCATAAAAGTGCAGACATTTTAGAAGACTACCGACTACGAAATGAACCAATGGTTTTTGACTTAGTGACCATATAAATAAAAAAAATGCACTCACTGTATAGTGAGCATCACATACAGGAACACAGCCTAAAATGTACTAGCCTGTAAAACAGACAAAACTAATATTTGTAATTCAGCGTTTTTTCACTCCTGTGTAAAAAAAAAAAAAAAGGGACCCATTTAATATAGAGCATGCTTTAACTGATAAAGCACAATTGTCAGCCGCAGAGATCAGTGGGATTGTTATAAAAATGAATTAGTGAAATTATAGATTAGCTTTAAAAAAAAAAAATAAACTCGTTAAACAAACATAAAAAGTAGCATTGTGGATACTATAGCCACGTCTTGTAACACTTAAAACCTAATTGGAGGCCATTGTAATAGCCAAGTTATGCTTACAGTGCCAGATAGAAAATAAAATACACCATATCTTCAAAGCCACTTCTCATTCGACATGCTGCTAATCTAGCAGATCTACATTTTTAACTTCAGTATCAGAATTAAAACCAGTAACTTGTGGTAGCAACATTATACCTTTTCTTCTTCTAAGGAAGATAATTAAGCAATCAGGAAAACCTTCTGCATTACACTTTACAAAAGCCATTCATACCAATTAACCTCTCTCGCACGGAGAAAAGGCTCAACTAATGGAGAAAATAAAATAAACAAGAAACCTGAACGGAAGATTTACAAGCCAGCAAATGTTAATTTTATGTAATAGACACTACTCATTTGATGTATGTTTTCACAGAAAACAAAGAAATTTGAAAGTGACCCCAAACTTTTGAACAGTAGTGTAATTATCCGTGGAAAAACATGTCTGTGTCATGTTATGTTCATATACACACACACACACACCAAGCAACCTCGTCTCCTAAACATGGTTTGTACTGTTAACAGAGAGCATGAACAAAAATGTAACAATGCACGGTGTTTATACACAGCTACATGTGCTGTCGCCTATGACATCACATTTTGACACTTTATTCAAAAAGTACTACAGCAGTGGAGAGGAGAAAATGTAACTAGCATTTGATGCTGCAGTGTAACATCACAAATGGGAGAGATCACACTAAAACACATTTTATTTGTTGTGCTCTACATTTCCACTATAAATCCAGGCTTTAAAAGGGACAGTTTTGTCCCCAAACTCACTTTGGTACAAGATGAAGATTACTGCTTGTATAGTGCACAGGATTTTTTTTCCAGTGTGGTGTGATGCAGGCATTCTGCATAAAATAAAATATTTAATACATATTTGACTCAAGCCCTCCCCTGGTGATTACTCCATATTCACTGCAGGTGCGGCAGCACTGATTATATAAAGTTTAGTTTCATTTAGTCACTTCCTGCGCTACTGGAAAAGAATACATTGTGTGGACTGTGATAAACTTGCTCTTGTACACAGTAGGATCTCTTAACAGTGCAACACATCATCTGATGTGTCACTAGAGGGACAGGAAATTCCATTCATTTAAATAAAATTCCTGCAGCAAAAAAAAAAAAAAAAAAAAAAAAAGGGAATTGACTCAGCTAGTGTGGGCAGTCCTGGTTTCTTGCAAACTGCTGTATTTTCACAAATTCATCTAGCTGTAAGTATTTTATATTGCAAGCAATGGAAAATGTAAAACATGCATTGTAAAGTACTTTGAAAGCACAATAATATGGATTAACATTTGGAAGATGCATTTTTGGCACCAGTCTCTTCAAAAATGCACAGATCTATGTTTTAGTATGGCCTGAGGACTTTAATAAATGATAGAAAAAGGACCAACACTCATCACTCGCTCAGTTCTTCTTTACACAGGACTAGATTTAGTGTAAGTTTTTATATGCATAATAGCTCTTTTAAAAGTTTCAGGACTACCCATTTAATTGAGACAGGAAATAAGGCGGTTTCAGTAGAAAGTGTGCATTTTTGCCACGATTTCTCATTTTAAACATCATGTTAGTGTGCAACCATAAAAGGATCTCCATCATATTGTTAGGCTATGAATGAGGTTACAAAGCTAAAACATAATTACGGTAAAAGCGGTTGGAAACTTACTTTCATTTATAAATGTAACCCCTTTGGTGCTAAAGAAAAAAAAAAAAAAAATTATCTGTATAACTAATCTCATAACTAATCTGATATGGAAAACAAAGTTAAATATAAGTATATAAACTTTTGTAGACATTAGAAGCAAAAAAGTTTGGGTGCCCTCCTAGTTAACAGCCAGGTAAGTGGTACTTCCATAGAGTTCTATATAAAATGATCAAAAAAAAGTTAGGAGCCAGGCAGTAGGGATTTTAGGAGACATGGCTCCCTGGCTCTGTCAAGTCCTGAAAACAGGTATCCTAAAATGTATTTTACCTTTCACATAGTGGGTGTGTTTATAAGGGGGAGGCGGATCACCTATATATAAACTTCTCATAGCGACTGAAATAACAAAGGAATAAAACCGGGAATTTGTTTTATATCCACTTATGAACATTTGTTCATACAGTCATCACAAGCATGAACAAAATAAACACTTTGGGACATCAGAGATCATAATTTCTTTTTTTTTTTAAAATAAAGTATTCCCCAGGGAGGTTTATAAACATGGCGCTATCTGCTATGTGCGCCGATGTATAAAGTAGGCTCCCAACCAATGTCAGGTAAGCAATGCATCTCTTTGTAATATGTTCATATACTTGCAATTTCACCAGCACAACCCAAGATTATATGTGTGTATACCTTAAGGAGCACATCTTGTGGAAAGGAAGAAGGATTACTTCAATAATGACAGGTACTAGATGGGAAGCTTCTACAACGCTTTCCTACTTGGGGACAAGTGCCGTTTTCTTTTTTTATTGAACAACGTACAACAATAAGCAGAGCACTAATACCAGAAATAAGTGAAATGAAGTAATATGCAAAGATTTGTTTTATCAGCACAGGATGACCAAGTTCAGCATCTTCTTGTTTAGTACTAAAGAGTGTCGAAAATGTAGCTCTTCATAGAGTACAAGTACTGTGGCTGAAGAGCTACGTTTCCTATACTTTCCAACATCCAAAGATTGCCAGATCATATTCATCTATATCTACTTACATGTACTCCATAGGAGAGCAATGCAGAAGGAAAACTTTAAACATGGCGTTTTTGCAGGGGTGGTGATGCTGGTTAATGGCATGCCACAGATGTTTCAAGGACTCAAATAAATAGCATTGCATGGATATAACCAGCAAGACATCCAGACAGTGCGTTAGCAGAATTGTTGCATGTTCTATACAGCAGGTCTTGAAGCTTATAGCTTCCTTCCTCCGGCTCCCTATCCTCATGTAACAAAAAGGCAGATGATTCATCACGGCCTCTGTATTAGAATACTATTGTGTCATTCATCATACTTCAATGTAGATAATCAGCAGTGACATTCAGGAACAGCCATCCTTCATAACAGTCAAACTTACAGCCAGTTCAACCTACAGTGTCCTCAAAAATATTTTTTAGCAAGTACTGCATCACACAAAGAAAAAGAAAGGTCTGTATTTTATTTTTTCCTCAATACGTCATATCTACAGGAAAGTGCGAGAGTTATTGTTGTTCCTATAGCAACAGTCGTGTTCATCTCGCCAACACCTCCTTATTGAAGGTCACTGAATGTAGAGGCTACTGTGAAATTATTTTCAACATAAAAACTATGAGAATCCCCCCCCCCCCCTGTAAATATAAGTGCATTTCACACATGCACAAAATACAGAAAATAAACTAGATGAAACTGTCCCTTTAAACAAAAAAGGACCCTGGCGGACAGAAAATGTTTTTAAATGAAATAAAAAAAGTCCGCTAATAAAAGTAGAGGGGCCAATTCATTCAAAAAAATACTGCTAGAAAAGGACAGTATTATTTTTATACAACAAAGATTGCTGCATGAAAAAGGGATGATGGGCGGTTAACCAGACATTAAATACACAAGAGCAAAGAGAACAAAAAATACAATAAAATGTAACTTTTAAAAAGGATATTAAAGTACCATTAAAATACCACCTAACAAAAACCAGATCAGCAATCATACACACTGTTGTAGGGGATAAATGGTCTCTATAATCAGAAGATACGGAACATAGTGCAGGTAATGCAGTATATGATAAAAAAAAAAAAAAAAATAGTCTGAATAACTACAGTAAGTTAACACAGATACCAAGTAGCAACCGTCCGATAAACCAGATTGTGAGCGGCTGAATTCAGCTTGGTGCCCACAGGCAACGTTAGCCACAGTGTATTGCAGATTGTTTTTTTTTTTACTGATTTTATACTCTCTCATTATTCAAGGCTCTGTTTTTTAATTACTTTTGCGGGGACTGTCACTGGTTTTATTTCACACTAGATTTGTGATGGTGGCTCACTCACTAAAAATAGTTAAACACTGGGTAGGGGACCGTAGCTGAATGAATAAATGTCCTTGCTGCTCACAAATCTGTACAGCTGTATTGATTTGAGACCATTGATTTCAAAAGGAGACTGGAATCACAGCTGAATTTCTGGGGATTCCCCAACAGAGGCAATGCCAAATCAAGCCCAATACAAATCCATCCAAATATGAAGGTACAGCTAATAAAAACACAGCTTAATAATGTTTTTTGTGTTGCAGTCTGTGCAGTCTATTTAAAATAACAATGCGGAACAAGTTATGGAGAGGAGACAGGACAGGGATCTCCCAGTGACTATGCAGAGATCCCAACACTATTTTGTTATGCTGACAGCAGCTTCTCAGTCAGACAAGCCACTAAACCATATCAAATGCAAGCTATTTTTGGAACTACACTATACTTATGGTTGTGTGTTCTTAGCAAAAGTGCTATTTATTGACAACATATTACTTCTCTTTAACCACAGTCTTGGAAGGGAAAATAACTTTTTTATATACACTTTTGCTAAAGTTAATCTTTCCAAGTTTTGTTTTTGTATAGTTTTTTTTTTCATAATACAGACCACAGCGGAAAGTTTAACCCTTTGAGTGCAAAAGAATTGAAACGTGAAAGATGGATTTCAAGCATGTTCATTTTGCAGACAAGGCAACCCAGCCTGACTGACTTCTCTACCCCAGGAAAGCACCAACACACAAGGAGTCAATTTTGGACAACCCCACAAACACTGCTTCAAATTTAAAAAGCCTACACAGTGAAGATAATTGCAGTTGGTTTCACTGATGCATGGTAAATTAAGAGAGGAGTTTGTTGAGGGAGATCTTCTGTGCCTTTTTTGCTTCCCACAATGCAGTTCATCACCCTCGGGTACTTCCCACTTATTCCCCAGTATGTCTAGAGATGAAAATGAAGGAACCCTTGGAAACAATATACTGTTACAGAAGGCAGATGAGAGAGTCTTAAATATCTAGTAAAGCAAACTGACCAAATGGGGGAGAAAAGAGAGACAGTGGGGAAGAAATCCAAAACAGAAAGAATTAGCAGAACTGAAATGCATAAATTAGCAGGAACATTTGCAGTTTGCATATCATGACACAAGGTGGTCATAAACACACACTAGCCCCTGAGCACTGGATGATTTACTTTGCAGAGTGTGTGCTAGTTGGCCAGGTTAGTCATGGATGGGTAGGCCTCCCCCTCAGTCTGCCAGACTGTCAAGCCCTTGTTAATAGAGCTCATTTAACAAATTATTTTGTCAGTCTAGCAGTCTGATAGACCATGCCTAGCAGGATGAATCACATATTCAAGCCGCCAGCGGTATAAACATCCTTAGAGAGTGCTGTGCATTGTTCTCACAATCAGAATTTGGTTAATAACTATTTAATATTCTTTAAAAACTATGATTTATAACTATAAACAAACCAATCCTTGGAGTAAACTATGCCCTGATTTAGCAAATAATATATACATACATAATCACATAACCCTTCAATTCCCAAACAGCTTTACTACAATATTCAAGAGGTCTAACATGCAGCCACATAATTCACAATGCCCATATGCAATAGAGCAAGATGGCAACTATGTTTTTTTACCATGTGTATAAGGAGAGAAGATAGTTCCCAAATGCCAATAGAACCAAACACTGCACAACATATCTAGTTAACATTGCATAACTTGTTTATTTTTGGGCATTATTTTTTTTTCAAAACTAACTTTCACCTAGCCAGTAAAAATTTAGCTCAGGGCTAATTGTAACACGATGGCAAGACATAACAAGCCTGGCATTTTTCTTTTTCATAATACTCCTACCTCTTGGGATTACCAATGTTTTCAAGTTTAAGATCTCAGTTTTCACCCCTCCCTGGAGAAAAAAAAAAAAAGGTTGCTTCACCTCAGCATTCAGTTATCTGGGGTTTATTATAATTTTATTTTGGCAGATTCCTTTGTCTCAAGGTCCTCCTCCCACTGGAACGGCTTCAGATTGTCAAGTGAGGCAAGTCCAGACATTGGTTTAATGCTTTAGTGAGGAGCATTGACAACTCCATTTTCAATGCCTTTTGTTTTTGCAGTGCATAAGCTTCCAGTCATCTCTCAAGCATTATGTATCATTTACTTAAAAGGTAGTCTTAGCTGCATTGTGGACATACTAGTCACCTTGGATATTCTGGGGGTAGTATCCTACATTGACCCATGTAAACAATATGTCACATAACCACTTTTGGTCATAAGTAACAGACGTTACAACAATACAGGAAAAATTTACAAAATATCCAACATGTGCCAATTCTTCACAGAGGTGTATAAACAGAGTAAGAATTATACAATATGGAATATATAAAAATAAAAAACTCATAAAAGTCCCCCTAGCATTTACAATGTCCTCATTCAAAGATCTACTAATTCAGAACTTATTTTTGAGAGATTCAAAAATGGCCAAAGTTTCGATCTTGCTGCCATTCATTACTGCTAATTGATTTGACAATGATTTGGTCTATTCAATATAGCTCCATAAACACTAATCTGGCCTGATTTATGGCCTAAATGTGGCATTTTCACGACTGTTTCGGGGAGGCATTTTGTCCACATTCGGATTGAGAAAATTGTTATGGGGGATCCCGTTATTCAAAAAGAACCAAAAAACTGTCCCAAATTCAGCCAAAACAGCCGGATTTTGGTCATTTCAAATCACCGGTTAGAAACTGGCGAATTGATTCCAACGGTCTTGAATAAAATAGTATTCCAAACCAGAAATAAATAACTGATTAATGTTATATATTCCACAATGAAGTTAAAAGTAACATTTAAGAAAAATGGAGTTTAAATTTAATTATAAGTATTTTATAGATAATATTTTTGAACTTTTATTTACCTTTAATTTAACCCTTTCAGGACTAGGGTTTTTCCTGGGCCAAGGACCAGAGCGTTTTTCAATTTTTAATATGCGTTTGTTGAAACATAATTTTACAGGACAGTTAGAGCTTTATTTTGCTACCCTTTACATAAAAATTATTTACATTTTAGTATTAAAAAATACATATAAAAAGAGGAAATTTTTGGGGAAAAAATATTTTTCTCCATTTTCCCAATAATAAGCTACACAACTAGTGCAACACTAACCCACTTATCCCATCTAATTAACTAACTATTAAAAAATAAAAATATTGGTTCCCAAAACCCCCCTAAACAAAAAAAGACAGAAAAAAACCTTAACCTGAAGAGTGCGATGTCAGATCCATAAACAGGCATGCAGGGGTTCAATTTTATTAAATAAACATATTACAATGACATGTATTTATTAAAATAAAATAAAAACTTTAAAATTGCAAAAATACATTTTTTTTGTAAAAAAACAACAAAATAAGGGCCATAAAGAGGAAGGAAACTGATCACGGGGGCGAGGCTTAGTCCTGGGCCCGTTGCAGACTGGCTGGCGGTGCACTCCGGCTAGACTGCATGACGAGTTAACTCGTCATAAGGTCGATAACGCTGCGGCTCTTATGACGAGTTAACTAGTCATAAGGTCGCGAAGGGGTTAATTTCTGAAGAATTTTGTCTATTTCCACAACAGCCAAGGTCCTCCCGCTGAGTATTATGGGAGCGCTATGCTTATTTCCGCAACAGCCAAGGTCCTCCTAAAATGGTCCGGAAATAAGCCGAAGAAGTCCATTGCATAGAAGGTTATAGGGAGAACTGAGGCTACAATCGCGGACAGCCGAGCAGACTAGACGGGCCAAATGGTTCTTATCTGCAGAAACAAACATTATATATATATATATATATATATATATATATATATATATATATATATATATATATATATATACATACACACACACACACATACACACACACACACACACGTATATATTTCATACACAGACATATCAGATATATTAACCCAAGATCAATTTGGTATTATCTGAAATCCTTCTGGTCCCAAGCATTTCAGATAAGGGGTTCTCAACCTGTACTGGATATTTGCATGAAGCCTGAACTGTCCGTGGTCCTAAAGTACAGTGATTAATAAACAATGACCTCACATATCTGTGGTTAAATGGGTTTAAAGGGAAAGCCCATTGGATCAGGTATTGCTTTCACTAGATCCAGCCCTCTTTTTAAAGGATGATTTATGATCTTTTTTTTTCCTACCAGGTATTTTTGAAATCTATTTTCTCGTGATATTTAGTGAAACAATAATCCATCATCAGTTGGCAATACTACTGAACTGGCAAACTCTCCTCGTTTGGAAATGTACATAAATGCAATAAGGTAGTCATTCAATACCATGGAAACAGTACTATTTAGAGCAATCATGTGATCTGTTGCATCTGCTTGAAGTATCTGTCTGGAATGTTAGATCTCGGTTTGATAAAGAATATTTAAAGGGAAACATTTGCAGGAAACTCTGCATGTGCGTATTGTCTACAAAAGGCAGCACTACCGACATACGTAATTCGGAGGAAACAGACAACTTTAAAAACAGGAAGGGCTAGAAGTTTATTTTTATCATTTTAGGAAGGCTTCACTGAAAGAAAAAAAAAATCATGTTATCAAGGCAACAGATCTAATGTAAGAAAGAAATTGCTATTTTATGTAGAATTTGAACTGGTGCCGTAACACACACCAGTCAAGACATAAGACTTGCTTTTACCACAGGAATCTCACTTTAACAGTGCTTTCACTACTGCAAAGGATTTTGGGTAGGCATATGCAAATGAATCAAGGACCACATTATATATACAAATATACACACACACACACAGTATCATTCAAAAGTTTGAGGTCACTTGAATTTTCCTTGTTTATGAAAGAAAATTTACTTTTGTCCATTAAAATAACAAAGCTGGTGCATCAGTTTTTGTGGATTCAATCACAGGCTCAGAATGGCCAGAAACAAAACTTCTGAAACTAGTCAGTCAATTCCATGTGACAAATTACCAAGAAAATGAAGATCTCATACAATGCTGTGTACTACTCCCTTTACAGCACAAACTGGCCATAGAAAGAATGGAAGGCCCCGGTGCACATCTGTCAGTGGACAAGTATATTAGAGTGTCCAGTTTAAGAAACCAACACCTCACTGGTCATCAACTGGCAGCTCCATTCAACAGCAGTGTTGGGAGAGAAAAGAGAAATCATAAACTTTAAATAAAACGCACACAATCACAGAGGCAGACAGCCTAGTTCACCTTGGCAGCCTCAAAAGTTCCTTTTTATTTATAAATGAATGTTTTCTTCTTTACAGCTTGAACAGTGTTAAGGTGATGCAGTCCCTAACTGCAATGTTTCAGTCAGAGTGTGGCACTTATACCTTTTCATGACTTGCACACCCAAGCCTTCAGTGGAAGATACTCGTGAGTTCAATTCCTGGACCACCTGCTAGGTGTAACATGTCTGGTGCTCAAACGCATACCTAGCTTTCATATCTGATTGGGCCATAACAGAATTTTATTATAACAATGTTTTACTTTCCGATCAAAAAAAAAAAATGCTCAAACTTTTATAGTCTTGTGTAAACTTGTAAAAAAGTGTGTGCGAGTGTGCACATCTACAAACCTATTTCCCTATCTCCAACCACTATACCGTCCAGAATGTCACATGCTAGAAATTAGATTTTAAACATGTAGTTGGCCCTTAGTTTAATGCGCTCCCAAGGTTATACACCATATGTAATAATAAATCATGCCTGTACATTACCTTACATCAAAGGCATATCTTTAAGGGGTAGTTAATCAAAACCATAGGCTCTTTATCATCTAGCAGCTCATCCAGAAGCGCTCTTACACTTTCTTGTGGTAACATTTATACAACAAGCTTTTTTTTTTTTAAAACACATTTAGGCAGACATATATGAACTTATATTGTGTGCAAGCGAGTATAGATAGATATATAGTAGACAAACCAACAGACATGAAAGACGTTGTCAGGATTTTACTTAGAAGTATGAAATATCAACTTTTCCTAAACCAATTTAAAGGCTGCTTTGTTTTAATACGGGCTAGACTTTCACACAAGGAGAGGCTTGAGTGCAGTTAGCATGGGTGGGATAGCCGATCCAAGCAAAGTGAAGATAGCAGCACTTGCATGAGCAGCAAGCACCGACAAAAGTTAAAAATAATTGTACAATTTAAATGGGATTGCTTTCCTAAAAAAAAGAATAGCATATTTTGTATGTTTTAATTCATTGTTTAAAACGGTCTTGTTTTGACAGCATTACAGCTGTCCTTATGCAAGACATAAATGGGACACACACACACACACGTGTACATAGGCAGTTGACCTCCCTAAAAAGTAGAGGAGCATACACTTAGAGCTAAAAATAATAAAAGACCTTATTATTAGAAACGAATACTTTATATATATTTGTCTGAGACTGCCCAGAATTTGGGATATGGCTAGCCAACAAAAGTATCAATTACAGCCTTGATATGCAATTGGAACATTCAGATTTAATATTGTCCCCCAGAGATGTCCTTCAAAAGTTATACAATTTACAGATACATGTCATAAGACAGATTTTGGAGGAGACATAGTTTCCAAGCATTCTTCAACAAAAGCAAACTTTATACTGAAGCCACATTTTTGTTTCTAAATGTAGTTTGTCACATAGCCTTGCATTGTAATGCAGGGGAGAGTCATTACATTGACCAAGCCTCTCTGCTAAAGCAATGTGGTACATATTTTCTATAATCGTGAGTTGCATGATTATCATTTTGCAAAGTGCGGTGAGCATGTGTTGCAGGAAGCGAGGATATACAAAACAAAAAAAAAAACAACACATGCCCTGTGCATGAAAAAAACACCCCAATTGGGAGGACATTTATATTTTTGATTTCCAACCATCTGGTAAAAAAAAACTTTCCATCAGTGGTGGCACCAGAATGCTGCCTGAAAGTTTGGAGATACCAAATCTAGAATTCTAAAAATGATAAGCAATCTATATAGTGTAAAGAAACAAACAAGAATACAAAAATTCTTGACAAATTTCTGTAAACTCCAGATTAGAGCCATGGCTCTAAAGATTTGTGAAGCCCTGGAGTAGAGCTGTATATCCGTTATTTAAAAGGGGCTGTCAATCTACATTTTTAAACTCTTCAATTATTGTATATGCAATTAAATATCCCTTGTGATCGCAGAAATGGATAAAATAAGTGAAAATATGTTTTAAGAGGGTCAGTGATGACTCCTGTTTATGATGACATCACCTTGCGACTTGACATGCAAATTGAAAATTAATTTGTATAGCAAGCCACATGTGATATAAGGAGGCCCCTAAAGACTGTTTTAAAACATTGTATGCATTTGACTAAAATTCTGGCAAACAATGTATAATCGTTTATTATTCTCTACATTCACACCATAAGCAATGTTAAGGTTGACAAAGTCTCTAACGGAACCATATGTACCGTGGTGAGAAAACCCAACATTACATAACTTGTCACCTATCTAAAATGGAATATTAAATGTTACAACTTCCATAGAGAACAAACGTGTGTGAAATTTTGGGGGTGAGGAACATGAGAAGCTGGGCAGTAAGGCATCACTTAGGCCTCAATTTCAACAATTGAATTTTTCTACTTTAAGACCAAGACGTCTCTAGGCTGTAAACAATGTACAGAGAAGTGGAAATTTGTGTTCATGCCTATTAGACTCATGCACCCACTGCTGCCTGATGCCATAGGTAAATGATAAAAAAAAAAAAAAAAAAAAACATTGTAAAAAAAACCACTGCTCCTCCAGGTGTTTTCTATTAATGTCTAATTTTTCAAATGTGCATAATTTACAATTCTAAAATACTATGTATTTATTGATGGGTGTGACGAAGCAGTATTTAATACAGATGAGTGAGGAAGTCACATGACTTCATAATAGCTATATATGCAGCTAGAGAGACTAATTCTCAAAACTACCACTATTTAGTTGTAGAGTGGATTTTAAATCATTCTTTTCATTGTTATTTATTTAGAAACCACCTAAAGATATATTTCATGTTTTCTCCTATTCTGTGTGTTACAAGTTTAAATACACATGTACAATATTTAGTTACGAGTGAAATAAAACTGCAAAAAAAGGGAGCTATACGGCTTATCTATAGATCAGAGGATGATTACATGAAATCCCTAAGGGTAAATAGGAGGAGGAAAGGGGAAAGAGGGCAAAATAAAATTGCCAAGTATTTTAAGTGCTATCATTTCCTGCATTTTTCTGGTCTAACTTGAAACTTTAATTACGGCATATGAAGAAAACCATGATCCTACCTCTGGCAGAAATTACAGACCACTAACACAAGTCACTGTACAAAATGGCTGATTCCTGAATGCTAACCATTACAAGAATGTTTTATGAAGATCAGTGCAGAAAAGGGTCACAAGCAAAACTGATGAACGTTACATGAAACAAAAACAGAGATCATGGGCTGCACGTGATCTTCCAGCCTAGATAGAGAGTCTGGTATTGAATTCTGAAGTTACTGAAACATTTCAGGAATACCACTTCTTTATTTACACCTTTTGATTGGCTTACTAGCAGACGACTTCAAATTCTTTAAAAAACCATCACCAGTCTGCCAGTGACTTACATTACTTTTGGGCAACACCGATTGGAAGCCATATTGAATTGGAATTAACCTTTAAGCACAATGCAGTGGAATATGATTGCGTTTTATAAAAGCTACCCTTTAGGTGCCATGCAAAATTGTAATGGATTCTACAGAGGTGATCTGCAAAACTGCAGTCTTTAATACACTTTACCAAGTGTACGTGTGGGATAATCTCGACTATGAAAAAGTCTCCTATTTAAAATGCACACAGGTTATTAACCGAGTATTTTGCATATGTAATTACAATAGGTAGAAAAAAAATAGTTATTATAGCCCCTCACCAAAAAGCTCCTATCCTACCATTAAGGCAGTAAATGTTGGTCCACTGTATACTTCATTTAGGCTCACTGAATGAAAGTAAATCTGTGCATAGGATGGAGTCTGGAATTGCATGTTAGCGATTGTATGCACGCCAGCAGTGGAAGGGGCTGTGAACAATTACTGTAGGGGTTTCCTCTGCGTGTCTGCAGATGGATACACAGACACTAGCTGCAGGCATTTTTTCTCCCTTTGATTTGTAGTAACATGATTGTTTATAAACACGGATAAAGCTGTCCACCCGGGATCCATTCAAAGAGGCAAAATAGAAATTCCACATGCAAGGATTAGGACAAAGAAATAAGTTAATACCATGGGAAAAAATAATAATAAAAAAAAACAACTCTCCAAGTGTATCTTAGACCCTAGAAAGCTAATATGACCATTTTTAGATGTTTTCTACAGCCAAATATGTGACTTTAAGAAAGACAGGGATGATTTTAAAAGGTATTCAAACTACACTTTTTATTGGGTGTAATTTATTTTCAAATGATCTTAAATAATGTGCCTGCTTGGACATAAATAACATTCCGATCTTCTTAATGAGCTCTGCAGTTTAGCTGTACAATTTGTTTCACACAAAATAACCAAGTCACGAACACCGATTTTGAGCCGGTGAAAGCATAGCATGGAAATAGGTCTGTGCTGGGCAAAAATGTTACTTTGAACTGGGCATTACCAGGCTAACATGGAGGGTGTCTGTCCTCACGCATTTTAAATGAAGATGTAGTTGAAATGAACCAGCAGATGTTGAGAGGAAGAGGGTAACAAATAAAATCGCTTTTAAACTACATTCATGAAACTATACCTTAAACGTACAGTCTTCTTGTAAATTCTTGAAACTTGTTGATCCCTAATAAATACAGGTAAATGTGGTGTAATTACAGCAACCTGTAGAAGTGCCGTGTACTAGATTTTGGAATCGTATACTGGCAAATACCTACAATATTCAGATATAGCTCATGTATTCTACATAAAAACGGCAACCCGCATGATCTTGGAGGAAAGGATAAGAGTACACAGGGAGATTTTCTCTCTCTTCCTTTTCATTAAAGGGTTCTTTCAGGATGTCGGTTTGGCATGATCTAAGTGTCTGCAAAACTGACACTGCGGCTCACTTATGAACTAAAAGGAAAAAAAAAGTGTGCTTACAAAAACACAGCAAGAGGAGAATCAGGAGTAATATATAGTATGGGAATTCAAGCAATAAAAACAAGGTTTGTTCAATTATAATTTTCACCATAAAGTGTTCGTAAGATATTTGAGAAAGCTTAAAACAAAAGATTTATATATTTTATATTATATTGACCAATCATTTCAATATTATTCTATACCAGTATTGTGACAAGTTATGTCACTCACACACACACAGAGCCTGGAGCAACAAAAATAAAAAGATGAAAACTGCATCTTCCAAAGTAGCATTTGATTAGCTGAAAAACAGATTTAATTTGCAAGACAACTACATAAATTTGTTGATGACAAGTCCACTTTAAGATATATGCAATATATTTATTATTACTGTGCCAGGGAGTGAATTTGGGAAAAAAATGCACAAAAAGGGCACAGTTCACCACTTCTCTTTCCCAATTTTTGTGACAGTTGTAGAACAAACTACATGAGAAATCAATCAAGTTCAGGAAGGTTCTAGTTTATAAAGTATTCCAAAGCCAGGCTTACAGTCCCCAAAAGAACCTGGGAGTCAAGGCTTCTTAAAGACCCACCCTCTAATTTCTGTGATGGTTTGACATGGTAGTACCATTTTCCTAGCTCTTAAAAATAACTATGCTGGCTCTTGATTTGCGGTTTGACTTCTAAGGTAGCAAATATTTGTTAAACTCTGATTTACAAGAACAAGCAGTGCCTAGCCTGGCCAATATACTTCCATTGCAACCCAGCATTACATTTATATTTACAAATTAATCTAAATCTCAAGGTTAAGCACCTAAATGGGCACCAGGTAGCAGTAGCACTGGGCGCTATTCACAAAGTGAGTTCAAAGTAAATATTTTATCTTGTGCAGTACCAAACCTGGGGAATTTCTCCTGCTAGGAGAGTTCATCTGGTTTGCATGATGAAATGCATTTGTCAAGGCCAACAAGAGAAGAAGAGAAGGTATGCATAGTTCTGTCTGTGATTTGAGATGTTCATCTCACCTCAACTTACTTTTAGTCAATCACTCCCACTGTGTGCTTGGCTTTATTTGATCAAAGACTGGGTGAGGTATTGATCAACTGCCACAGAATTATGAGAGTTACTATTAATACTTCTGAAAGGGTTTTTATACTAATGGTACAAACAGAATTTTAAACAAAAAAAAAATTGGGTTGCTAAACATTGATAGCTTATTTAAGGTGTTGGGTTTCTTTAAATTAAAAATGTGAAATGTTACACCTAACAGAGTAATCAAGATGGCCCTACGTGTTTCAGTACAGACTTATTAAACAAAAAAAAGTAGATGTTAAGTTTATAAACACATGTACATATGGATTAACAGCTATCCCAAGCACATAATTAGGAACATGAGGGGCGGAAGTCCAGACCTCCTACAGAGATTTCCATGTTTGAAAGAAGAAAAAAAAAAAAAAAAGGGTGAAAGACCTTCCAAACCACAGCAACCAGAACATAATTACCAGCCTAGTAAACATTTGGAACAAGGGCTTGCTTACAAGACACTGGAACTTTCATGTCCAATATGTTATTTGTGTGAATGAAAAGGCAGCAAAACACCTGACAGCTGCTGTTTTCCTTACTTTTGTAAGATACCACTGGCTATGAGGGTAATTGGTTTAAAAATAGAGGTACACCTTTTCATATAAAACAATCAAAAATAAACTATATTGATTGTGTGCTTCAAATGCCATATGCAATGCACTCCTATCTACATGGGTAACAATGCCAAATTCTTGTGATAACAGCAAAACATGGCTTGCCATAAAGGTAACCAACACTAAAATATCAAAGTCAGACATGCAGATTATAAAATAAGCAAAATCGCATTAATTAAGGTAGGAGAACTAAAGTGATCTCACAAATAAGAGAATTAAAACTAAATTGATTGCCCACCCACTACACTTTGCACCACTGTCACAGATTTCCTCCGATGCTGCCTGACACTTCTGAGATGGAACACGAGGAAGTCAGGTGACCCCAGGGTTGTCATAGAAGTCCCAGCATAAGTGTCAGGGAGAAATTAGAGGATGTCTGGGCGCAGTGCACAGATGCCCACCAACTGCTTGTAAGGAGGAGCCAGGACCCCTGCAGCTTTGTGGGGGACCTGGATCCTTGTTTTCTATTCAGATCTCTCTGTTTGAGGTCTGATTAGAAGAAGATGACCACGAATATAAGACTTTTACTCTTTTTCAGAGTATTTGCTCTTAAAAAATCATCTTATAAGCGTCCAGATATGGTAGTTAAAACAACGGCAAGTAATGAGGAAAGACTGTGGACAAAGTAATAGAGACTGGCAGTTGTGTTGGGTAACTTCATAGCAGTCTCATTAAATCGTATTGTCCAAATGGGAGATTGGCACAGACCCAAAACACTGGCCAATAGTAACCCCTTCATGACATCCTAAAAGACGGATGCACCAAAATGCGGTCATTTTTTCCCCTGGTCCTGATCATTCTTGGTAGCCAGGAACACGGTGGCAGAGACATGATCAGTGTCTTAACAGACCTTGTGGGTTCCCATTGAGTAACTCGCTAAGCACGAGCTCCATGTCAGAGTGAGGCCAAGTAACCTCCACTGACCAGTGGGATCCAGCTGCAGGTCACTGCGCTACGATGAGCTGTCAAGTGAAGGACACTATAAATTAGGAAGACATAGAATATCCTAAAATCACAAAGGTGCCAAGTCTGCCACGTTCATGCATTGTGTTTCTTCTGAAAACCATTTACTAAACAGTAGAAACTAACACACTAACACACATACTCTCAGAAAAAAGTAAAACAATAAAGACTTCAAGTCCTTTTCACAGCAGTGAACAGCTCTGGAATAAGAAAAGTTCCCAGGGACCTTAGGGAAATTAAATCCCCCTCAGATCCACAAACAAAATACCAGCCATGCTGTTGCCTCCATGATCTTAACATTGGCCTGCCCGCCGGTAAGATACTGGCTGGGTGGTAACCCTAATGGACACAGATGTGAGGTAAAGTAGCATTGTAGGTAACTTTGCCAGTGGCTGCATAGAAAATAATAATTATATTAAACTAACAGTTACTTGTGCAGTTGGTCTCTGAAGTCATATCAGTGTACACCTATGTACTAGACAGAGAATTGCTTCTTCAGATCCGCTCGGAACTACCTCCTACATCTGACGCTATATGCTGACGTCAATGATTTGAAGCGCTGCCGCAGAGCTGCTCTGAGCCGGCTTCTCCGGCCTTTAAAGATTTTCACTGTAGCAGCAGAGCCTCCCCCAATTTGTGAGTGCTACTGTGAATGTCTGTGTGTGTGTACATGACACGGATTGTGTGCGGAGTGCAAAGGGGGCAGCAAAATTAGGTTTTGCCTATGGTGGCAAAAATCGTTGCACCAGCCCTGGTTCTAGCTGGGTTGACCACACTTATGTAAAGATTTTCCTTGAGTGCAACTTGCCATACAACAGTTTGTTACGCAATTCACACCAAGGGAAACAATGTCCCTGTTGTCCAAGTTGTTGCTCTTAAAGTTGTCAAGGCAGCCAATATGAAGCTTGTCATGAAGATGTAGGGTTCAAACCAAACATTTAGAAACCAGAAATAAAATCTTGGCTGCCTTAATACAGGAAGTTGTGCTAACCGTTTATAGTAAAATACAATATTGAATTCGTTGCGACAGGTCCATTTTAAAACTATATAAAAAAAAATTCAAAAGAATAATAGAAACCTGCAGACTATTCTGTTTTGCAATATATAAAAAAAAACCAGAACAAAAATAAAAGTGTGGCCTGCTCCTCTATACAGCAGAATGAAGAGTTTGGAAAATGCTCACTGTATTCACAATGACCAAATAAGGAAAGGTCCAATAATTTAAAAATAGTGTAATAATGTTATTAAAAAATAATGTGTGGACTGAACACTGTTTTAGATGCTGCACAAATATTTATTGTACAGCCATTTCCACATTGAATTTAACTTGTTGTCGGACAAAGTTGAAATTTCACCTGAACATATAGGACTTATGCAGGGAAACAGGTGATGGGAAAGGAGAGTAAACTAATCCCCAGAACAGGTGTTATTTGGCATACAATGCTGGTGACATTTCATTCTTACTTTGGCACAGAAACGGATGTGTAAAAGTCGACATTTACATTGTAGCGTCAATGTTGGATTAACTTCCATGGAGTTTATTCATGTCTACATGTAGTACTAAAATTATGTTGAACCTTTTGTGCCTCTGATTCAATATGATAAAAGGGTGGCACTTCCAGCTCTAACAATACTGGAGAATCCGGAACCAAGTAACATTTCTCTAAACCGACACTAAAATTCTCCAGAATAGAAACATACATGGGTTTACTCTCAGCTGGGGCAGAGGGGTCAGTACAAGCACAGCCAATCATAGCGGGGAATCGCCACTCACATCTGATTGAAGTTTGTTGTGTGCAATGATCTACGCTAGCTAGTTAAGGATAACAACAACAAAGGGGACAAAGTAAAAGCAACACTAGCAGTAACATACAAACTCCTCAAAGATAGTCACCGACCACCTAACAGCTTCTCAGTTTTAATATTTAATAAAAATTATGATTGAATAAAATGTATTTCTTGTTTTTATTTTATTTGGCAAGTATGGAAAGTATGTGGATGCAAACATGTAAATCTGCCGCCAATCTAACCCCACATTTCCCAATCCTCATCCAGACTCCCTGGTGTCTAGTGGGGGGGAAGCCAGTAGATTCCTGCGCAATGTGTGAAGACACCTTCAGATGCTGCTGGACACTTCCACCACGGCTTCTATAACAGAACGCCAGGAGGTCACGTGACCACGGAATTCCGTTGTAGAAGTTCCGGGCAGCATCGGAGATGTCAGCACACATCACATAGCCATCCACTGGCTGCTTGTAAGGAGGATCCAGATCCCCTGCAGCTTTGCTGGGCACCTGGACCGTAGTCTTATAATCGGACCTTAGAGGTAAGACGAAGCTTGAATAAAGG
Source organism: Pelodytes ibericus (assembly GCA_036172795.1). Taxonomy (NCBI): domain Eukaryota; kingdom Metazoa; phylum Chordata; class Amphibia; order Anura; family Pelodytidae; genus Pelodytes; species Pelodytes ibericus. The sequence continues at coordinate 47,302,331 of CM069862.1, read as the reverse complement.
AGGAGGTGAGCATTTACTGTGAAAAAAACCTTGCCTTATATTCGAACAAATATGATAATATAAAAAGGACCAGAACAAGTAGGACCTGTCTTTGCTTTCAGAACAGCTTAACGCCTTAAAACGGTATGATATTAGTCCTGACCGGTTTATAATAGGATGCAACACTGTTTCTTAACTTCCCATTCCATGCAGGACATTTTCCCCCACTGTTTTATTACTAGTAGCCGTCCCTCACAACCACTCTTTCTGAATTGCTACAATTTTCTTGCTTTTAAAGGTGTAGAGATTTTCTTCAGCATCCAACCATACAGTTGTATGATTAGCCATTTTTTATGTGCATACATATGTTTGCACAGGAGCCAGCATCTGCAGGTTTTACTTTTTGGAGAATTTAGCATCGAATCATGCAAGGACTAGAACCTAAATGTTTTTACTGTAAAATAATGAATTTAGTAAACATTATGAGCAAATGCATAAATTAGAATGGCATTTAAAACAATTTTTAAAAAAATGTCTCTGTTGAGTCTCCTATTTATGACAGTACTTGTGGTCTGCAAATAAATGGCTTTCAATGGGATATGCATAATTGGGGTATAATTTTTCCACTTGATACATTTGGGTATCCTTTCACACTTGATACATTTTCTGCAAATAAAACTACATCTAAAGAAAGATATAGATTTCCAACTAAGGAAATCATTTTTATTAAGATACTATCATGTTCCACACCATAAAATACTTTCTTATACATTAATGTTTAGCTATGGTTAGACAAACACTTTACATACCATTGGAACTTATAAACAAAATCATATTAGAGACAAGTAATTCTGTTCCTGCTGGATCCTGTTCTAGATTAAAATTCACAGAAATTATCATTTGTATTTTTACATTTTTTTTAATTTAGCTTTTTGTAAGACAATTCTTCCGTGCTAGAAAGCTATAAGCAGACTAAGCCAGAGCAATTCATGTGGATTCAAAACATATGTCTGCACTTGATTGGTCACACTAAGATTTAATGTCAAAGGTTAAGTACGTTTAGATGGGACCGAACTAAATCTGCAAAATTAGTAGTAAAATACTGGCAGACAAAAAACAAAATATTGTACCTTTCCCAAAATATGATATTGAAGAAATGTTTACCAAAATAAATTACATTATACATATACATACACACACGTGTGTGTATATATATATATATATATATCTCCACAAAACATGGCTGTTAAAACTAACCAAATAATTAATTAGAGATGAAAGAGGGGTGTATGATTCAGTTTCTGAGGCAAAGTTCGAAAACTTAAGCAATTAGCAGGAAAATTCAATGGTGACTATATTTAGCACTTTTAAACTTTATATCTAACCCCATATTATTGAATGTGGCCTGCTACATATAGATCATTCTGTTACTAACAAAAGGATCCAAGAAGCTAATATCCGCTTCGGACTAAAGTCCGCTAAGACTTTAGACCAAGCAGCCCTGAGAGTTTACTTAGAACTCGCTCCAACCCTATTAAGTCACAAAGGTGAAAGAAGACCCAGCTCACTAGTCCCCTGGGTACGTGACACAGCAAGCCGATCTAATGAGTCTGGGAAGGTTGCAGTATTTATGAATGGCTGCGGTCACGTGACGTCGTCCACTCTCCCTTCTATTCACAAATACGTCCGTGCAGCGCGGGCTCCAGACAAGCTATGAGATCTGCACCTCCCCTTCTAGCTGTGACTCGGCCTCCCTTTAATCCAGGACACTACATCCGACCCCACCCAGCCTGCAAGAGAGCGAACACCGCAAATAGCACTGCATGTTTAGAACACAGCAGTCCCGAACCCATAGCAACTCACTGGCTGAGCGTAATGGGAATTTTAGTCCACGCCCGCCGATGTGCAAAAAGTAATTTAACCATCGCTGGTCCTGGACGGCAATATAAGTGAAAGGGATGAGGCGTAAGAATTGGAAAGTTCTGCAGCCCACGACCCCAGTCTCTGTCTTCTAACACCCCCACCCGTGGCGATCGTATGAATGAGAGCTATACACCATGCAGAGGGGGGAAAAAACAGGTCAGAGAAAAAGATGGCGGAGGAAGGGGAAAAGAGGCAATGGAAACAGCAACACGCAAGTTAAAGACAGCCCACACACTCTGAACAGCAGGCTAATTCTGCAATATGAAGATCGCGATAAACAGAGTATGTAGTGCGAAGGGTTAATCTCAGAGTAAGCGAATACAACAGATATCTATTTTAATGGCAAAGCTAAGCCACCTGGACCCCAGAGATGACAGACTTGAAAGTGGGCTGGGTTCTTACATGGCATGTCTTATTTCCATATAAAGAGTTGGGGAGAAATAAGAAAACAATATACACACCAGATGTTGATGCAACCCCTCACTCCAAAAAAGGGTCACATTCTGCAGCAAGTTGAATCACACACGACTAGTAATCTACTTTGGAGGTCAAGTATAAATTGCAATCCTATGGTAAAGTGCCAAATGTCCAGCTATTGGCATGTAAACCAAAGGAATGCTCCTCCTGGAATTTAGCCTCAGAACTGATCTTGATACATAACAAAATGCAAGGATCTCCACTCTCAATATTGGACATTAAATCGTCTAGGTTGGCAACATCTTTGGAATGTATAAAGCATATGAGCATGCTTTTATACATTCTAATTTGGAGTGATCACACAATGAGCCCCAAATACATATAACTTTGGTAGCAGGAGATTTACAAAATACCCCTTTAAATCTTGCATTTTTGTGACAAGACGTGCTCCCCCTGTTCTGTGTCCTCACAGCTACTGGAGAATGTTGGAGTATGGAAGATGGGATATCTGGATAAAATAAAAAAATTACATCTATCTTTTGTGGTAAAAAAAAAGAAAAACACACTTCCATCTAACAATATGGTCATTCAAATCGCAATAAACCATTCCTGCTTTAAAGCACACACTTTATTCAGTAGGTTAAAAGATCACACATGGAGATTAATGAGGTTTACACGACCGTATTAAAAGTGCTCCAAGCCTTCCTTTCTATGCTTGAGGTGGAGCTGAATGCTTTCCTAGCCTCAGGAAGTCACCTTGATTATATACTGCTGGAAAGGAAGCCAAAAATGTTGTTTTGCGATTGTGCAGATTAAAACATTTTGGCATAGAGGTGTGTTGGGGGAGGGGAGAGAGAGTGGAAAAAACTCTGAAAGAAGGCACAATTTTTGCCTAAACAGGTTGTGCTAGAGTACCACATGCCTTTACCAATATGTCCTAGACCACGGATGCATGAATGTAATGCAGTCTAAATAATAAAATATTAAATCCCTATTCTGCACACCTACTAAATCAGATCATGATATACCACCAATGCATAATAAAAGAAACTTCGATCATTTTTTAAAAACTTATGTGCACAAAACCTTAAATATATTATTTGCAAAATATTTTTGGGATCAAGGATGACAAGAATTTTCACAAAAACATAAACATCTCTAAATTAATAAAATGCAAAAATACTGACCAGTCTTACAGCATACTAGAGATATTGAATTTAAACCCATTATTTTCATTATAAATAGTTTGTTTACCAAAGATCACAAAGCTATAATACATTTAATATAGTTTTGTGATCTTTTGGTAAACAAACTATGTATAATTGATTTAAATTCATTATCTCTAGTATACTGCCAGATTGGTCAGTATTTTTGCATTTTATTAATTAGGTGCAGCCAAACAATATCTGGCATCTTAAACAGTGTTTTCAAAGACAAAAAGTGACCAAAAATAGTGCTTATTTCTTGGAAGTATAAAGGAACTGTATACACAAAACATTTAGGTTGTTTGCAAGGTTGCGGATATCAGTGGAAATGCACATTCCCTCATATCTGTCTTTGTTCATGCAAACTTGATATAGCACTGGTTCAACAACCATTGAATTTTCAATATTAAATTTTTTTTCCAAATGTCGTCAATTATGCCTCTGGAAGAGACACCTAGCCATGATGTATTGTACATTTCCAAATCTACCAAATAAGTCATTGCCAACATGCCCACTGAATGGGTAGTTTTATTTGGACACATAATTCACAAATATTTTGTGCATTCCTTTTGAATATTCTACCTTTGTCATTATAAAACTTACAATACCTTACAATAACTGGCATTTACTAGACGCCATGATATAGATGTAAGCTCCAATATTACAGGAGCAGAAGTGAAGCCAGTGCATTTTAAATGCCCCCCAAAAAACCACAAACAAGATTAATCTGAAATTCAAGTTTGGAGCCTATAGTTGTTTACTTACAGAGATTGGAGTTGACAAATGAACAAAACGTAGTGACAAATGATATCTATAAAATAGCCACAAGAATATTTTAGGAGCAATACAATTTTAAGGAGTCCTAATTACCTACCAGGGATACATCCCAAGTAATGATGTACAAAATCATAACATTTAACCACTACTATTTGCAGTTCTAAAACACCTTAACATAGCGCAAAGAACAAGACAATTACACAGCTGGATTGTGTACTACTGCAGGAGCATTTGACAACAATGCGTCTCATTAGGTCCTGACAAACCCTAGGAGTCGTGGCTCCCAGAAATCCCTATACTACTAACTTTTTTTTATTGCTTTACCTAGAACACTGTGGAAGTATACATTCCATGGCTACTAAAGACTACAATTTGTTTTCAAGGCCTGCACTACATGCTCCAATTGCATAGTACAATTCATTATCTGAAAACTGTATATTCTGGGGTTAAATTCAGAAATAAAACAGCATAGGCAGCAATATTCTATAGCCACAAAGACCCGCAGCAATTGCAGCACTGTTACATTTTTAAAAAATGATGTCTGCACTAGGTTTGTTCTTGGTTTAAACATTGCCTAGTAGTGGAATAAATCCTAACCTTTGGCACAAGACGGGTTATAACCTGCCATGAATGTATGAGACTAAACACTTGCCACTAATCTTGTGCATCAAACCCTGTAACTGATATTCCTGTATCATAAAAATAACTCCTTAGTTATGAAATTGTTGAATGGCCTTGGTATAAGTACAATCAATATTTTTCATTCTAAAGCATTTTTTCCACAGTGCATGCATTCAGCGGCAAGATATACTAACTTATTCTTGAAAGTAGCCTGTAATTATAGCAGACGTGCAGCCTCCATGCAGACAGTGTGAGATGGGACTTTAACTTGCCATGATGAGCCCTCCTCATGCATTGTTTTTAGACTGTAAGCACCTTTGAGCATGGCCCTCCTGATCTTTTGTTCCAGCAGAGGTTATGTGTAACAGGTAATTATGGTACAAAGTGTTAAAAGGGGAGCATTCCCTTTGGAAAATAATGGAATGTTACTGCTCCACAATTAGCACCTGGCTCCATAATTTCCCTTCATATAGAATACAAACCTGTCTAAACCAGTCATCGTTTTTTTTGTAGCTCATAGGATAGTGGATTATGGAGGGACTTTATAAATAATAAAAAGCTACAGCATGGTAATCCATTAGAGCACAGGAGAATGCAAAAGGTCTTTCAAGGGGCCACAATCCCATGCCTACAGCCTCAATGTCTATGCCATTTTCAAAATGCATAACACACTCGTACAATAAGTACCATGTCATGCTCAACCCCTTTCCCCACAACTTAAAGTGTTTGTACGAATAGTTATTGTTAACGTTAGAACACTTCGACAGCTGTGGGTTACATACCCCATGATGCTCAGGCAGAGTATTAATAAGAACTAAAGTCCAGTGATGGCCAATCATGGGTATTCCAGCTGTTTTGTATTACATTTCCATCATTGCATTAATGCAATGCAGGCCAACACAGCAGAGAGAGAATATGCAGGCAAACGTCAGACCCTCAAATAACAAGCACCCCCTAGACATGGCAGAGACACTTACTCCTCCGGGGAGGCTTCTTCGCTCATCTTGCACTGATCACCGTGTCTCTCCCGCCTCGGGGGGCTCCGAGCTGCTCATCTTCCCCTCACATACCCCGTTGGCTGAGGAGGCGGAGGAAGCAGGGCGCCTCTCCCCTTGGATGAGTATTGTACGAGGCCGCATGGACTAGGAGCCCCCGCCAGCCGTGGAACTAGCCGGGTAGTGCTGCGTTATAACACTGCGGCCGTGCCCCGCCCGACTGGCTCCTGCTGGTGGCCCCGTCCGAGCCCCATCTCCAGTTACTCCATGCTGGAACCTCTCTCTTTATCTCCTGGACTCGCTGTGTGTGTATATATGCAGGGAAGAGTGAGTGTGAGCTACAGCCGCCGCAGGGACAACGAGGAGAGGCACACACACACATACACACACATACAGAGGAAGTGGGGCGGAAGCGATGACGTCACCCTCCCCAGCAACAAGCAGCTGCGAGGACACGGGAGCTGGGAGGGAGGGAGGGAGAGGGAACTTGGAACACGAGGGGAGGGGAAAGGAGAGAACAGGGACAAGAGGGGAGGGCTGTGGAAGAAGCAGAGACACGAGGGGAGGGAATTGGGGATACGAGGAGGGAAAGTAACAGGGAGAGCAGCAGGGATACCAGAGGAAAAGAGAAGGAAGGAAGAGCAGGGATTTGCAAAGTGGGGAGACACATGGAGGGACTGGGAGAAGAATCTAAGGGTGGAAAGGCACAAGGAGGCGGAGAGTGGGAAAAAGAGACACACACGGGATGTGAGAGAGCAGGGATTGGAGTTTGTAGAATGGAAAGAGCAAGACACGAGTCAGGGAGAGCAGAACACGAGGTGTGAGGTGAGAAGAAAGCGAGGAGGGGCAGTGGAGAAAACACATGCAAGGAAATAGGTGTGGGAGAGGGAAGAACAGGAGCTAGAGTGGAGAGATGCAATGTGTAAAAGGGATGGACAGCAGAGGTGGCATGAATACTAACTATATAGCAGGGTATTCCTGCATAGGGAGACATGCATAGATTTCTATAATTTCCTAAAAGTCAAGGCTAGTAATATGATTAATGTAATGACAAACATAGTGTGAATATTCAGATATATAAATTAAAATAGACCATGAAGGTAGCAAGGATCAGTGGCTAGTTAGTAAATTGATAATAACAATAAGGATAAATTGATCGAATTTTTAATGGTCAGGCAAGGTATTCCCTTGAAAGTCAGCATTTCTGCAGATTTGATAGAATTATTCCGTTTTGTGCATGGTTGTAGCAAAATGTTACCCAAATTTAACAAGGGTGCAACATGTGAGTAAAATCCAGATATAGATAAAGTGTCTGTACAAGAACATCGGTGTCTGTGGGAAGGGCTGTGAAGGTCAGTAGAACATCCTTAAATTGTCCATCACTGCTGTAACTGACCACAATGCACAATTTTGGTACCTGCCCCTGGCAAACCCATTGGTGATATAGGTACATATGCCTCTCCTTTCCCCTACGTCAGGGCTTGACAAATTTCTGTAGCTTCCCATACCACCTGTGTGAGGACGACCTAGATCTACCTCTCGTCCCCTGACCTCACTCCTTCGTTGACTGACACCTCTACTTCGATTTCTGATCGCTACCTGAAACTTAATTTTCTAAAACTGAGCTGGTCAGCTTCCCTCCCTCGAGCTCTGTCCCTGTACTTACATCGCCATCACTGATGAAAATGCCACGATTGTACCTGCTCACCGCGTGTGATGTCCAAGGGTTGTTTCCCATATTCTGTCTCTAGCCATATCCTGTCATCTGTACAGGAATTGCTTGAATTCGCCCTTTCCATGGGGAAAAGACCTCCAAAATCCGAGTGCACACCCTTGTGATCTCTCGCCTTGATTACTGTAACTCTCTCTTGTCTGGCCTACCTCTGGCTCATCTTTCTCCCCTGCAATCTCTTTAAAACACAGCTGCTAGGCTCATCTTTCTTGTCCTGATTCGGCTGTTGCTCTCTGCGGCGCCCTCTACTGGCTCCCTGTCTGCTCTAGGATAAAATCTAAAATTCAATTGCTCCACTCCTTAGTACCTCCTTACATTCCCTCCCTTGTTTTTCGATTCTACCCTGCTGTCACAGTTCAACCCCATTTCCTGCCTCCTGTAATTGTATTCAAGTTTTGTGACTACTTCCATTTAAGCCTTTGCTGCCCACCATTCTAGTGTTTCCATTCTCCTTCTATTATGTCAACTGTTTCGTTAACCTGGAGGCCCACCATATTTATACCTGCAGCTGATTGCAAATGGTGCCTTTGCATTGCTTTGGTTACAGCCTCTGTGCCTTTCTTGTGTTCCTGACCATATTCCTGTTGCTGATTTTTGCTTGCCTTATGACTTAATTTAGTGATCTCCCTCTGTTGTACCTCGTCCTGATCCATGTATGACCCGGCCTACTTATTATCCTATTTTTGTATTTTTACGTGTATGCTTCAGTGTTCATTCTGTCCGTGAGTCCTAGGTGGTTATTTGCCTGAGGTACAACCCTAGGATATAATACCATTCAGGAGAAAAGCACTGTTCTGTTTCCAGTCCTGTTGCAGCGGCTACCAGGTTATTGTTTTGTTGTTCCATACTCAACTTTCCCAGTACAGTTAGTGACATTGTCTCAGGTCCAGTCTCGGCTACCAGTCCTGTCTCAGTTGCAGTGTCGGCTACCAGTCCTGTTTCAGTTCAAGTCACGGCTACCAGTCCTGTCTCAGTTTAATCTCAAAACCTGGAATAGGAGGATCCTCGTTATAGGGCATGGTGTGGGGTCTGTCTGCACTCCAGGATGCATAACTGTGGACCGTATGGAACCTCAGAGGACTGGCAGCAGAGACAGGACTGGCAGTGCTCTGAACAGGGCACTGGGCTGGCAGTCCTCCGAGCAGGGCACTGGACTGGAAGCTGAGACCAGACTAAGACAGGACTGATAACTTCTGCAACAGGATAGGAAACTGAACAGTGCTTTTCATCTGAATTATATTATACCCTATGGTTGAGCCCCGGTCAAATGACCACCCAGGACTTTGACACACTGACTGAGACCGCACACTGAAGCAGGATACATACACAAAAATAGAAAAGTCAGCAGGCCGGGTCATACATGGATCAGGACGAGGTACAACGGAGGAATACCACTCGACAAAGTCACAAGGCACAAGTCAGGATGGGCAAAGATTCGGCAACAAATAGTACAGGCACAAAGGCACTATACAGGCTGTAACCAAAGCAATGCAAAGGTACAGTTTGCAATTAGCTGCAGGTTTAAATAGGGTTGGGCTCAGGTTAACAAGGCAGCTGACATAACAGGAGGAGAATGGAAACACTAGAATGGCGGCCACTAGAGGCTGAAGTGGAAACAACCACAAAACTTGAATAAAATATACAGGAAAATGGGATTGAACTGTGACACGGCTAACAGTCCTGTCTAAGGTTCCATATGGTCCACAGTTATGCATCATGGAGTGCAAACAGACCCCACATCATTCCCTGCAATGATGCTCCTCCCTGGTCTGTTATCCCAGGTTTTGACCCCTGGACAAACTCTGTGCTTCTCTAATGGACTAAAGCTCTTTTCCAGCCTCTTCACCTCTTCACAGTCACGCCTGCAATATTTTGCCCGATCTGCCCTTCCTGGAACTAGTTTACACAGTGCATTCAGCTATTTCCCTCTCTCAAAACTCATCTCTTTAGGAAAGATGACTACTCATCTCACCAGAATACCTGCTAAGTAACCTCTAGCTTATCCCACCTACCTCTTGCTGTCCTCAAACACCGTTGGAGCAGGTAGAGGAAAGAAAAATGTTGGTGTGCTAAGCTAATCACAGGCTCAAATAGTTTAAATGTATAAAATGAAGCTTTCCGAACAGGTGGGAGCATGTGGAAAATATAGTGTGATTGGCTGTACAATGTATACAAAACACAAAAACTGTCTGCGCTTCTTACCCTAATAAAGTTGGCAAAAAATACATAAACAAGAGGTTTTGGTTATCTGAATTGTCAAAAGAGCAGACTGTTTGCACACGTAGCTTACAACTCATCCAGCTAGTACACACAATCTCTGTACAAACCCACCTAGCAGTGGCGTCCCGCGGGGGTGCAGACCACACCGGGTGACCTCCCAGCAGGGGGTGACACCCGTGCTGCCGGCATCCCCCCCCCCCCGCACCTTATCGTGCTGCTTACCCTTATGATGTACCGCATAACGTCACATCCGGTGCCTGTGTTTCCCTCCTCCGTGCAGGCGGGTACACTACACGGAGACGTCCGGCCGGGGACACGGAGCAGCAGCCAGGCGGTAAGTACGGGGGGGGGGGGGGGGGGAGAAGGGAGGAATGGGCAAATTGGCTGGGGCATCTGAATGGCACAATATTACTGGTATCTGGCACAATATTACTGGGCTCTGAATGGCACAATATTACTGGTGTCTGACTAGCACAATATTACTGGGCTCTGAATGGCACAATATTACTGGTATTTGAATGGCACAATATTACTGGCATCTGAATGGCACAATATTACTGGCATCTGAATGGCACAATATTACTGGCATCTGAATGGGACAATAATTATGGAAATACAATATGCTGGTATCTGAATGGCACAATATTACTGGGCTCAGAATGGCACACTATTCCTGGCATCTGAATGGCACAATATTACTGGTATTTGAATGGCACAATATTACTGGTATTTGAATGGCACAATATTACTGGCCTCTGAATGGCCCAATAATTATGGAATCTGAATGGCACAATATTCCTGGTATTTAAATGGCACAATATTCCTGGTATCTGAATGGCACAATATTACTGGTATCTGAATGGCACACTATTCCTGGCATCTGAATGGCACAATATTACTGGCATTTGAATGGAACAATATTACTGGCATCTGAACGGCACAATATTACTGGCATCTGAATGGCACAATAATTATGGAATCTGACAATAATTATGGAAACACAATATTACTGGTATCTGAATGGCACAATATTACTGGGCTCAGAATGGCACAATATTACTGGTATCTGAATGGCACACTATTCCTGGCATCTGAATGGCACAATATTACTGGTATTTGAATGGCACAATATTACTGGCATCTGAATGGCACAATATTACTGGTATTTGAATGGTACAATATCACTGGTATCTGAATGGCACAATATTCCTGGTATCTGAATGGCACAATACTACTGGTATTTGAATGGCACAATATTACTGGTATTTGAATGGCACAATATTACTGGTGTCTGAATCGCACAATATTACTGGCATATGAATGGCACAATGGTATTTGCATCTGAATGGCACAATAATACTGGCTTATTAATGGGCAAATTGGGTGAGGCTTATTAATGACAAATGATACTGGCATATAATTGGGCAAATTTATAGAGAGAGAGAGAGAGATGTCTGTATCTATAGATATGTATTGTTTTAGAATTGTACAATTGTCACCTCGTGGGGTTACTGTGTGTTGCATAATTAATGGCAGTCCCATGTGTGGCATAATTATGGGGCGCTTGTGTGTGGCATATATATTGGGCCCCATGTGTGGCATAATTAAGGGACTCTTGTGTGGCATAATTATGGGGCACCTGTGTGTGTGGCATAATTACGGGGCACCTTTGTGTGTGTGGCATAATTAATTGGGTAGAGGTGAGGCATAAATAGTGGGGTTCTGGTGTGGCATAATTTATGGGGCTCCTGTGTGTGTCATAGTTAACAGGCCATCTAACTGGCATTACTAAGGAATCTGTTTGGCATTGTATTGGAGGAAATCCAGGGGGGTGACACCATGAGTTTCCACACCGGGTGACACCAACCCTAATGACGCCTCTGCCACCTAGTACTCCCTCTAGACCAGTGGTGGCAAACGTTTTTGGTCCCGAGTGCCCAAGTTTTGACCGACACAAATTTGCAGACCACAAAGTGCCAACACCGCATACTCACACACGCTTATACTCATACACATACACACACACACGTTCATACACATACACACTTATACTCATACTCACACACACACATTTATACTCACACACACACTCATACTCACACACACTCATACTTATACTCACACACACTCATACTTATACTCACACACTCATACACACACATATACCCAAACACACACACGCTCATACTCATACACACACTTATACTTGTACACACATACACACACACTTATACTTGTACACACATACACACACACTTATACTCATACTCGCACACACTTATACTCATACTCATACAGACACTCATACACACACACTTATACTCATACACACACACACTTATACTCACACACACACTTATACTCACAAATGCACACACACATACAGGTTCAGCTCTCACCGGTAATCTGCTCCGTTGTCCTGGAGGTGCAGACATCAGTGTAATAGACGGGCGCTGCCGGTCACCTGCTTCTTCTCCAGATGATTGGCGCATGTGCGTTATGTGAAAAAGCGTTCAAGTCGGAAAGCAAACAGTTAATTGCTTTCCGACTTGAACGCTTCTTCACAGAACGCGCATGCGCCAATCATCTGGAGAAGAAGCAGATGACCGGCGGCGCCCGTCTATTACACTGATGTCTGCAACTCCAGGGCAATGGAGCAGATAAGTGGTGAGAGCTGAAACTGTCCGCGTGCCACAGCTGAGGTCTCGGCGTGCCAGTAGTGGCACGCGTGCCATAGGTTCGCCACCGCTGCTCTAGACTGTAAGCGTGCGAGCAGGGCTCTCTACCTCATGTATCAGTCTGTTCTAGTTTGTATTACTTAGTATGTAGTCCCCCTCTATACTGAGTGCTACATAAATTGTTGCTGCTATATAAATAAATGATAATGTAATGTACCCCTTTTGTAGTACTGTAATGTAGACTAATTCAGAAGCTAGCTTGGCAATCTTAGTGAGCCATGGAAAGGGAACTCCATTGAGTTTAATATAAAATGGTAAAAAAAAAGTTAGTTAAGTAGTAAGGATTTTAGGAGCCCTGGCTCCCGGGATTTATCAAGTCCTGTCCTACGTTATGGAATATAGAAAGCTAAATACCTACATGCAGGAAAATCCCAACACCTGATTACCTATTAGCAGTGGCCTATTTTTATTAGTAACACTCTCTGAGGTAATAAAACACAAGATAAAAAAAATATATTGAAATTGATCATAGGTGGTTAAATGGCATATGTGATTTAAAAAAATCATGATTGGTTGCAAGTGTTGCTCCAGTTCCAGTGGCAACTTCTGAACTTATAAGTGGTGTGTGGACAAAGCTGGTATGGTGGAAAGTGGGGGTGCAATGGTGGTATCATGTGGTGATGTACTACATGGTCTAAAGCCTCAACAAGACCACTGCCTAATATACTTGTTTAAGAGTATAACTGTATAAAAAGTTAGGGAATTGCCATGTGTGTATATATACCTCATATATATATATATATATATATATATGTGTGTGTACATACATCAACATGTATAATTTAACACACCTCCATAACAGCTCTTATGGTATAACAATACCTGTGATGTCATGCCACCTATAAGATAGAGAAGTTGGATATTGTTTGTGCAAATCATTCATTTCTATTACCTTTGTGAGTGACCTGTTGTCATTTGGGAGAGTGTTTTGTGAGTCTGTACCATACTAGGAAAGGAAGTATTCCTATTTGTTTTTAATTAATTGGGAGTTCATACTGGCTCATACTTTTTTTGGTGTGATGTTGTTCACCATTGACAGCTGTTAGATTATATGTACTCTCCCTCCTTCATGTTCACAATCTGGATGGCATCATTGTTATGCAATTCACATTTTCCACTGTGAATATGAAAGAGAACCTTTACATATGTGAATATGCTAGGCAGTGGCATAAATAGGAGACACTGTGCCATGATGGTAAGATTGCCACGTGGCTCTCTTACCATGATTCAATACACTCCCACTGCAAGTAAATGGATACTAGCTTTGTCCACACATCATTTGTGCAGAAGTTGCCTGGTGTGGCCGATCTAGTTTCAGTGGCAACCATGGCACTTACAAGTTGTACAGGCTAATTTAGGGTCACTTCAGTGATTCCTTAATGGTCCAATTTAAAGGGAATTTTCAATGACCAGATAAACCCTATAGAGTTTCACATACAATACATTTTTCCTGTTTTCTGTATGCTGCACATGATTTTGGTGTATTTTTAATAAACTTATTTTTACCTCAAAACAAATTTAAGTCTTCTTATAGCTTTACATTGATATTAATTTCACACAAGCCCCTAAACTCACTGAGAAGTTGTACACAAGATGCAGGCTATCTCCCTCTGAAGCAGTTTACATTCTCTTCTCTATGAAAGTGTTGCCATTAGCTATTACTGTGGAATCAGCCTCTCTCTGTTGAACTCAGTTGTTTGAAGTGCTTGGTATGCACAGGGTCATGGTATCAGCCAATTTAATGTTGTAACAGGGAGGGCATGCTACCTGTATGAATCTCCGGTAACCATCTTCAGATACCCTCTGCTGCCTACAATAATCATGCTTACGTGCAGCATTTACCATAGTTGCCAACATCGGCCATGTTTCCAGGGACACATATTTGTTCCACATGCTGCAGAAAGAGCATGCAAAGTGCAGCCTGGCAGTGTGTAGGATGCATATACGCACATACAGATCCAATTAATTAATCATGGTAGGTCCTATGAGATCTCCACCCTGATTAATTAATTGTTTTGTGTCTGTGTGTATATCCATCCTACATACAGCCTGGCTGCACTTTGCATGGTCTTTCTGCAGCATGTGGAACACATATGTGTTCCTGGAAACATGGCCGATGTTGGAAACTATGCATTTACATGACAAAATGTATACACAGGGAAAATATATAAGATGCTATCAATTTATGGTTTTGTTTTTTTACACGATAATGGCATAAAATACTTTATTTTATGATTAGCAACATTACTGTGTTCTGAAAAATATAACTTCTATCATAAAATATTTGCGAGTGCCCCAAATGTCTATAATTTTCTATATAAACCCATATAATATGGTTAAAGTTGACCTTCCAAAGTTTGTGGTCATTTCTGAAACTATAAATATTCAAGGTTTTTTTTATTTGTGACATCAAAGGAGACATAAACTTCTCAGTAGGAAATAACTCTTTCACATTTCTCATGTATGTGTAAAAACGAGTAGAGGTTTTTAGTCAGTCACCCGTAATTCACCGTTCTTTGTTTTCTGTTCTCCTTGTCGAACTATTTTTATAACGTTATTTTTTTATTTAACAGGCATGGTCTCTTGTCCATGACAAGCTTACTGAATATTGTGAACTTAACTAGTCCTGTAGAATATATTTTTTTTAATTAAGGCTATACTATTTTATTTCAAGAACTTGAGCTTAAAGGAGCAGTGTATCTTGTAGGGGGTTTCCCTGGTGCTGAGACAAAATATGTTTGGGGTGCAAGCAAAATTGTTTTAAGCACAGACTCCATAACGGCAGTGCTTTAAGTAGAACAGATGCTGTTCATTGTGCTTCTGGTTCTTTTACCTTAAATCTCTAATGTCTGTACAGCCAGAAATGTATTTCTAGCAATTTTGTTTCTTTCTTGAGAAATATTGAGCCAATCATCTTTTTCTTTATGCTGAATATTAGCTGCTAATCATTTAAACCTAGGTCATAGGGCTTGTGCTTAACAGACTCAAATGGATTTTTTTTTATTGTGTTGCAAGTGCCTGACTGGTGCCAAACAGTCAAAAAAAAGTTTGACTGTTTGAACCAAATTGCTAGTCCACAATTATCTTGAGCCTCATCAACCACTTAAGCTGCTAATTATCTGTTTGAAACCAGTTTGATAAACTGACTTTTGTTATAGTGACCGTACTTTTTTTTTTTTAGACAGCTCAAACTGTGGAGAATGCATATTCTTATAAATACCAGATACACTTTAAACACAAATACCACTGATTTATTCAGAGAAATGTAGGTTTAATATACCTACTCGGTAATAACTCGTATTTCCAATTTTTATAACCTTCCTGGCAGTCTCTATACACATTAAAGTTATGTGCAGAATGAAAGGGGTCTCTACATATAAACCTGTGTTTTTCAAGAATAAAAGATGTTTTGAATCAAGTGATATAAAGTAATCCCATATTCCTGCCTATCCACACAGGTTATATTACTTGTGTAGTCCACTTGTTTGATATTTATACCCTACATTGGGATTATTGATTGTGTATCTTACATCACTCACATGATGTTTTTTCACTTAAGCAATTGTTGTATTATCAAAGTTGCCAACATCGCCCTTGTTTCCAGGGACACATATTTGTTCCACATGCTGCAGAAAGAGCATGCAAAGTGCAGCCCAGCAGTATGTAGGATGGATATACACACAGACAGAATCCAATTAATTAATCAGGGTGGAGATCTCATAAGACCTACCACGATTAATTGATTGGATTGTGTCTGTGTGTATATCCATCCTACATACTGCTGGGCTGCACTTTGCATGCTCTGTCTGCAGCATGCGGAACACATAAGTGTCCCTGGAAACATGGCCAATGTTGGCAACTATGGTATTATATTGACTTTTTTCTTCTTCTTTTTTTATATTAATCTTTAATAAAGGTAAAGTTTTAAGAGCAAATTGTTGTATCAGGCAAAAATATTATTTTTTTCGATGTATCCACCTCAAGTAATGCTGGTTTTTGTATTTTAAAGTTTGAGTGATCGAATCTGGACTGTTAACCAGTGCAGTACCAGGGGGTGCCACATAAGTGTTGTCTGTCCTATTTTTTCTTAGTCTAAGTAGAAAAGTAGAAGGTCTGCTGGAAGTATCTCAGTAGAAAATAAAGTATGTCAGCCATTGTATCTGTGTAAATTATATTCCCACAAGTGGTTGTCCATGTCCTTGTTAGTGACTTGCAACTGTATCTTGAAGGCCTGCACAGGCTTTGGAAATTACATCCTGTTGGCATTCAAGTGTATTTGTACAGAAGCCTAATTCCAAAATGTATCTAGTAAAATATTCTTTAGTATCATTTTGAAGCTCCAACTTCCAGGAGGTCAACAGTCTTTTCAATTCAAGACAATTAGCAAAACGAGCTTCATCATCTGAAATCACAAAGTCTGCCATAGCCTGTAAGGCATGAGGCAGCAAGGAGCTTGGTAGTGTTAATCCATCAACTAGTTATTATTTGCATATCATGTCACAAGCTGATGTCATAAACTGGAGACACATTTAAAGCACCTTTTGCTTTTTAACCTTGATATTTGTAAAAGCTGTGTAGGAGTCCCTTTACTTTTCAGATATTACAAATAAAGACTGCACATAAGTAAGCACTGCTGTTAGCAGTTTCCCGGTTTCCCACAATACAAATTAAACCTTATACTGTTGCCTTTGTCACAACATTCTGGGCTCCCATTTTCCTGCACAACAAAAGATGGAGTCATTCTCTGCATTTGCAGAGACTTGTCTGTATTTGTTAAACTGTATGAGCACCTCCTACAGGTTTATTCTAGTTATGACAATTTATGCAATCAGATTGCAGAGTGAATACAGAATTGGGGAGCGTTGTATATCAAGAGCGATAGTGGGTGAGAAATCAGACCAAAGTTGTAGAAACTCGCTAACTGAGCTGTTATTGTCTGATGTTTGAAAATGTTATGGAAAGAACCCATTATTATGATTTTGTTCATAGCATTATAACTACAAATGACAATTTGCAGCTTTTGAACTGCTCACGATTAGGTTAACCCCTGAGTGACAAGACCTTTTGACCTTGTCTTTCCCTTGGTGACGAGGGCTGTTTTGACATTTCTGGGGTGTTTGTGTTCAGCTGTAATTTTCTTCTTTCTCACATAATGAACCCACATAAATGATATTTTGTTTTTATCGTCATAAGAAGGGATTTCATTAGATACCATTATGTTCATCATATCTTATAATTTACTACAAAAAAAATCATAAAATATGATAAAACATTTTTAAAAAACACCTTTTCTATCTTTGACCTAAAATACAATTTACACAAATACAATCATAAAAAAAGACCCCATCTAAATAGTTTATAAATTTTGTCCCGAGTTCAGAAATATGCTTCTTTCCATGTTTTCCTGCAGTTTTTTGCGAGTTATAGGGCAAAAACCAAAAATAAGGTTTTTTGTTTTTTCCTACAGTGACCTTTTGACCCCAACCCGAAACCTAAATTTAACCCTAAACCTAAGCTTAACCTCAACTCTAACCTTTATGCTAACCCTTAATATATTATAAATTTAATTGTAACCCTATCCCTTATGCTAACCCTAATTTAATTGTAACCCTAACAACGATTCTAACCCTAGATTTTAGCTAATTAAGTCTTATTTTTTTTTAGCATCATAGCGACAAAAGTAAAAAAAATGTTCACTTCCGATGCTCTATCCACAAGAGGTCAACAACCATATTGGAGGAGCATGCGGCTCCTCCAATATAACTCCCATGATCGCTCCGTGGATATATTAAGTATATATATTAAGCAGAGTTCTGATGCAAAGTTCTAAAATGTGAAATAATAGAATTGGTTATAGCAGTGCATTTATCAGTGGCCAAAAGTTGAATCTAAAATACCCTTTACAGCATGCTTGGGACAAGTCCTATTACTGCAAGCATCATTTATTTAACATAACCTATAATATGGTGTTAACATCCCTTTAATTATATAGATTTATGTGTAGAAGCTGGTTTCCTCCAACATTGTTGATACTGACAAATAATCACACCCTATATGCTGACCTTTCCTGAGCTGGTGCTTTCCCGACAGTGTATAGATCAACTATACACTGTCTGTGTGTATACAGGTTTTTTTTATTTTTCACCTCCATAAACTGAATGTAAAAATTGTGTTAATTTAATTGTGTGTATGAAGCCAAAGGAGCTTTCAAGAGCCTTTGTACGAACATCTGCAAGATCAGTCAGGAGGAAATCAAATGCTTCCTGTATAATACCATGTTTAAGGTTCTCTATTATTCACAAAGTTAACCTCTGCAATACCAAATCACAGCACTTTTTCTTCCTGGGCAGTTGTCGGAAAGAGGTTAAATGAAATCCAACTCATTTATGGATATGTTGAACTGTGTTCAGAATACAAAACTTGAACTAGATTCTGTACTTAGATTTATCAACTAGGGACAAAAACTAGTTCATGTGCAAAGTTACATTAGGCAGAGAACAAAATGGACAGGAGATATCCCTATTAAATGAAATAATGGTTACCCCAAATACAACATGTAACAGTAAGTATAATTAGCTGGTGCTCTCTTATTGGACCTGCAGTGTGGATATTATAATTATATGAATGATTTGGAGCACAGAAAGAGTACATGTTAATTGGGATGGCACCATTTTTACAAACAAAGCTGCGGGTACACTGAAACATGAACTGTAGTGAACTGAAAAAAAAGTGTGCTGCATAAACCAGGCTTTAGTAGCTGGGTCAGAAAACTTCTTCTATCCTTCCAATTCACCACAGCCTACTATTTAGTAGGGTTGCCACCCGGACGGTATTTTACCTGCACAGACGGTATTTGACCCCTCTGAGCCGGTGTCGGTATTAGTTAAATACCGGCAATGCAAAAGCCGTTTTTTTTTTTTTTCAGAATTGCAGAGCGCGTTTCTACTAGCCTCCAATATGTTAATGTTAAATTGTGCAGTGGCGTAGTGGCAGCTCCTGTGGTGCGTGCGCTGTGTGCATCATAAAGTGATTCACGTCTTGCTCCATGTCACGTGAGTCACTGGCTGCCGGCAAGAGGCAACGTCCAGGGAGGGAAGCGTCGCGCAGCTGATCAGTGGGGTGTGCTGACCTGCCAAAGTACATGGCACTTTTCTGCACCCGGAAGGAGAGACTTCTCTGTGACTTCTCATATTTACCGCGGCTGTCCATTACTGAAGAAGAATCTTGTGAGATCGTAACCCCATATAATGTTTGCATTTGATAACTTTCTGCTGCTTCATTCTTTTGATTTTTTTATCTTTTAACTCTCTATTTACAATTTTGGTTACTTCTCATTTTTAATTTTCCTGTTTAATTTTGGCTGCCTAATTTGTTCTGGTTTTTTTTTATGTTAATTTACAATTTTGGTTCCTTCACTTTTTTATCTGCTTGCTTTGTATGCTTCGCAGCTCTTGCCATCTTTTTTTTCTTTTTACTTTTTCTTGTTTTTGTTCAGGTTTTTTCTTTTGCTCCTTTTTTGATAATGAATTTGATATACTACTAATATATATACCAATAAAAATATTTAATTAGTGAAATATTCAGTGTGCATGTCTGATCTTTTGTATGTTGTGCTGAATTGCTTGTGTGGTAGAAGACTGATACTGACTCAGAGGAGCTGCCTCTCCATTGAACCCCCAGGAACCTCCTCAATGTATATAGTGCCCACTTCCCACATGACGTGTGTATGTGACAACTCTGGTGTGTGTATGTGTCAGCTCATTTGCATGATATACAAAAATATATATATATATCATGCCAGTGAGAAGTAATACTGTATATAACTACCGAGGAGCCTGAAACTCAATCTGAGAGGGACAGTGTAGGGTCCCGCACCCGCCGAGGCCAGGGTTCCTTACCTGGCACTACCGCTTCCAGGCTCCGGGCGCGATGTGGGCCGCATCCCTAGCTTGTAGTAACTCGCATCCCTGTTTTACCGGTGGGGGGGGGGGGGGCATGTCCTATGTTCAGCTAGTGTGCCCTCATGGGGTAGAGCAAGGAGGAGGGAATAGGAGGTAGGCTTCTGCCCTACCTCGCTTCCTAGGCTTCCCAGAGACAAGAGGTGTGTTCATTCAGTGCTTGCTCATTTTCAAGCTGCAGTACCTAGTATTGTTCCCTCTGGTTATCCCTATCCTTACTACAGTTCCTATTACCTCCTCCTCATTGATTTCCCGGCTGCTGACCTATTTTTTGGACCTCATCTGTTTTTTGCTGCTTTCTCCTCTGATTTTGACCTCAGCTTGGATTATCGCTTCTGAACCCTCTCTGCCTGCCCTGACCTTCAGACCGAACGTGATCACTCTTTTTGCCTGCTCCTCTGGTACCTTTGTTACGGACTTTGCTTTTGTCTGTTGACCTCTTGCAGTGGTGACCCCTGTGCTTCGCTCCCTGGTTCACCCCTCGACAGAACGAGCAAGCCATTATGGAGCCTGCAAAGGTGGCTGATGCTATTCATGCCCTCACGCAACAGATCACGTCTTTGACACAGACAGTGCAGAATATTCAGGACAACCAACAGGCATTACATGCTCAAGTACAGGCATTGCCCGCTGAACCCCAACAACCTCAGGTCCAAGTGCACCCACAACCTCCTCATGATGTCCCACCCGCAGAGGACACCATGGCGGCACCAGAGCCCCATGTAAAACTACCGGATCGATTCTCCGGTGACAGACACCTTTACCGATCCTTTATAACCTCTTGTGAACTACTCTTTGTACTAAAGCCTCGAACTTATGCCACAGACTACGTGAAGGTGAGAACAGCAATCTCCTTGTTGGCAGGTGGTCCGATGACCTGGGCTCACCATCTTCTTCAGCAGAACCACCCCTCTTTGAACACCTGGGCCATGTTTCGCCACTCTATGGATGACTTGTATGATGATCCTCACCGGACTTCAAAGGCCGAGAACACCATCAGAACCCTAAGACAGGCCAGGCGTAGGCCAGTGGAGGAATACATTGCCGAGTTCAGAGGGGTGGCCGTAGAGACCCAATGGAACGAACCAGCCCTTCTTCACCAGTTCAGGCTGGGTCTGTCAGAGGGTCTGAAGGACAAAATAGCTTGAGAGGGCCTACCCAGGTCCTTGGATGATCTCATTCAATTGGTCACTCAATTGGATCGGAGGCTACGAGAACAACGCATGGAACATGCTTCGTCCACTGGTCTTCCTCCACGCCATTCCTCTTTGAATCTTCCTACTACAACACCAACTGTACCTTCCCCAGAGGAACCCATGCAGATCAGGTTAACCCGTGGTCCCTTGTCTGCAGCGGAAAAGGTCAGAATGAGAAATGCCAATCTATGCATGTACTGCAGAGGGACTGAACACATTGTACGCAACTGCCCCGAACTAGCATCCAGAGGTAAGCCTCTTCCTCACCTCTACTTTTGGGTAGTATGGCTCCTCACCTCTCCGTTCCTGTTTCCTTACAGTGGGGAAGTGACTCCACTTCCCAGACGGCCATCTTGGATTCAGGGGCAAGTGGCTGCTTCATCGATATTTCCTTGGCTCGCGAACTACGAATCCCCACTCGACCCAAGAAGCAACCACTGATTATCCACTTGGTGGATGGAAATCCTATACAGTCTGGCCCTGTCTATGACCGTGGGTAAGGAACACCATGAGGAGATCCATTTTAACCTAGTTCAATCCCCTTTGTTCCCTCTTATTCTTGGACTTTCATGGCTACACCGCCATAGCCCTTCTGTACAATGGAGCACTGGAGAAGTCACATTCGCGTCCCCCTTCTGCCGACAACATTGCCTGTCCCCATCACTATTGGGACTTCTCCAGGGTGACTCGTTGGAGACTCCTCATGCATCTTCGATCCCCAAACCCTACCTCAACTTCAGCAATGTCTTCGATTGCCCTAACGACTTACTCCCAGGAGCCCCAATCCCTTTTGGTCGCATTTTTCCTCTTTCGGAACCAGAACTGGCAGTACTCAAGGAGTACATCAAAGAAAATCTTCGCAATGGATTCATACAACCCTCTACGTAACCTGCTGGATTTCCTTTGTAGGGAAAAAGGACGGTGGCGTGAGGCCCTGTGTTGACTATTGGGAACTCAACAATATCACCGTCAAGAACAAATATCCGCTTCCATTGATACCCGAACTCATGGACAGGTTACAGATCTACTACAAACTCGATCTCCTACGTGCCTATAATCTAGTCCGAATTCGCCAGGGGGACGAGTGGAAGATGGCCTTCCGTACGCGTTATGGACACTATGAGTATGGAGTTATGCCCTTTGGACTGTGCAATTCCCCAGCGACATTCCAACATTTTCTTAATGATGTCTTCCGAGATCTCATTGATTCCTGCGTCGTTGTCTATCTGGATGATATCCTGATCTACTCATCAACCCTCTCAGAGCATAGGCATCACATGTGACAAGTCCTCCAATATTACAAGACAACCACTTATATGCTAAGTTGGAAAAATGCCATTTTGAAACCACTATGGTGGAGTTCCTTGGTTATGTCATCAAACCCGGGCTCATAGAAATGGACCCTAAAAAAGTAAGTGTCAGCCATCGTCTAGTGGCCAACACCCAATTCCATCAAAGCTGTACAGCTGGGTTTTGCCTGATATTGTGTAGCTCCCCGTTTGACACTAAAACAGCCCTGACCCATAGAGACATGGACTCCTCTAGACCTCTGAAGGTGTGCTGTGGTATGTGGCACCAAGATGTTAGCAACGGAGCCTTTAAATCCTGTAAGTTTCCAGGTGGGGCCTCCATGGATCAGACTTGTTTGTCAAGCATATCCCACAGATGCTCGATTGGATTGAGATCTGAGGAATTTGGAAGCCTAGTCAAAACCTTGAACGCATTGTTGTGTTCCTCAAACCATTCCTGAACCATATTTGCTTTGTGGCAACGCGCATTATCCTGCTTAAAGAGGCCAAGGCGCGTGAATGCTTGATTGAGGCTTCCTGCATAGTTCCCATTGATTCTGCTATAGTTTATAAACATCAATTGCGCATGCACGTGCACACGATCGCGCGTGTACACATGCGGACAGTTTACCGTTGGGCATTCCCCAAATTGCACTGCCAACACAGGCTGTGTCAGCAATGCAATTCGCATGCCACAGTCGGCGCTTTGGCCCATTTGTGTTGGCGACACAACTGAGCCAATGGGTGAGGAATAAAAGTAGGAAAGGCTAGGCACTCTATTAATGAAATAAAATATAAAAAAATGAAAGGTATAGTTGTCCTTTAAGAGAATGTTACAAACAATCATGTCAATCAATTTAATATGGAGAGCAGCCTCATTAAATTCCCTTGAAGTATTTTGCATGGACTTTAGATAAAGCCTATATTTAACTTTTCCTTTCCTTTCCTGAATTATCTTGACTTCAGCTACGGTGCTCTTCCCTTGATGCTCAGGCAGTTTTTTTTCTGGTTCAACATCAAAGAATCCGTAGTCCTTAGCAATCTTTTAGCACTCTAGCTTTCATGATCTTATTCATGATGCTTAGCCAAAAGTGTGGCTAGCACAGTGCTTGCTGTAGGTGGGTTGATCGTGTCCACTCAGTGGAGTTTAAGTATGAAAGTCGACCCAACAAAGTGTCAGAAAGAGAGTGCACCCGGTCACCAGTTTTTAGGTGCATTTCTGAACCTGTTTTTTTATACATGGAATGTGCAAAAGGGCTACCCAGAAGGGCAGTTTCGGTTCACATATTGTTAACTATTTACATTTGTGCATAAGGTGATTACGCCACTATTAGATGCTATCAGCATGTGCCCCATCGTTAATTATAACACCCATTGCATCTACAAACAGAGCTTGGTGATAAGACTATTGTTTACAGCCACAGTAGTCACACCAGGTGATTCTTCTTACAAGAAATAAATAGATGTAGACACAATGTGGTAGATGCAATTCTCCCCGATAATTAGGGCGCCGGGGACTTTAAGACTACTGCACACAATTCAATTTGGAATCGCTTGCGATTCATCTGCAACAGGAACAGCAAATATCCAGTCCATCAAAGCACTGCCATTGCGGTAATTTAATAACAGCGTTTAGCATAAAATGCCAATTTTCTCCAGTTCCCTTTTAAAAGTATGCCTGAGGACTGGAAATTTTGTTAATTTTAATAGGGGTGCTAGGGGATTGGGGATGCTAGGGGATTGGGGATGCTAGGGGACTGGGATCCCAGGGGACTGGGGATGCTAGGGGATTGGGTATTCTAGGGGACTGGGGATGCTAGGGGACTGGGGATGCTTGGGGATTGGGGATGGATATGGCACTCCCAGTCCTCTAGCATACTTTTACCACACTTGTTAACCTCATTAGAATAAATGAAAATGAAAATCACATTCATGAAGTTCTGACATCTTTATTGCTCCAAAACTATTTCATGATTACTTAGACTGTAGTAAAGATGAATAAGATACAAATGTTACGTCGTTATCCCTTTAGAAAATAGTTGCATTAAAAAATAATTGTAATTGCTGAATTGATGCTGTTGTTCTGAATCACTGCTCAGAGCACTGAAAGGCTAGACAATAAAAAAAGATTAGGAGTATACTATACCCCAAACTTTCCTGCTGTAGGAGGGACAGTCTCTATTGGGGACCGCTGTCTCACAGTCTTGATTTTCATGTTTTGGGCATCGAAGAATGAACACTGCACAAGCACAGTAGTGCTGTTAGTTTGAGAAGAGACCATACCCGCCAACATTGCCCCCTAGCGAATCAGGATGCCGGGGGCAGAGTCTGGGGAGGGGCGTGTTGATGCACCGGCACTATCATGCTGAAGCTGACATTTGAAGCCAGGATCGCTAGTGTGCTTGCTTACAGTGCTGAGCATGAGCAGGAGCCATTCTCCGGTGCCTGGGACACAGGAGAATGTGATAAGGACTGCGGAATTGCATCCCACTGTCCCACTGAGCTTTACCTCTGTCCCGAAAGCGGGTCAGTTGGGAGATATGTGACACCTCCAACTCCAAGACACGACCTTCAAGGTATGAGTTTACTAATATTTGTAGTTTCTGTCTGTAAACTGACGCTCACACAGAGGCCACAAATATGAATTTCTATAAGCTTTCATTTACACAAGTGCAAGCAATGAAAAATGATTGTTTTTAAAGTGGTACCATAACAGGCACACTTTATAAGAGTTATTTAAAAAGGGGACAGTGAAATGTAGATCACTCACATATATTTTGCACTGCTCTTGTCATGTATACCTACAACACCTTTTTATTTTTTTTGTAAAATAGGGTGTTCACATCTTTGGTAACACATGCACACCCATCAGGCACATGAAGTGCAGTACCCTACCCATAGCAGTGTGTGACAGTTTCTACAGTGCCCCAGGAATAAAAAAAAAACTAAATAAGAACTAACTCTCCATTTTATATAATAATATTGTCACTCAGTAAGGCAAAACTTATTTTATGTAAAGCGATCAACTATGGATAATAAATTCTAACTCACACATCACAGGGTTTCAATAAAGACAGAATTTCAGGGACTTGAGACAGGAATTTAACTTAAGGCCAAAGGTGTAAAAATGTAGATGCCCTGGAGACTTTTTCCAACTTGGCTTTTTTGCTCTAAAGTTTGAAATTCCCATCTCCATTCTCTGCAGTTTTCTCTTTAATAAGTAGACCTTTTAGGCATAAAACATCCGAATGGAAGAACGTGTCTCTTGTTTCCACATGCTGATTTAGCCTTCCTGTGATAACAGATGCACAGGCTAGAACACTCTGACGTAGACACAGATTGGGAAGTATGACTTGGACAACTGGGATTTATGGCGTTATGTTATATTAATAAATATTTATTTTTAATAGTACACCAAAAAGCAGGAAACGATTTTTTATTGTTTTTGGCAGAAAACTGTTGCCTTTTATAGGTCTTCACTTAATCACTGTTTATATTTAATGTGAAAACATAGCCTTAAAGTGTGTAAATTAAGCTTTAATTGTACTGTGATCTATACATGTGGCTTTATTCATGAAAGAGTTGGAATTTTCAAACTTAAGGCAAAAGTAGCAGAGTTTTAAATTTATCAATTCATCTGAATGGGAGAATATTTCCAACTCTGCTATTTTGGCCTTAAGTTTGAAATTCCTTTCTCTCTTTCCTACAATTCCATCTTTAATGAATAAAGCCGATTGTGTCTAACATCTCCCAAAAATGGAAGTAATGTTGTACGATCCAAATGTATAAGAATGCAGCCAGAAAAAATGCAAATCTACTGGAAAAAACAGAATGAGCGAATGGTATCGAGTCAATATAGTGAAAACGAAGAGCAGGAGTGTCCATGAGATCTCTGCATAAACATCATCAGTTGCCAGGCTTCTTTAAAGTGTACCTGTCATGTAATGTCAGGTGTGTGTGTTCTGGCAGTGGCCCTCCTAGGGAGGCGACAAAAATTTGCGATGGGTTCTGCTCTCCTTTGTGGCTGTGCCATGCACCTGACTTCTCATATATATGGTTGTTAAATCTGGAGCTGTCCTGCTAACCAGGTCACTTCCCCGTGTCTCTACTTGCTTTCCTACTACCTGTATTTTGACCCCTGGATTGTCTGCTGGATTTTGCCTTTGTCTTCTGTCTGTCTATCCGACTTGTGGACTGTCTGTTAGATTTATCCTTTGTCTTCTGCATGTCTACCTGACCTCTGCATTGTCTTTTAGATTTTGCCTTCTGCATGCTGTATGCCGTTCTGACCTCTGAACTCTCTTGCTAGTTTCAGTATTATTTATTGATTGCCTCCTGACCCCTTTTTTATTTGCTTCGGATTACAAATGGCTTCTCTTATGTGGTCTGGCACATGGTCTGGTACATCTGTCTACTCCACTATTTGTTGAATGTAGGCTCCTATCATTGTTGCTGCCAATCGGGCGCTAACATGACTCGAGCAGAGATGGAAATAGTCCTGGATCTGACTACCCAATCTTATAACAAAATGCAAGCATTGGACTACAAAGGCCTTAATGGCCTTGTGAGTGCCGTCTCTGCATTTTCATCTATTTTCATTGCTTGTTGGTGTGAGTCCCACACCTGTAATTGGCACCAGAGTCCGAAAAGCTGGGATCTAATTCAACTGTGGCCGTTCCAGTCACTCAGTTTACAAAACAATCTATTTCAAATCAAGCCACATCTTGGAATTTGGAGATGTTTCTCACACAATCTAATATAATACCATAGAAAAATAAAATACTGTACAATTCTACTAGCACACACAATATAATAACTAAATACAGCAGTCAGCCATAACATTATGACCAATGGCAGGTGCAGTGGATAACACTGATGTGATAATCGCGTTATCATGGCACCTGTCAGTGGGTGGGATATATTAAGCAAGTGAACATTTTGTCCTCAAAGTTGAGGTGTTAAAAGCAGGAAAAAGGGGCAAACATAAGGATCTGAGCATGTTTGACAAGGCCAAATTATGATGGCTAGACGACTGGGTTAGTTCATCTCCAAAATTGCAGCTCTTGTGGGGAGCTCCCATAGTGAAGAACCCTGTGGATTAACAAACATTTCCCTGTAAAAACTTGAACTTTTCTTTTTTTGATTTGTGTAACATGCAAACATATTTGTGTGCATGTGTTATGTAATAAATAATGGAAATTGGAGTGGAGAAACTTCCTGTGGCCCTGTCAATACATTTTTACTCTCCATATGGAGATGCTCCAGGCACAAACCGTAGGCAGTATGCCCAGCACTGGAAAAGTGTTGTGATGCTGAAGCTGGATTCCGGTGCCGCCTCCAAACGCCGAGCAAGCGTATAAGCTATAGTGAATGACGAAAGTAGGGCTGGCACTCCAAATTCCGTAATGAAGTAAGAAATTTAATGGCAGAAAATCAAATCATCAAATAACACACAGTGATAAAAAAAAAGTAATACAGGGTGAGAAGAACGCACTTCTTGTGCACTGACAAATAAGTAAAAAGGTCAAAAACAATCAATCAATTAGTGTTTAATTCAAAAACTATAAGTGACTAGTGCTCTTATTGTACTAGAAAACATGCTAATACTTAATAAAAATCTATGAATTTCTCTCTCTATATATAAATACAAAAAAACATGTAAGTGATCATTAAGATAAAAGATACATAAATAAATACAAGTGACGCTAATGAATCAGTAATGGATATTATCAGGTGTGTGTGTGACCAATTCTATCAGTGGACCATCTATTAAAAAAGTGATACTGCCGAAACTGAATCCTACAATTTTCTCACATATGTCAACGATAATTATTTAAACCTTGTTTTCACTATGCATACAACAAAGGATAGCATTGATTTCCTGGATGTCACTCTAAGTGGTAACATCATGACACATATAATCGACATACAGGAAACCAAGTGCAGGGAATTCAGTACTCTATGCTTCAAGCTTCATTGGGCAGACTAGATGGGCCAAATCATTCTTATCTGCCGACACATTCTATGTTTCTATGTAAGCTGCCACTCCCATCAACTAATAAGAAATATCCCTGTGGGTCTATACATAACATTAAGATGCAATTGTTCGAGCACAAACATCTTCGAACAGAAATCTCTGGAACTCAGAAGTAGACTACTTACCAGAGGCTACTCAAAGTGGATGCTAGACAGGGCCTACAATATTGTGTAATATAGAGATCGTCAGGATCTAATTATGGACAATAAACAAAGGTACAATACACCAAGTGAGTGTACCTCTACAGATGGCCGGAAAAACACCAATAGAAATCAAAATAGAAATAAAAACAGACACACAAATAGGGATCAACTTAAAGTGACTTTTCTCATTCCATATAGTTTGCAATATGACAGTATAAAAGATATCATAAAAAACATCTACCCATATTAAGAGCAGATCCAGGATATAGTAAGGCTTTAGATTTAGGAGTACAGTTTACTTATCGGAAGGCGAGAACATTAAAAACTATTTTGTCTCCAAGTCACTTCACTCCAAATATAAAGGCAAATAAACACACAACATCCAGTTGGCTATCATTGGTAGGAACATATCGATGTGGACACAATATATGTATGACTTGTAAACATGTTGATAAAAAAAAGATCATGTAATCTCCAAAATGAGTGGTAGATTGCATCCAATCACAACATATTCAAATTGTTGTACCTCTTTGGTAATATACGTTGTCACTTGTGGAAAGTGTGGCCATCAGTATATTGCTGCATTGTCCGCGAATTAAAATATAGAGTAAGAGAACATCTGCTGTTTATTAACAAAAAGGCGAATATTCCTGTGGCAAGACATTTCCTATTTTGCAATAATAACAACTTAAAATATTTCTCAGTAGCTGTGATTAAAGAATAAAGAGAGGACTTAAAGTAAGAGTAAAGTAAAGTAAAGTAAAACATTTTTTTATAAATACATGTATTAGTACATAATTTTGGTTATACACTAGTAATAAAGTAAGAGTAATAAAAAAATGTTTTTATATACATGTATTAGTACATACTAATTTTGGTTATACACTAGTTTGGAGACAAAATAGATAAAAAAATAAAAATAAATAGAAATGAAAATTAAAAATTTGATAATCCAAATTTTTATAATTTGAATTTTTTTTAGTATAATTAATATTAAATCTGGGCCTAACTAACTTACACACTTTTTCATCCACTATATGGAATTATCTCCCTCCTATTTTAAATACGTATGTATCTGCTTCTTTTTATACAATCTAATGTTATAGCTTAAAAATAAGACTGTCTATTGAGTTAAAGGGGGACACTCCTCCCCCTCTTTCTCGTAAATTTAAAATGTTTTAAAAAGAAGCATAGTATCACTTTTTTAATAGATGGTCCACTAAACAAACACGATAATATCCATTACTGATTCATTAGATTCACTTGTATTTATCTATGTATCTTTTATCTTGATGATCACTTACATGTTTTTTGTAAATATATATGTATAGAAATTTATAGATTAGAAGTATTAGCATGTTTTCTAGCACAGTAAGAGCACTAGTCACTCATAGTGTTTTTTGAATTAAACACTAATTGATTGATTGTTTTTGACCTTTTTACTTATTTGTCAGTGCACATTTAAATAGCATGTTTATTGTCTGTCAGTTACATTTATGACTAAGCGTGGTAACATGCGAAACGCGTCAAGTGCGTTCTTCTCACCCCGTATTACTTTTTTTTTTTTAATCACTGTGTGTTATTTGATGATTTGATTTTCTGCCATTAAATGTCCTACTTCATTACGAAATTTGGAGAGCAAGCCTTAATTTCTTCATTCGCCCTGTCAGTAAGAAGACAATGCAAACAGCAAAGCCTTAATTTAAAATCAAAGAATTTACTAGAGGTTGGGAAAATCTATTCATATATGTAACATTTTAGAACCTGAGGAGATAGGCAAGTAGGGTTTGTCTTTTTGTCGATGCGGGACGGAGGTGATGATTATTTAAGTGGATGGATGAGAAGCCTGGAGCGTTTTTACAACCCTAACTGTTTCACAAGTAATAAATAGAGAAAGGACATAAAGAAAATTCACTACATTTCCAAATGTTATTTTTGGACCTTTCTCTTCATTACAGATCTGAAACCTTTTATAAATTGATAATGAAACACTCATTTGTTACCTTCTGGAGCCCTTGAGTTAATGAAATAATCTATCAAGTGACAGCAGAATTAAAGTGCTACAGATCATCAAAGGAA
Source organism: Pelodytes ibericus (assembly GCA_036172795.1). Lineage (NCBI taxonomy): Eukaryota > Metazoa > Chordata > Amphibia > Anura > Pelodytidae > Pelodytes > Pelodytes ibericus. The sequence continues at coordinate 47,271,022 of CM069862.1, read as the reverse complement.
GCAGCTGTATTGTACTTTAATGACACACTAATATATAACCAGGTGAATTGTACAGGAACTGGAAGGTACCTTAATCTAAAAATAGGACACCACATCCCATGGCAGGACCTTCTGCTTCCTACTTCGGCAATCTTTCGTGAGAAAAATTTGCAATGCTCCGAAATGATCACTGAATAATATCCTGCTAACACGTCATCTGTGGAGAAGCACAAATAATGTAGGTAGTAGATATTTTGTCAGACTTTATACATCTAAAGAAGAAAGAAAACCTAGTTTGTGATGGCAGATGAGAAGCAACTGGACTATCTGCCTACATATGAATGTGTTCTTCATTATAGCTTTATGTCTGGCTAAAGATAAGCCATCTTACCTATATATTGAATCCATTCCACTGGACATCAATGTTGTCCAATTTATAAATTACAAAGCTTAATAACATTGAAAAGTGTAGACTGGAAATAGGGCTGGCCTTGGATGCTCAGGTGCCCTGTGCAGGCCACTTTGGTGCCAGTTGTAAGGTATAGTTATCAGATAATAAAACATATTTTGAAAAATACATTCCTTTCACTATTTTCCCCAAATCCCTTGCTGTTGCACCCACATTACTTGCCATAGCACCACTTTGCACCCACTGCACTTGAAACCGCACCCAATTTGCACCCACTGGTCTTGCCAGAGCACCAAGGTTGCACACACAGGACTTGCCAGAGCTTCCAGCTTGCACTGACTGATCTTGCCAGGGCACTCAGCTTGCATCCACTGGTATTGACAGAGCACCCAGATTGCACACCCAGGTCATGCCCCAGACAGTACCCATATTGCACAGGAAATGCCCTGGCACCTAGTTGTAGTCCATAACTAACACCTGACACCATAGGCGTGCGCACGGGGTGTGCCGGGTGTGCCTGGGCACACCCTAATCCGTGCAGGGCCGTCTTTAACGCGGGGCAAACGGGGCAGCTGCCCTGGGCCCATTTACTCCTGGGGGGCCCCAAGGCAGCTGTCCCGTGGGCCCCCAGCCCCTGCTACCGCGTTCACAGCGCATTGCGCTTGTGAACGCTTTTTTCCGGCAAGCCGCATCCGATGGATGCGACGGCCGGAAAAAAAAAAAAAAAAAACTGACGCCGGATGTGACGTCGCGTCACATCCGGTTTCGGTTTCTGTTTCCCTCCTCCGTGCAAGAGGGAAGACTGCACGGAGGAGACATCCGGCGGGGGACACGGAGCAGTGAAGTGTAAGTACGGGGGGGGGGGGGGTGTCTGGCTGGCACAATATTCCTGGTATCTGACTGGCACTATATTACTGGGTATCTGATTGGCACAATATTACTGGGCATCTGATTGGCACTATATTCCTGGTATATGATTGGCACAATATTACTGGGTATCTGATTGGCACTATATTACTGGGCATCTGATTGGCACTATATTACTGGGCATCTGATTGGCACTATATTCCTGGTATATGATTGGCACAATATTACTGGGTATCTGATTGGCACAATATTCCTGGTATGATTGGCACAATATTACTGGGCATCTGATTGGCACTATATTACTGGGTATCTGATTGGCACAATATTACTGGGCATCTGATTGGCACTATATTACTGGGCATCTGATTGGCACTATATTACTGGGTATCTGGCACTATATTACTGGGTATCTGATTGGCACTATATTACTTGGCATCTGACTGGCACTATATTACTGGGTATCTGATTGGCACTATATTACTTGGCATCTGATTGGCACTATATTACTGGGCATATGATTGGCACTATATTACTGGGTATCTGATTGGCACTATATTACTGTGTATCTGACTGGCACTATATTACTTGGCATCTGATTGGCACTATATTACTGGGCATCTGATTGGCACTATATTCCTGGGCTCTGACTGGCACACTATTACAAGCATCTGACTGGCATAATATTACAGGCATCTGACTGGCATAATATTACAGGCATCTGACTGGCACAATATTACAGGCATCTGACTGGCACAATATTCCTGGCCTCTGACTGCACACTATTACAGGCATCTGACTGGCATAATATTACAGGCATCTGACAGGCACCATATTCCTGGGCTCTGACAGGCACAATATTCCTGGTATCTGACTGGCACAATATTATTGGTATCTGACTGGCACAATATTATTGGTATCTGACTGGCACAATATTACTAGGCTCTGACTGGCACAATATTACTGGGCTCTGACTGGCACAATATTACTGGCATCCGAAAGTTACAATATTACTGGCATCTGAATGGCACAACAATTATGGCATATGTGTGTGTGTGTGTGTGTGTGGGGGGGGGGGGGGGGGTAACATCGCGATGGATGGCGGGATTGCATGCAGGGGAGGGGGCAGGATCCAGGGGGCCCAAGCAAATGCTTGCCCAGGGTCCAATCACTATTAAAGACGGCCCTGCCTCCGTGCTGCACTGCCGTCTGCCGCCCGAGTTTGTCTCCTAATCCGATCCTTCACTATGCGAGCGGAAGCGCCGCATAGTGAAGGACGGACTTTCTCCTCCCTCAGACCTCCCCTGTAATGTACGCGTTCGCGTACACGCGTTCCGTGACGTCACGCAGAGGCGGAGTCACGGCAACGCAAGGGTGAGGCCCAGCCGCAGTGCCAGAGGAGAGGGTGCAGAGCGGAGCACAGGCACATCGTTTTTTCCCAGGAGGGGTTCTGGGGCGGCCGGCTGGCTGGTAAACTTTAAGTAAGTGTTTTTTTAAGTTAAAAAATGTGAAATGTTTGTTTACATTGCTAAATGCTTAATTAATAAAAAAAAAGTTTTAATACAGTTTTTAAATGTTTGTTTATATTGATAATTATATGAATGCGGGTCTGTATGTAAGTATGCAGAGTGCATTTGTGTATGTGTGTGTGTGTATAGATATATAGATAGATATATATCTATCTATATATCTATACACACACACGTGTGCGGCGTGTGTGTTTGTGCTTTAGGGTGCACACCCTAATGCAATAGGCTGCGCACGCCTATGCCTGACACACCACCTGCTGTTAACTAGAGCCTCATGGAAGTACAGTCAAAATTAGATAAAGCTGTAGATGTTAGCTGTGCACTACAATTCCCATAAGGCTCAGCCAGACATACTGTTTCCATGATGCTCAGCCAGGTGTCCACTGAGATGCTAGCTGAGCATCATTAGAAGAGTAGTCCACAACAGCAGAGATTTTTTTTTAAATTAAAAAAATAAAATGCTAATAATGCCCCCTCCCAGGATCTTGCCTTTCTGGCCTGGAGGGAGGCTCATCTGGTCCCTTGTGGACTGTGGGTCAGTGATGTGGAGGGAGCTACTGGTCTTTCCCTTGCATAGACCTGCTCCCTCCATGCAGGCTCTCCTGGGTCAGGGCCGGGGGGGGGGGGGGGATATGATGAGTCACATCCTCGCACTCCTTTGTGAGTGGCCCAGAAAAGGCGAGACCTGCTGCTCCTCAAGAGTGCCGGGCTCTCTGTTATTCAGGATCAGGGCCCATCGGGGCGGGTGGACCGCACCCTAGGCGCATAGGAGGAGAGGGGCTGCAATCACAGAGCGCGACGGGAGCGGAGCTTGTACCTGTTGCGCTGTGCTTGGTGTGACATGGAGGTGCAAGCCGCAGGTGAGTGCCTGCGGTAACCGCACCTCCCTATCACACCAAGCACAGTGCGACGGGTGTAAGCTCCACCCCATCACGCTCTGATTGGCTGCAGGAAGAAGGATGGTGTCTGCAGAGGCAGATACCGGCATCTACTTTTTATTGCCGGATGTCAGCTGACATCCGGCAGAAGAAACTAGATGCCGGTATCAGCCTCTGCAGACACCATCGAGACCGTCCTCTTCCCTGGACAGGTAATTAAGCAGGGAGGGGGACAGCACAAGTTTTGGGAGGGTTAAAAAAAAAAATGTGTGGAAGTGTGTGTCAATATATCGAAGTGTATATCAGTGTGTACAGGGTGTGTGTGTATAAGTGTATGTGTCAATGTGTACTGACCATTCTGGCACTGCTTGAGGGCCCAGGCCAGAGGGGGGGGGGGACTGGGGGCACTGTTGCTTAAGATTCGCTTAAAAAAAATCCCTGTTGAGGAGGGTGTGGGAGGGTTCTCCCTTCACTGCCAGCACTACTCAATAGATTTCCTGGGGCCCAGTCAGCACTGTTGCGCTTTAAGAGCGCAACCGGGCCCCAGTGATTATATCAGAGCTGGGAGGAAGCCATCACTTCCTCCCAGTTAAGAGAGCACCGTGTGGGAGGAGACCGCCGGGGAGGCAACCACTAGACCCCAGGGAAGTCACCCTCCTTCACCTAATAGGTAGGAGGGGGACAATTTTTTTTAACAGTTTGTGTGTGTGTTTCTGTCTGTGTGTGTATGTGTGTGTGGTATGAGTGTGTTTGTGTGTCTGCATGTGGGTCTGTATGTGTATCTGAATGTTTGTCATTAACATGTGTATCTCTTTGTCTGCATGGGTGTTTGTTTGTATGTGTATCTGAATGTTTGTCATGTGTATCTTAATGATAAACATTCAGCTACACATACAAACAGATACCCATGCAGACAAAGAGATACACATGTTAATGACAAACATTCAGATACATACAAACAGATACCCATGTATCTGCATGCGTGTCTGTATGTGTATCTGTTTATCTGCATGTGTGTCAGTGTGTGCTCCTATGTACCAGTATGTGTGTCACTGTTTATATCTGTATGAGTGTCATTCTGTGTATGTCATCCACAGTAGGAACTGAAGAAAACTCCCCCCCCCCCTTAAAAATAAAAAGACTGCTGGTGTGTGTGTATGTATGTGACTGACTGCATGTGTGACTGTATGTGTATGTGTTTCTGTGTGTATGTATATGTATGTGACTGACTGCATGCGTGACTATATATTTGTATGTAGGTGTGTATGTGACTGTGTATGTGTGTGTTTCTGTGTGTATGTGACTGACTGCATGTGTGACTATATGTGTGTGTGTCTATGTAACTGTGCATACTTGTATATGACTGTGTGATTATGTGACTGTGTAGTTAATTATGCATGCGCATGCATACATAATCACATATACACATTGGGGGGCATGTATAAACATGGCGCAGTGCAGCCTATGTGTAAAAAATAAAGCACTGAAAAGTGCCTGATATGGGGCAGGAGTGGAGACAGAGAGAGACAGACATGGGGGCAGTGGTGTATCTTGATTTTGTGCTGCCCTAGGCAGACAAAATCCGGGCACCCCCCCTACCCAAGCTGCACACCCACGTTACACACCTAAGACATGCCCCATCATTCAGACTCACATCAAGCTTACACTCCCATCACACTCAGTCACACACTCCTACTCCCATCACACTCAGTCACACACTCCTACTCCCATCACGCACACTCTGACTCCCATCACACTCAGTCACACACACTGTCTCCCATCACACACACTCTGACTCCCATCACACTCAGTCACACACACTGTCTCCCATCACACACAGGTCACACACACTGTCTCCCATCACACACACTCTGACTCCCATCACACTCATTCACACACACTGTCTCCAATCACACACACTCTGACTCCCATCACACTCAGTCACACACACTGTCTCCCATCACACACACTCTGACTCCCATCACACTCAGTCACACACACTGTCTCCCATCACACACACTCTGACTCCCTTCACACTCAGTCACACACTGTCTCCCATCACACACACTCTGATTCCCATCCCACTCATTCACACACACTGTCTCCAATCACACACACTCTGACTCCCATCACACTCAGTCACACACACTGTCTCCCATCACACACAGTCACACACACACACACATCCCATCAGCACTTACCTTTCCCTGGCAGGCAGGCAGCATGGTCCCTCCATGCTGCCTGTTCGGCTTCCCGGCGATTGTGCCGACAGGTCACGTGACCGGGCGCGCTTATGACGTCAGCGCGCCCGTCACGTGACCTGTCGGCACTTCCGTGTCGGCACACTGCAAGGGGAGCCGAACAGGCAGCACGGAGGTTTCTCTGTGCTGCCTGTTCGGCTCCCCGTGCAGCCTGGCAGGCAGAGCGTTGGTGAGGGGGGATCTTCCGATCCCTTCTCACCTCCGTCTCTGCCTGCAAGCGCGGTGGGGTTTGTTTTGTTTTTTTAAAGGGCCAGATTTTTTTTTTTGATTTTTTTTTTTTTTTTCCAGTGCTGGGGGGCGCTGCCGCCCCCCCAAATTTGCCGCCATAGGCATCCGCCTAGGATGCCTCGCGGTAAATACAGCACTGCATGGGGGCAGGAGGAGAGAGAGATAGAGAGAGAGACAGACATTAGGTATGAGTGGAGAGAGAGACAGATGGACATTGGCAGGGCCGGACTGTGAATAAAAACCAGCCCTGGAAATTATAGTATACCAGCCCCATTGAATTGCATATTTATTTTCTTGTTCATAACAGACAATCCATACATTTTACAACACATTTGAAAAGTGTATTATTTTATAGATAAGACTGGGACATACCCCTGCACAGGGAAAAATATACCCCCAGTATGTACACAATATTATAACTAACGTACTGCTCTGATATATACCCCATGCACAGGGCAACACATAGCAACCAGTATACAAGGTTAAATGAGTTGCCCTGTGCAGGGGTATATATAATTAGGGAATTGTGTGAGCTATAACCTTGTGTACATACTGGGTGGCTATATTGACCCCCTATATTTACCCCAGCACCCAGACTGCACTCACAGGACTTAGCCCAGCATGCAGATTGCACTCATAGGACTTATCCCAGCACCCATAACTTGTCACCTTTTCTTCAGAAAAATACCAGCCTTGGTACTGTCTCCATAGACTTTTTACCAGCCTGTCAGTAAAATACCGGCCAGGTGGCAACCCTATTCAGTACCCACAGCATTTGCCAAGCACTCATATAGCACACACACAATTTGGCATGCAACAGTGTTACTTTGTCCCACAGAGCTGCCCCTGCAGAACAAACCACAGTGTCACTTTGTCATACAGAGCTGCCCCTGCAGAAAAAAATCACATTGTCACTTTCCACCATAGTACATGTTATTTTGCCCCACTGAACATGCCACAGCATCACTTTTCCAATTAAAATAAGCCAGGTACCAATTAACATGCAACAGCCACATTTCGTCATTAACATATGCAACAGCGAGTTTACCTATTAAAATATGCCAACAACCAATTTTGACACTAATATACAAATATCATTTTGCCATTAATATGCCACAGTCAATTTGCCCATTAATATGCCACAGCCAATTTGCTCATTAATATGCCAGTATTATTTTCCCACTAATATTCCACAGCCAATTTGCCATTATTATGCCAGTATTATTTTGCTATTGATGTTACAGTAAATTTGCCCGTGAATATGCCAGTATTACTTTGCCATTAAAATGTCAAAGTCAATCTGCCCTTAATATGCCAGAGCCAATTTGCCAGTATTATTTTGCCATTAATATGCCAGCATTATTACAGTCGATTTGCAAGTCACTCACACACTTATACAGCTATACAGAATTATGTGTATGTATGTGAGGGAGTGGCAGAGTGTAAGTGTGTGAGCGAGTGGCAGAGTGTAAGTGTGTGAGCGAGTGGGATATATAGGAAATTAGGTTGGGAGGTGGATGGGGGATCAAATATACAAACTGCCCCAGGTGACTCTTTAAAATCATATGATTTTTTTTTTTTTTTAGCTCACAGCGTCCCTTCAAAAATCTGGTGCATGAATACACAATATAACAGTGGTGGTGCCCTGCTTTTTAATATTAAAACCTCTTAATCACACCACTCCGCACCAATATTATGACAAAATATAGCAAGCAATGCAATCGATGGTGTGGCTTAACAATAAATCATGTAAGCTACATCTGGTCAAGATGTTCCACTCGCTCACACACTTACACTCTGCAACTCGCTCACACACTCACACTCTGCAACTCGCTCACACACTCACACTCTGCAACTCGCTCACACACTCACACTCTGCCACTCGCTCACACACTCACACTCTGCCACTCGCTCACACACTCACACTCTGCCACTTGCTCACACAGTTACACTCTGCCCCTCGCTCACACACTTACACTCTGCCCCTCGCTCACACACTTACACTCTGCCCCTCGCTCACACACTTACACTCTGCCCCTCGCTCACACACTTACACTCTGCCCCTCTCTCACACACTTACACTCTGCCACTCGCTCACACACTTACACTCTGCCACTCCCTCACATACTTACACTCTGCCCCTCGCTCACACACTTACACTCTGGCACTCACTCACATCGTTACACTCTGCCACTCGCTCACACACTTACACTCTGCCCCTCGCTCACACACTTACACTCTGCCCCTCGCTCACACACTTACACTCTGCCCCTCGCTCACACACTTACACTCTGCCCCTCGCTCACACACTTACACTCTGCCCCTCGCTCACACACTTACACTCTGCCACTCGCTCACACACTTACACTCTGCCACTCGCTCTCACACTTACACTCTGCCACTCGCTCACACACTTACACTCTGCCACTCGCTCACACACTTACACTCTGCCCCTCGCTCACACACTTACACTCTGCCCCTCTCTCACACACTTACACTCTGCCACTCGCTCACACACTTACACTCTGCCACTCGCTCACACACTTACAGTCTGCCACTCCCTCACATACTTACACTCTGGCATTCCCTCACATACTTACACTCTGGCACTCACTCACATACTTACACACTGCACTCACATACTTACACTCTGCACTCACATACTTACACTCTGCACTCACATACTTACACTCTGCCACTCACATACTTACACTCTGCACTCACATACTTACACTCTGCACTCACACACTTACACTCTGCACTCACACACTTAAACTCTGCCCCTCGCTCACACACTTACACTCTGCCACTCGCTCACACACTTACACTCTGCCACTCGCTCTCACAGTTACACTCTGCCACTCGCTCTCACACTTACACTCTGCCACTCGCTCACACACTTACACTCTGCCCCTCACTCACACACTTACACTCTGCCCCTCGCTCACACACTTACACTCTGCCCCTCGCTCACACACTTACACTCTGCCACTCGCTCACACACTTACACTCTGCCACTCGCTCTCACACTTACACTCTGCCACTCCCTCACATACTTACACTCTGCCACTCCCTCACATACTTACACTCTGCCCCTCGCTCACACACTTACACTCTGGCACTCACTCACATCGTTACACTCTGCCACTCGCTCACACACTTACACTCTGCCCCTCGCTCACACACTTACACTCTGCCCCTCGCTCACACACTTACACTCTGCCACTCGCTCACACACTTACACTCTGCCACTCGCTCACACACTTACACTCTGCCACTCGCTCTCACACTTACACTCTGCCACTCCCTCACATACTTACACTCTGCCACTCCCTCACATACTTACACTCTGGCACTCACTCACATACTTACACTCTGCACTCACATACTTACACTCTGGCACTCACTCACATACTTACACACTGTACTCACATACTTACACTCTGCACTCACATACTTACACTCTGCACTCACATACTTACACTCTGCCACTCACTCACTTACACTCTGGCACTCACTCACATCGTTACACTCTGCACTCACATACTTACACTCTGCCACTCACTCACTTACACTCTGCCACTCACTCACTTACACTCTGCCACTCACTCACATACTTACACTCTGGCACTCACTCACACACTTACACTCTGCCACTCACTTTCCCCAGCACCATAATGTACATACCTTACCCTGCAGTCCGGAAGCTTCCTCTCAGGTTGCACGCAGCAGAAGCCCCCTCCCCTTCCTCTCCCGCTCAGCAGGCTCTGGGTGAAGCCGAATTTCTTTAAGGGCCGCGGCCGCTGAAATTTTAAATGGCCGCGGCCGCCGAAAGTCTTAAAGGGACTCGGCTGCCGAAATTCTTAAAACAGCCCCAGGGTAGGCGGCCTACCGGGATTTTTCCCGGTATCCCGGTAGGCCAGTCCGGCCCTGGACATTGGGTATGAGTGGAGAGAGAGACAGACATTGGGTATGAGTGTAGAGAGAGAGAGGCAGACATTGGGTATGAGTGGAGAGAGACAGACATTGGGTATCGGTGGAGAGAGAGAGAGACAGACATTGGGTGTGAGTGGGGAGAGAGAGACAGAAGTGGGTATGGGTAGAGAGACAGACAGACATGAGGGTATGGGGAAAGAGAGAGAAAGTCACGTGGCTATGGGAAGAGAGAGACAGACATATGGGTATGGGGAGAGAGACAGACATGAGGGTATGGGGAAAGAGAGACACGTGAGTGACTGACATGGTGAGCATGGTGGAATATTATTTATCGCTCCTTATGTACTTGTTTTCCAGTGATGCTCAGCCAGACTTTGGCTGGATGGACATCATGGGAACGGTAGTAAAAACTCATTCTGCTAGCCAGCAAAAACTCTCCCATGTTGCTGGCTGAGCATCATAGAAATAAATAAAACCACTACACCGTATTATGGCAAAATATATATCTTTATTTAAAATAAAAGTTTGTGTTGGTCCTTTACATCAAAATAAAGTTTGTGCTCTCCTCCCCCTCTTCCCAATAATAAAATGGGCATGTCTGGAACATACATGTCTAAAGGGGAAGTGTTCATAATAATAATATAACCACGCCCACCTTTGGGCGCCAAAAGAAAACCTGCACCCAGGCACCCATGACCCAAGGATCGGCCCTGTTCAGGATCATCCACACCTCAAATAGGAAAAAAAAATTTGTATGTGCATTTTAATTGTCCTAGGTGTAGGGCAAGGCTTTATTCACAAGTGACCACTTTTTTGCTTCTGTGGAGGCCATTCCTCACGAACAAATAACTTTTCAGATAAAATATCCATGAGTGATAAGAACTGATTTTTAACTCCACAGGATGTACAGTAGGTCTTTTAAGTCATTACAATTAAAAAAGCCTATGGGGAAGTTCTCATGGCTAGTGTCAACAACAAAGCAGTTAATCAGGAAGGGCACATTGATACATTCTCTAATTTTCAAGTATGTCCTGGGGGTGATCCTGTAATACAATTTAATGATACTTCTTTAATTTTCCTCCTAAAGATGAGCTTAAATTCCACTGGAAACATGTAGCTCATTAACCCACTGATCTATATCCTCATATTAAAGGGACTACTACCACTTACATAATATGTAACTAGATAACCTGGTCATTTAAAACAAACACATAGATAAATCATATACTGTTTTTTTTATATGACTGAATTAATTGCAAATAAAAGGAAAAATAAAATTAGGTGTTTATGTCCTGGCTCCATTGTGTGAATATTTCCCATAATGCAAAATCATCCAAAATGTTCCAGTCAGTCTCTCTTTACAACTGTTGTCAAAGCCTGCATGATGATGTCATAAGATACTCCCCTGCTCTCTTACTGGCTCCTGTGTATCATAGTGGGCAGGACTAGGTGGCTGTGTACAACTTTTTTTTACTGCCTTCAAACACTGGGGGGTGGCCGCCAAAAACACGATATTTCTCAAAATGGCAGTGCCCTGTCACACTTGTTTCGTTAAATATTTTATTAAATAAACTCACATAACAAAAACAAGACATATCTTAAATCAACAATACAAAAAAACTTTTCATTTTTGGTGGGATTGTCCCTTTAAACCTTTATATGTTAAAATACATTTTCAAAATGATTTTGTGCACAAGAATTGTATTTATATATTTTAGAAATTAAGTTATATATGTGAGCTGCCAGCAGTTTCTTTCCAAGAAGTATCTTCGTTGACAACAATTACATACTTTTAATAATTTGTAGCATTTTTAATACGTAACTACACCTTACTACAAAGATCACCTATGCCTTAGTCATACAACGCGGAGCTTTCAAGTGATCTTCCCAACAAATGACACAACTAAAAAAAAAAAAAACTCAAATGTTCCCTAATTGGAACTAGTTTAATGAATTAACAGCATACACATGATTGTAACGATAAGAAAGATATGTTTCCTAGTCTTTTTTTATAGCCATTTGAGAGATATTTGTTTATTGCTTTTTTGCCCTTATCTGGGGATGTCACTATCAGTAGTAGGCCTAACGGACTTCCAGCAGGGTAGGTGTTGCTCCAATCCTCCACCGCTATTAGCTATAGAGAGATGGTCACCTATTCTAATGCTAAAAATAATTGAAGCATTCTTGCTTTTGCAAAAACTTGAGGGACTACTCAATGCAGAGAGAACTGCAGGGAATTGAGGTGGGAATTTCAAACTTTAGGTTTTTACAATTCAGCTACTTTGGTCTTAAATTTGAAATTGAGGTAGACCATTTTGGGTGAATGGTGCAGAGTCGGAGTATCATTCAAATTACACTTTTTAAGAAAATAGAAGTAGCTTTCTGACTCAATTAAAGACATTTTTTGGTTTAGTCACTCTTTAACTGGGTGATAGGTCAACGGTAAACATCTGGGATGGATTTGAGGGATTAAATAGGAGTTTGCCAAAAAACTAGTATCAGTATAAAAGCACATCTAGGTGGCATAGAAGGTATAGCTAGTTGTTAACTAATTACATGAGCAGAAACAGGTTTGCCGTCTCGGCCATTTTTACTGGACACAACTTGTACATGCTGAATTGCAGTATGTAGAAATCATATGTGTCCAGAAGGAAATCAATTAACTAATCAACGTGGTTCTGAGGGATCCATTACTTGATTAGGTAATTTATTTACTTCTGGTCATATATGACTTCTACATAGTGCAAGACAGTTTGCAAAAAATATATGTGACCAGTAAAAAAATGGCCGAGGTGGCAACCCTAGAAACAGATTTAAAGAAATAAACGAGTATAATAATCATGTGCTTTCTCTCCGAGCAGAGTACACTTAGTGTAAGATTTCATTACCATTATCTTGTTTTTTTTTTAATCTGTCATTATAACCTATGATTTTATGTTTTAGGCAGTGCATTACATAGCTTAAACATGAAAATGATAAAACAGTGAAAGTTATTTAAGCTTTATTCTTCATTAAATAACACTCCTAACCAAAAGTGATGTCACTTGTCCGCTTGTTGGACGTTCTAGTGCCTAGAGCGCAGTAGAATGGCATGGAACATCCTACATTAAACAGCTCATGGTGGCCCCCTATATTGAGCTGTGTGTGGACCCTGCTGCAGGGACTTAGAGACAGAAAATAGAGCTGTCGCTCAAATTGAGTGTCGGCTCCATTTTACTGTAAAAACCTGCAGGACTTAGGACTGACTTAGGAAATGTAGCAAATGCTCAAACCGAGCTTCTACTACATCTCCAGCATCCCTGCATGTCCAAACTTCCCTGATCGGGTTTCTGCTTGCGTGTTCCTGGCTCGGATCACTTCATGATCAGCAGCCAGGAATACAATGACGCCGGATGGTGCTTTGGTCGTTAAGGACCAAAGCACCATCCGACGGGAAGGGATTAATAACAGATGCTAAGAGGGGAGAATTAAACCCAATGCAGAGTACAAAATACTAGATATATATATAAACACCTCTTACTCTAATACTATGAATCACTGGACAGAGAACAGAGATCCTGATGGCAAAATGCATGAGCATCAAGTTTGATCATTAGGTCTGACTGTGCACATGCCTCCTAGCTTCTTCCCCCGGCAATGCGGGGTGCCAGGGGGTGGGGCTTGGGAGGAAGAGTGTCAGCTCTATTACAACTGCACTACAGTGTGTGTGAGAAAATAAAATCAGAGCTTTCCCACTTGAAGTGGGACAGGGGGCTACACTGTGTGGCATCCACTGCTCCTTAATGGCCCTCTTTGTAAAATACATTGTAAAAACTCCCTTATGGTAATATAATCAAAACTGTATGGTTTAGGTATCAAGCATTTGCCAGGTGAAATAAAAACAGGTTTCTGTACTATTCAAGTGTATTCCAAGAATTCACTGCTTTGTTTGTTGAAGGCAATCTTTGGCCTTCATGAACATATTACATATTAAATGATTAAAAGCCCAATGCACAATAAATTACAATGGCTCCAGTTTTCAAACCCCCTAAATGGGATCTTTTTCCAGTTCTCGTATTAAATAAAAGTGACCTTGAATAACAGAAAGACAATGTGGTCACCATTCTGACAAGTTGAGAAAGCAGGAAGCTGGTTCATTCTGTTATTTTAAAACCGACAAAGACCCTTAGAGATCTTAAAATAGGTGACTGTCTTCACACAGCAACAATAAACCACTTCCTCCACATAGATGGTATTTTAAGAAAGAAAATAAAAAACACTACGCAGTAAGATCTATTCACTAAAAACTGAAATGTTGTGAATCCAAGGGAATATAAAAATAAAGCCGAGATAATTGATTTGGCCAAATTAATCCCATTCTCACTATACTAGAAAGTTTAATCTTTTTGTCAGGCCTCAGGTTCCCAGGGGGTCTTTATCACCGCGTGCAAGTTCCACTCCCAGGTGCCGCCATCATGCTGTAGCACGGTCGCAAGGTAGGCAGCATTGCCGGTCTTGAGTAACAGGGAATCCGATCGCGGGTAACGCGAAGGTCCATGTGCAACTCAGGGGGGCATGGTTGCCTAGCGGATGTTGCTGTGTGATTGGTTGTGTCTCAGTGGGGGGTGAGGGGGGTGGAATCTTTACCACTCACCTTCTCTATACTTTGTATGTGATGGGGGCGGGTCCCAGGTGCACAGGGGAGGGGTTCCTTGATGGATGACACTATAAAACCCCTGCAAGCCCTCTAGTAGATGCTTACTTGTTGAGCTGTGGTGCCTGTTATCAGTCCCATTCCTTCCTTGTTCAAAAGATTGCTGTTTATTCTGAATTCCCATGTAATGACCTTTGGCTTGAACTTGACCTCCCGTATCTCTGTTCCCCAACTTGGATTTACCTAACCGCCTTTGATCCTTTGCAGCCTGCCTCGACCCTCTGGAGCGTTTTGACTACTCTTTGCCTTTTCTCTCCTGTTGTGAAGCCAATAACGAACTGTGACAACTTCAAGTGTCTTCCGCTTCCTGCGCCATGCTCCCTCCGCTCCAGCCCTACACTTATGTTTGCAATAATATACTTATAAAATAGTTAAGTAATATTTCCCTTGAGATTGACATTTGATTTAATTTCACTGAATCTCATTCCACAAACAAAATACAGACCAATCAACACACAAAATGCAGAGCATGTTCCTATTACCGAATAGTATTTAAACATTCTAAAAAAGTATGGAGAGCTATGTAAAGAGCTAAATACACTATATATCATGTTGAAAGTTGTAGAAAACAAGATTATAGCTTATAATGGTAGGGACATATTTGCAACTAATAACTATATTAATACTCATTTACATGCAGTAATCCAGTGCAGTGATCCTAGCTTTTAGTATAATCATAATTCGATTGGTCCCACTACATGGACTGAAAAATGGTCAGATAGTATAATCAATATAAAAATCTTATACGCACTATGGGTTATAATATTTAATAGAATTCAGCATCTTGATTTTACAACAGGGGTAAGCACACTTTTAGACTGGGTTTGGTTAACTACAACATTAAAATAGATTAAGACAAAAGATACAGGTTTGTAATAACCACTAACCTCTTTTATTTAATATTCCTTCACGTAATGTTGTACGTGCCAGAAATGATAGTGTCTCCGGATGTGCAGCATGTGGGAAATCAGCTAATGTGAAAGTAAGGCAGGATTTCCGTGAGATTTTATCCCACAGATAACTTAAGTGACAGACAGCTGTCTGATGTTAAACCACATCACAAACCACCATAAACCTGATATTATCTTACATTCATTTAAGTGCACAGTTTGGCAGCACCTAACATTAGATGTCTATGTAAGTGTTGTATGAACTAAGCTAAGGCTAAAATTGGGGAGAAAATTGCAAATGGCAGAGCAATCAGCAGGTTTATTGGGTTCACCGTGTGTCCAGATGGTTTTGGTCTCTACAACGAAACAGTCTTTGACCAGCTAGATAGACGTCTGGTTCTCCACTCTTAAATTGACAAACCTCAATAACAATTTAAAAAAAATCACCAATGACAATCAGAAAAAAACAAAAACAAATTTATGCATAACAATTAAACGTCACTGTATTAATTGACCTTTTGTTACATTTTAATTTGTGGCAACATTTTTATCCTATGTACTGAAGTAGAGAAGAAATGTATCATTGTACAGCCTACAAGGCGATAAACAGCAGCAGACCTGCATCCCTTAGCTGTTATGCAACTTTTAGTGATAGAGTCATTCAATCCTTACAAAAATGTTTGGACAATAAAATGATAGCATCTTAGTTACCAATGTTCAGATCCCAAGAAAGAGAACTTTTGTTTAGGGATAGATAGTATGTCCCTACAAGGACATTAGTGTTTCTGGCAAGGTCTTCGAAGGTCCATGGAACATAACTAAACCATGAACAATATTGGTGTCCAGCCCTGTTTTCGTCAGGGTAATACACAAGTATAATAATTGAGTATGAGCCTAATGAAATGTTGGACACCCCCACTCTAGAGCCTCGCAGCTGCAAAAAAAAATTCCATGTAAAACACTAGATTTAAAGTAGCTCTACTCTATGGAGAGCATGAACACATCAGATAAGTTAATTGTTTTTCAATGTGCTGTGCCTGGGATATTCAACCTGTAATGATACTGATGTTAGCAGGTTTTGGAGTCCAGCAGCCAGGTCAGCAAAGTCTTCTGCTAGAAGCAGCCACTCGTTACCCAGGTGGTTGAGCCCCTGAGCGTTTAGTGACAATCTGGTCTTTAGCGGAACAAAGAGTAGAAGCATAGTCAGGCAAACCAAGGTCAGTAGGTAGGAGAAAGCAGAGTAGTCAGATGGTCCAAATCAGTAACAGGTAAATAGAGATCAGTAGAAAGCTTGCTTATGATGCAGGCAGGAACCACAATAATCTGGCAAAGGTACAGTGACAAGAAGTGGCTTTTATAGGCAGAGAGTCAGCACATGACCAGACACAGCTGTGGAGAGTTGACAGTACAAGGCTTTGTAGATTCTTTGTTACTAGAATATAGGCTAAAATGTAAAAGACAGGTTGGTTATCTGGTAAAGAAGAGAGTTAGGAACATGGAAGTAAGGTTTCAAGTTCAAGTCCAGGTACAGTCAGTTCCTGACACAACCAGTAGATTATGTTCAGTTGACATAGATTTCAGGGAGTAGTTTGTTATTTGATTTTAATTTTGAGTCGTCACTTATTACCAAATGTTAACTCTAAACAAGGAATAGTAGGCCATCAACTCAAAGTTGATGGTCCACCCTTTCATGACTCCTAGTCCCATAAATCCAGTGGGCCGATCAAGTTGAGTGAATTAATGGAGGTGCTGATTTTCTTGCATTAAGGAATGTCATATAACAATTACAGCACAGAGACAATTGCTGGACCTTATGGTAAACAAAGTGAGTTAATGTACTCTGTTAGTGCTGGATGCCTCCATAAATGACAAGATAAAAAAAACAAACATAAAAGAACAAAACAGGCCAGTTCAGTGATGAAATAAAATATTTTATAATTAAGCATCAGATTGTCACCACCTCAAACAAACCCTAATGCATCAGATAAAGACCTTTCTTTATGTTAGTCATTTGAGAGCAAACAAGATGATTAATTCTGTAACTTTCCTTGATAAAGTATGTAAGAATAGCTACTTATTACTATGATACACAGGGGGGTGTATTGCAATGGTGGTATTGTGTGGTGATGTACTATGTGGTCAGGAGGCCAAGTGGCAACATTACCACCTTGGCCTGGTGGTTTCTATTCCCACTCCTGCCTAACATGGACTCCACTAGACCTCTGAAAGGGTTCTAGGGTTTCTGGCACCAAGATGTTAGCAGCAGATCCTTTAAGTCCTATAAGTTATGAGGTGGGGCCTCCTGTTTGTCCAGCACATACCACAGATGCTCAATTGGATTAGGATCTGGGGAATTTTAGGCCAAGTTAACACCTTCAATTCGTTGTTGTGTTCCTCTAACTATTCCTGAACCATTTTGGCTTTGTGACAGGGCACATTATCCTGGTTAAAGAGTTAAATGACATTAGGGAATATAATCCCATGAAAGGGTGTACATGGTCTGTAAGGTAGGTGGTAAATGTCATAATAACATCCACATGAATGGCAGAACCCAGCAGAACATTTCCCAAAGCATTACACTGCCTCCGCTTTTTTTTTGATTAATTAAACCAGCTTATTTTATTATTTATGTAATTAAATATGTCTATTTATAATTTTGGGAGAAACTGTTTTAATTGAAAAGGTATTTATCGAGTGCACCATGGGAAATAATGGGATATTCGAGGCTACCTTTTAGCTTTATAAAATAGATAAATTGGTAGCATCAAATGCCCCTAGGAAATAGTTTGAGGCTACTATATCGGTATCACTTAATATAGAATGAATTAGGCCGACAAAATTCTGGCACCTAATTCGGTCTAAATGACAGAATTTCAGGCACATTTGGGTGTAATTTCAATGATCCCTGACCGGCTCGATGGGAAGGGCCATTCTGATCATCCAATTTAGGATGATATTTGGTACAAAATTGCCTTGACTCCAGTGCAATATATGTATGCACACATTGCTAGTAAAGGTTTCATTTATCTTTACTTGTTTTAAACACTTTCAAAGGTTTCTCCTCCCATGCTCCAGCCAAAAACTGAGAGCTGAGAACTAGCTGCTAACATGAGATTTGTGAATTTAAATGAAACATATTTAGAATACAGATATTCACAATTTAGTGAATACATAAATCTTTATAATTATTTATCTATAATAAGCACAAAAAAGATAGATCATTCAAGTTGAGTGTTTTTTTTTAAATTATATCATTATTACAATATTTATATGAAGGTGAGTTTGAGTAGAAGGTCTAGCTGGAGATGAATTGACCTTTGCTCTTAACACACCAAGAAAAGATTTTATATCTACTCACAAACACATATACTTTTATTGCTCCAGCTGCTCACTTAAACAGGATATTATGTAGTTACACATATTATGTAGTTATCCCTAAACCTTCCTATCAGTTTCATAATAGTCCTTGTATAAATACAAGGCTTGGGATTTACAACAGGAAGCAGTACTTGTGACGGATTTATAAGGTACAATATAAAATGAATGCATGTCATATCTCTATGTTACCTTAAAAGATCAATTCCATTATCTATACGACCTCTGGACTGAGATATATCCAAGCCTAGAAAGTGAAATAATTAGCATGCTTGTCTTAAAATACACTCAATATGTAGCCATTTTTTTTCAACAGTCTTGTGGCTTCTGGATTTATTTTCAGCCTCTGCCGCTTAGACAATCTGTGTGAGGTCTTGGACAAATCATTATATTCCAGTGATACTCAGTTTACCCATTTATAACTGGGTAAATGTAGTAATAATAATGTTATGTTACCAGAACTACAATACTGCCAACATTCCATATCATGACCACCTAGCTGTAAAATGAATGGTTCAATATGATGTTAGATGGCCTTTACAACTAGGGTTGCCACCTGGCTGGTATTTTACCCGCAGGCCAATGTTAAGTCTATGGAGACAGTACCAAGGCCGGTATTTTTTTTGAAGAAAAGGTGGCAACGCTATTTACAACACAATCTAAAACAGTTGGAGATCAAGGTTCTGCCCTGTGAATTGGCAGAGGGCCCAGTGCTGAGACATTTAAAACGGACACTACCACTTACATAAACTGTAACTAGTGGTACATCATGTATTAACACCCAAACCAACTTGACCTGTCATTGAAGTGTCTGATGCCCAGGACTGACAACTGGTAGGAGAAAATGGGTCTGTATATAAATAGACATTTACTATGCCGATACTACTCATTGTCTAATGCAGGGGTGGCAAACTCAAATTATTCGGGGGCCGCATCAGCAGTATGGTTACCCTCAAAGGGCCGGTTGTATAGGATTATGCATCTACTCTTTATTATCATGAATAATTGCCTCTGCATTCAGTTGCTACTGGTTTTATTAATAATTTAAGTAATAACTAGCCTTGAAAACAGAAGCCTAGGAAGAATAATAGCAAGCATGGGTCAGGACTGCACTAAGTACACAGTGCATGGGTCAGGACTGCGCTAAGTACACAGTGCATGGGTCAGGATTGTGCTACGTATACAGTGCAGCGGTCAGGATTGCGCTAAGTACACAGTGCATGGGTCAGGATTGCGCTATGTATACAGTGCAGCGGTCAGGATTGCGCTAATTACACAGTGCATGGGTCAGGATTATGCTACGTATACAGCGCAGGGGTCAGGATTGCACTAAGTACACAGTGCATGGGTCAAGATTGCACCAAGTACACAGTGCATGGGTCAGGATTGCGCCTAAAAATTCCTCACATCTGTATATTGTGCCAGTCAGAGCCAGTATTATTGTGCCAGTCAGTGCCCAGTAATAGTGTGCCAGTCAGTGCCCAGGAATATTGTAACAGTCAGAGCCCAGTAATAGCGTGCCAGTCAGTGCCCAGTAATAGTGTGCCAGCCAGAGCCCAGTAATAGTGTGCCAGTCAGTGCCCAGTAATAGCGTGCCAGTCAGTGCCCAGTAATAGTGAGCCAGTCAGATCCCAGTAATAGTGTGCCAGTCAGTGCCCAGTAATAGCGTGCCAGTCAGTGCCCAGTAATAGTGAGCCAGTCAGATCCCAGTAATAGTGTGCCACTGAGTGCCCAGTAATAGCGTGCCAGTCAGTGCCCAGTAATAGTGAGCCAGTCAGATCCCAGTAATAGTGTGCCACTGAGTGCCCAGTAATAGCGTGCCAGTCAGTGCCCAGTAATAGTGAGCCAGTCAGATCCCAGTAATAGTGTGCCAGTCAGTGCCCAGTAATAGCGTGCCAGTCAGTGCCCAGTAATAGTGAGCCAGTCAGATCCCAGTAATAGTGTGCCAGTCAGTGCCCAGTAATAGCGTGCCAGTCAGTGCCCAGTAATAGTGAGCCAGACAGATCCCAGTAATAGTGTGCCACTGAGTGCCCAGGAATATTGTAACAGTCAGAGCCCAGTAATATTGTGCCAGTCAGAGCCCGGCTGCACCGGTGGCACCCCCCTAGTCAGTGGCACCCGGGGCGGGCCGCCCCCTCCGAGTACGCCACTGCTGTGCGGGCCACATTACAAGGTCTGGCGGGCCGGATTCGGCCCTCGGGCCTTGTGTTTGCCACCCCTGGTCTAATGTATCCTTCATATTATTAAATACTGAAGGGTCTACTCAATATCGACCAATCTGGCCCACATCGGTGTTTGTAGCTGAATTTAGAATTTTCCTGAAATCCGGCTACACAATATAGCTGATTCGGCCAAAAATCTAATTTTCTTTGCAGATTTTGGGCCATATTTGGTTCAATAAGGGCTGAAACCCTTGTAATTGACCCAATATCAGCTAAAACAGTGAAAGTTTTAACTTTTCAAGTTGCAATTTAATAACTGACGATTTGAAATAAAACTTTTTGCCCTCTGACCCCCCTTACCTACAAAAAAAGTCCACCCTTTGGGTATCAGAGGAGTGGGCAGTGAACGTCCAAAGAGTGCTCTGCAAAGAAAGTATATATTTTTATAACAATTATTCCTAAATCCTTATTTAAAGTATAATGTTGCATTTTTATTATTTTTCCCATAAGGCATAATTTTACATTTGTCTATATTGAACCTCATTTTTCACTTGCTTACCCAGTCCCCCACTTTATCTAAATCTTCCTCCAAATAAGAAATATCAAGGTTGGACTGTATTATGTTACCTAATTTTGAGCACTGAGAACACTGAGCCATGGCTCTCAGCTTGGGAGAACATTAATAAACAAATTAAAAAGATTTGACACCTTGGTCAAGTTTAATGATTTTCCATTTATAATAACCCTTTGCATTCTATCCTTTAGCCATTTTTCATACACCCACAAACATCCATTATCTTCCTATTTTCAACTGGACCCACCCATTATGGCCAGGGTAAGCGCCATCCTTACACACACACCCTTACACACATACACTTACACACAGACACCTTACACATACACACTCTCTTACACACACACACACACACACACACACACACACACACACACACACACACACACACACACAGCCTTAAACACACACACCCTTACACACACACATACACACACACAGATATATACACATACTGATTCAGATGCACTCACATTCATTGATTCAGATATATACACACACCTTACACCAACAAGAACTTTTATGATATTGCCTTCTAAATCCAGAGATATTAATTGGTTCCTTCTTTGCAGCTATAACAGCTTCAACCCTTCTGGGAACACTTTCCACAAGATTTGGGAGTTTTCTGCTGGAATGTTTGCCCATTCATCCAGTAGAGCATTTGTGAGGTGAGGCATTGATGAAGGCTTGGCTCACAATCTCCATTCCTGTTCATCTGAAATGCATTCGATGGAGTTGAGGTCTGGGCTCTATGTAGGTCAGTCAAGTTCTTCCACAGCAAACTTATCCAACCATGTCCTTATGTACCTTGCTTTGTGCACTGGGGCACAAAGCATTAAGATGAAAAACAGCTCCATCCCACCATAATGCAGTCAAGCACGTAACATTTTTCTGACAGCTACCAAACCCATCAGACTGCCAAACAGAGAAGCATGGTTTGTCACGCCACAGAACACATTTCTACTGCTCCAGAGTCCAGTGGAACGTGTTTACACCACTTGATCTGCCACTTGGCATTATTCTTGGCGATGCATGAAGCTGCTTGTCTATGGAAACCCATTCCATTAACCTCCCGCCACACAGTTTTTGTGCTGATATCAAAGCTAGTGGAACTCTTCAGCTATGGCATCAGCAGAGCATTGGTGACTTTTACCCACCATGCGCCTCAGCACTCGTCAACCCCGCTCTGTGACTTGTGTGTGGTCTTACGCTTTGTGGCTGCTGTTACTAAACGCTTCCACTACCTAATAGTACCACTTACAGTTGACTGTGGAATATTTAGCAGGGATGAAATATCATGTACTGACTTATTAGCATCTGATCCACGCTTGAATTCACTGAGCTCTGCAGAAACAGAACTGTTTGTAAATGCAGACTGCATGGCTAGGTGTTTGATTTTATACACCTGTGACAATGGGTCTGACTGATACACCTGAATGCATGAATTAAGAGGTGTGTCCCAATAGATTTGTCCATATAGTGTATGTATACATACACACACAGACTGTAGATATTTACACACACACACACACACACACACACACACACACCATTGCATAAATAAACAAGCACAGGCTGGAGGGTTTTCTCCCCAGCATGAAGTAACAGTGGCTGTAAGGAGTTCCCTCTGCTGCAGGGACTGGTATACAGGAGGAATAGGTGGGTTTTCCAACTCAACCATTTTTAACAGGCACCATATAACATTTGCATGCTTCTTTGAGTATGCTGACGTTAGTAATAATCATAAGGAAATCACTTAACTAATCAAGTAGTGAATCTCACAGAACCACGTAATTGATTTCCTTCTGGCCACAAATGACTTCTACATACTTAGACCTCCCAACTGTCTCATTTTATACAGGACAGTCCTGATTTTGGGGCCCTGTCCCACTGTCCCCTACCTCTGTCACACTTTTCAGGACACTGGTAGAGTTTGGCAGGATTCAGGACCGCAGCCCTGATCTCACTTTCTGGTGCCTGGGACATAATTGTGCACATGTACAGTCCATTTGAGTGACAGAGCTATCGCGCATGAGTGGTAGCACTGACACTCAACCTCGCAAACTCTGGCACCCCAGCATGCCGTTTCGTTGCAGGCAGAAGGGAGAAGGGAGATTTGCAGACTGCAAGGCAGCATGCAAAAGTTAAATGTGGTCAGCAAATAAATGCCAGAGGTGGCGAGGCAGAGCTTCCCCAGCACGCAGTTTTTTGGGAGTTGTCATTTCACTCATATTTTCTTGTTTTTAGGGTATCTCATCTTGAGAATTTATTACATGTTGCACTAGTGGTTTTATGTTTATTTTTACAGGTTTCTTTTATGCAATTTTACATACATACATGCAACCCTTACATGTATGTAATATATATATATATACATACATTTCTCTCAGCACATATTTGGTTCACTCAGTGCTCAGGCTTTCACTTTTCTTTCACATTATTTTTCAACATTGTTCCAGTTAGAACAGCACTTATGTCAATTTTTATTAATTTGTTTGGTTTTATACACTTTAATATTCATATTTATTACTATTACTACATTTTTTGGGGTGTTCACATTCGTTCAGCTGTTTTTTTCTGTATTGAAGGTATGTGTTGGTCACTGATGGGATTTTGGGACATTAAGGCTTCTAGATATGGTGACTAGAGGAAGCACTGATGAGGCGCTGAGTTCGGAAGGGGAGGTCAGAGTTAAGTCTGGCGGTGTGTTTGGCATGTTATTGTCCAGAGTTGTGGCAAACTAAAGCTATACGGATGTTGTTGCAGTCCTCAACTTTTGCAACAATGCTTTGGGGGGAGTAACCCAATTAGAGCTTTTGCCCATTCTAAAATAAGCTTATGTAGCTGGTGCTGGTGCAGAGATCAGGACCCATCTGGAGTTCATACACTAAGCATTGAATTGTGGTTACCGGACATCTTGGTTGCAAAACTGAGGTTGAAAAAGTTCAGTCAAAATAGTCTGGTCAACCTAAAACAGTTTTACCTTGCATTATACTGCCACATCCTCTCAGATGGTAAGCTCATTTCATTGCTTTAATTCCAGTTGCTATTTGTTTTATGTTTTGTTTGCCTATTGTACAATGCTATGGAATATGATGGCTCTTTGTAATAATTCACTTTTCAATTCACTTCTGTTCACTTTTAGCATATAAAATCAGTTTTCTTTTTCAATTCTGTTTGTCATCTGGCTGTATTTCACTAAGTTCAGTGGAATTTACTTTTGTCAAAATAAGGTCTACTCAGTATGCCCCGTTCTGGCCTGAACTCAGTTCAGATCGGGCATAAAGCCGAACTGTGGAGTCCAGCTACCCAATAAGGCTGGTTTCAGAATGAAATAGTCAATTTCCACCATTTTGGGAGGACTTTTGCTATTTTGGCTATAGGAAAAGTCCTCCCTTTGACTTCTCTGGGAAGACTTTGGATATTTCCATAATAGCAGAAGTCCTCCCAAAATATGGCCCGAAATCTTCCTCACAGAAGGCTCCGGAGGAGATCAGCCTCCGATTTTCATGCCAATTCAAGATCACTTTGGTGGTCTCTGAGTAGCCTTAATTTGAGGGCTACTCGGATCACCAAAGTGATCCGATTGGGTCCAAAGCTCACTGCTACCTGAGTAGACCCTACAATGTTTTTTAGACTTCAGGATCCCTCATTAGTATACTGCGTATCTGAGCAAACCAAGTACCGGGAGAATGTCCACGAACAGAGATTAATATAGTCCAAACAACATTAGGTTGACAGTTCACCTTTTAGTGCATATCCCTTTAGAGTAATGGGCTTAACCCCAAACAGAAGGTAATATATATAATTTTAGAAGTATTTTTAATTTTTGCCAATCCACACTCCAAAATGTACAAATTCCCCAATACTTCATTTTTGTTCCCAGACGGAAAAGGGTAGAAGGACAATTGATGCCAGACTCCTTCCAATGGGTTTACATTCTGAAGTGGCTTGATGAGTCTTGCCAGGCCAAATGATCATCTATTATGGAATGTTGCGACTTGATCATCTACTTTCATCACTCAGCAGGCAGTTGTGGTTACTGATTTCAATGTTACTATTTTTATATTTCAAATGAGAAAAAAAATAGTGTTTTATTCCAAAAATAATTTAACAATAATAATTTCAAGTTAAAACAATATTGGAAGTAGTGCTAAATATTCCAGGAAATATTAGCTAATCAACTTGCATAAATGCAGAGTAAGCTTTTCAGATGATTGACAACCATTCATTTGTGGATACTAGACATGGAGGCAAGGTTTAAAAGACAGACATTTAGAACATCAGGGAGACTCGGCTCTTTGGATCAGTACATAACTTTCCATTGTTCAACTCTGCCTCATTTCACATCAAAATACTTTGCAAAAAAAGTCTTAAAGAGACAGTTCAGCTCCACCTAACTTATTTTTTGCATATAAGTGTATAGTATTTTTGAAATGCACCTACTTTCATTTTTAAAGAATTTACAGTTCTCCTGTTTAATTTAATTTCACAGGGGGATTTAAATTCAGTGGCATCCAATAAGGAGTGTTTTGAGAATCAAGCAGGACTGTTGCTACATCAAAAAAACTATTACACTTCAGTCTCAATTTTAGGAGATAGGAAGTATTGAGGAGAAAACAGATCTGTTTATTTTTCCTCACTTTACATGCTACAGTTATTATCTGAATACATGTGCTGGGCACCATAGGTGGAACTGCTGCTTTAAATACAACAAACGTATATATATATATATTTTGCTTTTCAAGGAATTATTACATATAATTTGTATTCTGTTACATAATAGTAATATAGACTATCTAAGATTGTTAACAAGTTTAGGATTGACTCAATACGCCAGCTCTTGGCATAAAGCTGAATTTCAGCGAAATCCTACGTTCGGGTATCCAATCTGGCTGATTTTGCCATGAAATTTCCATTTTACACCAATTTTGGACTGTTTTTTGGCCAAATCCAGTTTTCTGTGGATTTTGCCTACTCATAAAGGAGTGAACTTCCCGAAGTTGGACTGAAATTTTCAGAAATTGCCAAATTTTGGGCAGTTCAACCAGATTTTAGCTGTAGAATTGAATAGAAAAGTGTAGAAGAATAAAAGGTAGCATATTTCAAATGGGTCAGAAACCTGGAGCTACCTGAGTAATTGATTTCATTTTGTATTGTATAATATAGTTCAACCATAGAGTATTCTAATTATCCAAGTAGTAAGGGGGTATATATGGTATTGAACAGGCTCTAATCAGATGTGAACAATACTTGTAGAATCAGTATACACACTAGACCAGTGATGGCGAACCTTTTTGAACCCGAGTGCCCAATTTTCTGCATGCACCCAAGTTCCAGACCTCAAAGTCTTTTATATATTTATATTAAATATGCAAAGGAAGTTTGTTCAGTAAAAGAAACAACACACACAGTACTTGAATACCCACATCAGGGCCACCATCAGGGGGTGATGGGCAATACACCCGTCATGGGCCCGGCAGGCATCTCTCCGCGCGAGAATGCAGCATGGTGCAATATACAGACATACTTCCATACGGCCTCTCCCACCAGGGTTATGTGACCTTCCAGTGCTCAATCAGATCAGTGTGCGGGGAGTGCGAGAGAAGAAGCACGGAAGGCTGCTTTCTCTAGCTCGCAAAGGGTAAGTTCTGGGGGGGGGGGTGGGGGGTTAGGGTATGACCTCCTGTGGCATATTTATGGGCATACTGGCTGTGGTATATTAATGGGATACTACTGGCTATGGCATATTAATGGGCATATTGGCTGTGGCATATTCAAGGGTAAACTAAAAGTGGCATATTATGGTCAAGCTGTGGCATACTAATGGACAAACTGACTGTGGCATATTAATGGGCACACTGTGACATATTAATGGAAAAACTGTACCCACATACTACATTCTTAACATGTATACCCATATACTACATACTTGACATGTATACCCACATACTCACACATACATACTTCACACATACACATATACTCACACATACATAAATCACGTGTATAGACACATACATACACACACATACTCACACATACACACAGCACATGTATACCCACATACTACATACTTCACATGTATACACACATATTCACACATACATACTTCACATGTATACGCACATATATACACACATACATACTCTGATATTTTGTCATTCACATAAACATGAGCAGAAAATACAGCTTAATAAAATTGGGAGAGGTCAACTCAACCACCATAAATGTTATGGACCATTTATTTTTATTGGGAAAATTGAGCGGAACAGATTTTTATTGTATGCCTGAATTGCTTTATGGATATCGGACGTCATAAAGTTCCCTCGGTGGTGGTTGAGTTGACCTATCCCATTATGCAACGTCATTGAGCAGTATTTTCCACTCATGGACACAATAGTGACTTTTATATATATTCTCAGGTATGAACTGTATATTTCACAATAGTACCCTGGAGCGGAGACTGGATATTCAAAGGAAAGCAGAGAATTCTTGGCAACAAGGTGGAGTGTTTTGCCCTTCAACCACCATTCCCAAGGGATTGCATCTCAAGGAGCCATGGGTCTTCGAAGGAGATCCCACCAGCCTGATGGTACAATAATCAAAAACATGTCAAGGGTTAGAACACAGGAGAGGTGCAGGCTGTCAGGAACAGAGCTAGTGGCAGAAATCTGGAAACCTGGTGTGTAGGATAACAAGCCGGACACAACAGGAAGAGAAAGTAGAACTATATAAACAGGTACAAGACTCTGAGTATAAGACCATCTGAAGGCAAAGCTGAACTGGAAATGAAGGTTTAAGAAGGCTGCTAAGCAGGTTAGTGGCAAATAAGGTAATGCGAACAGACCCTATGTGATGAATTTCTATGGTAATAGGCAGTTGATACACAACTGCACAAGTAGAGGTAATACACTGCCTGGTGAACACACTTGGAGCTGCCACAAGCGTTAGGCAGGTCATGTGTACGCAGGTCGTGTGACTCCTACAGCAGCCCACATCTCTGATGTATGTGGAACCATGCCAAACAATTTGCACAGACATAGCTATTTGTGAATTTGTTGTTTGGTTTGTAGGAAGTGACACTTTTCCTGTGTTTTTCTGCATATTCATTTGTAACTTATAGTTTGATGAATATCATTTTTATTTTAATTGTATTACTTTTTTGCATGTTTATACATTTTGCCTCATAGTTACAGTTTTATACAAATATTTATGTATTTTTGTTAGTTTGAGGAGAAATTACACACAGTGTGGCTTCATTCTGGTTTAATATATAACATTGCTCCATATATTATAATTATATATTCTTTGCATGCTATTTGTGGTAGAACACAAGCAACAACCTTACATAATTACTAGCCATTTTGTAAATGTAATAAGATCAATAGAGAAGCAGACAATGGATACACCTATTGTACATCTTTACCAAGTGTGGTTTTATACATCTGCATGGAAAAAATACTTTCAGACATATACATACAAACTCTGCTTATTCGGCCTTAATTTTACACCCATGATTAAGCGTGGAAACACGCGAAACACATAAGGTGTCTTCCCCTCCTCTGCACAGTCTGTTTTTCTGTTTGCTTGGTCTTCATTTGCACTGAATAAAGCACCTTTTTCTATTTTTCCAACTGGAAATTGGAGTGTGGAGTGCCCGTTCCTTTTGTTTGAATTTGAATTTTACACTTGCCTTGTCAGTTTCATCTTTCCTGTATGAAGTCCTAAGTGATTCAAACAAAACAATGAGTTAATTTAGTTTTTTCTTTTTCTTTTTACTTAAAAGACAATGGTGCCTCATTATCTCACTGAATGTAAGCTCGATATGATTTCATTCTGTTGCATTATTATATTATTTATTTAAGAGTCAGTAAGTAGGGACAGTGGCACTTGGAATCTAATTACTTGGGTGGTATTGAGGTTTGTATGAAGAGAACTTTCATGATTCATACATCTGATTCATATCTTATGTTGCACCAAATAATCACATAGACTGGGAAATGTTATTTGTTCAAGAGAAGTGCCAAGGAACGATAAAACCTGCTAGTTGCCAGAGAGTCTGCTTTTCTGGCATTTCAGGCAGTGATGTCAAACCCATATTATTCTAAATGCATTTGTTAGAATTTGATTTAAAGGCATAGTAAGACACAAAGAGTAATTGTGTTAATGTACAGTATGTTTCATGCAATATCAGAGAGCTTCACACTTTATCTCAAATACAATAATACAGTATATGTATTTTTTGTATGTTCATATTGAGTGTAGCATTGTACTGGACATGTTTCAAGGACATACTTGTAATCAGTGTATTCTTAACAAATGAGTAGGATAAAATGTTAACTCCAGGAATGAAACATCTTGTTTGTTAAATGTAATTAAAGTCTGTATACTGCTATTTGTCCAAAGCAAAATGCAGGTAACTGAATTAAAAAAATAATGTATATGGCCCTACTTATCCTATGCATCCATTAGATACTTATTGTTATATAACCATCCATCTGATAACATTATAGCTACACATACCTTGCTATAATGATATTGTCATAAACTAATAAACATAATAAACATGTACACTGTACTACTATGTCATTGGTATTTTTTCATTATGATCTTTTCTATAATCAAAGCAAGTTACAATGTCCTTAAAGGGACCTCTGTCACTTAAATAATATTCCTGCTGTGAATGTAGAGAATCTAAAAATATAAAAAAATTCTATATAAATTTTGTTAGCAGAAATGCAAACAAATGCATACATTAAAAACAATATGTTTTAAATGTGTCTTTGGAGTCTGTTTATGATCTCGTTTTTAAAACAAAATCTATAAATTATAATTGAAGACATATTTAAAACACATTTTCTATTGATTCTATTGCATTCTGCAACACAATGTATAGGTTATTTTGGATAATTTGTTATACTCTACATTCGCAGTATATATAATGTTTAGGTTGACAGGATTCCTTTTATGCTCTATTGACAGGATGCTCTTTATAAAGAGTGTTACCAGGAAAAATACATTCGATTTTATCTCGCTTTCAAAAATGCACTGGGCAGTATGTCCAAAAAATGATATGACACAGATTTTTATATTTATAATAATACATACATTTTTATATAAGTAAATTATTGAGAACACATACTGGATTGTATATATATATATACATATAAAGATATATACAAGGATATATACAATTATACCTAAAGTTCAACACCTCAACAATTAAACTTTGTTTATATTAAGAATGTACATAACAAATATCTATACACTGTGTACAGAATTGCATGCAAATATATAAATACAGACAAAAGGTATTTTTAATACATCTGTGGGGTCCTCGACTTGTGACATCACCTGTGGCTTGATATGTAAATGAGCCATTTTTCAATGGGAAATGGGAAATTTGCATATCAAGCCACAAGTTAATGTCATAAACAGGAGACCCACAGACTTATCAAAAACACATTTGGGCCAAATTTATTAAGGAAAAACATGAGCTGTTTTTTTTTTTAAAGTGTTAAATTTGGAGCTAATTGCCATAACTTCCCATGGTTACTACTACTATTGTAGCACTTTTTCCTGAAATACCACCTATTTTGTTTCGATAAATAGTGCAGTTTGTCTTTTAATTTATATATTCACTTGCCATTCTGCTAACAATATATAGATCATTTTTAAAAATTTGTATTATAAACAATGTTTAAGTGAGAGTCCCTTTAAAGAGAGTTTAATAAGAGAATGGCACATGTTTTTGTGGCAGATGGTCTGACGATGCATTAAGATATAATAGTTTCTTATTACCTTTGACATTCCTCACATTCTCTAATTCTTTCAGTTTTGTGTAGTGCAAATATAAAAGCAATTCATGCGATGTGACTAAACCTCGATTACTAAAAATATAAAATCAGTGTGATGGAAAAATGCTTAGGAATATATAGCAATATTCAGAGATTGTGTGTAGGTTATAGGTTTGTCATAATGAGTTTTATGATTTTTTTTGTGTGTTATAAAATAGGTTATTTTATATTCCATCTCACTATATTCAGACTAGTGTAGGCAAAACTCTTAGCACAGTAAAAAACAAAAAACGTATTCGTAAGCTTGGATCTACACGGCGTTTGATTACAAGCCCACTCACTGTGACTCAGTCCCAGCACTCATTTCACATAATGTTTAGTTAAATACAACGACAGAGATTAGAACAAATTGTTCTTTGTGACTAACAACCTGTCCACCCTACGATGACAATGAGTAAACTTTGTGGGTGTTCTCTTATTTATTTATTTTTATTCTTTTTAAGCACCATTTTCGTGGAATTGTCTAAATTTAGGTATTAATACCTGCACAAAGCTAGTTCTTTCAATTTTGAAAAATTTTTTTGCAAATAAATCTACTTGTAACATTGCATGATAAATAGTTTTCTATTCTCCATGTATATATATTTAAAGGTGGATACAGATGCTGCATGTGGATAAAGTGGTTGTTTTATACTCCCTGGTATTATCTGCCTCCAGATCTTGCTAATCATGGGAATTAGCCGACTTTGCCCAAGAGCAACGGAGACAAAGGAGTTAAGGGTGTAGGAGTTGAAAATTAAACTGTATGTCAAAAGCTGAACAGGATGAGGAGTCATTTGCAATATGGTAATAATAGTTCAGTCCTTGGAAGTAAATGATCATTTGTTTAAATCTTTTGGCATCAAGATTCTGTGATCCCCCCCCCCCCCCCCCCTTTGTAAATAACATGTGCAGCAGAAGAGCACCGGCATCTTTTATATAACAGATTTGTCTCACAATAAAGAATTATACAATTTACAGTAAAAAAATCGGAGGAAGAGTTGCGTCAATTGGAATTATACATCAGTGCTCACAGACCTCTTAGCAGTAAATATAGGTACTAGCATGCAATATAGGTGATCAGACAAGCCCTGTGGGTGCTATCTAGGTGCACCCATAGGTCTTGCCAGAGCTACCAGGCTGCACACACAGGACTTGCCCAGCCTCAGTAATGGTGCTATGGGTCTGGTTTAATGATTATTTTGACGTGCAGTGAGAACACTGTAGTTGAGACTCTACAGCCAGACCAAATAGCCAGTAGTTAATTAGCTCCTAATTACAATTCCATGCCAATGTCAAAATATGGTCCTTACCTACACAAGTATAGAACATCATGATTATTTACCATCACCGGTTCCAAACATAAAACGAGAAGGATGTCACCCATGAAAAAGCATATACAGTTCATGCAAGCTGCATTATTTGTATTTTATATCAATGCAAAAATGTAACAATCTATTTTATTGTGTATAATAGAGATTATTGTGGTTATATATTGTCACGGGAGGGCTACTGTGATGGGTAGCTCCTACTGGAATCAGTTCCACAACATTACTCCTCAGGTCGGGTGTATGAAAAATAAACGATAAATATAGTTTATTTCACATGAAGCATATTCAGGGAACAATAAAAAATGTATACAATACATAATGCCAATCTTAGACTATGGA
Source organism: Pelodytes ibericus (assembly GCA_036172795.1). NCBI lineage: Eukaryota > Metazoa > Chordata > Amphibia > Anura > Pelodytidae > Pelodytes > Pelodytes ibericus. Next base: position 47,237,735 of record CM069862.1, on the reverse strand, counting down.
GATGTTGTGTATGATTCTGCCCCGCAGACCCATACCGTTAAACTCCACACTCTGTACAATACATTGTGTCGTTTTGCACTACAGTGTGATTATAACACATCACTGTAAAATGTTAGAGTCAAACTGGCTGACGCTTGCCTCCAGGCGCACTCTCCACCTAGATTGCTTAGTGAATAACCACTTCTCTGGAACGCTCCCCCCCTACCTGAGTGGTATGATCGCTCTTACTCCCTGCACTTCCTACAATCTCAGATCCTGCACCAACCCTTTACTAGCGATCCCTCACTTCAAAAAGGAAGCAGGTCGAGGTGCGTTCTCTTTCAGAGCTCCTCATATGTGGAATAGCCTTCCCGTTTCTGCCAAATCATCATCTACTCTAAAATCCCTGAAAAAAAGTGTCTCCCAAATCCTCACAACAGATTGTACCTGTTATTAGTTTACAAACTCCTTTGTATACTGTACATGTTGTTCCTTTTTTGTGTTAATAATTATTTACACTGTATGTTCTCCTTCCAACTTGTTTAAATATTTATATGTATGTATTTATTTTTAATCTACTGTTAAATGTTTAACTCTGTGTAACTCCATTCTGGACTGGGTCCCTAGGATGTACTTGAAAACAAAAGAAATCCTAATGTATTCTTCTGGTAAAACACTTTGGAACTAAAAAAAAATAAAAAAAAATGAGACAATCAAATGGGTAGATTACATGGGGCTGGTTAAGTTTGGCAAAAGCTTTTTAACGCACTTTATTTCTAAAGAAATACCGTGCAATTTAATGCCAATGGATTGGTCAGAACAAATATGCGTTAAAGCAAGAGTTCAGCGGTAAGGGAATAATGGAGTTAAAAAAAACAACAACGTTATTCCTCCCCCAAATTAATTTAATGCTAGGTAAGTAATAATTACGCCCCGGGCACCCAGCATCCTAAAACCAAAAACAGCAGTGGCCGGGGCACCCTAAAATATTACACTGGGCTTCCCCAAATGCCCCCCAAAATAAGGCACTCATGCACTGCTCAAATGCCCCTGGCCTCCTAAAAGAAATAATTCATGGGGCCAAGGGCTGTTTTTTTTTTTAACAAGAGTTGTAGTTATTTTACTGCATCTATTAGCTGTGTTAGCAGTGGACATTACATAGCAAATGGAAATTTATTTACCACTAAATGCCCTTTATCAATTAACAGGCACCATTGAATCTAACCCAATATTTAGATATCGTACTATACATAGTATACAATTGTAAATGGTGTAGAGTATAACATTAAAATAAGGATAAGTATGATTATGACATTTCTAAACCCTGAGTCTGCATCCCTGTTTAGACCCCTTGTCCTTCCTGATCATGTCCCAACGAGCAAAACCAAATTTTAATTAGATATCTCAAATACAGTATGAAAAATCAAACCGCCACAATGTTCAAAAAGTAGAAATAAAATAAAGTCGTATTGAATAAAATAAACATTGTTTTTGTCTATTTATAGGATACCAAAGAGGATTCGTGTAAGATCAGTATCTTTTATCAGAGGTTGATGTTCCCCAAGGTACTAGAGCAGAAGCATCCAAGTTTTTTCTGAAAAACAAATGCATGTGCTTGTTGGACCTCATTATTTTTGCTTATTTAAAGTAATGGTGAAGAATAGCTTGTCTGTCATAAAAAAAATGTTTGGTTATTGAGCAGTAAGATAAAATCTGTTTAAAACAATTTTAAATTAACTTTATTCAAACAAAAGCACACATTTACAGAGATAATTTTTTACATTTCCATACTTTTATTATTGAATATAGTAATGGGTTATAGTTATCCTCCGGGGGTAGATATATATATGATATATATAGACTTTTTTTTAAACTTTCAATTCACAATTTGTGCTTTTTTGGAGAATTTGCACAAGTGTTTGCAGCACACAAATTTCAGCCATCAGATGCTTACACAATAGGGCATTTTGTTCTCATTCATTTTGTTTTGTTATAATTAATATTAATAGCAATGCAAATTGCTTTCCTTCTTTATAATGTGTCACATTAGTGCAAGAAACAAACATGCAATATCCCCAGTGAAATTGAAGATGTATATATAGCTAGGGGTGCTAAAATGGTGGGCACATATTGCAAAATGACATGTGGCTCCCCTCTTGTAATCCACAACTGTCATCAGGTCACTTTTATTCCTACTTCCTCCAGACACACTCAGCAAACAAACACTCACTCACAGACACACTCAGCCAGCACACCCTCGCAGACACACTCAGCCAGCACACACTCACAGACACACTCAGTAAACAGACACACTCACACTCAGCCAGCACACAGGAACTCACAGACACACACAGCCAGCATAGACACACACTCACTGAGCCAGGACACACACACTCACTCAGCATGCCCACACTTTCTCACACAGCACACACTCACTTTCTCACACAAGCACACTTTCTCACACAGCACACACTCACTCACACACTCAGTCAGCACATGCTCACTCACTCATATATCCATGATATGTAAGAAGATTTGCCAATTCTGGCGATTGGCACACCACACTGTATGATCTGCACTGTGCTATCCACTGCGACCTGGACACTGGGAAAAGAACACACAGCAGATACTATTGCCTCAGGAATGCCATGAGGACACAGAGTAATGATACCCAGAGTCCCTTCCGATCCCACAAACAGGATGGGAGGTTCCTAGAACATATTGTCATATATCTCTGATCGCACTACAAACCCAGCCTGGGAATCAGTGATACTGCATGATTACTGCATGGTATGTACATGCAGACTCCAGTCATCCATGAATGTCCCCCTCCCTCCCTACCTGTCAGGGAACCTGCAGGAGAAACTAACAGTCTTCAGGAGCAGTCGCTTCTGCTGCTGGCAGTGGGGGCTGCGCAGTGCTGTCCTTTTCATATTTAGGTCATACAAATGCATGCATGTGCCTACACATATGTGTATAAACCAATGCAAGGATATGACTGCTGTAGATGACCACCACAGGGGTTTTAACCAACTATATGGAAAGGAGCAAGGCCTAACTTTTTGCTTTTAATCACAAAGACAGTCCGACTGGCAACACGGGGAATGGCTTGGAATGGGTGTATTACAGTGCTACTGTGTATGAGCAGTCGTGCTGCCACCCACTTTAACACCATTGTGCCGGAGCGTAACTTGAGGAAGTGTGAGATTATTTTCAATAATGTGACTCAAACCAAAATCACGAATCTTCAGAAAATAGTTAGCTCCATTTTGTGAGCTAGTTTTCCAACCATTTTGTCCTCAATGCATGAGAACAGACAAGCATTATCTATGATCCAGGAGTATTATTTCCTTTCAGTCAATATGCATTTACATGAAGATTACAGGCCTCTGCTTCCCACCTGGCTTTACATCCTATCAGCACTACATCCAATACCTATCATACCCAGAATGTTTTGCAGCTGCTGGACTTTCATCCAGCCTCTGGAATGTTCTTTTCCGGCAGTCACATCCTGCTCTGGGAACTGTTCCAAGCTCTCATTAAGTGCTACTTTTATGGTCTCTGGTCTGGACCTTTTGTTAGTTTTTCTGCCAGTATTGGAAAGCTACAGGCCATTATAAGATCTCGCGACTGATATGTTCTATCGGCCTAGCTAAATCAATATGTAGAACGGCAATGCATATTTCTTGCTTCAGGTAATGTTTTTCTATTGCTGCATTTGAAACAGCGATGTTTAATGATAAACTGTGTGAGGTGTGATTAGCATTTCTCGATAAAGATAAATGAATACAACCAATGGCTTTCCTATTAGTCCATATTTGTAATTCATTGTTTGTTTGATGTCTAACTGTGCAAAGTATTACTATCCAATATTTCCAAGTAAACACATTAGTAAAAATACATATCTCTAAAATTGGTAATTTTCTTAGGCCTTGACCCCAAAATGGCAGGCCGATCTTCTCCTTGGATCAACAAAACGGTTCATTGTAAGAATGCCTATTTTCTATATTGGTTATGCTTTATCCTTCTTTTTTTATAGGTGTGTAGCCCCCGCTTTGCTAAAAAAAATCAAATCGAGCCATTTTTTAAATGCATTTGCCTGGATTCAATGCATGTAGTTAAACACAAGAAGTGTTACTACGTAAATTAACAGGCATTTGCGATACCAAATATTCAATGCATACCACTAAAATAGTTACCATACCCTGTTAAAAAAAGCCCTGTACACAATTAAACGTTTAGTAATTATTGCTCAAAAAGGAATTTAATGAGTAGGGGTAACCAGGGCCGGCCTTAAGTGTTCCGGCGCCCTGTGCAGGCTTCCCCCGTGGCGCCCCCCCCGTCTCTTTCGCCCCCCTATGTTTGTGTCTCTCTCCCTTCCCATGTTTGACCCTTTCCTCTTCCTTGCCATTTCTGTCTCTCTCTCTCTCCCTCTGTTCTGTCTCTTTCCCCCCGTCCCCTATTCTGTCTCTCTCCCCCCGTCCCCTGTTCTGTCTCTCTCCCCCCGTCCCCTGTTCTGTCTCTCTCCCCCCCGTCCCCTGTTCTGTCTCTCTCCCCCCCGTCCCCTGTTCTGTCTCTCTCCCCCGTCCCCTGTTCTGTCTCTCTCTCTCCCCCAGTTCTGTCTCTACCCCCTGCCCCTTTTCTGTCTGTCTCTCTCCCACCCCTCCCTTGTTCTGTCTCTCCCCCCTCCCCCTGTTCTCTCTCTCTAGCCTTGTTCCCTCTCTCCCCCCTCTCCCTGTTCTCTCTCTCTACCCCCTCCCCCTGTTCTCTCTCTCTCCCCCTGCCCCTGTTCTGTCTGTCTCTCTCTCCCCTCCCCATGTTCTGTCTCTCCCCCCTAACCCCTGTTCTGTCTGTCTCTCTCTCCCCTCCCCCTGTTCTGTCTGTCTCTCTCCCCTCCCCGGACCAAGCAGAGAATGCCGAGCAGAGGGCTGGTGAGGGGGGATCTTTTGATCTCCCCCAGCCAGTGCCACTACCGGCTTTTTTTTTTTTTTTTTACTTTTTTTTTTCTATCTACCGGCCGGGCGGGCGCCCCCTGCGGTGTTGCGCCCTGTGCGCTCGCACAGGTCGCACACCCCTTAGGCCGGCCCTGGGGGTAACCATTAATGGGTACAACTGCTCCGATCTTAATTAACAGTTAACTCAGATGGAAAAGATCTATCAAACACAAGTCATACGTGATAAGAACTAATCATCCAAATTTAACCTCTATAAATACTGGATACAATGTAATAAAAGAGCATTCGGCTATCTTCAGTCTTCTCAAACTTCAAAAAGTCCCTCAAAACTCATCTAGTTAAAGAAGCTTACTACCCAACCACAAGAATATCTGTTAATTAACCTCTAGCTAATCCCACCTAGCTCTCGCTGTCCTCAATCACTGTTAGTATCAGGTATCTTACAACCCATCCTGCTAGAACACATAAAAATTAATCTTTGGCCAAACCCACCTAGCGCCAATCATTCATATTACTGTTACCACAGCTACATTCCCTATGACCTCTTCACTCTCTTGTGTGTTTCATGTACCCCATTCCCTCTAGATTGTAAGCTTGCAAGCAGGGCTCTCTACCTCATGTATCAATCTAGTTAGTTTAACTTAGTATGTAGTTTCCTTCTATGCTCTTTACCTAGCACTATGTAAGTTGTTGGCACTATATAAATAAATGATAATGTAATGTAAAAGTAGGTTAACTTTTTTAAACACACATGCTCAATCACAAACACTCAGAGTGGCACAACAACATCCCCATACACACCACGAATGCATTTCCTAAAATATGAAATCCCTTATCAATCACACATAATAGCCAACCAAAATAGTATGCCCACTCCAGGTAGCCCTGCGACCCCTGCCCCCAAAAAAAAAAAATGAGTACAAGCCAAGTGCTGTGGGTACTGTTTAGTGCTGTGTTAAGACCTTTAGGTGCAATGTGGGTGTAGGGAAACATAATAAAAATAAGAAATGAACAATTTTTCAATAACATTTTCATTACATATCAAAATAGTTGAATATAATATTAAAAAGTTCATATAAGTATACATGCAGCAAGTTATACATATATATTTGGGGTCCATCTCAAGCTTTTGATAAGGCTGGAAATATTTTAACGGTTTTTTTTTGTGTCCAGAAAAGTAATATTACTTTACTGAGATGGTGGTGGATGAGAGGTTAATATATGAAGGAGTTTAAGCATGCATGGGAGAAGCATAAGGCTATCCTTGATATAAGAGAAGGCCTAAGAGAAGGGACTAATGAAAATATTACTTTACTGACAGGGTAGTGGATGCATGGGATAGTCTTCCAGCAGAAGTGGTAGAGGTTAATACAGTGAAGGTGTTTAAGCATGCATGGGATAGGTATAAGGCTATCCTAGATATAAGATAAGGCCAGAGACTAATGAAAGTATTACTTTACTGAAAGGGTAGTGGATGCATGGGATAGTCTTCCAGCAGAAGTGGTAGAGGTTAATACAGTGACGGAGTTTAAGCATGCATGGGATAGGTATAAGGCTATCCTGGATATAAGACAAGGCCAGCACAAAGCGGAACAGTTGGGAGGCATTTCTGGGGTAGAGTTGCATGGTTGGGTCGGGGGGCCCCGAGGCAATTTTTGCACCGGGGCCTGGTGGTTTCTAGTTACGGCTCTGATTTGAAGAGTGTATTATTTATAGATAAGAACGATATATACCACTGCATAAGGCAATATATGCCCCCAGTATGTATACAAGGTTATATCTCACCCACTGCTCTACTTTATATCCCATGCACAGGGCAATATATAAGTCCTAATATGTACACAAGATTAAATTCATTTCCCTGTGCAGGGGTATATATCAGGGCAGTGTGTGAGACATAATCTTGTATAAATACCAGGGACAAGTATTGTCCTGTGCCGGGGTATATATCAGGACACTGTGTGAGGCATAATCTTATATATATACCCTGGACACGTATTGTCCTGTGCCAGGGTATATATCAGGGATGTGAGATATAACCTTGTGTACATACTGGGTGGATATACTGACTTAATCCTCCACCCAGATTGCACTCACAGGACTTCCCCCTCTACCTAGGACTTACCCAAGAAAGTAGATTGCTCTCACATGACTTGCCCGAGCCCCTGGGACTTACTTTTATATTCAATTCGGCATCTACTATATGTCAAATTGAACTCCCAAAAATGTTTCTTTTTAAGCCCAATTCCGGGCCATTTTGGTGGCTTTTGGCCCTTCTTGAGTGAAGGGAATCATAAGGATTGCTAAAATAAATATCCCCAAACTGAATATGGCCAAAAATCATCCTGATATCGACAGAAATTGACAATCTTAGGTCAGGCCAAATTGGGGTACATTTAGTTGAAAAATAATTAACAGCCGGTGTTTAATCCAGGCCATAAATGTCCAGGCATACCTCAGCGTTATTGTGGGTTCAGTTCCGGACCACCGCAATAAGCCGAGTTCCGAAATAAAGTCACTTAAGCCAAAATGATTAAATACAAGAAAATAGGTATTGTGCATATAGTATATGTATTGTGCGTATAGTATATGTATTGTGCATATAGTATATGTATTGTGCGTATAGTATATGTATTGTGCATATAGTAAATGTATTGTGCGTATAGTATATGTATTGTGCGTATAGTATATGTATTGTGCATATAGTATATGTATTGTGCGTATAGTATATGTATTGTGCATATAGTATATGTATTGTGCGTATAGTATATGTATTGTGCATATAGTAAATGTATTGTGCGTATAGTATATGTATTGTGCGTATAGTATATGTATTGTGCATATAGTATATGTATTGTGCATACTTTCTTTTGATGCTTAGTCACAGGGCCGGCCTTAAGTGTTCCGGCGCCCTGTGCGGGATTCCCCCATGGCGCCCCCCCCCCATGTATGTATCTCTCTCCCTTCCCATGTTTGTCCCTTTCCTCTTCATTGTCCTGTCTGTCTCTCTCTAACTCCCCCATACCTGTTCTCTCTCTCCCTCTGTTCTGTCTCTCCCCCTCCCCCCGGTCTGTCTCCCCCCTGTTCTATCTCTCCCCCCCGTTATGTCTCTCTCTCCCCCCCTGTTCTGTCTCTCCCCCCCTGTTCTTTCTCTCTCTCTCCCCATTCCCCCTGTTCTGTATTTCTCTCCCTCCCTCCCCCTGTGTGAGGTAAACAGGGGGTGGAAACCAATATGCAGGGTAACTAAGCCACAATACAGTAATAATGGTGAGGAACACACTTGACAGGAAATATAGGTACTGACACCGAAGGCAGATAGTCTCACTGGAAGATGTAGTCCAATCAATAGTAGTATACAGCAATGTACAAGCGGCACTACAGGTGAGGAGAATAATACGGGGGAACGCCAGGTAAATGGGAGCCAGAAGAGAAGCGACGTCAGCCGGTCCAAAGGTCGGGGGCACAAGCATAGGAGAGTAGTCAAAAGGAAATCCGAGGTCAGGGGCACAGGCAAGGTAGCGGTAAACGAAGACAATCCAAATCGGCTGAAGTAAACGGAAGGCAATAATGCAGGATACACGAGAATCACTCAGCGCAATACTGAATGCAGAGTCTCCTTTTAAATCCTCGCGGGCCTGACGTCACACGCCGTGCGTAGCGTGTTCTGCTCGTTGTCAAGGGGATAGTAACTTTGCAGGAGAGTATTGTATTGAGCCTAGAATGGAGGAAATTGTGATCGTCTGGATTCCAGGATATTCCGGTGAGTTACTTCTTCGGGGAGTCTGACACCCTGTCTGTCTCTCTCTCCCCCTTCCCCCTGCTCTGTCTCTCTCCCCCCCTTCCCCCTGTTCTGTCTCTCTCTCCCCCCTGTTCTGTCTGTCTCTATCTCTCCCCCTTCCCCCTGTTCTGTCTCTCTCCCCCCCTTCTGTCTCTCCCCCCCACGTTATGTCTCTCCCCCCCCTGTTCTGTCTCTCTCTCCCCAATCCCCCTGTTCTGTCTTTCTCTCCCTCCCTCTGTTCTGTCTCTCTCTCCCCCCCTGTTCTGTCTATCTCTCTCTCCCCCTTCCCCCTGTTCTGTCTCTCTCTCCCTCCCTCTGTTCTTTCTCTCTACCCCCCTGTTCTGTATCTCTCTCTCCCCCTTCCAGCTGTTCTGTCTCTCCCCCCTCCCCCTGTTCTGTCTCTCTCCCCTGCTCCTCTCTCCCACCCCTCCCCACCCCTCCCTCTGCCTTCAAAGTTGGATACAGGGAGGGGGCGGAGCTAACCGGCTGAGCGGTGTAGCTCCGCCCCCACCCTGTGAAGCAGAGCTGCGTCTGCTTCACTGGGAGCCCTGGTCAGCAAGAGAAGGTGCTGCTCGGCTCCGCATGTTTAATGCAGGCATGGGGAGCCTAGCAGCACTTTCTCATGCTGCCAGTGGCTCCTCGTGAAGCAGACGCTGCTCTGCTTCACAGGGTGGGGGTGAAGCTACACCGTTCAGCTGGTTAGCTCCGCTCCCTCCCTGGATCTAGAAGAGCATGCCGAGCAGAGGGCTGGTGAGGGGGGATCTTTTGATCTCCCCCAGCCTGTGCCTCTACCGGCTTTTTTTTTTTTCAACTTTTTTTTTTCCTTTGGGCGGGAGGGCGCACCCTGGGGTGTTGCGCCCTGTGCGCTCACACAGGTCGCACACCCCTAAGGCCGGCCCTGCTTAGTCACCATTGTAAGTGATTAATTGGTCTAATTTCGATAAAATATTGTTGTGTCTGTGCAAATAGGGACATGGATTAGACAGAGACAAAAAGAAAATTGCACCGAAACACTTGCTTGACTGATATTTGACACATCCTGTCAAGAGCAATAACTGCAAAGCGCAATAAGTCAAAGCGCAATAAAACAAGGTAAACCTGTATTGGCTGATTGTGAATGCTATTTTTTCATTTAGCCTGGAGGTTTAACATTTCTTGCTTGATAAATATACTTCAGTTGCATCACTGATTCTAGGAATGAGATCTCTGAAATATATCAATGTGAATGACATCACATCCTAACATCACTTTTGAGCATTGGGGAAAGTGACAGGATGAAATTGCTGTGCTATGAGCAAAAGTAGGTAGAGAGGGAAGCCACTGTTTAAACAGTGGCAGTTTGCCTATATAGTTGTAAACATATCCCTTGCTAATATTGGTCTGCAAGCTTGTTTTTAGGCTTCCACTCTTTAGATGAAAGCATCACGTACAAGAAAAGTTTTCTTGATTTTGTTCTACAAAATTATTTGTGACAGATGTGAGGTAAAGTAAAAAAAAAAAAAACTCTTGGAGAGCAGCTGCTACCCATGGTTCTGCTAGTTTACATGTTGATTGGGAGTTGATACATTATTCTTTCGGTTATACACAATGCTGAAGTCTCTAACTATGGAAATAGGAGGACACTAATGAAAACACTGTAGAAAATAAAAGTTGGTTCGGTAGGACAACCATTTCTATGTCATTTATTTCTTTATTTCCTGACACTTCCCGTAAAAAGGAGGGAAAAGAGAGTGGGTGGGAAGATGATTTACCCAGTACATTTCTATTTGTGTTGGAATAATTTAGCCATTCTGAATAAATCCTTCCACGAAATATGTTTTATGAAAAATAACATACAACAAGAACTTTGCTAAACATTAATTATATGCTTCATTTCGTATTTCTGGTTTTCACCTAACTTTTTCTATGATATAAACAAAATGTAACTTTACACTATATGTTAAAAGTGGTGTTTTTCCCCACATGACCCGATCTCCTGCCTAGTTTTAGGAGTAATATTGTTCCATTGGATTAAGGTCTGTTTGAACAGCAGTACATGCTATTATTATTATTAGTCAGCCACAAGACTTTTTTTTTCTCCAGACGCTGGAAGTTTTCTAATTTTGGGCTGTATGTTGAGAGATGAGGAACGCATTTTTCTGAAACCTAAGAACCAGGACTGCTGTAGAGCCCATGTAGAAGCCAGGTGTTTCTATTGTTCACATTATTCTTTGAGTTGTCCTCTTCATCCACCAAGGTACGTGGGCAGTGGTGGAACGGGTGTCTACCACTTTATCCATTTCTCTCCTTTGGGATCTCCTTTGAGGTTGATCCTGGGGTTTAAGGTTTATAGATGGAGCTAGTAGATGGGTAGGCCAACTTACAAATGCCACTAACCCAAATGACGAAATCGGAAACGAAATCCATACCCTAGGGTAGGAGCAATGGCATGATTGCCCTGGTAAAGAGTGGTCAGTAAACAGTACAGAGGTCCATTGCCAGGCAGCAAACAACATAGACAATAATAGAAACCAGAAGTCAGTAGACAGGCAGCAGATAGGATAAATTGTAACAAGGCGTAAATATCCAGCATTCACAACAGCATAGGAAATGAAACCATGTTATAGTGACAATGCCCAAAGTGTTCTCGTACTTGAATGCCAGTGGATAAGGACGTTGGGTGCCAAGGCCAAGACAAATTTCTTTTAAAAATTGGAAGTAAACTGTATACTCTTTTTTGACGTAATGTTTTTGAACAACAAAGCTGTCTATGCTGCCGAAGGGAGACCTTGGATGGATACAAAGTGAGACATTTTAATAAGTCTGTCCAATACCAACATGGTTGATCTGTAAGCAAATCTACAATAAAATCATCTGAAATCTCCTCCCAAGGTAGTGTGGGAATGGATTGTCAGGATCCATCCTGCTATCAGGTTCTATCTCGCATTCAGACCATCTTGTTTCCAGGTCATATTCAATTTCTCTGGTTTCCTCTCTGCTTTTGCTATTCTTTACTGTTTATTATTCTTGTTCATGGGTTCTTTGTTATTCTCTTATCCTTGTGTATTCTGCCCTTCCCATTCCCAGCCACATCATGGCATTTTGTAGTTCCAGCCACAGGGTGGTGTTTCATAGTCCCGGCCACATGTAGTGGCATTTTGTAGTTCTGCCTAATCTGGCCCCAGAGTCTATAGCCAAAGCGGCATCTGCCTAGATTAGGTAGTGACCTGTATTCTGTCCCAGAGCCCTGTAAAAGGGGTGACCTTTATTCTGTCCCAGAGCCTTGTAAAAAGGGTGACCTGTATTCTGTCCCAGAGCCCTATCAAAGGGGTGACCTGTATTCTGTCCCAGAGCCCTATAAAAGGGGTGACCTGTATTCTGTCCCAGAGCCTTATAAAAGGGGTGACCTGTATTCTGTCCCAGAGCCCTGTCAAAAAGGTGACCTGTTCTCTAGAATTCTGGTCTTATACTTCCTGCTCTGTCATAGAGCTCCTTAAAGGGGATGACCTGAGTCCCAAAAATTGGGATCCCTTGTCATGGTGTTCCTCCCTGTTCTGTCTCAGAGTTCTAGTCCTGTTCCCTGTTTTAATTCTGCCCTGCTCTTGTAACTAGAGTTGAGCAGACACCTGGATGTTCGGGTTCGGCAGGTTCAGCCGAACTTCGAAAAAATGTCCGGGTCCGTGCTCGAACTTGACCCCGAACTTGACCTCGAACCCCATTGAAGTCAATGGGGACACAAACTTTTGGCCACTAAAATGCCTCTAAAAAAGTCCTGGAAAGGGCTAGAGGGCTGCAAAATTAAGTAAAATATGGGTAAGAGTAGGACAAGTGCCCTGCAAGCAAACGTGGATAGGGAAATAACTTAACATAAAATACATACAAATTACAAATACAGCGGAGCCATAAAATAGCACTAGATGGAATCTTTGATTTTAGCTTTGGAAGAACATAAATCTAAATCTAAAGCATGGCTGCCAGGGGGATCAACATAATTATCCATTTGAGAGAGGGTTGGAGTGCAGGGTATTCTCTTTCAGTTTATACAAAGTGACTCATAGGTTGAGGAGGCGGTGACCCTGGCGGTGTAGGTGGAAGCTGCGCTGGAGGAGGAGGAGGAGGTAGCCAGAATTTTTCAAAGTGCGCTGTAAGCACAGTATTGGACTGTTCTATTTGACTCTCAGATATGAAGTGCACCGCAAGAAGCAAATGTACTATTTAGCACCCAAAACAATTAGAATTTTTCAAAGTGTGCTGTAAGCACAGTATTGGACTGTTCTATTTGACTCTCAGATATGAAGTGCAGGACGCAAATGTAATATTTAACACCAACAAATTGCAGTATTTAAAAATGCCTAGATGTTGCCCACTGAGCTAACAGAACAGGATTAAAGTCATGTGCCTGGCACACATGCAGTTGCAAGTGCACTGCACTCTCTGTGGCACTGGGCTCAGGGCAGGGTACAAATATGTAGTATAGCACCCACTAAAATAATCACTGTAATTTGAATAATAGCTGTAGGATTATGCCCCTCAATATGCCAGGATTATGCCCCTCAATATGCCAGTATTATGCCACTCAATATGCCAGGATTTTCCCACACAATATGCCAGGATTATGCCCCTCAATATGCCAGGATTATGCCCCTCAATATGCCAGGATTATGCCACTCAATATGCCAGGATTTCCCCACACAATATGCCAGGATTATGCCTCTCAATATGCCAGGATTATTCCCCTCAATATGCCAGGATTATGCCTCTCAATATGCCAGGACTTAGCCACTCAATATGCCAGGATTATCATGCCACTCAATATGCCAGGATTATGCCCCTCAATATGCCAGGATTATTTCCCTCAATATGCCAGGATTATGCCTCTCAATATGCCAGGATTTAGCCACCCAATATGCCAGGATTATTATGCCTCTCAATGTGCCAGGATTTAGCCACCCTCTTCCTCCCCCCTTCCCCCTTACTTACCTCCTCGCTGCTGCTCTGTCTCCCGGTGCTGCAGGTCCGTGGCTGTGAGGGAAGCGTTGTGCGTTCCCGTCCAGCCAATGCGCATTCGATGAAGTTTGTTTAAAAAAAAAGTTTAAACAAACTTTATTGAATCCGCATCGGCTGGAGGGGAGCGCACAACGCTTCCCTCATAGCCACAGACCTTCACCGGGAGACAGAGCAGCAGCGAGGAGGTAAGTAAGGGGGAGGATTTTTTTTTTCACGGTTCCGGCTCCCCCTGCTAAGTTGCGCCCTAGGCGGCTGCCTAGATCACCTTACAGGTGGCGCTGGCCCTGCCGAACCCCGAACTCCAACACGAACATACAGTGGAATGTCCGTGTTTGGGTCCGGGGTCCAAAAACCATAATGTTCGGTACGAACCCGAACAGTGCGGTTCAGGTTCGCTCAACACTAATTGTAACCACTTTCCATGTTTCCTTAGTTCTATGCTCTGATCCATTTCGGATTTTCTTTTCTGCCTGTGATTATGTTCTGTAGTTCAATTCTGGGTTTTCCTTGTTTCCTTCTGCCTCGTTACTCTATTCCTCTATATAAGTATGCTCCACCTGTTACTTTAGTTTCCTTCCAGTCTACAGTGTATAGATCTGCAGGTATTTCCTCTGTTTTTAAGTGTAAATTCAATGTATGTCTTTTAGATTCTATTAGTTTATTCATTTGCAAATATATTATGTAATTCATTGCATAGGGTCTTGCCTGATTGTGAGGTACATTGACGGGGTTGGCAAGCTTCATCTTATGGCTATAATTTAACCAAATCCTCGCTTCTACCATCTCTAGTGTTCTCTTGTGTTCCTTAGCCCTGTCCTCTGTATGTAGTCTTAGTTATATTGTGTTTGTCCCTTTAAGGTCTGTAACAATGCTGTTTGTATGTGCCCTGTCTTTGTTATTATCTGTAAACCTGTACCTTGTATTGTTCATCCTCCTACTTCTACTATATCTTGCTTATGTTTATCTCTTTAGTCTGTCCTGTAACCCTGCACTCTGTATTCAGTTCTGTTCTGCCTAAGTTCCTTTTTGCTCCACTCTTCTTCGTTTATCTACCTATCCTAGCCTGCACCATCCTGCTAATCTTGTTCACGTTTGTACTCCATACTGGCTCCAGGATGTCTGCAGGGTATCTTCAGCTCCTAGTCCTCATTTACGAAATACGATGGCTGCTCCTACAGGGTCTTCAAATTTAGCTGCTCCTGCCATTGGGCTCCTGATATCAGGCACTCAGGGTCTAATAACATCCCGGATCCCGTGCGTGACATGGATAGAGGTTGGAGAAATCCACAACAAATGCACAACAAGTTCTGGCCACCAAAAATATCTCTGAATTAAGTTTCAGGTTTTGTTAAGACACCTCCATGGCCTGCAAGTAAGTAATCATGTAAAGAATCAAAGACTTACTGTTGTTGTTTTTGAAAGATAAATCCTGTAGCATATATGGGGAATCCTCTGCAGTGTCATAGATTTGTTGAAAAAGTTATGTGGTTGGAGAATAGTGTCTGGGTTTTCATTGGGAATGCCAGAAGAATCAAAAAGTCTTGATAATACATCAACCCTACCATTGCATGTACCTTGTCTGTAGTCAATATGTAGATTGAAGTGAGAAAAAAAATTAAAGACCAGAGAGCCCATTGGAAGCCTAAGTTTCTAGCTTCCCTTATCATTCTCATTATACTCATCAGTAACTTGCAGTAAAATAAAAAGTTGATGCTCTTTGTGCATAACCATCCAAGTGATTTAGGTGTAGCTAAAAAGGAAGCAGCCATTACCTGAATAGTATAGCCTGTAAAGTTAACAATCTCAAAGCTTTATAATTGCCCCTGGGGTGACAGATTCTTTTTGAACAGGCATCACTTTTGTAACTTATCCTCAATGTCTACCAGGGACAATGACTGTAAAACCTTTCATAGTAGTTGGAGTACTTATGCTGTATGTTCTTGGAAACCTCAGAAGAGTGACTAACTGTATAGAAACATAGCATGTGTCGGCAGATAAGAACCATTTGGCCCACCTAGGTTGCCCATTGACAAAGTACCACGATCTAGATCAGACCACCAGGACAAATGGATTGAACTTGGTATTAATGACTCCTGGGCTAATTAGTATTTTGTATTTTCTAAAAATATCTATTAAGGTCTTTCTGTTCTATGGAAATAG
This sequence comes from Pelodytes ibericus, assembly GCA_036172795.1. Taxonomy (NCBI): domain Eukaryota; kingdom Metazoa; phylum Chordata; class Amphibia; order Anura; family Pelodytidae; genus Pelodytes; species Pelodytes ibericus. The sequence goes on along the minus strand of CM069862.1, from coordinate 47,221,877 downwards.
GTTGAAAGGTCTCCTCAGAGCCTCACCTGTGGGACCTGAAACAAGTCAGAGCATGCTTGGGACAGTAGATCCAATCAGTAGAATAATGAAAAATTAATAATGAACTAATTTATTAAAAACTCTAGGGTATGAATCAAAAAATCCTGCTGTTCAAAGGCAATGAGTTGGCCTAATTGTCTTGGCAATGGATTGCTCAGTAATATTGTACAGTGCAGATACAGACTAGACTAAATGTTCAAATATTGCATGAATCTTTGGTAAGAAACACATTGGAATGCATTGTTCACTTCTCTTGTGCTAAATGTTAACTAGAAGGGAAACACTTATTCCTAGTTGGATATGTTTGTACTAATCATAAGGAGACAGTTTTAGAGATAAAGGAAAATAGGGGTTATGTGTAAAATAAGGGAATGCAAACATTGCGTCAAATACTATAGTGGTGCTACCAATGCTTGTGCCAATGTACAACGCTAACTCTGGACTTATGGGATCCATTCTAGCGGATGTGCTTATAAAAATGTGCGGTTGTCTACCATATTGCTTATAAGGTGACCATATTGCTTTTTTCATTCAGGAGCAGCTATGAAAAGTGCATACTCCAGGGCTTTGTTACACATTATTTTACTGATTACAGCCCTGAGATGTGCATTTTTCTTTTTTGGAAGTATTCATGAATTAAATGCTGTCAGCTTGGTACATGGATACGCAACTGTGTTTATTGTGCATTATTTATTTGGAAATATTTAATGTCCTATATTTTAAACCCTTTGCTATATTTTTTAATATAAGGTGAAAAGTAGACCCTTTTGAAAGGTGAGGGCCACAAAAAGAATTCTACTGGTCATAGGCGTCGCTAGGGGGGGCTACTGGGGCTGAAGCCCCGGATCTCCCCTCCATAGCCCCGAATGGAGACTCTGACCACGCCCCCTAGCGCTCAGCCCCGCCTCCTCGCGCTCAGCCCTGCCCCCTGCATGCTGCACTCTGGGTGCTGAGCAGCCCCAGACTCCGCCCCCCGTGCTCGGCTCTGCCCCTCACGCTTAACTCCGCCCCTCGAGCTTTGAACGTGAGTGTCTGGCAGAGTGTAAGTGAGAATGGCAGAGTTATGAGTGTGTATGTATGTATGTGAGTGGCAGAGTTATGAATGTGCATGTGTATGTATGTGAGTGGAAGAGTTATGAATGTGCATGTGTATGTATGTGAGTGGAAGAGTTATGAGTGTGCATGTGTATGTATGTGAGTGGCAGAGTTATGAATGTGCATGTGTATGTATGTGAGTGGCAGAGTGAAAGTGGGTGTGAGTGGCAGAGTTATGAGTGTGCATGTGTATGTATGTGAGTGGCAGAGTTATGAATGTGCATGTGTATGTATGTGAGTGGCAGAGTGAAAGTGGGTGTGAGTGGCAGAGTTATGAATGTGCATGTGTAAGTGGGTGTGAGTGGCAAAGTGATGAGTGTGTGTGTGTGTGTGTGGCAGAATGTAAGTGGGTGTGAATGGCAGAGTGTAAGTGGGTGTGAGTGGCAGAGTGTAAGTGGGTGTGAGGGTCAGCGTCTAAGTAAGTGTAAGTGTGTGAGTTAGTGTTTTGAAGAGCATAAGTGTGTGTGTGAGTGTAAGCGTGAGAGGCAGAGTTATGAGTGTGTATGTGTGTGGCAGAATGTAAGTGAGTGTAAGTGGCCGAGTGTGAGTGTGTATGTGAGTGGTAGAGTGTAAGTGTGTGAGGCAGAGTGTGAGTGTTTGGAAGAGTGTAAGCATGTGTGAGTGAGTGTAAGCGTGACTGTCAGAGTTATGAGTGTGCATGTGTATGTATGTGAGTGGCAGAGTGTGTGAGAGTATAAGTGTGAGCAGCAGAGTTATGAGTGTGTGTGTGAGTGAGTGTAAGCATGAGTGGCAGAGTTATGTGTGTGCGTGTGTATGTGTGTTAGTGGCAGAGTGTGTGAGAGTATAAGTGTGAGCAGCAGAGTTATGAGTGTGTGTGTGAGTGGCAGTGTGTAAGTGTGCGAGAGTGAAAGCGTGAGTGGCAGAGTTATGAGTGGCAGAGTGTGAGTGTGAATCCCAGTGAGATTACTAGGAGAAAATGTGACTAATGACTATTATTCATATTGAATGTGATAATCAAGTGTGAAACAGTGCTCATACCATTTTTATTTTCACACCTAATTATCACATTCAATATGAATAATAGTGATTCATCTTTATATATAGTCTTTATATTGATGGCAAAAAAAGTCCATACACATGGCATTAAACATCCCATGTACCTGGTTATAGTATTAAACCCATACATTATGAATGAATGTGCTGCTCATTATATTATGGGCTTTACTCATGAAAGAGAGAAGTGCAGGGAAGGGAGATGGGAATTTCAAAATTAAGGTTGAATTCCCCTCTCAATTCCCTGCACTTCTCTCTTTTATGAGGTTGGTAGAAGGAGCATACCTTCATACCTCAGCCTATTCTTCGCAGGTTTTCCCTTTTTATTAAAAAATAAAATATTTATGATGTGCGTGTGAGAGTTGCAGGTTTACACACGTGTCTGCATAACAGAATATCTGTGTGGGAAAGGCCATCTGTGTGTATAAAGGTGTCTGTGTGTAAGGTTGTCTATGTGGGGGTGTAAGGGTGGGTGTCTGTGTGTGTGTGATATCCCTTATATTATGACATATTATGAGACTGTTGGTCAACTTTTTTCTCAAAGTCTGGTAAATGGTGTATGCAACATATGCAATGCTCAGTTATTTTGAAATCATGGGAATTTGCTCACATACAAGTGTGTGTGTGTAAGTGGGATTGTGTGTCTGTGTGTAAGGGTGTGTGTATGTATGTGCAGTGGCGTCCCGAGAGGGTTCTGACTGGCACTATATTACTGGGCTCTGACTGGCACTATTTTACTGGGCATCTGGCTGGCACTATATTACTGGGCTCTGACTGGCACTATTTTACTGTGCATCTGGCTGGCACTATATTACTGGGCTCTGACTGGCACTATTTTACTGTGCATCTGGCTGGCACTATATTACTGGGCTCTGGCTGGCACTATATTACTGGGCTCTGGCTGGCACTATATTACTGGGCTCCTGGCTGGCACTATATTACTGGGCTCTGGCTGGCACTATATTACTGGGCTCTGGATGGCACTATATTACTGGGCATCTGGCTGGCACTATATTACTTGGCTCTGGCTTGCACACTATTACAGGCATCTGACTGGCACTATATTACTGGGCATCTGGCTGGCACTATATTACTGGGTTCTGGCTGGCACTATATTACTGGGCTCTGACTGGCACTATTTTACTGGTCATCTGGCTGGCACTATATTACTTGGCTCTGGCTTGCACACTATTACAGGCATCTGACTGGCACTATATTACTGGGCATCTGGCTGGCACTATATTACTGGGCATCTGGTTGGCACTATATTACTGGGCATCTGACAGGCACTATATTACTGGGCATCTGGCTGGCACTATATTACTGGGCTCTGGCTGGCACTATATTACTGGGCATTTGACTGGCACTATATTACTGGGCATCTGGCTGGCACTATATTACTGGGCATCTGACTGGCACTATATTACTGGGCATCTGGCTGGCACTATATTACTGGGCTCTGGCTGGCACTATATTACTGGGCATCTGTCTGGCACTATATTACTGGGCTCTGGCTGGCACTATATTACTGGGCATCTGTCTGGCACTATATTACTGGGCTCTGGCTGGCACTATATTACTGGGCTCTGGCTGGCATAATATTTCTGGGCTCTGAGTGGCACAATATTACTGGGCTCTGGCTGGCACAATATTACAGGCATCTGGCTGGCACAATATTACTGGGCATCTGGCTGGCACTATATTACTGGGCTCTGGCTGGCACAATATTACAGGCATCTGGCTGGCACAATATTACTGGGCATCTGACTGGCACAATATTACTGGGCATCTGGCTGGCACTATATTACTGGGCTCTGGCGGGCACTATATTACTGGGCTCTGGCTGGCATAATATTCCTGGGCTTTGAGTGGCACTATATTACTGGGCTCTGGCTGGCACTATATTCCTGGGCTCTGACTGGCATAATATTCCTGGGCTCTGACTGGCACACTATTCCTGGTATATGACTGGCATAATATTCCTGGGCTCTGACTGGCATAATATTCCTGGGCTCTGACTGGCATAATATTCCTGGGCTCTGACTGGCACAATATTCCTGGTCTCTGACTGGCACAATATTCCTGGGCTCTGACTGGCACTATATTACTGGGCTCTGACTGGCATAATATTACTGGTATCTGACTGGCACTATATTACTGGTATCTGACTGGCACAATATTCCTGGTATCTGACTGGCCCTATATTACTGGTGTCTGACTGGCACTATATTCCTGGGCTCTTACTGGCACAATATTACTGGGCTCTGACTGGCACAATATTGCTGGGTTCTGACGGGCACACTATTACTGGGCTCTGACTGGCACAATATTCCTGGGCGCTGAATGGCATAATTTTCCTGGGCTCTGACTGGCACAATATTCCTGGTATCTGACTGGCACAATATTCCTGGGCTCTGAGTGGGACAATACTATTGGGCTCTGAATGGCACAATATTCCTGGTATCTGACTGGCACACTATTACTGGGCTCTGAGTGGCACAATATTACTGGGCTCTGAGTGGGACAATACTACTGGGATCTGAATGGCACAATATTACTGGTATCTATAATTGTAAGATTGTCACCTCCTGTGTGTTGCATAATTAATAGCGGTTTCATGTGTGCATAATTATGGGGCACTTGTGTGTGGCATATTTATTGGGCCCCATGTGTGGCATAATTAAGTGACTCTTTTGTGTGGCGTAATTAAGGGACTCTTTTGTGTGGCATAATTATGGGGCACCTGTGTGTGTGTGGCATAATTATGGGTCACCTGTGTGTGTGGCATAATTAATTGGCCAGAGGTGAGGCATAAATAGTGGGGCTCTGGTGTGGCATAATTTATGGGGCTCTGGTGTGGCATAATTTATGGGGCTCTGGTGTGGCATAATTTATGGGGCTCTGGTGCTGCATAAGTTATGGGGCTCTGGTGCTGCATAAGTTATGGGGCCATGGTGTAGCATAAGTTATGGGGCTCCTGTTTGTGGCATAGTTATGGGCTCCTGTGTGTGGCATAGTTAATAGGCCATCTAACTGGCATTACTAAGGAATCTGTTTGGCATTGTATGGAGGAAATCCAGGGGGGTGACACCATGAGTTTCCGCACCGGGTGACACCAACCCTAGTGACGCCCCTGTGTATGTGTGACTGCAAGTGTGAGTATATGTGGCTGTATGTGTGTGTATTTGTGGCTGTGTATTTATGTGTATAAGTGTAACTTTTAGTTTTTTGTGTGCTGTGAGTCTTATTGTGTATTGTGGTACAGTAATGTGCAGCATGAGTGTGTGATACACTCACACACTGCACATTACTGTGAGTTTTATTGCTGTTTAGACTGTGATACACTCACACACTGCACATTACCGTGAGTTTTATTGCTGTGGAGGTAGTCACAGACTGACAGACACACACATACAGTTGGTGACAGGCACACATATACAGTTGGTCACAGACAGACATACAGTCAGTCACAGACAGACACACACACACACATGTAGTCATTAACAGACAGACACACACATACAGTCAGTCACATACGGACACACACATACAATCAGTCACAGACAGGTACACACTTACAATCAGTCACAGACAGATACACACATACATTCAGTCACAGTCAGACATGCAGTCAGTCACACACTCATACAGTGGGTCACAGGCAGACATACAGTCTGTCACACACACACACACACACACACACACACACACACACACACACACACACACAGTCAGTCACATAAACACACAGTCAGTCACACAGGCAGTCAGTCATATACGCACACACACACTGTCAGTCACATACACTTACGCACAAGTCAGCAATAAAAAGTGCATCTATCAATATGTCCCCCTCCTGGCTGCTATACCTCATTATAGCCTGGTCTGTGCCCTGCTGTTGTTTCTAGACCCACTGAGCAAACTCAGCGCTCAGGCACTATAGTGCGGTGCATGTGGGGATGGAGCAGGAGGACTGTGCAGCCAGTGCACACAATGCTCCCTCGTGCTCCGCTGGATAAATAAATAAATAAAATGATCCCAGCGGTGAGGGCACCAGGCAGGGACAACAATAACCAGGCGCCAGGTATAATTTCCTGGTACACAGGATTTGTTGCGCCCTGATTTATACCCACATATACCTATTGCTCATTGGCACCAAATATATCAGTCTGTTTGCCGCCTAAGCATGTGAGCTTATTTACTACACTTCTATAAAAACTGCCATGGGCTCCATCTTTTGGAGACCTAACAACGCCCCTGCTACTGGTTAGCACTGGTGTCTATTCACTAAAAAATAAACTGTGGGGAACTGACAGGAGAATTGCAGAACTCACGCATTAATAGTGAACCTGTAAAAAATATGAATTTCCAGCTCTGCTATTAATATCTGAAGTTTGCTATTCCTTTGTCAATTTATCACTGATTTTAATACAGCTCTATAGAACATGTTTTCTACAACCATCCTTCCTTAAAGGGGCTAATGGGCCAAATGGTCAACCTATTTGAATCTCCTAGACATGAATGATCCTGTTGTTGATAATACGATGAGTTTTTTGGCACAGTTCCAATTTTATCTGGTAATTGTTATGACTTAAAACACCTTTGGAGCTGTAGCAACTTTCTGTCATATTTGACAGTGAATACTCTTGTCATTAAATATCATAAAACTGCAGCACTGCAGAGCTTTCATTGGGTGATGTCTGCATTACTTTTTATCTGTTTATTTTTGCAGATCTATATACCATTTTGTGAAGGTATTTTTGTGTAATGTACAGTGTGTGCTGTAAATAGGCATGGGAGTTAATCAATTCTATTTCATTATTTTAAGCATGTATACTGTTTGGGTTATGCTCTAAATGTTGGTAGTTACAATATATATTAAAATAAATTGTTATTTAGCGAAGCTGTTCCCACAGGCTAAGGAACTCGCAAACATAGTATTTCTAGATTGCCTTTTTTTTTTGTCTTAAGTTTGTTTTTGCTGCACTTTACTGATTATTATGTGTATATGTTTACAATGAGACCATTATAAATCCCATACTTCATTGAGTAAAACACTCTCATTTAGAAAAACTGCTGTTGTGGTATTCCACTCTTTGGGTTATGCTGCCATCTGGTGGTACACTTGCATGTTGCAGTTGCACAATAAAAGTTTATAATGTGCTTAGTAAAAGCGGAAATTATTGATTCCCAGGTTAGCAAGTTAAATGTGCATACTGTGGGAATGTAATCAGCAACCTGTATATGTGTGCCTGCTGTCTTTTTATTACTCAATGCAGCCCTGAACTATGCATTTTCCATTAGGTTCCCAGCTTTTGAATAAAACTGTGTTGTTGTTATCCTACACAAAATTAAATCTAATAAATGCACTCACGGATCTTTAGCACACAATGATTGCATTTAGATTGTCTATTTCATTTGCTTTTAACAATGCAATTTTTGTTCCATGTGATGATTATTTACAATTGCTTTATAAATAATCAACATGTCATTTTCTTGCCCATTTATTTATATTTTTATAGCAACACAACACCTTCTCTTTAATGTTATGTTGGTTAATAATATATTGTTATAGTTGTGGGTATTACAAGAATGCACTGGTCAGGAACTGCGAGCTGTATTTTTGTGAAGCTCTATAATACACTGACGCACTTTGCTGTGAGTTTTATACTGTACTGTGTGATCCATTAATGAGTACTATATACGCGTGTACAACCAACACATGCTAATCTATCTTTAATAGGGTTACCATTTGTCTCCTTTCCCCCTGACATGTCCTCTCTTCGAGGACTTAAATGCCCGTCTGGGTTATTTTAAAAAAAATTGACATAATGTGTGGGTTTGCGTGGAGTGGTTTTCTTTCTTCTTCACGATTTACATGCAGCATTAATCATTAACATGGTGCCTTGTTAATCGTTACAAAAAATGTTACTGGGAAAACCGCAGAGGCGTTGGCTCGGTAGATCAAAAAGAGTCCTCGGTGATGAGGGGTGGCATTTGATCTGGTAGCATATTGTGACCAAATCCAGGGCAGTCCTCTACCCACTGGAGAGGGAGGCAGGTATTGATAGGATTCAATCTTAACCACGATGAATGGGACAAAGGCTTGGATCCCAGTGTACACATCCTGGCTGACATCCTGAGTGAGCCTGTGTTTGAAGTCATGCTGAAAACGTGGTTCTGCTGGTGCCCTCAAAGCTTGTACCCCCAAACCTAGTATATCCACAGAGAAGGTCCATAGTCTATTGGGAGGAGGCGGGCCATTAGTTCTCTCCACGAACCCCAGTAACGGAGGGTTCTATCCCAGGGGCAAGTCCTGTGAGTGCAATGTCTGCTGGGGGCAAGCCCTGTGAGTGTAATGTCTGCTGGGGGAAGTCCTGTGAGTGCAATGTTTGCTGGGGGCAAGTCCTGTGAGTGCAATGTTTGCTGGGGGCAAGTCCTGTGAGTGCAATGGTTGCTGGGGGCAAAAAAAATAAAATAAAGTGCGGCCAAACTGCGGCCAAATCCAGGCATCTGCCCATTGCCCACTAATTTCTGGGGGCCCAAGGCAGCTGCCCCATGGGCCTCTGCTGCCCGTGTGACTGTCTCACATGGAGGCAGTCACAATCGGGTAGAAGCTGGCCAGGGACAGGGAGCTTTCTCCCTGATCCCTCCTCCTAGAGGTGCGGCTAGCGCTAGGAAAACGTCCTCCTTCCTGCAAATTAAATTAATTGAGCAGGGAGAAGGACCAATAGTAAAACCTTTTTTTATTTTTTATTAAAGTGTGTGTAAGTGTGTGTGTCAATGTGTGTGGGTGTGTCAATGTGTGTGTACTTCTCTTTCTGTGCAATTGTGTGTATTTCTCTGTGTGTGAGTCAATGTGTCTGTCTAAGTGTGACTGTGTGTCTAAGTATGTAAGGGTGTCTATAAGTGTGTATATTTCTGTGTGTATTTTGGTGTGTGTATAAGGTTGTCTCTGTAAGTGTATGAATGTGTTGTATAATGATAACTAAGTGTGTGCCTGTGTAAGTGTGTGTGTGTGTGACAGTGTGTATAAGGGTGTCTCTGTAAGAGTATGCATGCTGCATGTGTGTGTGTAATGATGATAAAGTGTGTGTCAGTGTAAGTGTGTGTGTGTAAGTGTGACTGTGTTTTTATGCGTGAGTGTGTAAGTGTGGCTATGTATGTGTGTAGGCAGGGCTGCTTTAAGTGCAAAATAATAACTTCCCAGGGCAAAAAAAATTCTGCAACCTCCCCCCCTTGATAGTTTATGAATTAATATGTGACATCGGACCCCGGCTTTTAGTCACATACATGGGCATCCGCAGAAATTTTTTCGGGGAGGGGCATCATTTTACCGTTATCATTTCTGCGCCGCGCCTCTTTTTTACAAGTTATCATGAAGTGGAGGAGCTTTGTCATTATCAGTGAAGGCATGCAAAGGGTTGATAAACCCTGCACCAGATACAGATCCACAGCACCAGATATAAACCAACCACACTAGATATATCCTCACTGCACCAAATATAGATCCACTGTGCCAGATATAGACCCACAACACCAGATATTAACCCACGGTACCAGCTAAAAACCCATGATACAAGATATAAACCACAGCACCAGATAAATATCCAGAGCTCTAGCTGGAACTCCACAGCAACAGATAGAACAACATAGCAAAGATATAACCCCATAGCACCAGATACAACACTATAGCACACAATATAACCCAACAGCACCAGATACAACACTATAGCACACAATATAACCCAACAGCACCAAACACAACACTATAGCACACAATATAACCCAACAGCACCAAACACAACACTATAGCACACAATATAACCCAACAGCACCAGACACAACACTATAGCACACAATATAACCCAACCAGGGCCGGCCTTAGGGGTGTGCAACCTCTGCGAGCCGGTAGAGGCACTGGATTGGGGAGATCAAAAGATCCCCCCTCACCAGCCCTCTGCTGGATCCGACGAGCGGGCGGAGCTAACCGCGGGCAGCAAGAGAAAGTGCTGCTCGGCTCCCCATGCTTGCATTAAGCATGGGGAGCCGAGCAGCACTTTCTCTTGCTGCCTGTGAAGCAGACGCTGCTCTGCTTCACAGGGTGGGGGCGGAGCTACACTGCTCAGCCGGTTAGCTCCGCCCCCTCCTTGGATCAACATTTGCAGGCAAAGGGAGGGGGGAGAGAAAGAAATAACAGGGGGAGAGAGATAGAGACAGAACAGGGGGAGGGGGGAGAGAGAGACAGAACAGGGGGAGGGGGGAGAGAGAGACAGAACAGGGGGAGGGGGAGAGAGAGACAGAACAGGGGGAGGGGTTAGAGTGAGAGAGACAGAACAGGGGAGGGGGGAGTGAGAGAGAGACAGAACGGGGGGGGGGGGAGAGAGACAGAACAGGGGGGGGGGGGAGAGACAGAACAGAGGGGGGGAGAGAGACAGAGGAGGGGGAGGAGAGAGACAGAACAGAGGGAGAGAGAAAACAGGTATGGGGGAGTTAGAGAGAGACAGACATGGCAAGGAAGAGGAAAGGGACACATACATAGGGGGGTGAAAGAGATGGGGGGTGAAAGACGGGGAGGGGGCACCACGGGGCAAGCCCGCACAGGCCGCCGCGGCCCTGAACCCAACAGCACTAGACACAACACTATAGCACACACAATATAACCCCTCAGCACCAGATACAACACTATAGCACACAATAAAACCTCTCAGCACCAGATACAACACTATAGCAAACAATATAACCCCTCAGCACCAGATACAACACTGTAGCACACAATATAAGCATACGGCAACAGATACAACACTATAGCACACAATATAACCCCACAGCACCAGACACAACACTATAGCACACAATATAACCCCTCAGCACCAGATACAACAATATAGCACACAATATAACCTCTCCGCACCAGATACAACACTATAGCACACAATATAACCCCTCAGCACCAGATACAACACTATAGCACACAATATAACCTTTCAGCACCAGATACAACACTATAGCACACAATATAACCTCTCAGCACCAGATATAACACAATAGCACACAATATAAGCATACAACAACAGATACAACACTATAGCACACAATATAACCCCACAGCAACAGATACAACACTATAGCAAACAATATAACCTCTCAGCCCCAGATACACTATAGCACACAATATAAACCAACAGCACCAGACACAACACTATAGCACACAATATAACCTCTCAGCACCAGATACAACACTATAGCACACAATATAACCCAACAGCACCAGACACAACACTATAGCACACAATATAACTCCACAGCACCAGATACAACACTATAGCACACTATATAAACACAAAGCAACAGATTCCCTAAACACCCAAATTTCTAAATCCATGACATTTCTTTATCTCTTTCCTCCTTTTTTATGTTTTATTCCTCCATGTTTTCCATCTCTTTCCCCATCATTTTATGTGTTTTATTCCTCCTTGTCAGTGACCTCTTTTCACCTACATTTTATCTTTTCTGCCCCATGTCACAATTTTGTCTGTATTCTGCTCCAATCAATCACCTCTTTTCATCCTCTATTATCTTTTCTGCCCCATGTCATCCCATTTTGTTTGCAATCTGCTTCCATCTATCACATCATTTTATCCTCCATTATATTTTCTGCCCCATCCACTTGTCACCATTTTTTTAAAGCTATTATAAGCTCTTCCTACCTATTACAGAGGCTCAGCTATGGTCTCTGAGTATCTTCCCCTGTTTCCTCCATGATGTTGCACTGCAGGCTCTCTTCTGTCAGTCATGCTGCCACATGGAGGGCTGAGGGGCGGGGCTATAACTTCATATCCCCGGGCACCCCTGTCATTGGCTCTCCGTGCAGCATGACTGACAGCTGCAGAGACCTGCACCAATGTGGATTGGAGACCAGTATTGCAGAGAGCAACAGCTTTGGGTGCCATCTCCTACCCCAGCAACTGGGGACAACTAGAGGCTGCACACTGAGTAAAAATAATAATAATTAAAAAAAATATATATATTTTTTAAAGGGGAATTGCAAAAATCCAGGGTGGGGGGGGGGGCGCAGAATTTTAGTCAGTAAGGGGCCCTGAAATTTCTGCTGGCATCCCTGGCTGGGGGTAAGTCCTGTGAGTGCAATGGTTGCTGGGGCAAGTCTTGTGAGTGCAATGGTTGCTGGGGGCAAAAAAAGCTTGGTAGTCTATTCTTATGATAATACTGAACTATAATTTGACCACTGAACAAAAATATGTACTCAGATAGACACTGCTTAATAATCTATAGTGTATAATATAGTTTATAATATATATATCTCAAACAATGTTAAAAATTTGTAAAATGTGTATGTAGAGGTATCTAAATATTACATTTCTTAAAAATATTCTATATTTAAAACATATAAAAGCCTCATTAATTTTAATAGATTGCATAATATGTCTACTAAAGCACACATCCTTGTCCCTGTTTGTTCTATGTGCCTCCATATATACATCCCAAAGTATGTTGTACTGTAAGCAGGGCCGGTGGAAGGATTTTTTGCTACACAGGCGAAAGTGCTTTTTGGTGCCCCCCCCCTAATCCCATGACTCTCCCTCTCCCCATATCTCTTATCTATCCTCCCTCACCCCATATTTCTTTCCGTCCCCATATCTCTTTCCCTCTCCCCATCTCTGTTCCCCCCCTCATCTTTTTTCTCACCCCTCTTCTGTTCTCTCCCCCTCCTACCCCATCTCTGTTCTCTCCCCCTCTTCCTCTGTTCTCCCCCATTTGTGTTTTCTCCCCCTCCTCTGTTCTCTCCCCACCTCCCCTGTTCTCTCCCCTTCTCTGTTGTCCCCCCTCCCCTGTTCTCTCCCCTTCAACCCCATCTCTGTTCTCTCCACCCTCCCCTGTTCACTCTCTCCCCTCCCCTGTTCTCTCCCCCCCATTATCTCTCCTCCCCCTCCCCTGTTCCCTCCCTCCCCCCCAGACAGACCCTGGGAGGGGCCAGATCTCCCTGGGTGTGAGGTCCGCCCCCTCCCCATGAAGCAGAGCAGTGTCTGCTTCACGGGAAGCCAAGCAGCATGAGCTCTGTAAGTGCTGCATGTGATTAGTGATGATGCAGGGCATTGGATTTCCCTGAACACTGCACTGCACTCATTAAGTAAGTGCACAATTTCCTTCTGCTTTAGACCAGATGCAGAAAGGAGGTCGGTTGGCCATCATGGCACCACACTATAACTATATAAATATATATTGTAATCAGGTATCTTCTGTTTTTAGAAGTTGGGACACAGTTTTTATCAATGATTTTAGACTAGTGTAGGATTTCATGGTATCTGGAAGATTGTTCCATAAACATTGTTATTGTTTGACGCAGCTGAAGAGATCACTAAATGCTAGTAATTTTCGTATCTCTCTTATCTCTGAGGATTCTCCTATAGTATGATGATGAACCTTTTTGGGGCCGATTGCCCAATTTTCTGCATAACCCAAGATGCAGACCCAGTGGAGTACTGAGGGGGGCGGGGCGGCCCGCCCCGGGTGCCACTGACTAGGGGGTGCCATCAGTGCTGCCGGCAGCCCCCCCCCCCACGCTGCTTACCTTTTTTTTTTTTTTCAGGCGGCCGAATCCCCTGGATGCGACTGCCGAGTAAAAAAAACAAAAATCACAGCGACCGAATGTGATGATACGTCACATCCAGCGATTGTGTTTCCCTCCTCCGTGCAGGAGGGAAGACTGCACGGAGGAGGCGTCCGTCCGGGAGCACAGAGCAGCTTCGGTAAGTGATGGGGAAGGGGGGGAGGAGGGTGGTTTGAAATGAGTACAATTTTCCTGGGCTCTGAGTGGCACAATATTACGGGGCATCTGACTAGCACACTATTACTGGGCACTGACTGGCACAATATTACTGGCCATTTGACTGGCACACTATTACTGGGCACTGACTGGCACAATATTACTGGGCACTGACTGGCACACTATTACTGGGCACTGACTGGCACACTATTACTGGGCACCTACTGGCACACTATTACTGGGCACTGATTGGCACACTATTACTGGGCACTGACTGGCACACTTTTACTGGGCACTGACTGGCACACTATTACTGGGCACTGACTGGCACACTATTACTGGGCACTGACTGGCACAATATTACTGGGCTCTGAGTGGCACAATATTCCTGGGCTCTGACTGGCACAATATTACTGGGCACTGACTGGCACAATATTACTGGGTACTGACTGGCACACTATTACTGGGCACTGACTGGCACAATATTACTGGGCACTGACTGGCACTATATTACTGGGCTCTGAGTGGCACAATATTCCTGGGCTCTGACTAGCACAATATTACTGGGCACTGAATGGCGCACCATTACTGGGCACTGACTGGCACACTATTACTGGGCACTGACTGGCACAATATTGCTGGGCACTGACTGGCACACTATTACTGGGCACTGACTGGCACAATATTACTGTGCTCTGAGTGGCACAATATTCCTGGGCTCTGACTGGCACAATATTACTGGGCACTGACTGGTACACTATTACTGGGCACTGACTGGCACAATATTACTGGGCACTGGCTGGCACACTATTCCTGGGCTGTGACTGGCACAATATTACTGGGCACTGACTGGCACACTATTACTGGGCACTGACTGGCACACTATTACTGGGCTCTGACTGTTACAATATTCCTGTGCACAGACTGGCACACTATTACTGGGTTCTGTGTGGCACTATATTCCTGGGCTCTGACTGGCACACTATTACTGGGCTCTGAGTGGCACAATATTCCTGGGCTCTGGCTGGCACAATATTACTGGGTTCTGGCTGGCACAATATTACTGGGCTCTGAGTGGCACAATATTCCTGGGCTCTGAATGGCGCAATATTACTGGGTTCTGACTGGAACAATATTACTGGGCTCTGACTGGCACACTATTACTGGGCTCTGACTGGCACAATATTACTGGGTTCTGACTGGCACAATATTACTCTGTCTGACTGGCACAATATTACTGGGTTCTGACTGGCACAATATTACTCTGTCTGACTGGCACACTATTACTGGGCTCTGAGTGGCACACTATTACTGGGTTCTGACTGGCACAATATTACAGGCATCTGACTTGCACACTATTACTGGGCTCTGACTGACACAATATTCCTGGTATCTGACTGGCACAATATTACTGGGCTCTGAGTGGCACAATATTACTGGTATCTGACTAGCACACTATTCCTGGTATCTATAATTGTACAATTTTGTAAAAAAGGAGGGAAGACTGCACGGAGGAGGCGTCCGTCCGGAGCACAGAGCAGCTTCGGTAAGTGATGGGGAAGGGGGGGGAGGAGGGTGGTTTGGAACGAGCACAATTTTCCTGGGCTCTGACTGGCACACTATTACTGGGCACTGACTGGCACAATATTACTGGGCATTTGACTGGCACACTATTACTGGGCACTGACTGGCACAATATTGCTGGGCACTGACTGGCACACTATTACTGGGCACTGACTGGCACAATATTACTGGGCACTGACTGGCACACTATTACTGGGCACCTACTGGCACACTTTTACTGGGCACTGACTGGCACACTATTACTGGGCACTGACTGGCACAATATTACTGGGCACTGACTGGCACTATATTACTGGGTTCTGAGTGGCACAATATTGCTGGGCACTGAATGGCACACTATTACTGGGCACTGACTGGCACACTATTATTGGGCACTGACTGGCACAATATTACTGGGCACTGACTGGCACACTATTACTGGGCACTGACTGGCACACTATTATTGGGCACTGACTGGCACAATATTACTGGGCACTGACTGGCACACTATTACTGGGCACTGACTGGCACAATATTACTGGGCACTGACTGGCACTATATTACTGGGCTCTGAGTGGCACAATATTCCTGGGCTCTGACTGGCACAATATTACTGGGCACTGACTGGCACACTATTACTGGGCACTGACTGGCACAATATTACTGGGCACTGACTGGCACACTATTACTGGGCACTGACTGGCACACTATTACTGGGCACTGACTGGCACAATATTACTGTGCTCTGAGTGGCACAATATTCCTGGGCTCTGACTGGCACAATATTACTGGGCACTGACTGGTACACTATTACTGGGCACTGACTGGCACAATATTCCTGGGCTCTGACTGGCACAATATTACTGGGCACTGACTGGCACACTATTCCTGGGCTCTGACTGGCACAATATTACTGGGCACTGACTGGCACACTATTACTGGGCACTGACTGGCACACTATTACTGGGCTCTGACTGGCACACTATTACTGGGCTCTGACTGTTACAATATTCCTGGGCACAGACTGGCACACTATTACTGGGTTCTGTGTGGCACTATATTCCTGGGCTCTGACTGGCACACTATTACTGGGCTCTGAGTGGCACAATATTCCTAGGCTCTGGCTGGCACAATATTACTGGGTTCTGGCTGGCACAATATTACTGGGCTCTGAGTGGCACAATATTCCTGGGCTCTGAATGGCACAATATTACTGGGTTCTGACTGGCACAATATTACTGGGCTCTGACTGGCACACTATTACTGGGCTCTGACTGGCACAATATTACTGGGTTCTGACTGGCACACTATTACTCTGTCTGACTGGCACACTATTACTGGGCTCTGACTGGCACAATATTACTCTGTCTGACTGGCACACTATTACTGGGCTCTGATTGGCACACTATTACTGGGTTCTGACTGGCACAA
The DNA here is from genome assembly GCA_036172795.1 of Pelodytes ibericus. Taxonomy (NCBI): domain Eukaryota; kingdom Metazoa; phylum Chordata; class Amphibia; order Anura; family Pelodytidae; genus Pelodytes; species Pelodytes ibericus. The sequence goes on along the minus strand of CM069862.1, from coordinate 47,204,950 downwards.
TATTACAGGCATCTGACTGGCACACTATTACTGGGCTCTGACTGACACAATATTCCTGGTATCTGACTGGCACAATATTACTGGGCTCTGAGTGGCACAATATTACTGGTATCTGACTAGCACACTATTCCTGGTATCTATAATTGTACAATTTTGTAAAAAAATTGTAGGTGCTTTCTTACATTTTTAGTATGGGGGGGGGATTGTGCCACACTCAGGGTCCGCCCCGGGTGCCAAATGCTCTAGGTACGCCCCTGTGCAGACCTCAAAGTGCCAACACTGCAGACAATACATGTATACACACACTTACATGCACACGTGCAGTACATGCATACACACTTACATACGCTTTAATATTGATTGGGCAAGAATTTTCTTGGATCTCCAGGACCGTCCCCCATGACACACAATATGGAAGTGCTCTCTAATATCCTGGTATACTTTTGTAATATAGGTACAGAGTACCCTTACTGTAGTGTATAAAATGTGTATAATAAGTGCATAAATGTACATAATAGGAGGGATATGATAGAAACATTTAAATACATAACGGTAATCAGTAAAGGAGGAAAATGTATTTAAAAGAAGAAAAACTACCACAACTAGAGGACATAGTCTTAAATTAGAGGGGAAAATATTTAAAAGTAATATCAGGAAGTATTACCTTACTGAGATGGTAGTGAATGTATGGAAAAGCCTTGCAGTGGAAGTGGTAGAGGTACACACAGTGAAGGAGTTTAAGCATGATAGGCACAAGGCTATCCTTGATATAAGATAAGGCCAGGGACTAATAAATGTATTTAGAAAATTGGTCAGACTAGATGGGCCAAATGGTTCTTATTGGCCAACACATTCTATGTTTCTAATTGCAGTGAATAAAATCTATGTATGGAACAAAATTAATATATGGCTGAAAAAATGTATACCTTGTTAATAAGCAATAATGCAGTAAAATAACTCAGTGCCCATATTTCAAAAGGATACAATTTGTCCATTAATATACCACTCTTAGTTTGTCCATTACTATGCCACAGCGAGTTTGCCCATTAATATGCCACTGTTAGTTTGTCCAATAATATGCCATCTAGTTTTCCCATTAATATACCACTGTTAGTTTGTCCATTAATATGCCACAGTCAGTTTGCCCATTAATATGCCACTGTTAGTTTGTCCATTAATATGCCACAGCCAGTTTGCCAATTAATGCGCCATTGTCAGTTTGCTGTTCTCCTCCTCATAGTCATCCCTCCTGCATACAACATACAGGAAGATGGAAATAATAGCTGGATATGGCTTGTAGTCATATCCGATGGCAATGACAGCAAGCCAGACTGCATCTGTTGGATGTGGGTAGCCAACCATTGCCCGCATCCCTGTCTCCATGTGAGACACCACATGGACAGCGGACCCATGCTGCCAGTAGTAGACCTGCTTTGGGTCCCCCAGGAATGACTGGGCCCCGTTTGCCCCACATTGAAAGACGACCTTGATACTCCCACACATACAATAGATGCATGCAGACTTACATACTCATACACACACACACACATACAATACAATCCTCTCTTTATTGAGTAGATGCTTTAATGTATTTCTACATTTATATATTATACCGTATTTGCTCGATTATAAGACAACCCTGATTTTAAGACGACCCCCCCAAATTTGTAAATTCCTTTAGGAAAAAAACTAAAAGCCTGATTATAAGACTACCCTATAGGAAAAAAGTTTAACTTGTATGTATGTAAATTGATTTTTAATATTTAATAAAAACTTTATATAATACAAATGCATTTATGTGCCAATGCGGCCTCTCTCCCCCTCCCCCAGCTGTCTCTTCCCCCCCCAGCGTTGTCTCTCTCTCCCCCCAAAACATCTCTCTCTTCCCCCTTCCTCTGGTCTCTATCTATCCCCCCCTCCCCTTGTATGTGTCTCCCCCCTCCCTCCCCTTGTCTGTCTGTGTCCCCCCCCTCTCCCCTTTTCTCTCTCCCCCCCTCCCCTTGTCTGTCTGTGTCCTCCCCCCTCCCCCTCCCTTTGTCTCTCTCTATCCCCCCCCCTCCCCTTGTCTGTCTCTGTCTCCCCCCCCCTCCCTCCCCCTTACCTGGTTTCGTTCCCTGGTGGCTAGTGGGGGCAGCCGGGGGATGTCTGCACGATACGTGCAGACATCCTCCATGCTGCCCGACACGGCAGTCTATTATGACAGACAGCTGGTCCGTCATAATAGACTGCCGTGTCGGGCAGCATGGAGGATGTCTGCACGTATCGTGCAGACATCCCCCAGCTGCCCGATTCTCCCTGGTGGCTAGTGGGGCAGCAGAGGATGTCTGCGCGATGAGCGCAGACCTCCCCTGCTGCTGCCCGGCACGCTCGCCGGGACTTCTGTGACGAAGCCGGGCATAAATTCACTTAAAATGTTAAATGCCCGGCCCATAGACACTGTCACGAACATGGCTATTGGCCCAGCTGAGAGAGTGTGGGAGTGAAAGGGTTAATGACACCAGATCCCTGGTTATCTGCTGCTAGTCCCAGCAACCACTAAATTATCCCCTGTAATTCACTATCACCTTTGTACACTATTTGCTGCCACCACCAAGACTTTATATCTGGGTGTCTTCGGTTACCCCAAACACAGTGCAATATAGTATCCCAACTAGTGTTGAGCGAACCCGAACCGCACTGTTCGGGTTCGTACCGAACATTACGGTTTTTGGACCCCGGACCCGAACACGGACATTTCACTGTATGTTCAGGTTGGAGTTCGGGTTCGGCGATTACATTGTATGTAATGCTACTGGCTTTCTATAAACCGAAATAGAGTACCCATTCATACGAATATTTCAATTGACCTATTTGTATGAATGGGGACTCTTTTTCGGTTTATAGAAAGCCCATAGCATTACATGTATTCCATAAACCGAAAGTCTATAAACCGAAAGACATTCGGTTTATAGACTTTCGGTTTATGTAATACATGTAATGCTATTGCTATTCTATAAACCAAAATAGAGTCCCCATTCATACAAATAGGTCAATTGACCTATTCGTATGAATGGGGACTCTATTTCGGTTTATAGACTTTCGGTTTATGGAATACATGTAATGCTATTTGCTTTCTATAAACCGAAATAGAGTCCCTATTCTTCTATTTTCGTGTCATGTACTGTATAACACCATTATTTTGTTAGGATCACATTCCTTATATTTTTGGGAGTATTTAGACATCAAACATTTTTAACTGTTTATATAGCTCACTATATAATTTGCCAACTACTGGTAGATCCCCATCCCATGTCAGAAGCTTTCTACAAGGATTGGGACTTCCTAGGATCTCGGACGAGAAATTAGCAGATCTCAATCAGCCAATATCAGAAGACGAATTAAATCTAGCCATACGATGTATTAAAAAAGGGAAAGCCCCTGGTCCAGATGGACTATCAGCGAAGTTCTACTCAACACTCCAACCAGAGATCTCACCTTTACTTGCCAGGGTTTTTAGGGAGGCAACTCAAAAGGGATCTTTCTATCCAGAGATCTTGGAAGCAACTATTTTTCCAATTCTTAAGCCGGGCAAGGACCCCTCTCTTATCCCCAACTACCGCCCGATATCTTTGATAAACTTAGACATCAAGCTGTTCTCTGGGATTCTGGCGGATAGACTGGGGAAGGCTATACCAGATCTGATCCATCCAGATCAGACGGGATTTATCCATAATCGCTCAGGAGAGGATACCACTAGAAGAGTTTTGAATCTGTTGCACAGGGCTAAACAGGGTACGGCACCTACGGTGTTCCTTGCCCTCGATGCCGAGAAGGCATTTGACAGAGTAGACTGGGTGTTTCTGACAGAAACACTTGCGGCATTTGGAATCTCTGGCCCCTTTATGAACAACACAATGTCCCTATACTCGGCACCGAGGGCAAGGATCTCAGGACCATCATTTAGCTCAGACCACTTCAATATAAAAAATGGCACCAGACAGGGCTGCCCACTGGCGCCACTTCTGTACGCCCTGAGTATCGAACCTTTGGCAGCTATGATCAGAAACTCAACGTCCATTAGGGGAATGAAGGTAGGATATAAAGAATATAAAATCTCCCTATATGCGGATGATATATTACTTACTCTGACATCACCAGAAATTTCAATTCCACAGGCACTATCCGTGATTGATAAATATAGCTCTCTCTCAAATTATAAAATAAATCTTAATAAAACCCAGGCATTAACATTCTGCCTCTCCCAGATACACCTGCAAGAGCTGTCAAGGGTTGGAGACATTAAATGGAATAACAAGATAATGAACTATCTGGGCATCCAAATTTTTCAAGATCTCAGACAAACACTCTATCATAATTATGAGACACTGACCCAGGATCTCAAAACTCTCTTACTGAGCTGGAAAGGGCTAGAAATGACATGGATGGGTCGCTTAAACCTACTTAAAGCTTATATAGTTCCTAAGGTACTCTTTCTGATGAGAGCGATACCGATAAGGGCTCCCACAACATTCCTGAAACAACTGAGCACAATATTTTCTGCTTATGTGTATAACTCTAAAAAACCTAGAATAGCCAATAGTACCCTAAGACGAAGCATAAAAAAGGGAGGGCTAGGCTTTCCAGATCTCTACAGACTCCAGAATGTGTGTCAATTTACCAACTTTCTAGCATGGAAACATAAATCAATACATAACACACCCTGGCTCCAGATTGAAACTTCAGAAGTCCCAAAATTAAACCTATATTTTCTATTCTGGAGTTCACGTACGGCTTTTAATAAACTCAAAATTACAAACCCTATAGTTTTAGACGTGACTAGAGGGATGTTTAAATTCAAGAAATTATTCTCTCCCGAGCAGGGTATTACTAGTCTGGCCCCAGTGGGAGCTTTAACAACTGGGATTAGCAATTTGAACATCAATAAATGGCTATCACTGGGTCTAGTCGAGATCTCGGATATATTATCTAACAATAAAATATCCACCTTCATTGAGCTACAGGAAGCAACTAACTTACCGTCCTATGAATACCTAACCTACCTCAGAATAAGGAGTTACATCTCATCTAACCCACTGATAAAAGTTACCCCCTTAGATGAATTTCTTCATAGTGTGAATAAAACCAAGAACATATCTAAATTACAACTGTTACTTGGAAAATTATTCACTCAGGAAAAAATTACTTCAATTAATCATTGGGAGTCAGATATGGGCGAATCATTCTCTGAGGAAACATGGAATAACGCGTGCCAAAATACTAGAAAAGCTATACATGGGATAAAATTACAGGAGTTATACTATAAGACACTCTATAGATGGCATTATGTACCTACTAGACTTAATAAGTTCTCTCCCGATAATTCACGTTTATGTTGGAGATGCGGTAGGGAGGAAGGTACCCAGTTCCACATATGGTGGTCCTGTGACCGATTAAAACACATAATAAATAATCTCGGTCAAGTACTAAACTATATTCAACAACACAACACTACATTATCCCCACAAGTGTTTCTATTCCATTTTAATACGGGCCGCGGAAGATCCCCGAAACAGATCCTCTTGATTAATATCTTAATGGCAGTTAAAATTCTTTTGGCTCGACGCTGGAAGAGCCAGGAAGTACCCTCTTGGCTGGAGGCGGAGAAACAAATAGAATCGCAACTTACAGCCGAGGGGGTCTTCTACGAGTCTAGAGATATGAGAAAAACATCTAGGGAAATTTGGGACTTGTGGGGAGAAGTCAAGGCTTATCTTCCTGGGAGTATTTCTGTTTGATTCTGCCTGGGGGTGGGGTGGGGAGGGGGTACAGGGGACGAGCGCCGGTTTAATTGGGGGGGGAAGGGGGAGAAGAAAAGGGAAAGATATTTTTTATATTATATATTTTATTTTTATTTTTTTTTCTTCTTTTTCCCCCCTTCTTCCTTTTCTTTATCCTTTTCTCTTCTCTCTTTTATTGTGTATGCATGTTCTTGGTTCTTTTTTTTTTTTTTTTTTTCTCTCTCTCTCTTTTTCTCCCCCAGTAAATGAGGGATGATGATTGGGATATGCTGTTGAATTAAGATTGAATCTCTTCATATTTTTGTACTAACTCATCCCTAAACGGAACTTAACGCAAATGTCAGTAGTCTATGTATGTCTATGTTTGTGCACATGTGTATGTTTTATATAATTAACTTGAAAATCAAATTAAAGAAATATATATAAAAAAAAAAAAACATTTTTAACTGTTTGGAAAGTAATCATTCTTGGTTCTCTTGACAGTAACAAATTCCACTGGGTACCAAACAAAATGATACACCCTGGACAGTCTGACTATATATTTATACTGGACCCTCTCACAATATATACATGTGTTCACCATATTTCATATTTTGTGTTTGTCCTCTGATTCCCATAAAGTCAGAGCACATGCTTCAATACCTTTTATCCAGCTCTGGTGATGGGTATCTACTACTTACATTTTATGGCTTAGGCCTGGTGTTAGATCAAAGCAAATTATATGAATGCCAACTCATGCTTTGGCATGACAGACACACCTTCACCAACTCCAAAATCAAAAGCATCCCCTTTTTGACTGTTTGAAATTTTGGGAGGTATTATAAATGTGTGTATGACGTGTAAGGGTGAGTACACCGGTCAGCCATAACATTATAACAACTGACATGTGCAGACAGTGTGATGCTTTGGGAAATGTTCTGCTGGGGAACGTTGGGTCATGTTACATTGCCACATACCACCTATCTAAACATTGTTGCAGACCATGTACACCCTTTAATGGAAAAGGTACTATCTGATGGCATTGGCCTCTTTCAACAGGGTAATGGACCCTACCACAAAGTATAAATGGTTCAGGACTTGGCCTCCAGCTTCCCCAGATCTCATTCCAACCGAGCATCTGTGTGATGTGCTGGACAAACAAGTCCGACGCAAGGACTTAAAGGATCTTCTGCTTATGCTTGGTGCCAGATACCATAGTATACCTTTAGAGGTCTAGCCCTCTAGTGGAGTCCATGCCTCGACGGGTCAGGTCTATTTTGGCAGCAAAAGGGGACCTACACAATATTAGGCAGGTGGTCATAATGTTATGGCTGATCGGTGAACATGTAAAAAAAAGTAAAACTGGTTGTTTTAACCCTTTAGTGACAGGACTGTTTTAAAACACTCCTGATTGCTCCATGGAGTGATTGTGGTCCCCTAGGGGCCACATGTTGGTATTTCTTGATCCCTAGATATCGAGGCATCATAGCAACACTGGCTTAGCAGAGTCAGTGATAGTTGGTTACTGGCTATGCAGGTTTCACTATGACGTACCTGGAATGTGCACTGTAGCGAAGGATTTAAATATCTTAAATTAAAGGAACTCTGTTATCATGGAGCATTGCAAAAGCAACTATCTATCTGTTGTAATACATGTAAATATAGATATCCAAAGGTAGTAAAGCGCAAGTAAAAGAAGAGCCATACATATATTATGCAGAAATCAACATGTAAGCAGCCAAATTTCTGGGAGTATACATCCAAGGTGGAGTTGGGATGTTGGTTTTGTGTGCTGGAAAGCAATGCTTCGAGATTGAGGAAACAGTGATGTGGTCAAGTGCACCCTGCAGAGACCTCACTGTGCTTCAGGTATTATTTGATTTATTGGAAGGTGGATAATGGAGGCAAGACACAGAATGCACCATGGTGGACATGAGGTATAGGTCTGGGCAGCAGAACAGGTATACTGTATGAGTGAGTTAATAACTTGTCAAACCTAAAAATACTCCAACATAGCAGCACAAATGCCATTTTGCAGAACATTCAGCGTCCCATTAAAAATAACAATTTATTAATGTGGGTTCCCCATTCAGGAAGACTCTGCCAATATCTTCAACATGTATTTGTGCACACCTCAACAATGTGGTCTTTTAGCCCCTAAGCAAGCCAACAAACTGTAACGCAAGGAGTCCAGGTGGTACAGACCCTGAGTGCCCAAGATCAGGAGCTACATTGCAGGGATGGAGACACAGGGCCTGGTGCTGGGGAACTGCATTTATCCAGTAGCTTGGGGCTCCAGATTTATGCAGCCACGTACCAGGGCCCCGTGTAAGCAGCTGCTGTATCTAGGTTACAAGACTAGGACGGACAAGCAGAGCTAAAACGGAAAAGCAACTTAGGGAAAACAGAACTGAAATACAGATTGCAGGGCTACAGGACAGAGGCAAAACATAAGCAAGATAAAGCAGAAACCAAACTAAATATAAATAATACAAGGCACAGGGTTTCAGAAAATAACATAGGGATAATGCAGGGCACAGGCAGAGAGTACATACAGAACTTAAAGGGACATGCAGATATATAGCTAAAACTACATACAGAGAACAGGACTAAAGACCACAAGATAAACATATAAAGGAACAAACATTAATACAGGAACTAGCCTAACACTACCGATGATAAAATGGTGGTGACTTGGTTCACCTATTGGCCAATTAGAAGATAGCTTGCCAGCTATGTCAAGGTACCCCAAATTAGGCAAGTCCCTAACTAACTAAGACATAATATTAGTAAATGAATGACATGATCTTACAGAATAACATTGCACACACACACAATACCTGTAGACTTCTGCAAAGGACTGAACAGAAACTGATGTGGTTTAAATAGTAGTAAACTAACAAGGTAGAGGGAATCAGAGAAAGCCTGGAATGAAACATAAAGACAGGCAGAAAGGAAAACATAACAGGCTTGAATACAAGGCAGGACAGGATACAAGGCAGGAATACAAGGCAGGACAGGAATAAGCAGACATAATAAACAAGAAATCAAAGCAAGAATGATACAGAAATGACTGGATATAGCCTAGATGAGCCTGCACAAGGGTGCATGGTTACTCAAAACTATGCATATAAAAAACTACGTAACTCTCAAAAAACCCAACAAACATATATATCCCTGTACTCAGGAGATGTTGCTGAACACATATTGAGTTTGGCAGTGATAAATAACAGGATATGTAAATTCATGCCTGAATTACAATGTATGTGAAAAACCCCACAAACAATTGCTACCCAAAACGTTTAAAAAGGTTGGAGGTAAAATGAGTGCATGGAAAGTGTTAAAATAGCACCGTTTGGAATACCATAGGGTGTCTAGTTTTCAAAATATATGATGGGGGTAAAATACATTGGCAGGCTTCCAAAGGTCCAAAATGGAAAATGGGCAAGGTTGATTAAATGTCAAAATTTCAAGTAGGAAATCAGAAAAAATAATCAATTTTTTTTTATAGAAACATAGAATGTGTCGGCAGATAAGAACCATTCGGTCCATCTAGTCTGCCCAAATTTTGCTAATTTTGGCAAAGGTTGGTGGTAAAATGGCTAGATGAAAAGTGTCACAATACCATAAGTTAAATGCCCTGAGTTTTCTAGTTTTTAAAAATACGTACATGTGGGGATGGATTCCTGGATTCATGACTGATATCAATATAATGTTACTATTGCTAATTTAAAAAAAAAAGATTTTGAAATAGCATTGCGCTACTTGCACTTATTGCCCTGTACAAAAACAAAACATAAAAGGTGGGCTATTTCTAAACTCAGGACAAATATTAGAATCTATTTAGATGGGTTTTTTTACAAGTTAGAATAACGTTTTTTTTTAAATTTCCCCATAATTTATTCATTTTTATACAAAATCATATGATATGATCAAAATAATGGTATCAGGAGAAAGCCCTTTTTTTGCCGATAAAACCAATTTACAATTTGTCGGGGTACGGTAAATGAGAAAGAAGAAAAACACAAACACTGCAGAAATTTTAAAACCGCATCTGTCACCAATATCAAAAGATCTTAATAAGTTAAACACTTATAGTGCTCCCCAAATCACAATATACACTCCTGGTAAATAAACCATAAACAGTGTATCAAAAATACACATGGGATATACATCTCATTTCTAAAATGTATTATAAGATAATTCCAGGTGTATCGCATACACTTAACAAATATAAAACAAATCTAATGGCGAAATGTTATGCTCTTCAAGTTTTACAATTCTCCTTTCCATGTTAATTACATGTTACTTTGATAGGATAACCCCCCTGGAGAGCTAGTAATTGAGTACTGGCCTCACCATTTTTCTTTTAATTTTAATGGAAACTACCCATTAATTTGACAAATATTTGATGGATGCATATTTTAGTGTTGCATTAAATGTTAAAGTAAAAAAACAAGTGAAACCAAAACATACACATTTGTAATAATATCTTTTCATAACATATATTTTGTGGTTCTTTAGAATAGTTGGGTAAGACTAAGCCGAAGAGTAAGCCAAAATGTCCACATTTTCCTTAGTGGCTATTATATTGCCTCTACAGAACACTTTTAAATAATGTTCCAGTCTTTCAGACGTACTCTACATTTAATGACTGTGATTTATTTACCCACATAGACCAAACCACATAAACATCTTAAAACACATTTCAAATCCATTTCCACATGTAAAAAATACCGATTTTGGTGGTGTTCTGTTAGAGATCAGTCTTAACTACCTTGGCCACCAAATTGCATGGATGGCAATTTGATTAATGCCAAGTACCATTTTCCAGATATGTATTTTATTTTTTTCAGATTTCATTAACTTCATTACTGTCATTAGCGTGTGTGTGTCAGTGTCAAATTTTCCAGACGGCCACTGTGTTCTTTGTTGTGCATCATAATATTAATATTAAAAAGTTTAATATGGAAATTATTGCAGAAATTACATGTGAAAATATCCAACTGTGCTACAAATATTTTTTTTGGGAGAGTAACTACAGGGTTTTGTATTTAGTGAAGAAGAAGAAGCAAAGAAATAAAAAAAATGCACACCCCAAAATAATAACTATAATAAAAAAATATTTAACCTATTTGCGTTGGATGGAGCTTTGGTCCTTAATGAGTCCTTTTTCTCCTGGTCTCGATCACATAGTGGCAGAGACCCAATTTGGGTCTCTACAGACCCGGTTGGTCCTTGTTGAATAGCCTCGATACTTGGTGACTTCACATGTGATGTCATGGAGGTGTGCACGAACACAGAATGTCAGGCACGAAAGGCTTCAATGAAATGTAGCTGACGCTCACCTTATATCGTATGAACACCTACAATGTTGACTGGGAGAACCTACCCTCTGGAGATTGAAGATTCTTGCATTTTCTCATTCAAGGTGCTGTTATATTTTATGTTTGTGAGTGTAATATTTACCACCATTTGTGTTGTTTTTATGTGTTTACTCTATACAGTTGCAGGACAGATACTGTCTGATATATTTTACTGAAGATATTATCTCATACATATCAAAGATTTTATATCATTTTATTTTTTTCCCCATTTTTTTGTGCACAACTTCACCTGGTGGGGACGCCATTTTATTTCTCTATAGCACACCTATACCTCCCAGGCACTGGAGAATGAATCCTGTTGTGCTGCCGAGCTCTTTCTTTGTCTGAAAAGCTTGACAGAGCTAGAGCTCAGTGATACAAAATTATGACTTTTCTGTGCAAAGTTAGACAGTGGTGAGGCATGCATATTAAATGCCACTTTATTCCATGCAGTTTTCTTAATTTTGTAATGTCTATGTGCAAAAAAGTTAAAAGTGCATAAATACACATTATTTTCCACAGTGAGTAATTTCGTTTTTGCATATTGACTTTATGTTTAGAATGTGGCAGACGTTCTATTTACAAAGGGAATTGCTGTTTATGGTAAAGACGACTGCAGGGCAGAGTGCCATGGAATTAGAGAGGCCTGGTAATCAGCCTTAGTTTAGGTTGATTTATGTTGCGGCTTATGGTCAAGAAGGTGCTCAAACTGTTTGGCTTCCAGCTATGTTAGACTGCTAAGAGACAAGCATTTTGCTGGAGGTACATCAATAAACTAAACAGGAAATTTTCAGGCAAGATCATGTTTACACTACTTATAAACAAATGCGCAATACCTGCACATATCAGACGAAACCTGCCAAGTGAAACTTTTTCACAAACAAGTTGAAAAGTAATTTATCCAATCTGACCAATTTCTTCAACATTCTTAAACATTCTATATGTGTTAATTAATAATCCTCTCTCAACTAGGGTAGTAACCCAGTCGGTAAAACATTGGCTTGAGACCAAGGTTAAGTCTATGGAGGCAATAGCATGGTCTGTATTTATTTAAAGAAAATGTGGCACCTTTTCTTAAAAAAATATACCAGCTTTGCTATTTCTTACATAGGTTTTGTATTGACTTCAAGCCAATCTTTTACTGGCCTGCTGGTAAAACACTGCATGTGTGGCAGGCCTACTCTTAACCTATCACTATAAAAATGCACAATGAGTAATGCAGCGGCTTTGCATCAGTAAGTGATGCCAGGTCCTCCAACAAATTTTGGGGCCCCTTACAGACCAAAGGACATGCCCCTTCACACACATTGCTGGCCTAAAAATTACCCCAGCACCCTGGGACATGTCCCATCACCACACTGCACTCCTAGGACTTATCGCAGCACCCCAGGACATATCCCATCACCCACATTGCACACCCAGGACTTACCACAGCATCCAAGGACATGCCCCATCACCACACTGCACTCCCAGGACATGCCCTATCGCCACATTGCACTCCCAAGACTTATACCTTCCATCAACCACAGCTCCCTGGTGTCTAGTGGCAGGCAGCATGGTGTATGCGCTACCATGCTGCCTCTTGTGCTCCCCCTGTGGTGTGACATTACGTGACCCCCAGTGCTCTGGCGTCAGGCATGCGTGGGGAGTGTGAGAGGTAGCTTTGGAACATGCTTGTGCATCCAGGCAGCTCACAGACTACATGCTGCCTGCTCACCAGAACACCGCTGAGGGGATTTCTTCTTTTTTTTTATGAGGGCCCTCAGCAGTCCCTTGAAGGCCACGGGGCCCATGACAGGTTTATTGCCTGTCACCTCATGGTGGCCACCCTGGGTAATGCATCCAATAAATGTTTTGTTGAATGATGAATATGTCATGTTGACACTAGTACTATCCAGATACCCACAATTTCAGAATGGCCCAGAAAGTTCAAATTTATGCTGATAATTGCAATAACTGAGCATCTCCTTAATGTAAACAATGAGATTATGATCTGTGGCATGTTATTGGCTATGGTGTATAGCTGCCCATCATAGTAAACTACAAATATATGCCATTTCTCTAATGCAAGTACACTACCCATATCAGCTATATTTGTTAATGCCCACTTTTGTATAATGACTTGCTTCATGGTTCTAAGGTTGTCCACTCTAAATGTTGCTACTGGGGACTACTAAACCTAGGCTATCTATTTTGTTTACTTACTATATTTTTTCTAATGTGGTTAGCATCGTGACCATGTTATATCTTATGTGATGCTTGGACTACAGCCCTCTAGGCCAAGCCATGTATTTTGACATTTACCAGTAGTCTTTTATGCCCTTCCCTAGCCTTCACTCTGCTAAAGGACATCACTGGATATGGTATGACATCATAACCCAAGGTCTTCTTCAGTCTTCTTTGTCATAGCACCTTGAGAGAGCAGTAACAGATTTAGATTGGAGCAGGCATAGCCCACTCAGAAAATACTTATGGTAGTAATCATATAGCTTGCACTGTAGTAAAAAAATGGGCAAAAAAGACCAACCAGCCCCAGGATAGGGGGAGGAAACTCCAAGGAGCCAGGCTGGCCCGCCCAGGCCTGATGGTAGCAGCACCTACAGACATAGCGAACATGTTTTCATTGCTTTAAAATTACATAATAATTATATTAACAATTAATGGAATTGTATTTAAACCTTCAAATATGACCTTCTCATATACTATGATTTGATGTTTAAAATGCAGGATGAAGAGGGGTGGGTAGAATTTAAAAACAAATATGTATGTGAAACAAATTACTAGCACACGTGCCAGTGAGGGAATGAAATGCAAATTATACAATGGTGGTGACGACACATCGTAATAAAGAAGTCCATTACAAAGTCAAGATACTGTACTGAAATCCATAAGAACAGAGCTTCCTCTTCACACTTGGGATGCTCTAGACTGAACATTCACAAGGTTTGTATTATAATGGTATGAACATTTACACAGTTATTATATGGGTCACTGTAATATGTAATAAAATAAAAATGTAGGTTTATAAACTATGCACAACATCAGCATGGTTTTTAAAAGACGTATGCAAGTGTTTGTTCTTTCCCTATGTATAATAGCTTTGGCAGCATCGATGTAATAAGTCTGAAGGTAATTTAAAACATGTTTCTACAGAAAGCTCACATGACTTTACGGTTGTTGAACTTTCCACTAAATCATTCTGGTGTCTGCCTTTAAGTAATAATATGTCTTCACCTTATAAAACTCTATTTTGCACAGAAATAAATTCCAGTTTTGTGGTCTTCAGTGAACATCTAGGTGGCACATTCTTGTTCAGAGGTTGCAGGGTTCTCTTGCCTGAATTAGGATGTGTGACCACAGTAATTAGCCAGCAAATTTCCAGACGTAAATAGAGCACAGTGAATGCAGACATGCTTCCCAGTGAAACTGACCTTGTAAGAGAAGAAGAGCGGAACAAATACAAGGATAAAAAATAAATGTATCACCCAGTGCTTCTCTTCATTTCCCCTCGGTTGGGCTAGTCTACTTGACTGAACAATGTACTTGTTCACACTGCTGGGAAGCAGAGCAGACACATCTTCAGTGGTCTCTGTTTAAGCTTGATCCACAACTAACAAACCTTCACATTGTTTAAAAACACCCCCCCGCCCTATAAAATGAATGCATATATACTGTATACATATATAATAATTGACGAGTGGATATTAAAGGGCAACTGTCAGCAAATCATATGTTATGTTTATCTGAAAGATTACATCAAATGTAGACATGTGAAATAGAAATGCTTTAATAAGAGAACATGAATAAAACAGCTTATTGGTCCCTCTCTGCTTGTATAGCACTATAAGATGGGGAGAAATCTTAGATAAAGCAGTCAGATGGGTCAGATCTGTTTGACTTAGGCACTGTCTACTTGGGACTCAAGTAGACAGACTCTACCCAAATAAATGCACAACGCTTAGTTTCTTTGGAAAGTGTGTGGGTGGGTCCACAGCTTTAATTACAATAATAACAATAACCCAAATACATTGCATATATCAATACCAAAACATTACATCCTATGATCCCTAAAGCTGTTAAACATTTATCTCAGGACTTGAATGTCACCTCAGCCACCCATAAACCACCAGCTCAAGGAGTGTGCCTGTGATCGATATGCTCCATAAATTTCCCAGGGACCATGTCCTTAGAAAAATACCGCAGTGTTGTGTTTACCAATTCTACCTCCATACTTAAACTGAACCTTTTGTATACCCTCATCAGTGTCAGAGATCGTTAGGCTAAAAACTGCAAGCATTACACCTTATGCCTGCAGCTTTCACCAAATGCCATAACTAGGCCATATTGAATCCCAGAATTGCATACATCAAGGCATAACAGATAGTTATGCAGTGCTCTCTTGCTTGCCCAGTGCACATATGAGACAAAGGTTAAGCACTGCCTGTTGCCTAAACAAACAGAAACAAAGTACAAGCAATCAACACCAACAACTTCAAATTGCACAACAATGAACAATGGGTTAATATATAGATACGTATTTATGTGTACATATACATATTATAACCCTTATATAGTATACCCACTAGGGTTGAGCGAACCCGAACCGCACTGTTCGGGTTCGTACCGAACATTATGGTTTTTGGACCCCGGACCCGAACATTTCACTGTATGTTTGGGTTGGAGTTAGGGGTTCGGCGATTTAATGGCGCGTTTTGAAAGACTGCAGGGCAGCCAATCAGAAAGCCCATAGCATTACATACATATACATTGTATGTAATGCTATGGGCTTTCTATAAACCGAAAGTCTATAAACCGAATCTCTTTCGGTTTATAGACTTTCGTTTTATAGAATGCATGTAATGCTATGGGCTTTCTATAAACCGAAAGTCTATAAACCGAATATCTTTTGGTTTATAGATTTTCGGTTTATGGAATACATGTAATGCTACTGGTATTCTATAAACCGAAAGTCTATAAACCAAAAGAGATTCGGTTTATAGAAAGCCAATAGCATTACATGTATTCCATAAACCGAAAGTCTATAAACCGAATGTCTTTGTAATGTAATGCTATTGGCTTTCTATAAACCAAAATAGAGTCCCCATTCATACGAATAGGTCAATTGACCTATTCGTATGAATGGGGACTCTAAACTACAGCGATTATTCAAACTACAGCGATTATTCAAATTACAGTGATTATTTTAATGGGTGCTATACTACATACTTGTACCCTGCCCTGAGCCCAGTGTCACAGAGAGTGCAGTGTACTTGCAACTGCATGTGTGCCAGGCACATGACTTTAATCCTGTTCTGTTAGCTCAGTGGGCAACATCTAGGCATTTTTAAATACTGCAATTTGTTGATGTTAAATATTACATTTGCTTCCTGCACTTCAGATCTGAGAGTCAAATAGAACCGTCAAATACTGTGCTTACAGCGCACTTTGAAAAATTAGAATAGTTTTGGGAGGTAAATAGTACATTTGCGTCTTGCGGTGCACTTTACATCTGAGAGTCAAATAGAACCGTCAAATACTGTGCTTACAGCGCACTTTGAAAAATTAGAATAGTTTTGGGAGGTAAATAGTACATTTGCGTCTTGCGGTGCACTTTACATCTGAGAGTCAAATAGAACCGTCAAATACTGTGCTTACAGCGCACTTTGAAAAATTAGAATAGTTTTGGGAGGTAAATAGTACATTTGCGTCTTGCGGTGCACTTTACATCTGAGAGTCAAATAGAACCGTCAAATACTGTGCTTACAGCGCACTTTGAAAAATTAGAATAGTTTTGGGAGGTAAATAGTACATTTGCGTCTTGCGGTGCACTTTACATCTGAGAGTCAAATAGAACCGTCAAATACTGTGCTTACAGCGCACTTTGAAAAATTAGAATAGTTTTGGGTGGTAAATAGTACATTTGCGTCTTGCGGTGCACTTCATATCTGAGAGTCAAATAGAACCGTCAAATACTGTGCTTACAGCGCACTTCGAAAAATTCTAATATTTTTGGGTGGTAAATTTGCGTCTTGCGGTGCACTTCAAATCTGGGATATGGGGAGAGGATAGAGGAGCTGGAATTCTCAGGTGCTTCAGGGAAAGAGGGTCAGGGAACATAAACATACAAACAAAAATACAGGATCTAGGCTAACATTAAATATGGTAAAATGGTGGGGGATTACTTATCCTATTGGTCAAGACATTCTCTTCTTAATCCAAGGGAGCTACAATCCAGCCAGGGGAGTGTGCATGGGAAAGAGAAGAGACCCAATGTTAACCATCCCCATCTGGCTGCAGTGGACGAATGTGACTGATGAGAAGTTAGCATGTCTCCCAACCCAAGCCCCCAGGTGTATCTGGGGGGTAAGGGTAAGTGAAAAGGTGCTGTATGTATCAAGGGGTGAATAACATTAAAATACCCCCCCCCCCCGATATTAGCTATAAGCACAAATGTATTACTGTTAACCCACACCTATAGATCCCTCCGCAGTCTATCACGTGAAAAATGTAGATCTGGCTGCACCATGTGATGTCACTGCCTTGAAGACTTTGCGTGAGCGGCACCTACAACTGCATGACAGGAATGGGGAATGGAGGCAGGGGTGGGGTTACTGACCCACCGAGATCTAGTGCCGGAATAGTGCGGCATGGATGCCTGGACCAAACCTCCCCACTGCCTACATTCCGAAGGAGTACAGCTGCTGAAATTTTTTTTTCAGGGTTCTTTACAACTCAGAGTTTCTCAGAGATTTTCAGTAGTTCTGAAACAATGAAACTTTAGAGAGGTCTAAAGTGGAATAAACTGATGGAATTGTCTAAAGTGGAATTGATGTGAGCTCAGGTACACGTGACAAAATCCAAACTCTGTACTTCACATTAAGACTCTCATGCCAGTTAGTGGTAATGCATGGTTTGGAGATGGTGCACTGCATCTGTCCCATTTACTTGCCAGCAGTGAATGAACCCTTTGCAACGCTTTGTTGCAGAATATTGCAGAATATTGTACTGGAGAATATGTTACAGACTGAAAGATATTTTTTTATAGCTTAGATGAACATTTTTGGGAGATTTAGTTACAATACGTGGCCTTATTTTGCTTAGCCGACCACTACACCAAAGTACTCCAAACTATGTGAGTCCTATCTCTAGCTTACTTACTTGGAAATGAATTCCTCTGAAAATCTGTCTTGAACTAGAATTTATACAATTTCACTGGACACCATATACACAGCATTCAAATACAGCAGCAGGTAGGTACACTACATGAATAGATGTGTTCTAAAGTTCATTACAAAAGCACATCAGTAGCTGACCATGTTCAGGGTGATGGTAGAGAATCCACTGAAACACAGAAACAGCCCCTTAAAATCATTATCCAGAACCCGTATCAGACCCACATCTTGCAAGAGATCAGTACAATTTAAAGTGATTTAACTGTGTTAGTTGCAACACTGACTGGTCCGGTAGACACATCCCAATAGGATTTCCCTTGATACGCAGATAGTTAGAGCCAACTGAGTGGCTTTACCCCAGTAGTAAAACCTCAATGTGCACAAAGAGTTGAAATATAGTGAAGTGATGAAGAGGATACAGACACAGGTTGCCTGTCTCTAGATCTAATTGGTTTCTTCATTTTTAATGGTTCTGTTATTTGGCGCACTTTTTGACTTCCTTTAGTGGGTTAACGGGTGTTTTTTGACCTGGCACACATTCCTGATGAAGCGATTGAAGCAAAACCTGTAGATTCCATCCTGACGTCATTTAGGGGATGAGTCTAGCACAGAGACCTGACCTGAAAAATCAGGAAGTCGGAGACAGTGGTGCTGATGTACATGGCTCCATGTGGGAGCACTTCTACTCTTTAGGAGATACTATTTATGGCTTGTATTACATGCAAAACTCTTCTACAACTCTGTCTACCTTCTTGTCTTTTATGCTTGCTGAATTTCATCGCTGCTTCTGCTGAGAGAAAAACACTGGTCTTGTCAAGACATCAAAGATTTGTCCAGAGCTCATAAATTGCTCCAACTACTACTGAACATTCATAATTGTGAGGCCTCACCCAGTTTGCAGACTCATACTAGCTATTCCAGTGATTTCAGTATACTTTTGCTTTGCTTGTTTGTTTATTTTCTATGCTCATTCCTGCTTTTCCGTTCCTCTCTTGTCTTGCTTCTTACCTTTGTTCCTTCCTCTGTTGTGCATACCTGTACCTTGTCCATCCCTCTCTCACTTGGCCACAGAGTGGCACTCCCACAAAGTTGTAACCCTTCCCTTTCTTGGCCACATAGGGGTATCCCCCACCTAGTGGCAACCCTTCCCATGCTTGGCCACCAACTGATACTCCCCCAGAGTGGCACCTGCCCAATCCAGCTTCAGTCTGGATCCTGGCCTGTTCCAGAGTAGCCCCTACCTGTGAGAACTACTTGATATGTGACCAGGGAATCTGTACGTGTGATAACTTCTATTCCCTTAAAGACGTTATCCAGCAAAGCAGTAGTGCTGGTTGCCTCTGGAGGTTGCTCATGTAATTATAGGCTTTTTGCTCTTATGCTCTGTATCCTGATTCCCTGTATATCTCAGCCCTGTCCAGGGGCGGGCTGGGCCGGGGGGCAGGGAGGCAATTGCCCCCCAGGCCGCCCTAATGTTTGTAAAATACGGCCGCTGGGCCAGTGTTTAAAAAAAAAAAAAAAACGCGCTTGCAGACAGAGACGGAGGTGAGAAGGGATCGGAAGATCCCCTCTCACCTCCGCTCTGCCTGCAAAACTACACGGGGAGCCGAACAGGCAGCACAGAGAAACCTCCGTGCTGCCTGTTCGGCTCCCCGTGCAGTGTGACACGGAAGTGCCGACAGTCACGTGATCGGCGCTCTGACGTCAGAGGGACCATGCTGCCTGCCACCAGGGAAGTCCTCCTGCCACTAGCCACCAGGGAAGTCCTGCCACTAGCCACCAGGGAAGTCCTCCTGCCACTAGCCACCAGGGAAGTCCTCCTGCCACTAGCCACCAGGGAAAAAGGTAAGAGATGGGAAAGGGGGGGGGGGGGCAAAAGACACTGGCATATTATTGTGCAAATTGGCTGGGGAATATTACATGGCAAATAAGACTGACATATTATTGGGCAAATTGGCTGGGGAATATTACATGGCAAATAACACTGGAATATTATTGGGCAAATTTACTGGGGCATATTAAATGGCAGAATAACACTGGCATATTGGACAAATCGTCTGGGGAATATTAAATGGCAGAATAAGACTGGCATATTGGGCAAAATGTCTGCGGAATATTAAATGGCAATTAACACTGGTATATTGGGCAAATTAGCAGGGGCATATTAAATGGCAGATAACCTTGGAATATTATTGGGCAAATTGGCTGGGAAATATTAATGGCAAATAATATTGGAAATGTGTATGTAATGGGGTGATGGAGGCATGTAAATGTGGTGATGGGGCATGTCCTGGTGTGCAACGTGGGTTATGGGTCATGTCGTAGGTGTGCAACGTGGGTAGGGGGGGTGCCCAAATTTTGGGATATTGGGTGTCTAAATCCTGGCATATTGAGGGGCCTAATCCTGGCATATTGAGGGGAAAATCCTGGCATATTGAGGAGGCATCATCTTGGCATATTGAGGGGAAAATCCTGGCATATTGGGTGTCTAAATCCTGGCATATTGAGGGGCATAATCCTGGCATACTGAGGGGCATAATCCTGGCATTTTGTAAGGGAAAATTCTAGCATATTAAATGGCAAATCCTGGCATATTGTGGGGGAAAATCCTGGCAATATTCGTTATAAAACAAGGAAAAGATGGCCGTGGATGTGGAGGCGATTCGATGGTGCAATGGGCCACTTGACTGGATTTGCCCCCCAGGCCTAAGGCTGCCAGCCCTCCCCCGGCCCTGTCTCAGTACTCTGTTATACTCTCATGTTCCTGTTACTTTAGTTTCTGCTCGGATCCATTTCTGGTTTTCTTGCTCTCTGTTATTCTATTGCTCCTTTCCAGGTTTTCTTTGTTTCCTCTTGCTTAGTTCCTCTATAAATACAACCACACCTGTTTACTCTGTTTGCTTTCTTCAGCTCTGCAGGTATTTTCTCTGTTTGTATGTCTGTGTATTGTTATTAGTTTGCTATTCAATTTTATCGTAGGGACTTGCCTTATTGTGAGGTACCTTGACGTGGTTGGCAAGCTTCATGTTATGGCCATAATTAACTAAATCATCACTGTTTAATCTAAGATTGTTAGGTCAGTTCCTGCATGTTTGTTTGTATGTATATGTTCCCTTTTCCTCTCTCCCTAAAGCACCTGAGGATCTCAGCTCCTCTCCCTTAACCCCATGTCCAGCTTGGTTCCCCTTATGAAGCGTCTGAGGATCTCAGCTACTCACTCCATCCCTTGTGTTCCTTTATCCCTTACCCGTCCTCTGTATGTTGTTTGGCGTCAAATATGTATCACTGTATGTCTCCTTAGTTATGTCTTATCCTTTGCCCTTCCTTGTATGCTTTAGTTCTCCCTTTGCCCCTTGCTCTGTCCTACAGCCCTGAACTCTATTTCTTCTCTGCCTCAGTTTCTTTGTATTTGCTTTGCTCAGCTTGGCTCATCTCTTTGCTTTAGCCTGATGCATCCTGCTAACCTGTTCTAGTTATACTCCATGCTTGCTCCAGGATGTTTGCAGGATCACTTCAGTTGTCCTCTAGGCTTCACTGGATTCCACGGCTGCTTCACAGGGCCTGGAAATATGGCTACATGAACTTGGGGGTCTCAAACCACTGAGGGATTGCAGTTACCCAGCACCAGGACCTGTGTTTCCATTTCCAGCGCAGTGAACTCCTGCATTGGGTAATCGGGGTCCCATAACATCCTGGACCCGTCCCTGACATACTGCTATACACTATAGTCAGGGGACTGACAATAATCATCTATTATTGCTCCATGGAATATTGCATAATATAATGTGTATATACATGTCACCCCCTGCTGAATTATTTCCCATGAACATTATATCTGGGAAGTATATCTTTATTTTATCCCTATAGATATGTGATTTTCTCTTCACTTTCAGTTTTTGACCTGGAGCTCCTTTACAAGAATAGCAAAGAATAATATCTTGCATATAACATTTATCAAAATATACACATGCAGAATAATAAATACAACTATACTTTTTTATTTATTTTTTACTTATGCTTCAAAGCACAAGTATAAAATGTAATGCCCTTAATATGAGAAAAAACTGGCATGTACTTTTGATAATACATGCCAGCTTAGCCCTTGACTGGTAGTTTGGACTCTCTCTGCTTGTGCATGGGAATCAACAGAGAGGTCCTTAATTGGATCCCCTTTGTTAACTCCCTTTTGAAAATTACAGCCTTTCTCTATCCTTGTATATCATAGAAATGAACTATAAAGAGTGATCAGTGCCTGTTACATTGGCACAGGCCACATTGAACTGCTTGTTGTTGCCTGATTTCTCTTCTGAGCAAAAGGATGTCATGTGCCACCTGGTGATCTCACTCCGAAATGCAGGTCAGTGGAAGCAGAGCTGCAGTTCTCATTAGCTTGTGTGTGACGACAACCTCAGAGACTCAGGGCTCAAGCATATTTTTTTGGGACTATGGAGCAGAGACTCGGGAGCTACAGCCCCATTAACTCACCCCTTGTGACGTCACTACTCCAGACCTGCTCTGCCTCAGCTCTGTAAAACCGTGTGTATCTGTAAAGATACAAGTTGGGTTTACTTTGGATTACAGAACACAATTTTTCCTTTAGAGAACCAAGAGCAAAAATAAACTTTAGTTGTCCTTTAACAATCTCCAACCGCAGGTTCAAATTTGTTAACACACTGGGTAGAATTTCTGATATATGTTGTGAAGAGAAGTGCCTCAGTATAATTTGTCAGATTTATAGCAAAGTGGAGAAGAGGTGAACATTACAGAGAGCAGAAAACTGTATATTATTTTCTTTGATCCTGGATTTTTGCCCAGAATGCTCACATGCAGTCCTTTTGTACGTGCTTTTTCAAGAAGCAAGAAATTTAAACAGGTCTCACCAAGCAAAACTCATATATTATATCTATATAAGAAGCAAAGCTATCTGATCATCTGTGGTGCACCAAGCTTTCTCAAGAAGCATGCTGAAGACAGAACAAAGCAACAACTGCACATATTTATTGATTACATATGTTTCTGCTATGGGGTTGTGCAAAGGGTAAATGGCAATCTAGGGGAAAAAAATAGAAGCTAACATTCCTGTAGGGCTGAGCAGGAATACATAAAATAATTGATATCTATGAAAGTTCTATAATATCTTGGTTCCACCACAAGAGGGCAGACCAACACCACATCTATCCAAATATAGACATTTCTACATGATGACATTATCTAGAATAATTAAATAAAAGTAATATTTCAATTACTGTTAAAAATGCATAGAGATAAAACACATTTATCACTTCAGCACAGAAAAAAATACAATAATTATCTACATTACTTTTTAAAATGTAAATATTCACATGCATCTCTGTTTGTCTAGTGTTATCTATTCATCTCTACATAACACTTGAAGAGTAACATGTAGCAAACCTCAGAATAAAGAAATCCAAAGGGCATGGTTTAATATTTATATTATACATTGCAGCATTTACCATCTTGTAGACCAAGTTATAATATCACTATTAAATTTCCACAGAGTATTTTAAAAACATAATAAATGGTGGGGTCTATTTAATAAACAGTGATCTGTGGTGAATGGACAAGTGAACTGCACAAATCTGGCATTAATAGCAGAGCTAGAAATATAGGCAAATTGAAGACTTTTTTGTATTCAGCTATTAATAGCTGCTTTTTGTTATTCGGTTGTAAATTCACTGCAATTCACTGTTTAGTTCATAGACGCCCAGTATATTTATAGTACACTTGGGAAGTGTACTTCAGCCACATCCCAAGACCTGGTGACAAAACGAGGTAGTGGTGTTTGCCTCATCCTCTTCCCTAACTGCTCCTTCCAACTCTTACCCTCAGCCCCTTTCCTATCATTCTCATCAATCGAAGTCTACACTATTCATCTTTCTCTCCTGATTGTTGCAGCTGTTTACCAGCCTCCAGGGTCCACTTCTCAATTTTTTTGAAACCTTTTTTGAATGGCTCCCCAACTTTCTTTCCTCTGACATACCCAGCCTCCCTCTGGGAGACTTCAATATTCCCATTGACCTAATCAACATGCCAGCCACTTCAAAACTCCTTTCCTTAATCTATTCATTTGCTCACTCCCAATGGACCTACACTCCAAACCACACTAAAGTCCCTTGACTTAGTATTGATTAAGTCTCCAACCATCTCTAACTTCTACCATTCTCCTCTGCTCCTGTCAGACCACCACCTTCTTAATTTCCACCCACCTCCCCCCTACCAACATCATCCTTTAACTCAGTTACACACTCTTTTACCTAACTCCACCCTCTCACTACTTATTACTACACTTGAAATCTTTCCAGAGGAAGCTGCTAACTTTCAACAGCATGCTCACCTCAGCCCTTGACAACATTGCCCCATGTTGCTGCCAAATGTGCCCGTAGACACAACCAACAACTGTGGCACACAAAGCAAACATGCTACCTCCAAAAATGTACTCGTACAGCTGAGCAGCATTTTAGGAAGTCACTCTGCAAGGATGATTTTCTTTATTGAGAATTCATGCAGTTTCTTCAGCTCTATTCTCTCTCTGTCCAAGTAATACTACTTCTCATCCCTAATATCAATCCAAATGTCTATTCTCAACATTTAACACTCTCCTCTGCCCCCTCCGCTCTTCTGTCCCGCTCTTCTGTCCTGCTCCCCCCTCCCTCCCCCTTGTCTATATCTCCCCCCTCCCTCCATCCCCCTTGTCTATATCTCCCCCCTCCCTCCCTCCCCCCCCTTGTCTATATCTCCCCCCTCCCCTTGTCTATCTCCCCCCGCCCTCCCCTTGTATATCCCCCCCTCCCTCCCCCTCACCTTGATTCTTTCCCTGGTGGCTAGTGGAGGCAGCTGGTCCATCATAATAGACGGAAGTGTCGGGCAGCATGGAGGATGTCTGCACGTATCATGCAGACATCCCCCAGCTGCCTCCACTAGCCACCAGCTGCCCGATTCTCCTGGTGGCCAGCCGGGCAGCGGAGGATGTCTGAGCGATGAGCGCAGACCTTCCCTGCTGCCGCCCGGCACGACCGCCGGGACTTTTATGATGATGCCGGAAGGACCTGGCTTCATCATAGAAGTCCCGGCGGTCGTGCCGGGCGGCAGCAGGGGGAATCTGTGCTCATCGCTCAGACATCCCCAGGCTGTTAGAGAGGGGGATCCAGGTCCCCTGCAGCGATTTGAGGTCAGATTATAAGACAAGGGGTATTTTTCAGAGCATTTGCTCTGGAAAAAAACCTTGTCTTATATTCGAGCAAATACGGTATATATATATAAAATATCATATACAATTAATAAATAAATGTAAAATAATATAATAAGTAAAAAATAACTATATAACGAAAGGTTGGTGGTTCATGCCTACCCAGGGACTGCTCTTCTTCTATTCTATGTTTCTATAGGGAATCAACACAGTAAAGGGGGAGCGTATAATTAAATGAAGAAAAACTACCACAACTAAAGGACATAGTTTTAAATAAGAGGGGCAAAGATTTAAAAGTAATATCAGGAAGCATTACTTTACTGAGAGGTTAGTGGATGTATGGAATAGCCTTCCAGCAGAAGTGGTAGAGGTAAACACAGTGAAGGAGTTTAAGCATGCGTGGGATAGGTATAAGGCTATCCTAGAGATAAGATAGGGAACTGGGGACTTATAAAAGTATTTAGAAAATTGGGCAGACTAGATGGGCCAATTGTTTCTTATCTGCCAAAACATTCTATAAATGCTTTCTCAGGCCAAGTTTTTTGCATTTCATGTGAACTGAATTGATAGTGTAAATTCAAGTAAGATAGCCAAAATGTGACAGAAATGTGCTATATAGTGGA
The DNA here is from genome assembly GCA_036172795.1 of Pelodytes ibericus. Taxonomy (NCBI): domain Eukaryota; kingdom Metazoa; phylum Chordata; class Amphibia; order Anura; family Pelodytidae; genus Pelodytes; species Pelodytes ibericus. The sequence continues at coordinate 47,178,826 of CM069862.1, read as the reverse complement.
ATTGCGCAGTTTGGCTATTTTACACAGTTTGGTGGCAATTCGGGTCTATGCTAATAGACACTTATATTTTTTAGACTTAAAAGTCTATATACTATACTATGGTACCTACTCGTATGACTAAGTTCCAACAGGTAAATGATGATTTATGTTGGAGATGTTGGAAGGAAAGAGGCTCGCATGCCAGCATTTGGTGGGAATGTCATTCTATTATACCCCTCAAAACCAGGGTTATGGATATCTGCGCTACCCTAGCTGGCCTTTTTAAATCTGTCTCCCAGATCTTTTTGTTCCATATTGATATTCCTTTCCCTAGTAAACATATCCTACTCACTAATATGGTTATGGCTGTAAAAATTTGGCTGGCACGATATTGGAAATTGCAGGAAGCTAGAGGTAGAATCCCAGATTAGGGTACAGGCAATGGGCGAATGATATTTCAATCGTACAGACAAACAAACTCTAGAAACTTATCATAAAATCTGGAGTAATTGGAACTCTCTTGAGATATAAATGAGGTATAGGGGTATGAGGTATAGGTTTGTCTGAATGTTCTAAATCATTTACAAATTGCACACCTGATTATCTGTATTTGCTCTCTGATTAATTATTATTCTTGAGTAGCCATGGATTGGGTGTTCTTCTTTTTTGGTTCTTTTTGTAAGTTGATACATATACTCGCTGTTGTGAGAGGCCATGGATTGATTGTAAAATTTCTTGGGTTTAGATCTTTTCTAGGCTACTCTAAGAGTTATGGTTGCACATTTAATTGTATTTATGAAATTGTTTTTATGCACTTGGATTTTTACGCATCTCTCTTAAAGCTTGGAAAAATATATAACTGCGGAAAAGACATGTAAATAAGCTTTGTATTGTTATAGGATAATATATTTGTATTGTGTTTTTAATATGATAATATGATAAAAAGTCTATATATTCCTTCTTTTAAAAGGCCTTCTTGTTACCTTCACTGCTTACGTTAGATCAGGCTTAGTCTAGGGTCCCGTCACTCTGACAATGAGATACTTACTCACACTAGCCAAAGAATTGAGCAGTTTTACGAGTTTCACTATTCTACTACGTTCTATGTATGTTGACCCATAGTTCAGCTACACCATGTCCTGCATTACGTACCTCCAACAAAGTCATGCAAATATAAACGCAAATGAGAGCTCACACTCAAGAACTAGTTTAATTCATGTCCTATCAACAGACACCATTTGCGTACAAGCTGACAAAATAGTGTTTTTGGTGGATTTGTGCAGACCACACTATAGGCAACTAATGGCCAGCTCAATCTGTGATAAATCTTTTCCATTTTGTAAGAACTTCTCTGGGGAGTACACTCCAGTAATGTCTGATTATAAGTAGCTACGACCCTAATTATTCTTTAAAATGAACCTTTCTGTTTCAAGATATACTTTTGCATGTAGACACATACAAGCCCTGTTAGCACATTTTCCTATTTTTCCTAACAATAAAACACTTTCCAACACCTTAAAAACATTTCATGCATCAGTAACTTCACCATATATTAATTCCAGTACTTTGCTGCCAACAATCAGTCATTAAAGTTGTCATTACCAGTTATCTCCAGGAGAATGTAAGTCTCTTAGGTGAAAATAAGTTCTTTTTGCCAACAAATGGAAGTGATGGCTGAAAATGATTACGCTATGTTTTAATTTAAACCAGATGTGTTGTTAAACCTTTTCATGTACTACGTGTCATCCTTGGATTTCATTTACATGTAATAGCCGTTGCTAATTGGTGAAGAAATGTGAATAAATATAGTCTGTGAATAAAGTTTATTAAAGGAAGCCAAGCAGTACTCAATTAAAAAATGAAAGCTTTATGTTTTGAAAGTAATACGCAAAATTATGGCAACTGATTTTTATAAACAAAGTCTGAAACATGTCCTAAAAAAACATATTGGTTCAGAATATTACTAGTTTCAACAGAAGATGAGATATTAGTCTAACACAAAACATAAATTCCCATAAAACTGAATTTATCGGACAAAGACAGAGAAAGCAAAATCATTTCTTTATTGATACTGTAGCTATTGCTGAGACTGTTGGTTAACAATTTCTGGGTTGTGATGTTCTGTTGGGTGAGGCATTGTGCTCCTTTGTGAAGTTTGTTTAAAGCTAGTATCTGCCTTAATTTCAGAATGTATGCTTTTGTTTGTATGTTCTTTGGAGTCTTGTTGAAAACTTGTAAGTGTCTTATGGGCACTGCCATTTTGAATCATTAGCTATTCTGCCACAGGCACATTTGATCTTTTTCAGGGAGTTTGCTTGAAGTAAGTAGGAACCGATTTTATGGCGACTTCTCTCAGGAAGGTGCTTGTAAATTATTCAGTCAATTTGTCCATGATGAACCACCAGTGACTCATAGGGAAAGTGAACATGCGTAAAATGGCCTACCTGGGCTTTCTCAGAATGTGACATCAGTTATCCATCTTGGATATTAAAATATGCTGATGTTATCGCTTGCTCCGATTTCCTCCCAGTGTTCTATCACACCTTTTATTTCTGTTGAACAGGTACAAATCTAACTATACTTATTGTTATTATGATTTATCAAGATAAATATATGCCAATAAAAAATACTGATGACTATTGGCAATGGGCTGAAGGCTACTTGTGACTTTTTAATAGTGTGGATTTTGGTATTTCATGAGTAATTAAAATTACCTTCAGAATTTATGATCAGGTGAAACAAACTTAGAAAAAAATGTCCCTGAACATCCTTGAATATCTGTAGCATAGCACACCTTTTTTTCCCCAAGTGTCTCATCGGAGTAAAATATAGCAATACCATTGATTTTCTAGGTCCCAGTGATGCATATACATGCTAATATTTATCTGATATATTTCTGTATATTTTCTAGGGAAAGTTGTTAGGGAAGTTTGCATTCATTTATCCCTATTTTTTGAATGTTCAAACATGCACAAAATATACAAAGTACTGAAAAAAAATTATACTTGTCTTTATGTAACCTATACATTAAAGGGTTTATTCAATAAGCCTTGATCTGGCCCAAATTGAGCCAGGCCAGGAAAATAGCCAAATTGCAGAGAAATTAGAATATTCAATATGGTTGAACCTGGCAATTTCTGAAAGGTTAGCCATATTCAGTTTGGGGAACTTGGCCTGGGGAACTTGGCCTGGGAAATCCATAGCATTCTCCATATTCTTAAATCCCTGAAATTGTCGCAAATTTTGTAAAATTGACCGAACATTGGGCATTTCAGTTCACCCCACCCAAAAAATTGAGAATTCAACACACACACACACATATCTATCTATCTATCTATCTATCTATCTATCTATCTATCTATCTATCTATCCTATCTATCTATCTATAAGTTTGCTTCCATTGCAAAATATATGCCATAATACCATGTAGATTACCACGTCAATCAGTCTGTTATGTAATAAAACGTTTATAGAAGTGCGGCAGGACCATGGATATATAATACTAATACAAGTATGGTGATGCAACCCACAGACTAACACTTGCACACTCACACACAAACAGATTTTTACTGTGCTGCTTTAGATGCTGTCCTGTCTTCCCTCCCTCTGACCCTTGTGCATGATCTCAAGCGCAGGGCTGAGTAGGGAGGGATTATGAAGCGTCTGGGAAACTATGCTATTTCTGGTACAGGTCCAGGTGGAGGAGCTTTTAACGCTGCAGACGGGCCATACCTCCATGTCCAGCGGGCTGCATTGGAGAGGCTAGGTTGCCCATGGTCTAATAGACTCTATTAGACCCATATAAGACAAAAATACATAATGTAGACAAATTCCACATATTCACTGATGTGCTGGCCGTTTTATTTGTCTATTAGACCCTGGGCACCACAGCCAATTACACCCCTCTAATGAGTGGCACCCAAGGCGGACCTCCCATCCACCTCAACCTTAGACCACCACTTCATATTGGGAATAATGTATAAACATGGTGCATATGCAGACTGCGCCAAATACTGGCACACATGTTGTGTGAAAGCAGAATTTCATAAGTCTGCGCTAGCTACGTCAAATGGGTAGATTTTGGTTAAAAATGTGCAGCCTATGTATAAAAAAATCAGGTGTGGAAAAGTATAGTATTACTATAATTAATTTTGTAGATTTACTGCCATGCTGACATGACTTTGGTATTTGTGGCCATGACAACAAACAGCAAAAAGTAATGAAAGAGAACACTCCAAAAAAAATAACACATTTATTGTGTCCACACAGTGAAAAGGATGCAGGGTTTTCAAACAGCAAACATGACATGAGAACAAACACCATCCTTATAATTGCTTACCCTCCGACAGTTAAGTCATATGTTAATAATATACTACTCAAATGTTTGCTTCTTAGTTGAGATAATATAATGATGTCTGTTGGTATTTTTGTATATTTTGAATGCAGCTTTCTCGACAATGAAACCCCAATATGGTCCATATAGCATGAGTGAGGTGAACATCATTCCTTGATTAATTATGAAAGAGCAAAGAAATGGTAAATCACATGGAATATAAATAAAATATGACAAAAAAAGTACAGTTCCAATAAATAAATGTTAACTCTTTCATTGGCAGATGGATATACACACTGTTTGTACTCAAAGGATAAAAACGAAATCAAAATATCTAAAGAGAAGTCATAGGGATTTATTTATAAAATAGGGAATTGCAGGGAATTGGCAAGGGAACTTCACACTTAAGGCCAAAGTAGCCAAGTTGGAATAAATCTTCCAAGTTAGCTTTGCGGAACACAGTCTTAAAAAAAAATGTCTAGAGTAAATATTATGTCTTTTTATAAAGTGCTAGCTTATGGGCTATATTAATGAAAAATGGAATTGACAAGGCAATTTCAAACCGAAGGCCAAAGTAGCCGAGTTGAAACAATTCATCAATTGCAGGGAATGAACTAGGTAATTTCAAACTTAAGGTCAAAGTAGCCGAGTTGGAAATATTCTGCAATTCAGCTGAACTGGAGAATTTTTCTAACTCGGCTACTTTGGTCTTAAGTTTAAAATTTCCTTGTTCATTCTCTGCAACTGCAACTCTTTTTCATCAAAGTATGCTATAAGGTGATCTTGAAAGCCAGCACTTTATAAAAAAAAAAAAAAGACATCTTTACTCAAGACATTTTTTTTAGACTGTTCCGTAATGGTAACTTTTCCATACTTTGCATTTTTCTAGTTTAATGTTTCTGAAACATCTTCCAGACATCTAAAATTCATTCAGCTTTAATATGCAAAAAGAAAGAAATTGGAGAGCATGAACAATAATCTACTAAAAATCACCCATTACTTGTAGCTGGCTCTTGATGGATGACAGCAGTGACTGAATTTGCACATTACTGTCATTAGACATTATATAAAACAGTTCCTTAGTGTGAAAGTCTTTTTTTGTAACTTTAGGGGCTATGTTGGCAAATCTTTCATTCCTGGAATAATATACTTGTTTCCAAAAACAAAAAAAGAAATAACCATAAAAATGTCATGTTAAATGATGTATTTATTTATTTTTTAAAAACGAAAAAACCATTGAAGTCATATTTAAGAATTTGGTATGTTTTGAATTAATAATAATAAAAAACAAAATTTGAGAAAATACCTTAGCAATGAATGCCCAAAGGAGTGGAACACTACAATATCTGTGTTACTCATTCCTTTAGAAGTAGAGATAGGATAGGCGAACATGTCCTTCTTCCAACAAAATGTTAGTTTTATGCATGTCCATCCAAATATGGGATCTATTCGCTTAACTAGAAACTGACAACCATGTTTCAAAAATGATGGTAATACTTTTCCAAATCAGCAGTTTTGGCCATTACCTTAGCAGTCCTGCTGTCTGTTTACTACAGTTCACTGTGAGTCCTCATTGTAACTTGACACCACACGGATAAGGTAATGTCATCACACCTGTGTACTCCTAGTGCTCAAGTAGCAAAAGCCTTTTTAGAGGTAGACACTCTACTTGAGAAATGGAGGCAAAGAACTGGGCCAGCACCTGTAAGTTCAGACAGGTAGAAAGAACTCTAGCTATCTGTTACAGAAAGGAATGAGATACAGTCATGTAAGGAGCAGGGGAGCATTCAAGAGAGGACCCAGTGATGCAAGGGGATAAAGGCCCTCTGTTATACGGGCAGAAAAAGGGTTGTGTAATAAGTGAGCAGGTCCTATGATGTGAGGGACCAGGGTCCTGTTATGTAGGGAAGTAGAAAATTGTATTATGTGGAGGGAAGAGCATGGAGAGGCTACGATCATAGGAGATTGATCTGTGATGCTGGAAAGAGTGGGTCATGTGAGCGTTTGATGATTCTGTGATGCCGGATGGGAGGGTAGTTCAGTACTCAGGAGGAAAGGAAACAGTCCAGAGATGCTCACAGGAGGTAGTGAGGAGAGGAAGTGAGTTTACTATGATGCTTGGGGTGATATTCATCTCCTGTTTATGCTATCACCTATGTCTTGGTATACAAAGTAACTACCGTCTATGGAAATGTATCATTTGCATATGATGTCCAAGGTGATGTCAGAAGCACATTTAAAACATATTTTTCACATAATAAATGCATTTTTGGCCATACTGCTAACAATTTACAGATCTTTTCTGATTTACCTTCTAATCGTCCTCCACAGTATATTACTGTACATTACATTAACATTTTTTGTATAGCGCCAACAATTTACACAGGGCTTTTTACAGAGTAGAGAGGGGAACTACTTTCTATGTTAGATGAACAGAGAAAGACTGATACACAAGGTAGAGAGCACTGGTCGCAAGCTTATAATCTAGAGGAGACAGATTGATGCATGAGGGAGCACGTATAGAATTGTTAGGTGATTGAGAATCTTTACTGTCACTAATTTAGATTTAAAAGAATAGATAAAAGAATTATCACAATTTGCAAATGTTGCCACACGCAGAATACTTGTGCATGCCAATTTAGGACTTTTAAATGTTTTATTAAAAACCCAGATGTGACCAGATACCTGTGTGTTCTGTCTGTGTTTTATGCAACTCTACAATTGGGTGCTTCAGAAACAATAATAAAAGTTATAAAGGTTAGGAAAATGTACAACTATAACAGATAGAAAAAGAGAAGGAAAACACAATAATTTAAAGAGGAGTGTAAAAACACAGAAACCATTTAAGCATAAACCAACAGATTTGCTGTAAGAGTCAGATATCATTTAGCTAAGTTTTAAAGGCTCCACAAGAAAGTAATTTCAGATATGTGTAAAGGATGTAACAAAATAGCAGGCTGTAGCAGCTTTAGCTGTGGTTCATTCTAGTGGAAAGAAAAACATTTACTGCAATGCCAATTAGCTAAAGAACATAGAAGTATGACAAAAAAAACCAACATTATAAAAGACTTAAATCTCCAACCCAAAGAGGTATGAAATGCAAGACAAATACTTTAAGACCTACATTTGAAAGCCAAATAAAATGAAAGTGTGGCTTTGCATTCAAAGCCAAAGGCTTTGCTACATTATACCACTGCCTGCTTGCCCATCCCAGACGGCAGTAACAGGAACTAACACTTAGGCGTTGTAAACATGAGCAAGTATATCAAACCAGTGTACAAATATAATCGAGACCGAAAAAACATTTTTATCTTATTTATGTTTGCTTTAGATTTAACTGTTTCCTAGTCAGATGTGTAATCTGTCACTCAGAAGGCTGCACTAGGACTTTTGTCCTTATTTTTATTATATAGAGGAGTCTATAATATCGGCTAATAACAACATACAGCAGAACCTGGGATAAAATAAACTAGGTTAACTAATTATGAAATAATGCACTTGCTACTGTAACTAGCAATAATACACCAATTGGTTTGTTAACTTTTTTCCATGTGTAATGGACTTTTGCTAAACTAGACATTTAGATATCAAATTGCAGTATTTGTACTTTATGTTATATTTATTATTTTTGGTTTTGTGTTTATACTATATATATATATACACACACACACACACACACACACACACACACACACACACACACACACACCTTTAGAAATAAACAATTAGCTTTTTCCAGGGTTAATGTTTTATTTATCATTCTAATCAAGTCTTCAAACATTATTGCTCTAGTATACAAGGAATACTGAATATTAACTGTTTTGATAACAGTTACTCTTTCATATGGTAGAACTACAATACTTATAATGTGAAAGGGACTCACCTAAACATTATACTGTGAATATAAAATGATGAAAAAAAGAATCTAAATGTTGCATTAGCAGAATTGCAAGCAAATGCATAAAATAATAGAGATATGTGTTTTAAATGTGCCTGTGTAATCTCCTGTTTATGACATCACCTGTGGCTTCATATGCAAATTACACACTTTCCATTGAATGTAGTTTATTTGCATATCACGCCACAGGTGATGTCATAAACAGGAGATACCAGAAACATATTTAAAACACAATTGTCTCTTACTTAATGCATTTGCTTTTACTTCTGCTAGCACAATGTATATCTCATTTTTTAAAATAATTTCTTACTCGCTTCATTGGCAGTAAAAACATGGATTAAGAGAAAGAGTACCTTTAAAAACCTAACAAGTGTATTTATTGTGAATTTAAAAGCTTAAAACCCAGAACATTTTTGGGGTTTGTAACTAATATCTGAACAGCTGAGAATTACATCTTCAAATGATTTAAAATGTATTAATACATTATGTCGTTGCTAATTCAGTATATGCATTTTGTACTAAATATCAGAACTGATAGACACGTATATGACCTAACTGCACACAAATGGATTTTCAGTTGTATACAAACAATATTGCAAATAAGAATCGTTTATTAAGGTAGTTAATCTTAGTTCGGCTGTGAAAAGTATTTCATTTTATTGGATTATTTTTTTTTTTTGAATATAACTGCACCATGTTTATGATTCTCCAGGGATATATTTTATTAAAAAATCTTTTATTTGTTGTTTTACCATTTTGTTAAGTAAGGGATTCTAACAATGCCTGAAAATAATTTAAAATTCAATATTAAAGAATGAATATTTTATAAACTTAAGTTTTATCTATCTAGCTATCTATATTCTCCTCTATCGATTCATATCTCTTTGAGAAGTTCCTATAAATAGGCAATATAAAACAAAGTATTTTACCTACATTTAAATGTAGTTAATAATGTACCACCTCAATGGCAAATATAGTACGGGATATGTCTGCTACAGAAAAGACAGGTGGCATTGTTATGTATGCATATTGAGTAATTACTAAACACACAACTGTATTACATTTATCAAGTTTTCCTTTCGTTTTCAAATGAATAACTGCTGCCCACCATATTGACCAGTCCAGTCGCTTTCTAATATAGCCCACCTGCTCTGTGTAATTAGCCCCCAAAACTAAGAAGTAAATGTTTAAAATAATGAACTTAAACTTGATTTTGTGCCCAAGATATTATACTGACAGGTAGATCAGTCACCTATCCAATCTGGGTAATGTATGGATAGTTATTAAAAATATGTACAGCAACCATACCCACTCTCAACCAAACACTATAAAAATCCAAAATGCTTATGTCCCCTTGAGTGAAAATGGATAGCTAGGGGACATAGAACTGAACTTGCTCCTAACGACATACTTGACAGTGATAGATAATATATCAGTGTATTCTTCTCAATGACATCCATTAGCTCAGTAGGGAGTGGCTATTTTAGTATTGTCTGTTCTCGGTCAGGTGTGGGCTCCCATTTCTTTGTTTTGTCATGTTATTCTGGAAAGAATAATGTGCGATTCAGCTAAAACATAATGGCCCAAATTACCATGTGTTAAAGCACTATTATGGGGGTAAGACAAAAATGCCATTTTATAAAAAAACACCATTACCTCCCACCCAGCTGTCAATATAATACTAGGGAACCAGGAGTATAAGAGCCACCCCCAGTTCCTAGGATTGCCCCATAAAATTTGGTGGAAGGGGGTGCCCTAATGCAGCACCGTCCAACCCCTCAATTCCTCGGCCAGGGGCTGCTGATTTGGACTTGAAATTTCAAGGTTAGTAGCATAATTTTCTATGGGCCCATTAAGCTAGCCCCAACCCCTTTGATCTCACTGTGTGCTAGCAGCCATTGCGGCATTAGGTTTATTTAGACATCATTTTTTTTATTTTTTTTACTCATTATGGTAATTGGCTACAATTTATATTTTATTGCTCGTTACTTTATAACGGAGGTTACTGAATCACTTTTGCGTGATAATTACCAGGCGGTTCAGTGTTGAGAGAGGTCTTTTTTTTAAGTGGGTGTGGTATTGAGTTTACCGCATACATTAATGGCTTTAACAGGACTTTGCCTTTTAATTTACAATTTAAAATGCATTTTTTTAATTAACAGACTTCATTGAAGGTTAACATTTTTAGTAAATGCTTACTTGATCCATGTATTCTATAAAAATAGAATTCAGAATATTAAGAACGAAATACTGTTCAGTGTGATTCCTTCAAATAAAATGGAGAAGGAAGGGGGGGGGGGGGGGGGAACCACCAAAGAATTCTGCGTATTGTTTACTCTGATTTTCCCAACAGTATAAAAATCGATATCTCATTTTTGTATTATGTTTTATTGCTTCATCTTTCTCACTATTTAGAATCATATCTTATTGATCCTTTCCTGAATGAGCAAAAATCGTCAGTGATTTCTTAGTGTTGAACACTTTGTCTAGTATGGATTTCCTCGTGTTGTTTTAAATGCTGATAGTGGTCGTGGTAAATTAATTAAATGCCTATGTCAATAAGCAAAACCAAAGACGCTTTCAAGATTTGTTTTGCCAGCCTTGCTTCCAAGTCCCTACATAAAATTAGGTGACAGGATTAAAGAATATATTCTTCTTTTATGCCATGTTTGAGTACTTGATCACAGAGGCATAGTTTAATCCAAACATCAATAGCTCCTCATCAATCCAGTCAGACGCAGCTGTCAAACTGGACTTCTGGTTTGTTTAGAATGTGTTTTATCCTCTTTATAAGGTCATGTAATAGTTACTTTGATTTCTGTTGCTGAAATGTTTCTTAATCTTCTAAAACTTCAGAAACATGTGTTGAGATTAAATGAAGAACTTTTTGTCTCCAAACGGATGTGTATGTTGCTTATCTTTGGATCCATCCTGATTTTGCCAGTCTATATAGCATAGTTTAACTGTAGTTTGTGGAATATCAGCAGTTGTGATAAGCTGTAATGGTGGTGTATTTAATTATCTTGAGTCATTTATATGCAAGCAGTAATCGGCATGGACTGCTGTCATAGTTACCTCTTGGCTGTGAAGATCAGATTCTCACTACATTTGTTTGCTTTTTTTTATGATGGAATGTTAAGTGAATATAAGGCATTTGAATTATACTGTCACAAGTGGCCACGTAAATTCAGTAATAGCAACATAATTAAATTTATAACAACAATACACCATATGTGAACAGAGCACCTCACCAGTAGAACACAAATAAACAAATATATGCGTACAGATTTGTGCCCTTACCCACGACTTTAATAAAATCATATTACTGTCGCAGGCAGAAATACACTGTTTTTTTATGGTAAGGTTATTTAACTAAGGGTGTGGGTAAGGCCACAATTCTGTATATGCATAAATTAATATGTTTTGCTATGTTTTAAAACACTGACATGATGTAGGTGTGCGAGCTACATTCCATGTAACATTACAAAAATGATGTATTTACATGGTGGTATTTCATACAAAATGAAAAACTGGAATCTTAATCCGCTGAAGACGTGAGGATGTTCCATGTTGTCATGGCATTTTTTTCCCTGAACACCCAGTGACGGCATGGAATGTCCTCTGCTAAAACGAGTGGTGGAAGCGATCAGTGATCACTTCCACTGCTCAGGCAGTGTTGCTGCCCAAATGACCCATGATCAGTCCACGGAACAATCGCGGGTGCCATATTCAATATGGTGCTGCCCTGTTGTGGACAAGAACTACAGAAATGATTGCTGATCACTTCTGATGCTCTTTGCTGTTGGTTGCTAGACTGCATCTAGAGGCTGAGAAAAAAAGGCTAAGATCTAGGATTAGGGTTAGTGCTAGATTTAGGTTAGGGTTTTAGTTAGATTAGGGTTAGTGCTAGGGTTGGGGTCAAAAGGTCACTGTATGAGAAAAAGTTTAGAAAAAACCTTTCTTTGAAGTATTGCCTTCAGGACAAATATTAGAATCTATTTAGCAGGTTTTTATATCAGTCCTTGTATATTTATAAAATATGTTTCATGTAAAAGTTAGGAAAAGTATTTTTTTTTCTATATTCCATCATATTTTATTATTCTTTTTATAGTAAATTATATGATGGGATCAAATAAATGTTACCTAAAGCCTTCTTAACCCAAACCCCCCCCCCCCAATATATAATTAATAATATAATAATACAGCTAATAGATTAATTTTTTTCGATATTCACAGAGTATGCAATGTTTAGGTGACAGCGTTCCTTTAACAATCTCAATCTATTTACATGGGGTACATGAGGTAATTTCACTATGACCATGTGCGAGGTCAAGGACATCCTCCTGACACTTGTTTTACTTTAAATATTTAAATATTTCCCCTGGGGAACTGAACTAAATAGAGACTTAACACTAAAATATGTTTTTAATGAAGCAGAGAAAGGCTCGCTCTGTCATTGGCGTGGCAAACAGTCGATACTGGAGAGGACATGAGCACCTCCTTTCTTCATTAAAGTGTCTTTTGCATCACAGATGCCACAGACCAATCAGCATTGCCTGTTACGAAGCTGCAGCATCCTCAAAGTCTCAGTGAGACTCCATGAGAAGAAATAACTATCTGTTTGATAAAAGTGTAGTGTTTAGTCCCTCTTTAAGTATGACCTCTAAGAAACAGAAATATGCGGGAGAAGATTTCATTGGCACACCACCTCATATGCTGTGGTTCTGAAGTTTCTCCACGTTTTTAGTCTTGCGTAATCTCAGAAGATCATAATATATACTGTACATATATAACATTATATACTCTGAACTTCAGTCCCAAAGTAATTGGCCCGTAGTTCAGATAGATTTGGACGACATTTGGGACATATCAGAAGCTGTATTTTGAGCTATACGATATACTCTAATGTGACCACGAATACCCTCGAAATTCAGCCATCAATGCTTTCACACTGAATGCTTTCAAAACCGATAACAGATCAATAACACAGAACCGAAAACAACCTCTATCATCCCCATAGATGTCTATCGGACGGTAAAGACACATTTCGAGAAAAATTTGGCTGTTATGTAAATAGCCAAATTTGTGTTAGCCCCAGTGGTGCTCCTAAAACTATCATGGGGGGCCAGGGCAAATAGCAATGGCCATCACCCCATTTAAATACAGGGTTAGGGCTGTTATCCCTGGCCCCCCTTAATTTTTTCCTGGGGCAAAGTATTTTAATTGATTTATGGGGGTCACCAGAAAGGCTTTTATTTTTATTATTTTTCTTTTCAAATAACTTTTCAAATAACTGTATTTGGGGTTGATCACCACATATTGTATAGTTTTTATGGCGAACATGTTCCAATCTTAATGGAAAGGTTTCCAATGGCTAGAATAGCCGAATCAGACCCGATACATGGTATATTGTGCAGCCAAATTTCAGGGATCTGTTCGATTCGGCTATTATGCCTGATCCGAATCCATTTCGGGAATGGATCAGGCTATACTGTGTAGACCCTTAGATGTTAAAGGGACCTACATTATATATTTTATTCTCCTACTGAACTTTTACACAGATAGTATAACCAATGATAGTGTTCAAGAGGGAGGTTAATGCTGTATAAAATGCACATTTATTTATTTCTCATATAGTCGCTTTAAAAAACATTGAAGTGAGATTTTTTTTTCATGGAACCAGCATTGTGCATGTGTTACACATTCTGAAAAGGTTCTTTTGGTCGACATTTGGCACTATAAGCCAAAATACATTAACAAAATAACTTTACAGTGACAGGCAGAGTGATTTTTTTATTACCATAATTTCATATCACAATCTTTTTTTACATAAATCGTTCCAGCACCCAAAATAAATTCTGATTAATGCAACCTTCTATTCTAAACACAGATTTATGGAGTCATATTTTCTTTTACTGTATTCAAACATACCAATGATGATTAATCACAGAGACCTTGGCAACCATGCATAATCCCAGGACTGACAATGGGATTCTAATGTTTTCATGAGTATTTGCAATGCACTTTTTTTTTTAGTAAATACAAATGATGATATGAACTTCATACACAAAAGGCAAAGCATTGCGTTTTCTGTGAATTCTTGAGGAAATGGCTCTCGTTTACAACAACAGCATAGAGTCGGGGTGTTTGTGAGCTTTTAGCAGGTTATAAATGACTTTGCATGGCTAAAGTTCTTGGTATTGTCGGATCTCCCAAGGGTTAGCTGAGGTTATATTTGCTTAGTTTCTACCAAAATATGGTGTGAAGTGGTGATGGTAGTATTACTGTGTTTTCTATTTGATTGATCTTTAAACACTATACTTAAGAGTTGTGAGATTAGTGGGTTTTTCTAAATCATTTTTTTCCCCACTGAAACATTCACAGTCTATAATATGTGGAATACTGCCATCCATTTTCACTGACACAATGAACTCACCTTTTAAGTTACACCCATGCAGCTAACTCCAAACCACTTTTTCCTAAAATGTGAATCTCTTTTGTTTGATAATAAAAAATTCTAGATCACTTGGAGGAAGTGATAAACAAAAAAGCCATTGTAATGAATATAATTATTATACGAATAAACAAGTGGATGTGACATGAGCAATAGATCAGATTATGTTAAATAAGGAACATAATGAACATAATATTACTACAGTATATACTTTGATTTACCATTATTTTACATACATATCTAGTAATATTCTTTATCAACCTGGGTTTTAAAGGATACCTGTAAAAAAATATAATTCCTATGGTTTCTTAAATGCATCTGATAGGAAGAGAATTAATATAGAAACATAGAAACATAGAATGTGTCGGCAGATAAGAACCATTTGGTCCATCTAGTCTGCCCAATTTTTTTTTTGAGTACTTTTATTAGTCCCCCGATCCCGGTCTTATAGCTAGGATAGCCTTGTGTCTATCCCACGCATGCTTAAAATCCTTGACTGTGTTTACCTCTACCTCTTCTGCTGGAAGGCTATTCCATGCATCCACTATTTTTATTATTACACATTAGACTTGAGCTCAGCAACTATGCTTGTGGTAAACGGATGATTTTGCAAACACCTGAGTCAGTAATAGATCTTGAGAAGATGCCTCTTAGAATAGTATCTTCCCATCTTTAGTGGTCCTAGACTAGGGAGTTGGCTCTCATGAGACCTGTTGTGGCATATGACCTGAACAATTTATTGTGTACTAAACACCTAGTCCTATCGTGTCAACAGTTGACAAAGTGGACTCCTGTCCTGGGGAAGAGTCCAAACCTTTTGTAGGCATGGAGTGACACCAGAGATAGCACTCTTAATAAATCCGGTCAAAAGACAGTATTTTCAGTACTTAAGTCAAATCACAGTTCAGTTATGTGTTGTGCTTGTTGAGTTGAACTGCACCACATCTTGAGACACATATACTCCATGCTTAGGAAAGCTTTTGACTCAGGTGTTTGCAAAATCATCCGTTTACCACAAGCATAGTTGCTGAGCTCAAGTCTAATGTGTAATAATAAAAATAATAAAACTGGAAAAATAATAAACCTATGGATATTTTTAGTAATTTGTTTTTGAAATAACAATCTGAAGAAAAAATAGTCTTGAAACTAAGTTCTGTCGCTGAGTCAGAGTTTTACCTCTGCGCCTAGAGATTGAGATAATTAAAGTTTGGGAAACTTTTATAGTTTGGTTAAGACAGTGAATAAATAATGGAGTTTTTTTTAAGTCCACCCATGCAATTTTATGGTTCGCTTTAGATATGTTTGTACTATACCTCATGTTCCCTTGTTTCTGGTCTACATATATTTTCCCAGCTTGAAAATGTTGCCCAAGATAAAAGTATTCCTGAGCAAACCTTCATACATAAGAGCTTTCACATTATAGTTACAATCCAATTCTTGTCTCCTGAGATTTTTTTTGTCAAGTATGTAACTATTTTGTAGCTGTCTAGACAGTTGCAATTTCATTCATTTGATATATTTGGGCTCCAGACTAATTGTTTTCCTGACTATGATGTCATAGTACCAAGGTTACGACACAAAATGGCAGGATCATATTTATGGTGACTAGCAGGTAGATGTACATAATTATCTAATTTACTGCTGTATTAACTCAATTTACTTATTGAAATATAAAGTTACATTTTGCAAACACTTGTTGAACATAACGACAAGTTTAATCATCAATAACATTTAATGTAGTGGGTCTATTTTATTGATTTGAAAAATTCTTGTCATGGGCACTTGGAGAAATGACTGGTTCCCCCTTGTTAGAATGGAAGATTGTGTTGCTTCAACTATGTTCTTTCTGATATCAAACTGGTTCCACACCCAGGTTTGCACATACAATTTCACACTATAGATGCCATTTTGGCTGTCTACACCAGGTCATGATCCTCATTATTTTGTCATGGCCTTGTCTGATTGCCAAGAAATCAAGACTTAATGATAATTAACCTTTTGCTGATTGACTGTGGTTTATCTCTAAGCAAATTGCATTTAAATATTTTAATGTATTATATGCTGCCCAAATATCACCAGTAGTATTGCTATCTAAAATCTATATAAATACCAATTATTAGTGAGTTGACACAGAATTGTTGTGTGCATTAACACAAGAATGAGAGATTAACCTTTAACGATCAGGAAGGTAAGTGATTTGATTTTACTTATATTGCAAGCACATACATTTAATTTTTTTTTTTTATTATGCTTTTATTATTATGGATTATTACATTTTTAAATATTGTCAATATTCATTAATTTTCATTAAAATATTTTAAATACGAAAAGTTATTGCTTTCAAATCCCTTTTTAAAAAAAAATGGTATTCTTAATTATGTATATAATATAAATAGAGAAACCTGCCAATCTATATGACATTTCTGCTAAGATACTTCAAAGGTCAACCCTGCTAAATTCTGACATTATAGATGTTATAGGGAACCACCTGCAGTTACATGTTTAATCAATTTATATTAAGAAGAATCAACTTTGTCCCATACATCAGTTTTATTTCATAAGGGGACTTCCCAATACATTTGAGTAAAATAATATAACATAACAGAAATAACATAGTTATACAATAGACAGTATCTACATTAATGCAAATTTATTGATGTGAATTTATATGGACATAAATAAATAATATTACATTTTAAAGTAACATTTTCCCTGGATAAAGAATTTCTCACACTTATAGTGGAATTTATTTTGTCTGCCATGGACATTATATTGTTGCATGGGACGTACTTTTCTTTTTTTTTTGCGGAAATATGAATAAGCATCGCTAGATTCAAAATGCGTAAAGTGTCTGCTATATTCTATTTGCCCCTTTGCACATGATGTACCCTCGTAGCCGGTGGCTACGTTACCTTATATTTATGAATTTCAACAGTTTGGTCGGCTGCATCTGGAGCACCCAGTACCCGCATTATATCTTGCCAGATATTTACACACCTAGCCAGCGAGGAAGAGCCCATTTCTTTCCCCTCAGGTAAAGTTTATATAAGATAACTCAGGTAAGGTTTATTTAACCATATAAAGTACTTGACAGTCTAGTGGTTGTAATATAAAATATGTAAATGCAAATGTTTATCTATTGTAATATAGGTTATGATGCTCCCTATGTCCAATAAGTTTTTGGCTATAGTAGGCTTGAGTTAGTCCTGAAAACAATGCACTAGATGTAAACCAAAACTTTGGCATGGAATTATTATGGAGATTATCCTATAATCAATTGGTAAATGTTATTATTTTGTTAGTGATTCCGTCTGTTTTAGACTTAATCTCAGGGTGGCAAATTATCCATTTCCGAGGAGAACAAACGTGAAAGTCCCACAGATGTCAATTATGTAAACGCTCAAGATGCCTTGAAGGTGTGCCAGAAGTACGGTACATTGTAAAGCTATAAAGGATGATTCATAAAGGAACATAAGTGTGACAATTAGACTTTAATGTAAGTGCAGAAAACAACTAGCAAGTGTACTGTGTGAATCTGAAAGTTAAATTTACTGGAGATCATATAGAGGAAAGTGGCGCAAAGGATACCATATATTTGTACACAGCTGATCCTTGGCTAATACAGCTGAATTTTGGTCCTTTCAATTCTCCATTTAAAAACTGGAGAACTGAAATGAAAATCATAACCAAATAATAAAGTAATAAAAAATATACACCCTTGAGGCCAGTGGACTGCTTCTGGCTCCATAACTTTCCTGGCCGCTATGATAATCATGGGAGGCCAGGGCAAATAGACCTGAAGCCTCGCTGTGATAAACGATACAGGGAGACGGGCAAATGCTCCCAGCTCTATATAATATACATTGGGGTCCAAGTGTACTTGCCCTAGCCCCCCTTAAATGAATAGTGCTGGTTGATGCCCAAATGTCTTAGTCCCCAGTATATTACATTGGGGGTCAGGGCTATAAAAAAAAAAGTGCAGACCCTATCTCTATACATCTGTCTTCAGAAGGACTCCTTTCCCTGCCCCATTATTGTCTGATTTTTAGACAATGATGGGGCTTTATTTAAAATTAAATCCCTGCACTACCAAGCAGGGATTTCATTCTACATCTGTCCCCTACTGAGGATGGATGTATAGAAATAGGTTACATGCTTTTTTATTTTGCCTGTGGGTTATTTTATTATTAGGTGTTCATGTGTCCGGAGGCACTTGGCCAGCCTTTCTGACCCCTGGAGTAATTATTTTATCATATGAGAGGGCTAGGAGACCTTTGCTTGGCTCCCAGCCCATTTTATTATTGGGGCCATGACTATATATCTTAAAGGGGTCCAAATGGAGTTTATTGACTTTTCTTAATTGAATAATTTTAATACATTTTTAAAAAATTTATTTTCAAGAAAGACGGGGTCCTCCCGACATGAGTCTCTATCCTCCTCATCAACCTGTGGAGTTTGGGTCCCGAAATTCAGAATTACTTCAGTCGTAAATTATCAATTTGGCCCTTTGACCATATAGCACATCGCCCCATCCTATCACCTCTTTCCTCCGTATCCATATCACTTGTGTTTGCAGGGGTTGCCCGGGGAACCAGCGGACCAGTTGCAATGGTGAGCCCTGTGACCACTGCACTGAACTTACAAGTGGTGTGTGGACCAAGTTGATATGATGTCAATATATATATTTATACATGTATATTTAAACTAGTAATTATAATACTATTAACTATCATTACAAGCTAAAATATGTTCAGTTCAATAATCTAGATATTGAATACATCACTTGAATACATCTACATGAAATCAACAGATGTTCCACTTGTAGCATGGTTTTAAGGTCTTTGTGATGTTATTCATTAATGTGCAATAACAGCAACGAGAAGAATTTATTTACCTCCCAATATATATTAGTGGTAATGATATCATTATCTATAATATATATGGTCATACCGGATAATGTTCTTATTATTACAAGTTCAAAATGAAAGGAGACAATGGCCCATGCTGATATTTAACAGAAAAAGTTTATCCAGGTGTTGGATCAGTTGTTCCAAAATGTTCTACAGTCACCATAGACTAAAAATATAGATCTGTGTTTCTCAATGCAAGCTTATTAAAATACACTACAGGATTATGTAATATATAATCTGAATCTGGAATTTAGAAGCAGAACATATGAAAGTAATTGTCATGCTAACAAAAGTTGCTGTGTAACCAAAGAAAAATATTCTTGAGGGAAACATATTTCGTATAATTTGGTTGCATTTAATTTCTGGAAATGTGTGTGTTATAAACAAATATTTTCCCTTTTATGGTCCAATGGTAACCATATTTTGTTTGGAGTTTACTACAGAGCCATTTTGTAAGGTAATGATGCACTCCCTTTTCTAAAAGATGTATAGAATAAAGTTCATACATTCCATACAAAAAGAAACATCAAACAAATAATATGAATAAGTTAAATTATAAAGATATTGCTACTTTTGTTTTATTAAGTTTGCTCCTAAAATGTTTTACCAAGAAAAATACGCTGATATTTCTCTCATTTTAAAAGGGATTCTACCACCAGAACATAGGGGAGGCCTGGCAACTTTTGACCCAGCGGGGCTAATACCTTTAAATGGCACATTTTGCAAATTCATCAGGTCTCCCGTTATCATCAGAGAAGAACTAGAGAAAGAGTCAGAAAGACATAGACAGACAGGACAGATACACTGACAGATAAGGGACAGACACTGATAGACAGACACAGAGATTGATAGACAAAATAATCTGGACCACACTGCCCATTCAATCATTTAATAGATTTTTTGGACTTCATTTGTTATTTCTACATATATACAACTAAAACAAAAGCTCCTATTTTTCTGCATTCTCCCTCAATATGTAGCTTCAGTGGCCTGTTACATGTGAATATAGATGTTTTATCTTTCTGTTATTCGTACTAAAAGTTATTTCCTTATGATTTTTTTAAATATAAAGTTTTAAAAATGCTTTCCCAAAACTGTAATTGGGAAAATGTTAACACTTTCTCTTTAAATATTGTTGCCTTTCTGCTTTGAGTTAGCAGTAGGACAAAACAAGTATTTTTATTCTGAGTTCTTAAGAAAAAAAATTCAGGAAATCTAAAAATGTGAAAACAATTGTTACCATTTGTTAAATATTCATGCTCACATTTTTGGAGTGATAAATGCACTTAGTCCAAAATTTGTATAAAACTGAATATCATTATACAAAATGTGTGAATATAATGAATTTTCTGAAAGGAAAAGGGTGAAATATATACTTATTGGTAAACAAAAGAAGGCATAAAGTATAAAAAACTCATTCATGTGCACATTTGCTTTACAGTTAGATGCATATTTATGTAAACATTCATGTAGAAGTTATAACTGGTAAGCAATGATTTTTCTGAGGTGTTGAAAGCATCATATAGTTTTCTCTAGTTCAATATATATATTTAAATAGTAAGATCAAAATTGATAAAACATGAAGCAAGAGCACACATGCATGGATGTCAGCAGGATGTTTTCCAAAGGTGGGGACAAAATATTCTTACCTTTTTCCCCTGCCCTTACCTTTTCCCCATTGACTACTTTCGTTGGCTCAGTAGAGGGGATTCCTGGTGGAAGCAAATGTTAGTTACTTGTGAGTAGAAAAAAATGATATGACCATGGTGGTAAAAACTAACAAACCAGCATGTATCTGAACAACATGAGAACCTTAGCTTGCAAAAGCTGGGGTGGTAAAGATTAGCCACAACTACCCCAGTTTTCAATTCCTATGGTGTTCAGCTTGGCTAACAATAAATCATGGGAATAGCAGTCAACAACAAAAATAGTTGAGGTAAAACAAAAAAGAGGGTAGGCAGAGGGTAGTGTAAAGGAACATAAAGACTTGAATGCAAAATAGTAAAATTGGTAGTTAAGCAGCAGTGATGGCTAACCTTTGGCACCCCAGGTGCTGTCAATTCTCATAATGTTCAGCCAACCAACATAATGAGAATCATGAGATGTGCATTACAATCCATAAAGATGTAATAGCTAACCTTTGGCACTCTAGTTGTTGAGTACTCCCATTCCTATGTTTACCTTACCAAACCTTCTGAGAGTCATAGGTAATGTAATGTCAACAACTGGAGTAGTAACTTACCCTAGCTGCAATACATGTTTGAAATAAACTACCTTGTGAGTGCTGCATTTATCTCTGCCCAGGAAGGGACTTTATGCATGTTCAGTAGCAGCAGCTAAAATTGTGTTTTTTCTTTCTTCATTTTTTTAAGATCCCTAAATCCTAGACTATTAGGGGTGCCTGAGGTCTGGTTTGGGAACCACAGAGCTAGAGTGAATAAGAAGGAGACCATCTAGAGGGAGAGAAAGAGAGCAGACCAAACCACTGTGATAGCAAGGGGTGTATACATGTCTGTAAGGTGTTTTTTTTGTTTTTCTTTACCATTAAGTTACCTTACTCTAAACAACCTAATGCTTCTCCCTCTCATGCTTCTGTTCCAGGAGCGAGCCCAGACGCCCATGCACACAGACATATTGTTAAAAGAAACATCAGTGTTAAAATTCTGTCAATTGTCTGTGTTACACTGAAAAAACACATTAAGGATTAGATGCAAGAAAGAAGCAATATATTGACATCTAGAAACAAATGATTAGATACGCATTAGTGAGGGATCAATTAGACTAGCTATTTGAGACTCAGTGCTCATATGGTGAGACTTTCGTGCACACAGTGGGGATTATGTAGAAATATTCCTGCACACGAGCGTGTCAGGAAGTTAACAAAAGCTGCAATCGTAATTGGCAAGGTTATCAGGTGTTTCTCAGCACCCAATTCTTTATACATTGATTACAGAGAACCAGCACACAGAGTTCAATTTCCTGACATTTGTCGCCACCTTTAGGTACTATACCTGTGTTCTCCTCTCTGATACTTCGCCCACATTCATTTTATATAGAATTTTTATACATTTACCTGAAATAGTAAATAACTGTGCAGATCAATAATTTGTCATTTTTAAATGTTTTTAGATTTTAAATTAGACTACAAGGATGACATCTGTTTCAGACTGAAAGTATAGTTCCTAATACCTGTACTATAACATAGAGCAAGGATGCTCTTATAATTTAGGGGTCATGTGCATGGATTCCAACTGGATTTGAATGTGTCCAGTAACTGTTGACTCCATATGGAACAATTTGCTTTCACTCCTGCCCTCTGTATTCATTTTTTGTTCAGTGGAAAAAAAATTAGAAATGTTAAAGCACCTGCTCTGAATACTATGTGTAATACATTTATTTGCTAGATTATTTTTTAAATCAAATGTGGTATAACTACACAGCAAAAACGGGTAGTACACCACCATACACAGAAGTGCCTATATTTTTTTTAAAAAAAGAACACAAGACAATCTCTGGAGACCAAGTCCATTAGGAACATTAACTCCTTGGGGACATGACAGTTTCTGGAATATTTTACAGTTCAGGACACAGGTTATTTTAAGATTTCTGCAGTGTTTGCTTTTAGATACCTTTTTTTGATCATATCATATAATTTATTATACAAATTAAATATGGTGTAAAATTAAAAAAAAAAACTCATCTACAAAAACTGAAATGGATTTTAATATTTGTCTTGAGTTTCGAAATAGCCCATGTTTTTCTGTTGTTTTTTTAAAGTTATTGGGAAATAGGTACAAGCAATGTATTGGTATTTCAAAATATTTGTATTTTATTTAAATTAGCAATAGTGACATTTTAATACAGACATCGGTCATGAATCCTGATCCACCGGCACACACCACACATGTGTTCTTGAAAAGTAGACAACCAAGGTCATTCAGCTTAGGAGTATTTTGACTCTTTTTACAGCACCCTGATTTGTGTTCAAGGGTGCAGTGATACCACCCATGCATAGGTTTGTGGGGGGGCTAGAAGACGGAGACATGTTTGTTAGGTGCGCATTCAGTTTTCAACCTGTTCCCATCCCTTATTTGGGACATTTTTGAAGCTGGCCAATGTAACTTACCTACCTCAAATGATGGTTTTAAAAAGTACACACCCCAGGGTATTTCAGTTGGTGGTATTTTAACACTTTGCATGCAATAATTCTACCAATTGACAAGTGTTTGTCAAACACTTGGATAGTAATTATGTTTGTGGTTTTTTTCACATAGATTATACCTGTGTAAGATTGCAGGAACTCACATATCCTTTTGTGTGTTACTGCCAAACAACACCACAATATGTACATCTCTTGAGTACAGTGATACCACCCAAGCATAGGCTTGAAATTTGGGAGGTGACATTTCTGTTCTGCAACTCAGAATGTTGGCATGTATTCAGGGCCGGTGCAAGATTTTTTGCCACCCTAGGCGAACATATATTTTGCCTCCCCCTGCTGATCCTGCTCTCAGGCATTTACACATATAGTAACACAGTGTCACATACAAATGCAATGTTAGATGCAGCCACACGTACACACAGTAACACATGCAATGACACATGGAGCCACACATTCAAACACAGCCACAAATTCAATGTGATCCTATCTTTGGCAACCCTCCTCTCCATGCCATCCATCTGTCTCTTTCTCCCTCTACACCATACCTGTCTGCCTTACTCTCCCCCATTATCTTCCCCTCTTTTTTATTTATCCGCCATGTTTGTCTTTTCCTCTTCCCATTTATATCTCTCTCTCCTCTCCCCCCATGTCTGTTGTCTCTCTCTCTATTTTCCCCTCTCTATTCTCCCTCAATGCCTGGAGTCTCTCTCTCTCTCCCACTCCAATGCCTGGTGTGTCTTTTTACCCCTGCCTCACTTACCCAATGCCTGGTGTCTTTTCCCCCATCCCTCCCATCCCCAATGGCTGGTGTCTTTTTTCCCCACTCCCTTCCTTCCCCAATGCCTGGTGTCTTTTCCTCCTCCCTCCCTTCCCCAATACCTGGTGTCCCCCCCTCTCTTCCCCAATGCCTGGTGTATTTTCCCCCACTTCTTCCCTTCCCCAATGCCTGGTGTATTTTCCCCCACTTCTTCCCTTCCCCAATGCCTGGTGTCTCCCCCCCTCCCTCTCTTCCCCAATGCCTGGTGTCTTCCCCCCTCTCCCTTCCCCAATGCCTGGTGTCTTTTTTTCCCCCTCCCTTCCCCAATGTCTGGTGTCTTTTCCTCCTCCCTCCCTTCCGCAATGCCTGATGTCCCCCCTCCCTTCCCCAATGCCTGGTGTCTCCCCCCCTTCCTTTCCCAATAGCCGGTGTTTTTCCCCCCCTCCCTCCCTCCCTCCCTTCCACAATGCCTGCTGTCTTTTTCCCTCCCTCCTCCCCCATATGTTACCTATGCAGCATCAAAGCTCAGTTCCCATGCAGGGAAGCAAGCATTGGCATCACAATCAGTTCTGCTTTTGCTCCCGTGCATAATGTTAACACAAAGCATCATATTTCCTACGCTCTGCATCATCATTATGCGTAGGGAGCCCGGGCAGCACTGACTGGGATGCTGCTGCTTGCGTCCCTCCATGTAGTTTACCTGTGCCTGTCACATACCACTTCATGTGAGGCCTTGTTGTCTCTTGCTTTGATCCATTCCTGTTTTTCTTTACTACTGGTCATTTTATCTGATCCGTTCCTGGTTTTCGTTGGTGTATCCTGTTTGGTTTCACTGCTCCTATACAATGTGCCCCACTTCAGGTAATTATTGTTTGTCTGTTTAGTTCAGTTATTAGGTTTCAGTATTATATTAGTTACAATAGGCAGGCATAGTGCTAGGACTTGCCATATTGTGAGGTACCTTGACGCTGGTTGACGTCATACTAATGTTGCTTTTGCCATGTTGTGCCTTAGTCCTTTCCCTGTATTGCTCTTTAGTCCCTTACCATGTATCCTGTGTTTTATTTTGCCTTGCTTGGCCTGGCCTGCAGCATCTTGCTTATCCTGTCAGCTGTGTTATGTTTCATGCCTGCTCCAGGGTGTCTGCACGGTATCTCCAGATCCTGTCTTTGTCATTTACTGTAACAGCAGCTGCTAATTCAAGGCCGTGGTATGTGCCTCAAGCCTCCAGGAGAGTGTGGTCACCCTGCAAAAGAATTTGTCTGTCCATACATGCACTAACTCCTGAACTCAGATCCTCTTCTGGACATTTTTTTAAGAAAATGTAAGTTACCAATTTTTATTTTAGATATCAATTCATAGATTTCACTGCCAAACAAGACATGCTCAACAACATCTCATTAGTACAATGATACCACACATGCATAGGTTTGCTAGATTATTAGGGGGAGTAAAAAGGACACATTTGGGATATGCACATTTTTTTAGGTTTCCAACTTGAAGTTTTAACATGTCCCAACTGAGACTTTTTTTAAAACAAGCCAATTCAAATTACCCACATCAAACCATACTTTTTGGACAACCGGGGGTTTTCCAATTGGTTACTGCCAAACAACATCCCAATATGTGTTCAGCAACAACTTTGAGGGTAAAAGGCCTCATTTGGGATGTATGCATGGATGTACATTTTCAAACTGGAATTATAACTGATTCCTCTACTGAGCACATATTATTATCCCACTAACTGAATATTTTCAAAGAATATATTTTTTGATTATCATCAATCGGTGGCTTTTTTTAGCACTTTTTACACAGACATTGAAGTTCAGATGTGAATTTTGGGAGATATTTGTATGTTACTGGACAAAAGCACTTATTCATTCAGCAAACTACCCTGTTTCTTTTGAAGGTAAAGATTCAAATTTGTAATATTTTTTAGTCTAGGAATGAAAGACCTGATTTGTCCTTGGGGACAGTTTTGCGGCCGACCAGTTGAATCAAAGTATATATTTTTGAAAAGTAGATAAACTAAAGTATTAATCTAAAAAGATTAGTCACCTCAGGTTCCCTGATGCCCCTTTTACATAATCTAGTAATATTTGGTGGTATGGTATTGCTTAGATGAGTAATCAGTTGTATGATGAATCAGATATTTTCCTTTTTTGGAGCAGACCCTGCACTGCTTCTCTGGCATCTTCATCAGTGATGAAGGATGGATCCTGAATGGGAAGTGTTTGGATGGAAGTCTAGTAGACGCACTGCTCTCTTCATCATTGAATAATGTATCTAAAATAATTTGAACCTGGGTAAATAAAGGCAGGGTATTATTTTTGTGCAGTCTTCCTAATAGAAATTGTGATAGAAATTGAAATTTCTGTCTTGAAATGTTGTTAAATGTTAGTATCACCTTTGTGCGGTTTTATACCACCATCTCAACCAGGTTATACAAGTGACTTTTCTTTCAGTCTGAACAACTGTATTAATCTATTTCTATTTTCCTTGTATAACTACTTTTTTGTGATTCTGATATTATTGTGATGTTGTAAATGAAATTCTTTTTTTTATATTGGTCTTTCATTGCAAAATCAATCATTAAACATTGCAGTGCATTATGTGTGATGATTTCAAGGGAGAAATGATAGCACTAGCAGACGTGAAGTTTCTCAATGTGCTCTATGCTATATTTTACCATCCAAGAGGGGCATGTACTAAAAAAACGCAAATATATTTTATGTGCAAACCTATTTTCGTGCTTTGCTCCTTTTGCGATGTACTAAACATTTAACACTCAAATAGTACATATGCGCAAATTGCGAATAAAAACGGGCATTATTGCCAATAAAAACAGGCAATTTTGCAAATATTTTTTCTACCTCTTTTGATAGCACTTGCCAAAAGCTGGTTACATTTTCACACTCAAATAAGAATTATTTTTCACAAAATATTCGCAAAACTCTTTAACATGTGAAAATCAAATCGCAATTTATTAGCGCAACTGGAAAAACAGAAGAGGCGCAAATCAGGGAAAACAAGCGCAAAATGTTACAAATAGTCGCAGATTGCTCCATACAAAATGTTACAAATAGTCGCAGATTGCTCCATACAAAATGTTACAAATAGTCGCAGATTGCTCCATACAAAATGTTACAAATAGTCGCAGATTGCTCCATACAAAATGTTACAAATAGTCGCAGATTGCTCCATACAAAATGTTACAAATAGTCGCAGATTGCTCCATACAAAATGTTACAAATAGTCGCAGATTGCTCCATACAAAATGTTACAAATAGTCGCAGATTGCTCCATACAAAATGTTACAAATAGTCGCAGATTGCTCCATACAAAATGTTACAAATGTAACCTACTTTTTTCCTAACTGCACTTGCTTAGTACATGACCCCCTATGTCTGCTGATTGGTGTCACCACACCTCCACAGAATGTTTGCTTGTTTCTTCAAAGTGTTAACACATTCCTCAGAATGCTGATTTGCTCATTTCGAACGGGCATCAGAATAACTTGAAATTACTATGAAATTCAGAATCTACTGATACTTGGTGACTCCTGTTCTTGTGTCCAGACAATAAGCTTCTGCAGGTAGTGTTGCTACCTGACTGGTGTTTTACCGGCAGCCCGGTAAAAAATTGGCTTGAATGGCCCAATGTTAAGTCTATGGAGAGAATAGCATGGCCGGTATTTTTTTAAAGAAAAGGTGGCAACCCTATCTGCAGGTGTTATGGCTGATAACAAAAGGCACAAAATACATGTACCTGCTTCTTTAAATGTAGTTAATGTATAGATATAACAGCACAGCCTTTACTTATCATCATTCTTCGAATAATGTTCTTCTGCAGCATAATTAAGAACTATGTAAGAAAAAAAAAAGTAGAAATCTTTTATTTTTCCAGTGGCAGCATTATTTCATCAAAAGATGGATTTTGCTCTTAATTAGCCAACAGGCCATAAGGGATGTTTCAGAGTCATGGGTGTGAAACAGCCTCAAGCAGGAAGAGATCAATCTAAATAAAAAAAAATGGTGACTGGGGAATAATTGGCAGTTCCAGTGAACGTGGGCTGTTTATAACAGTGACAATATGTTCCAGTGTAATAACAGAGCCAGCTTCATTCTGTTTTCTCTCTGGCACATTTCAAACTGAAGTTATAAATAACCAATTGAAGCACTTTTTTTTTTCCTGTTCCTTGAAAACAAAATTCCCATTGGTGCTATTAGTAAATCCCATATCTTTCATAATAATCTCAGTTATTCAACTGTGCAGAAGTTTGCTTCATTATTTTGCATTAGTGTGTTGAATATTTCTTAAGGAATAACTAATTATAATAATGACCTATCGCAACTGACATTCTGCTTTTAAATCCATTGGACATATGGCTAAAACCAGAATGGAGATGTTGGTTAATTTAATAACTTTGTTACATTTCTGACGCAATGATGTAGTGCTGTTAAGCTAGATACATATGTTATAATATTTTCACACTTCTCCAGATATGTTTCGTCTTCATGCCACACACTTTAGCTTATCTTCTTTCAATCTCTTGATTAACTAGAAAATTAATTGATGTTGCTATTAAAACTGAGCTGACTGAGTAGTTAAATTATATACATTATCTACAAGTATTTGAATATTTTTTTTTATTTTAGCTATTTGGTTTTAAAATTACTGTTAATGAATTAATGGCTAAAATATGAACTTATAGTGCAATAATAAATAAAATAATGTAATACAAAGTATAAACTACATGTATCAAATGTTTTACTTGGAGGGAAGCAAATATAAAACGATGTAAACTATGTGGAGAGTGCATATTCTAAAAGACATAAAACTCATATTCTTTTACAAACATTTCACTTTTTGAAGATGTGTGTGAAATAAGCCAATGAAGGTACTAGGAAGAAGACACTATAGGTTGCCAGGTGTCCGTAAAGGAACTTCACTCAAGTCCACCAAATCAGCAAAAAATAAAGAGAATTTGCACAGCACTCCTTGTGATGTGTGTTTTATTTCACTAGCCTGACTACAATTACACAAGGAGTGCTATGCTTTATGTGTGTGAAATAAGGGCATAGGATTAAATGCAAAATACAAATGTAACAGGCTAAGCACTGCAAAGATCTAAAACACAAACGCACAACACAGGAGCAAATATGGTGTAATATTGATTCAAAAAGCACTTGTACCCCACTGTAGTACTTACAAGATGGCACAAGTCTGGCTAACAAAATAATACTGCAGTTGCTGTGGACCATTGAGCTGCAGATTGTACTGCTTGGCATCTGTGAAACATCAGAGAAGCAGCATGGAAAACATAAACAGGAAAAACAAAGTTATGCAACATCTCTACACTTCTGAACCACAGAGTCTTCAAGGCAGAATTGACTTCTCCAGATAAAGATGAGCAGCAACAGATTGAAAAGAGCAGAGAGGGACTGCAAGTGGGTCCTTAGACATAGGCTCATAGGAAAAATCCCCCCTTTCTTTTTTGCATCAGCGACTTTTAAGGGTTGGGATTATGGTTGGAAGCGCTTTCAAAGTACAATATTTCTCTGGAGTCTCCAACCAAGGAATTGCATATATTGGTGCAGAAATGAACTCTTATTGGCTTGAGGCAGTTGTTTATGTGACCATGCTAAAACTCGGGACAAGTGTGCTGCTTGATAAGAAATATAAATATCTGAAAAGTCAAGACCCCCCCCCCCCCCCCATTTTTGGTCTTGCTAAATATATACATGCTAGTCTTGGCGCTCTCCCTCTCCATACATAAAAGTGTTTTTTTCTTTAAAAGATCTTGTGGGGAATTTGTAATTGGAATATTTGAATCAAAGAAAGAACTCTTGGCAAACCATTCATTGTGATCACTCCCATTCTGCTGAACCATGCCAATTCATAAAAGGACCAGCCAGTCACATAATTTCCCAATGAGTTCCATATAGGCAAGAAGTAGAATATATATAATTCTTTATTGTGAGATGTCAATAATATACCCAAATATTTCTTTGCATTTAAAACACCATTTAAAAGAATAATTATTTTGGATCTCTTGTTCCTGTTCGCTTGGAGTATTGATATTCAAGATTTCACACTTTTAAGCATTTATTTTAAAATAGGAGATACTACTTTCATTGGCTTCTTTGACAAACTGTTGTAGCGAATCTCTAGGGCTAGATATGATCATTAATATGTCATCGGCATAAGCTACTACTTTATGAAGCGTGTCCCCTATTTTAATGGCCTTCAGTAACACCCTCTCTTATACAGGACACAATTAGTGTTATAAACATTTTCATGTATTTAAATTTGGAAAAGGATATGTTGCTAATAACTAATGATGTCCCAACGCTATACACTGCAATAAAACATGATTTAGGATGTAGAACAGTTAGGAACATTCTAGAGAGAGAAGTTTAGAGCAAGGGCAAAATTGACTTCAATGTGGAAGGCATTATACTTACTCAAAAAAATAATTTATTTTGGTTCCATGATGGATTCTTCCTACAAAGGCAGGGCTATCCGGACCAGGTTAACCCTTACAGTAGTTATGCAAATCTATTCATGGCAGAGTGGGAATATCCTTACGTCTTGTCCCGGCATGAGAACCTGGTCTCATATCATAGCTACATTGACATTTTTTTTTGTCTGGAAGAGGAGTGAAAAACATCTGGGTGACTTCCTTGACAGCAGCGATATTACATTCACTATTATATATAATCCAGAGAAAGTCCACTTTTTAAAAATATATGTGAAAGAAATTACAGTCCAACGTAAGACATATATTTTTTTTGTAAATAAGTGGATGTGAATAGTTTCATCTGTAAAGACAGTGAATGTTGCCCACCGTGGTTGGATGGTATTTTGGAAAGTGAGGCACTCGTGATAAATATACCGGAAATACCAAAATAGGGAGAAAGAGAAAATATACTCTCCTTATGATTACCTCTCCAAGGACTTCTCTTATCACAATTGGAAGATAAATAGAAAAGAGAGGGATCCCAATCCACTCCAGTAGAAGTATATAAAAGCCAGAATTGCTTGTGTCACAAGAGACTTGAGTGAACAAATAGGGATAAAAGAAAAAAAGCACATAGCATGAATAAAAGGGGTAAGTGAATGTGCAATTTGGGTGAGGGTGCATGTCCGGGGGGCTGTGGTAATTCCTGGATGTGCAGTGGGGAGAGGGGGCATGTCCTGGGTGGCAGAGTTAAGTCCTGGATGTGCAGTGTGGGTGAGGGGTCATGTCCTGCTGGGGGCGGGGGTAATTCCTGGATGTGCAATGTGGGTGATGGGACATGTCCTTAGGGGCATGGGTAAGATACATGTGCAATGTGGGCAATGGGGCATGCCCATATTGCGAGCAGGGGTAAGTCCTGGATAGGAAATGCAGGTGATAGGGTATGCCCTGGTGGGCAGGGTTAAGTCCTGGATGCGCACTGCGGGTAATGGGGTGCATTTAAACCTCGTTGGCATAATATACAAAGACCTAGATAAAATTACTTTGTGATGGTGGGTGGCAAGAGGGAGATATAGGTACAGGGGGCCCAGAATTTTTTTTTCTGTAAGGGGCTCCAAAATTTCTGATGCCAGCCCTTCACCTAATACATAACCTGTCCTGAGAGTCATTTTAAGCTATGCTTTATTATATTTCTTTCTTTATTTTGTCTGTAAAGAATAGTTCTAGGTCTCTTGTGTCACAAGAGACTTGAGTGAACAAATAGGGATAAAAGAAAAAAAGCACATAGCATGAATAAAAGGGGTAAGTGAATGTGCAATTTGGGTGAGGGTGCATGTCCGGGGGGCTGTGGTAATTCCTGGATGTGCAGTGGGGAGAGGGGGCATGTCCTGGGTGGCAGAGTTAAGTCCTGGATGTGCAGTGTGGGTGAGGGGTCATGTCCTGCTGGGGGCGGGGGTAATTCCTGGATGTGCAATGTGGGTGATGGGACATGTCCTTAGGGGCATGGGTAAGATACATGTGCAATGTGGGCAATGGGGCATGCCCATATTGCGAGCAGGGGTAAGTCCTGGATAGGAAATGCAGGTGATAGGGTATGCCCTGGTGGGCAGGGTTAAGTCCTGGATGCGCACTGCGGGTAATGGGGTGCATTTAAACCTCGTTGGCATAATATACAAAGACCTAGATAAAATTACTTTGTGATGGTGGGTGGCAAGAGGGAGATATAGGTACAGGGGGCCCAGAATTTTTTTTCTGTAAGGGGCTCCAAAATTTCTGATGCCAGCCCTTCACCTAATACATAACCTGTCCTGAGAGTCATTTTAAGCTATGCTTTATTATATTTCTTTCTTTATTTTGTCTGTAAAGAATAGTTCTAGGTCTTTAATATACTTCTTAGAGAAATTTAATGAATTCAATCCCAAAATTATTCCCTGAACATTTTATACCATTTTATACCTTTCAGTTTATTTTCACCTTTTCACTTATTCCTTTCAGTTTTACCCTCACTTCTTTCTCCATAAAACTTTATATAAAGATAGAAACAGGCTCAAAGAACAATAGAGACAAGCAGCCAGGTATGGGTAGTTATGATATAGACACAGACATCAGAGGATATATAGACATATAGCAATAGACAGAGACATACACACAAGAAGAGAGACATAGACATAGCTTTCTCTCCTACCTTCCATATAGATGAGATGGGAAAGCACCCTACACTTAAATAAAGATGTTCTTCTTTGTACTGCACACGAGCAAGGAATTCATGAAAATGTAAAAGGGTTGGGTTGTTTAGAAGTTCATCTGACATGCCAGAATGCATGAGAGAGATGCTGCTTCCTCTCACATCCTCTGCTTACCTGAAAAATTCACTGCTGGCTCTCTCTCCTGTCCTTTAGAGCAGAGAAGAGAGCATTTGCCCCCATACCCTGCAGTCCAACCCAACTCTGACTGACAATCTCATCTCTTTGGAGCAACTCTTGACTTGGGCAACTGAAACACATTGTAAGACTTCAACCAGTTTGCAGACTCATCCAAGCAGTTTCCAGTTATTCTCAAATCCTTTTTGCTTTGCTTATTATCTATGCTTGCTCCTGCTTTGCTTTCCTGTTTTGCTTATTGCTTATGCTCACACCTTGCCTTTGGTTTGGTTTCCCTTGCTCGGCCAAAGAGTGGCTCTTTTTTCCTGTTTGGTCCAAGAGTGGCCCGGCCTAAATCTGGGTATAGTCCTGCACCTACCTAAACCTAGGAATACTCTGATACCTGCCAAATCCAACACCAGACTGGCACCTGCCTAAGTCAAGCTAGTCAGGTGCATCTAAGACAGTTCAACCACCATACTAACCCCCCATACCATCCCTTCCCCAGTCAGGTACCTGCCCAAGCCTAGCCATAGACCAGTACCTGCCAGAGTCTGGCTATTTTCTGACACCTGAAAAGTCTGGCTACAGTTTGGATCCTACCTTGTTTCTTGTATCCTGTAGCCCTGTAATGGGTCTGCTCTGTATTGTTCAGCCCTTTCTCAGCTCAGCCCTGTCTCAGTTCAGCCCTGTCTTAGAACCCTGTTAAAAGGTTTCCTTGTTTCCTGCTTCTGTTCCTCTATTCTCTTGTTTGCATTAATTTCTTGATTTCCTGCTATTTGTTATACTGTTTTTCCATTCCAGGTTTTCTTAGTTTACTCTTGCTCTGTCCTCTGTTTCTCTTTTTAAATCGTACCACACTCGTTTTGTGTCTTATAGTTAGGGACTTGCCTAATTGACGTGGTTGGAAAGCTTTATCGTATAATCATAATTTAACTAAATCGACACTGTTCTCCTTATGAAGTGCCCTCACTCTGTCCTTGGGTCCCTTTAGCCCTTACCATGTCCTCTGTATCTTATCCTGTGTTAACCATGCATCTCTCTCTATATCCTTAGTTCTGTAGTTATGTCTTATGCTTTGCCTTGCACTTGTATGTTTTAGTTCTGCCTTTGCTCCTTGGTCTGTCCTGAAGCATTTCTCTCATCTTGTTTCTTCTCTGTTTGTTTAATGCTCTGTGCTGCTTAGTTTATTTGCTTTAGCCTGCAGATAGCCTGCTCTTCTATCAAGATTATGTTCTATGCCTGTTCCAGGATGCCTCCAGGGTTCCTTCATTTCCCACTTTGGCTTAACTAGATACAGCTGCTGCTATCACAGGTCCTTTGGAACGAGACTGCACAAACCTGTGCCTCCAAGCTTCCGGGGGAGTGCAATTACCCGGCACCAGGCCCTGTTTCTCTATATGACGTGCATTGAACTCCTCAACTTGGGTGCTCAAAGTCTCCTGTCTTCCAGGACCCCATTTGTGACACACACTGTCAAGCTGGAGTGACTTCACAGAATGAATATCTTTGTGTAGCCTAGGACTTAATCAACTTAACTAATCTTGTAAATTAAGAAGAAAGTGGAGTCTTGAGCTCTGACAGATGTTTGTACATGAGTAACTCAAGATCTTGAAAACATTTAAGTTCCTACCATTTTTTATGTCTGTTTTATTATGCAGTGCTGGCCTTTCCACGTGGCAATTGCCCTAGCCGGCACCCTGGCAGGGAAGGCACTTTGCCGCTCCATGCAGCATTTGATTTTCAAGGGCAGAATCATCCAGTAGTTCCTGCCTTCCTGCCACTGCCACCAGATATGACAGTACATCATATCCGGCAGCTGAATTTCCCTCCTCCTGTATACAGCCTGCAGGAGGGAAGACTGCATGGAGGAAAACAGCCAGCGACATTCAGCAGCTAGGTGCTGGGGAAAGAAGGGTGGGATGCTTTTATTGTGCCCTTGTCTGGGGGAGCATGTTAATGGACAAACTGTCTATGGCATATTCATAGACAAACTATCAGTGGCATATTAATAGACAAATTGCCTGTGGCATATTAATGGGCAAATGGGCAAATTGACTGTAGCATATTAATGGACAAACTATCAGTGGTATAATAATGGGCAAATTAGCAGTGGTGTATTAATGGGCGAGTTGGCTGTGGCATATGAATGGGCAACTTGGCTGTGATACATTAATGGGCAAACTAACAATATCATATTAATGGGCAAATTAGCTCTGGCATATTAATGGATAAACTCTCAGTGGCATATCAATGGGCACATTTTCCTGTGGAGAGAGAGTGAGAGAGAGAGAGAGATTCTGGGTGAACCTGGATGCTGGAGCAAATTTAGGTGGGGTAAGGTCATGGACATAAAAATGATTTACTTTTCTTCTCACCCAGTGGGGTGAGCTCCTACAAACATTATTATGTCCAGGCTGGCTCTGGTGGAATACAATCATTTTTTAAAACTCTTGTTTTAGTGGGTGTGTTTTTTTGTTGTCTTGGGCCGGCTCTGGTATCATCAATTTCTGAGTGAGCTCTTTCAGAACATCTGCAGGCCTATGATGACTATCTAAATACCCCAACAATAATTCCATAATTTTATTCCTCTGTCTGCAATCTTTAGTTGTATCCTATATTGATCACATACCAAGTAATCCAATTATTAATGTACGTCCTGATTGTTAGCTGAAAAAATGTTCAGATTGTTTTAATAGTTTCTAAAATTCTTACTTAAAATGTTATTTTCATTATAAATGTACTAAAGAAAATATTTGTCTAATGGGAAAATTAAAATGGAACAATCTATGCGAAAGCAAAGTTACTGAACATTAGTTAACCCCATCCTGCCAGTAAGATGTTCTTTTCAATCCTACTTTTCATTGCCTAAAAGCCTGTATAAAAAAGTGTTTTCCAGGTCATCGTGGCTCCCTGCGATGAGCTGTGTGTGAATCTCACTGCAGGGACTTGCAGCAGGGTCTCCACTGTCAGATGAGGCCAATTTGAGTGGTCTCAGTCTGACAGAAAATGTAGCTGATGCTCTAAATGAGCACTGGCTGCAGTTTGCTAAATAAAACCTGCAGACATGGAGCATCCTGACCTGACTAATACAGCTCATAGCTGCTCCCTGCAATGAGCTGTGCTGAGGATCCCACTGCACTGACTTGCATCCTCAGTGTCAGATACGGCCCTCCGTCTGTCATACAAAATGTAGCTGACACTCAAAGTGAGCATCGGCTACATTTTTGGAAACTCGGAAGTTATGGCATGCTTCAGCAACATCACACGTGATGTTGCAAAGTATCGCGGGATGTCGGCAGGGACCCACAGGGTTCCTGGCTCACAAAGTGATCGGGGCCAGGAGCACAAAGACGCCAGTTTGGGAGATGGAAAAAAGCAATATAATGTTGAATGCCATTACTGCAAGTTATATATGGATAAATTGTGAGCAGACTGTGCCAAGAATCTCTGCAAAAACATTAGAATTGTGTAACTTTGTATAATTATAATATGTTTGAACATCTACATATGATTAAACTTTCATAATCTAAAGTTGACACAACAATACACAGCATAGTAAACAAATAACTGTATGAGCACAAGCATTACAATACAGTAAATAGGTAGTTGTATACATATGAACATATGACATGAAATGTTAATTTCATGTGTTTGGTTGTTATATTCTATAATGAACTAATAGCATAATAATAATTAAGTGTTTATATTAATAGGTTCATAGTGGAAAAGGGTTACTATGATTGCTTAGTTCTTGTATTGCAATGCTACATCCCTTGACAACACAAAGTGCAACACATAATATTTTCTTCATTGTGTAAGCATATGTGTAAATCATTATAACAAGGTTTATATTTTAAAAGGCCTCTTTAAGGAGAAAGATCAATTGAAGGTTATACATAAGTGGTTCTGTGAAGCAAATTTATATGAAAAATGTTGAAGCTTGTTTGGCGGAGAACCAACAGATCATTATTCACTAGGAAAATGAAAGATCAAAGTCGAGGGCCCTATGTTGGAAGAAGGGCAAAGGTTTGATCTTTGTGGGACTTCATTATTGCTAATTTCTCTTTCCCAGCAGCTTATTTGCAAATATACATCCTAAATCTGCCATCTTCAGCTGTCCGTCCTTCAGGTTATCTAGAATATTTTAAGCAGCCTATATCGTTATTTTTTCCCCCTTCAGAATAGTTTTGAAATGGTAAGGCGCGTTTTAATTGTCACGTTGATGGCTGAATGTATTAAACAGATAGACTTCAGTGAAGTATTAATGGAATATGTGTTGATAAAACTTGTGAACTAAAATATCTGTTGTATTAAATATAGAACTAGAACACAGATGAAATATATATTTATTTAAAGTCAGTTACTAACAACCAAACTATAATGACATAATATAAATGCTTTTCACTGTGTAAATCCTAAAAATTACATGAAGCCATCACATTGTTATCTATGACGTGAATTATAGGAGCTTATCAAGACATAAAATGAAATGATGCTTTTCTTGAAAGTCCTCATTTTTTTTTAAAAATGGTTCATATTCTTTGGTATAAAAAAAATTGCTAATGGACTTTTAAGATTCCTGAAATTATTTATTGCTTGAATCTAATTTATGGCTACCTTGCCAAGTTATCCATGAATTAAAGCTAAAATTTATCTTACTGGAAGATGTAGTCATTATTTCTTATAAAGCAAAAAAAATCTTGAGAAATTTTGCTAAGTCCACATTTCAAAAATTGAGCTATGCAAAACAGAGTACAAAATGCCAAAGCTGCAATCACAACTTAATCATTCATTTAATTTGCCTTTTTTTAAGCCTGTCTTACCTCACAGTTTATGCAACATTCTAGAATTCACTAATATATATAATATTTATCGTATTTTCTGATGATCTTTTTGTTATATTTATTATTTGGGACTTAACACCCCCAAATATGCTTTATTTGAAATGTTATATGATTTTAAATGATCGTGCAGCTTACATCCGTTATAGCGTGACCCGCTTTAATGCAATTCCACTTATATCACAGTGATCAATTGGCTCCTATGGAGCCATCAGTGCATCTGATGTCGCTATTACGTCCACATTAAAGTGGAAGTTTCGTGAGATCTCGAGACTCACATTGCGATCTTATATTATTTTATAGATATGATTGGTCTGTTTGTATGTCTAGCTGTCTGTTTTTTTTATATGTCTCTCTATTTATCATAACAAGTATTACCGTATTTGCTCGATTATAAGACGAGGTTTTTTTCAGAAATGCAAATGCTCTGAAAAATCCCCCTCGTCTTATAATCGAGGTCTCTTATAATCTGACCTCAAATTGAGGTCAGATTATAAGACATGGATCCAGGTCCCCAGCAGAGCTGCAGGGGACCTGGATCCCCCTCTCTAGCAGCAGGGGAAGTCTGCGCAACGAGCGCAGACTCCACTGCTTCCGCCCGGCACGACCGCCGGGGCTTCTGTGAAGAAGCCGGATACTTCCGCTTTCGTCACAGAAGTCCCGGCGAGAGTGCCGGGCGGCAGCAGGGGAGGTCTGCGCTCATCACGCAGACATCCTCTGCTGCCCCACTAGGCACCAGGGAGAATCGGGCAGCTGGGGGTTGTCTGCACGATACGTGCAGATATCCTCCATGCTGCCCGACACGGCAGACTATTATGACGGACAGCTGAGGGGGTTAAGAGACAGAGACAAGGGGAGGGAAGTGGTTAAGAGACAGACAAGGGGAGGGAAGGGGTTAAGAGACAGAGACAAGGGGAGGGAAGGGGTTAAGAGACAGACAAGGGGAGGGAAGGGGTTAAGAGACAGAGACAAGGGGAGGGAAGGGGTTAAGAGACAGAGACAAGGGGAGTGAGGGGGTTAAGAGACAGGCAAGGGGAGGGGGGAGAGAGAGAAAAATGGGGGCAAGGGAAAGAGAAGCAGCATTGGCACATAAAAAGAAATAAAAACTAGAAATACATTTTTTGATATCATAATTTTTTATTAAAAAAGCAATTTACATGTGAATATATACAAGTTTAACTTTTTTCCTATAGGGTAGTCTTATATTCAGGTTTTTAGTTTTTTTCCTAAAGGAATGTCCAAAGTTTGGGGGGTCGTCTTATAATCAGGGTCGTCTTATAATCGAGCAAATACGGTAATATTTGAACCAGATAATTCTGTAACTACATCAGGTCCACATTAAAGTGCAAGTTTTGTGAGATCTCAAGACTCACATTGTGATCTTATATTATTATATAGATATAATTGAACTGTTTGTCTATCTGTCTGTTTGTTTGTATGTCTCTCTATTCCTCATTACAGTAATGATATTTGAACCAGATAATTCTGTAACTACATTAGGCACAGTAAACAAATGGTTGCTGGGTCTTAGTCAACCTCATTTAACCCCTTGGTGACACAGGACGGACTAGGTCCGTCCTGTGTGCCGAGGCGTTAGTGACACAGGACGGACCTAGTCCGTCCTGTGTCAAAACGAGCACTGAAAGCAGAGTTTTTCTGCTTTCAGTGCTCTGATGGTATTGTAACGATGCTTCCGTATGGAAGCATCGTACAATACTAAAAAAAATGCCCATCGGCATTTCGATCGCTGCGGAGAGCGATCGAAATGCCGGTTTTAAAGGCACAGAGCCTTTAAAACGCGGGCATTTCAAAAACGAGCATAGGAAGCGAATCTTTCGCTTCCTATGCTCAGAAAGTGTTTCTGATTGCCTCGCAAGTCGCAAGTAGAAGCAAAAAAAATGCTTCTAAGGGCAAGAGCACAAGAGGCAGGAAGTTCCTGCTTCCTGTGCTCTCTGGCTGTCACACGATTGCCTCTTCACAGAGGCAATCAGTGACTGCCAGGCACACTGACAGGCAGTGGGGATGTTCTGCTGAACATCCCCACTGACTGGTCAGATCAATATTAACCCTATATTGATCTGACCAGTTATGATCTGTCTCCCTCTCCTCACATTTTTTTTAGTGAGGGAGAGAGACAGATCAAAGTTCTAAAAGTAAGTAAAAGTTAAAAAAAAACAATAAATACACAACACACAAATAATAAAACAATTAAAAACATTTTATTAAAGCAATTCCCTGCGTTTAACCCCTTCCCTGCCACTGATCTTGCATAAGCAGTGATCGTGCACATCAGCGCATTTATTTTTTGCTGTTTGTGCATTTTTTAGGGGTTAATTTTTTTGTACTGTAATTTATTACAGTACTAAAAAGGCTCTTCTAAGAGTTATTAACCCCTTATTTGCCGTATATCACTGCTTACGCAATGATATTGACGCCAAAGCAATTTTTATCTGTCTGCATATTTTTATTTTATTTATTTTTTTTACACATACCCGCTAGGGGATTACATGTAAAGTAAAAATATTTGAGATTTTTTTTTTTAAGCTGCCTGAGCGCATAGCGATCAGTAACAGCGAATTAGTGGCAAAGGCGGTTTGGTGATTTCTCAATTAAGCTCACCATTCGCCCTGGTCAGATCAAAATTAATCGGATCAATATTCACAAATATTGATCTGCCTCCCTCTCCTCACTTACATTTTTGTGACGGAAAGAGACAGATCAGTATTAGTATTAGTGATATAAAATAACATTTTATAAAATTGGCAGGTTTTATGAAAGTCTTTCACTGTGTATTAACCCCTTCCCTGCCATTCATCACTGTGTAAGCAGTAATCTTGCACAGCAACAGTATGTTTTGCTGTCTGCACTGTTTTATGGATTAATTTCTTTGTACTGTAATGTATTACAGTACTAGATAGGCTCTTCTAAGAGCTATTAACCCCTTCTTTGCTCGAGATCACTGCTTACGCACTGATTCTGAGGCCGCGGACTCAGGGTTCGATTTTGACCCTATTCAGCTTTCTGATACATCATCTAGCGATGTATCGGTGGCTGCTGAGCCCTTGCCACAAGTAGTGATGGGGGTCTACCGATAAAAAAATATATGGTTTGGTGGGGGTAAATTACATTGGCTGGCTTCAAAGATATATCCCATAAAGGACACGGACGCAGGTTGACTACATGTCAAAATTCCAAGTTGGAATTTTGAGATGCGCATCTCACAAATGTTGCCTTCTAGCCAAAAACAAACCAACAAACCTATGCATGGGTGCTATCCCTGTACTCAGGAGATGTTGCTGAACACATATTGGGTTGTTGTTTGGCAGTGACATATACCAGAATCTGTGAATTCATGCCTGAAGTACAATGCATGTGGAAAAAATCTCCCAAAAAAGTACTACCACAAACTTTTACAAAGGCTGGTGGTAGAATTACCTATACAGTATTAAAATACCACCATTTGAAATACCTTAGGATGTCTATTTTCCAAAAATATATGGTTTGATGGTGTAAAATTCATTGGACGGCTTCAAAAATGTTCCAAATGGAACATGGGCGCAGGCTGACTACATGTCAAAATTCCAGGTTGGAATTGCGCACCCCCTAAATGTGGAATTTTAGACCCAATACAAACCAACAAACCTATGCATGGGGGGTATCCCTGTACTCAGGAGATGTTGCTGAACACATATTGAGGTGTTGGTTGGCAGTGGCAAATACCAGAATCTGAAAATTCCTGCCTGAACTACAATGTGTGTGGGGAAAAAATGACATCCCAACCCTTTGACATAGGTTGGTGGTAGAATTAGCACTTGGAAAGTGTTAAAATACCACAATTTTAAATACCCTAGGATGTCTATTTTTCCAAAATATATGGTGCTATGGGGTAAAATACTTTGACAGGCTTCAAAAGTGTCCCAAATGGAACATGGGCGCAGGCTGACTACATGTCAAAATTCCAAGTTGGAAATGCACCCCCCCTAAACGTGGCCTTTTAGCCCCCAAATAATCTAACTAACCTACACATGGGTGGTATCCCTGTACTCAGGAGATGTTGCTGAACACATATTAAGGTGTTGTTTGGCACTGACACATAATAGGATCTGTGAATTCATGCCCGATGTACAATGAATGTGAAAAACAAATTACTATCCATAACATTGACATAGGCTGGTGGTAGAATTAGTGCATGAAAAGTGTTAAAATACTACCATTTGAAATACCCTAGGGTGTCTAGTTTTCAAAAATATATGGTTTTGTGGGGTAGAATACACTTTTTGGCTTCAAAAATGTCCCAAATGGGACATGGGCGCAGGTTTTCTGCACGTCAGAATTCCAAGTTGGAAAACCAAAAAGCGCACCTCTCAAATGTGGCCTTTTAACCCCCAAATAACCTAACCAACCTATACATGGGTGGTATCCCTGTACTCAGGAGATGTTGCTGAACACATATTGAGGTGTTGTTTGGCACTGACATATAACAGGATCTGTGAATTCATGCCCAAAGTACTATGTATGTGAAAAAAAATTACTATCCATAACATTGACATAGGCTGGTAGTATAATTAGTGCATGGAAAGTGTTAAAATACTACCATTTGAAATACCCTAGGGTGTCTAGTTTTCAAAAATATATGGTTTTGTGGGGTAGAATACACTTTTTGGCTTCAAAAATGTCCCAAATGGGACATGGGCGCAGGTTTTCTGCACGTCAGAATTCCAAGTTGGAAAACCAAAAAGCGCACCTCTCAAATGTGGCCTTTTAACCCCCAAATAACCTAACCAACCTATACATGGGGGGTATCCCTGTACTCAGGAGATGTTGCTGAACACATATTGAGGTGTTGTT
This sequence comes from Pelodytes ibericus, assembly GCA_036172795.1. Lineage (NCBI taxonomy): Eukaryota > Metazoa > Chordata > Amphibia > Anura > Pelodytidae > Pelodytes > Pelodytes ibericus. The sequence continues at coordinate 47,135,818 of CM069862.1, read as the reverse complement.
TGGCACTGACATATAACAGGATCTGTGAATTCATGCCCAAAGTACAATGTATGTGAAAAAAAATGACTACCCAAAACATTGACATAGGTTGGTAGTATAATTAGTGCATGGAAAGTGTTAAAATACTACCATTTGAAATACCCTAGGGTGTCTAGTTTAAAAAAATATATGGTTTTGTGGGGTAGAATACACTTTCTGGCTTCAAAAATGTCCCAAATGGGCCATGGGCACAAGTTTTCTGCATGTCAGAATTCCAAGTTGGAAAATAAAAATGCGCACCCCCTAAATGTGGCCTTTTAGCCCCAAAACAAACCAACAAACCTATGCATGGGTGGTATCCCTGTACTCAGGAAATGTTGCTGAACACATATTGAGGTGTTATTTGGAAATACCCCTTCACATTTTAAGGTAATGTTTACCTAAATTGCAATATATGTGAAAAATTAAAAAAAAAAGATTTTTTGCTGCAAACTTTGGCATAGATTGGTGGTAAAATGGCTACATGAAATGTGTCAAAATACCCCAAGTTAAATGCCCTGAGTTGTCTAGTTTTCAAAAATATGTACATGTTGGGGGTCATTCATGGATTTAGTACAGAAATCAGTGTTACAATGTCACTATCGCTAATTTTGAAAGAAAGGATTTTAAAATAGCTTTGCACCACTTATAGTTCTGGCCCTGTAACATGAATAAAAAAGCACAAAAACATAAAAACATGGGCTATTTCTGAACTCAGGACATATATTAGAAACTTTTTAGCAGTGTTTTTTTGTTGTCTCTTGTACATGAGTATACGATTTTTCAAATAAAAGTCATAAAAAAATTATTTTTTCAATTTTTTTGCCATATTTTATTATTTTTTTTTACATCAAATTATATGCTATTATCAAAATAATGGTATCAAAAGAAAGCCCTTCTTATAACGATAAAAACGATTTATATAGTTTGTGCGGGTACACTAAATGAGACAGAAATAAATTACAGCAAAACACAAACACCTCAGAAATGTTAAAACAGCCCATGTCACCAAGCGTCGGACAAGCCAAAAAAGTCATGTCACTAAGGGGTTAAAGGTGCAATTTACAGGACACAAAACCCAGACAAATGCAGCTTGATTTTGCTAAATAAGCCATAGTAAATGTAAACCTTAAAGAGATATTCCCACCAAAAAATGAAAAAGTTTTATCTTTTTTATTTTGTATTGTTGATTTCAGATAAGTATTTTGTTTTTGTTATGTGAGTTTATTTAATAAAATATTTAACTAAACAAGTGTGACTGGGGGACGCAAATATAGTGTTTTTGGGTGCCAACCCCCTAGTGATTTTACAGCACAAATTTCTCACTATGGCTATGGATACAGAATGCAGTCTATAAGTCAGAATTATGATCATAGACTTGCACTGAATGGGAGGGTAATGTAACTATTATATCACAAGGGGGCAGAGTTATGAACCTGTTTGGCCAGGTTAATCTCCTCTCTTTGTGTTGGAAGGGAGGTAAACAAACGTATGCACCGCCACCTAGTCCTGCCCACTATGATAAGCAGGAGCCAGTAAGAGAGCAGGGCAGTATCTTATGACATCATCATGCAGGCTTTGACAACAGTTCTAAAGTGAGACTGGCTGGAAGATTTTGGACGATGTTGCATCATGGGAAATATCCACAAAAAGGAGCCAGGAGATAAACACCTAATTTTATGTTTCCTTTTATATACAATGAATTCAATCATATAAAAAAAACAACATATGATTTATATATGTGTTTGTTTTAAATGACCAGGTTATCTAGTTACATCTTATGTAAGTGGTAGTGTCCCTTTAATTTATTCTGTGAACTAATATATGTGACTTATATAGACACAAAGAAAGCAGAAAATACATGTATTATTGTTAAGATCGCTCAACTTAAGGATCTGCAAAGCAAATTGTTACATTTCCCCTGTCACTTTTATCAGTGCTATTAGCTGTATACAAACTTCACTCACTGTGGAGGTTTTGCAAATTGTGGTTAATTTACCAGGGACTCAAATTCTATTCCTTTCTAGACGATTTTTTAGATGAATGACAACATTTACAATGTGAGACCGGAGAAAGTCCTCTTGTCTATCAGTGGGTGTTCTCATTATCAAAGTCCTTCTGTGCCAAAAAAGACGGGTAAAATGCAGCTCTGAGCCGATCAGAATTGTCAAATTAGGCAGTTTATAGGATTCCTGTGGAGAAATTCACTGTGTTGTATTAACAGCAACTTGCTAAAAAGGGCTATTTTGTCTACTAGAATTTAAGCAAAAAGACAATATTTTGTCTTTTTTTTTTTTAGGCAAAAATTCATTGTAAGTAACAGGAATGCCAAGTTGAAAGTGGGAAATTATCATATCATATCATATCATATGATTAAATGAAATCTTACCTTGTTATAAGGTAACAAGACAAGTCCCGGTGGAATTTAGACAATGTTTGATTAAACCAACTTCTCCTGCTTTAAATTCAAGGAACAAATTAAAGAATAATTGAGATCCTTTTTCGAATCTTTTAAAAGCTGAATATCTAAAAGGCTCAGCTCCAGGTGGCAAAGCAATTAACTGATGAATAAAATCAGCACCAGTGACATTCGTCAGATGCTTAAATTCTATAAAGCAGATAAATGAATGTGCTCTTTAAGCCAAATAAATGATTGTGCATGTTCTAGTCGACGCTAAACCTCAGAGGAAGACTTCAGAAGAGTATTGACTGAAAGGTTAGATACTAGCTAATCAGGAGGGTCAAGACAAGTTGGTTTAATTACTACATTTTCATTATTATGTAATGTTTTTTTAATTGCGGGAAAAAGATTGATATTATATAATCAAAAGTTAATAAATGTGTAATATTTAAAAGTATATATACTGTAATAACTAGTGGCTCTTAAAATAAATCCGTAATAAAATCAAATTTTGTAGTATGACATTTTACAGGTTGTTTTGAAATAAAAAGTTTTATTTTATGAACTGAATATTATTCCCCCCCCCCCCCCCCCCGCTCCCAAACTAATCATTTGGATCTACTATCACCTATTTCTTTTTACAGTGGATATCAGTTGTAACCCTCCCAAGAAATTGGGGAGCAGAGGTAAGCATTTTTTATGTTATCAATGGTGTCAGGTAGTACAAATAGAGGTGTGATGGAAAATAATAAATAATTATTTCCTCTATTCATTTTGGTAATATTCAGGGCCATACTGCCTTCCCGGTGGGCCGCCTGCCCTGGGGCTGTGGCCACTTTAAGGATGTGAGATGCAGATAGGTCAGCATATCTAAAGTTGCCTTGCCTGATATGACATTAAGTCATAGCCAGCATATTTCCCTCCTGCACACCAGGCAGTGTTTGAAGTCCTTGTTCGGTGCTGGGAGCATGGAGTAAGTCCTGTGAGTGAAATCTAATGGCTGGGGGTCTTGTGCGTGCAATCTAACGGCTGGGGGTCAAGTCATGGAGTAAGTCCTTGAGTGCAATCTAAGGGCTGGGCATCCTGTGAGTGCAATCTAATGACTGGGGCTCATGTGAGTACAATCTAAGGGCTGGGGCCCTGTAAGTGCAATCTAAGGGCTGTGCATCCTTTGAGTGCAATCAAAGGGCTGGGGGTCATGTGCGTGCAATCTAATGGCTGGGGGTCAAGTCCTGGAGTAAGTCCTATGAGGGCAATCTAAGGGCTGTGGGTCCTGTCAGTGCAATCTTATGGCTGGGGTCAAGTCCTGGAGTAAGTCCTGTGATTGCAATATAAGAGCAGGGGGTCCTGTGAGTGCAATCTAAGGGCTGGGCATCCTGTTAGTGCAATTTAATAACTGGGGCTCCTGTGAGTACAATCTAAGGGCTGGGGGCCCTGTGAGTGCAGTCTAAGGGCTGGGCATCCTTTGAGTGCAATCTAAGTGCTGGGGGTTCTTAGAGTGCAATCTAATTACTGGGGCTCATGCGAGTACAATCCAAGGACTGGTGGTCCTGTGAGTGAGTGCAATCTAAGGACTGGGGGTCCTGTGAGTGCAATCTAATGGTTGTGGCTCCTGTGAGTGAGTGTAGTCTAAGGGTTGGCGGTCATGGGAGTGCAATTTAACACACAGGAGCTCTTAATTATGCCACAGACAGGAGCCTCATTAATTATACCACACACACAAGCTCCTAAATTATGCCACACATGATGAGACCCCCCTTAATTATGCCACACACAGGAGCCCCATTAATTATGCCACGCACAGGAGTCCCACAAGGTGATGGTGAGCCACATTCATCTATTGTACAATTATAAAACACCAAATATATATATATATATATATATATATATATATATATATACAAAGTCCAAATATAAAAATAGAGGATGCACTCACAGGTCTTTTAGATATCGCCGTTTAATATCGAAGATGTTGAAAAACGACGTTTCAGGCTCACAAGCCTTTTGTCAAGTGACACTTGACAAAAGGCTTGTGAGCCTGAAACGTCGTTTTTCAACATCTTCGATATTAAACGGCGATATCTAAAAGACCTGTGAGTGCATCCTCTATTTTTATATTTGGACTTTGTATATCTTTGATGTGAGCTGCACCCAGGGCCGGCCTTAAGTGTTCCGGCGCCCTGTGCGGGCTTCCCTCGTGGCGCCCCCCCCCCGTCTCTTTCACCCCCCTATGTTTGTGTCTCTCTCCCTTCCCATGTTTGTCCCTTTCCTCTTCCTTTCCATGTCTGTCTCTCTCTCTCTCCCTCGGTTCTGTCTCTCTCCCCCCGTCCCCTGTTCTGTCTCTCTCCCCCCGTCCCCTGTTCTGTCTCTCCCCCCCGTCCCCTGTTCTGTCTCTCTCCCCCCTGTCCCCTGTTCTGTCTCTCTCTCTCCCCCAGTTCTGTCTCTACCCCCTGCCCCTTTTCTGTCTGTCTCTCTCCCACCCCTCCCCTGTTCTGTCTCTCCCCCTCCCCCTGTTCTCTCTCTCTAGCCCTGTTCTCTCTCTCCCCCCTCCCCCTGTTCTGTCTCTCCCCCCTAACCCCTGTTCTGTCTGTCTCTCTCCCCCCTAACCCCTGTTCTGTCTCTCCCCCCTGCCCCTGTTCTGTCTGTCTCTCTCTCCCCTCCCCCTGTTCTGTCTCTCCCCCCTAACCCCTGTTCTGTCTGTCTCTCTCTCCCCTCCCCCTGTTCTGTCTCTCCCCCCTAACCCCTGTTCTGTCTGTCTCTCTCTCTCCCCTCCCCCTGTTCTGTCTCTCCCCCCTAACCCCTGTTCTGTCTGTGTCTCTCTCCCCTCCCCCTGTTCTGTCTGTCTCTCTCCCCCTTAACCCCTGTTCTGTCTGTCTCTCTCTCCCCTCCCCCTGTTCTATCTGTCTCTCTCCCCCCTAAACCCTGTTCTATCTGTCTCTCTCCCCCCTAACCCCTGTTCTGTCTGTCTCTCTCCCCCCTAACCCCTGTTCTGTCTCTCTTCTCCCCCCCCTTACCTTTGCCTGAAAAGGTGGCTCCAGGGAGGGGGCGGAGCTAACCGGCACAGCGGTGTAGCTCCGCCCCCACCCCGGGAAGCAGAGCAGAGTCTCCATTATGGGGAGCCATGGGCAGCAAGACTTTGTGCTGCTCGGCTCCCCATGCTTAATGCAGGCATGGGGAGCCGAGCAGCACTATCTCATGCTGCCCGGGGCTCCCCGTGAAGCAGATGCTGCTCTGCTTCCCGGGGTGGGGGCGGAGCTACACCGCTGTGCCGGTTAGCTCCGCCCCCTCCCCGGACCCAGCACAGCATGCCGAGCAGAGGGCTGGTGAGGGGGGATCTTTTGATCTCCCCCAGCCAGTGCCTCTACCGGCATTTTTTTTTTTGTACTTTTTTTTTCTTCCTCTCTACCGGCCGGGCAGGTGCCCCCTGGGGTGTTGCGCCCTGTGCGCTCGCACAGGTCGCACACCCCTAAGGCCGGCCCTGGCTGCACCCAGGCACTTGCTAATGAATGACGATTGCTGCGCAGAGTGCTAGTACTTTGGATTGTATATATATATATATATGGAAGGCGGGGCCTGAAGTTGTGGGAGGGGCTTGGTTCCCCTTCTTACGGGGCACCAGCCCTTCCCTCACTACCGTCATAGGTCTGGTGAGTTGTCCCACCCACCACACCTCCTTTTATAAGCATTTCTTAAGGTAGGCACTCTTTTATTTCAGGCCTACTACCTCGTCAGTTACGGCACACCACAACTGACCTTTTCCTTCCTTGTTTGTCTTAGGTTACTATTGCTACGGCTTTATGCCCTGACCACAAATATATATATATATTTATACACACACACATATCACATGCCTATCTATACACACAGACATTTCTCTCACTCTCTCTCTAAACATACAACTAGTTGCATTTATACTTATATGAACGTTTTAATATTATATTCATTTATTTTCATATGTAAAAAAAATATTATTGAAAATTGCATTTCTTGATTTTATTCCCTTTCTTTGCAACAACACAGCACCATACAGTACCCACAGTACCTATTATGCCATAGCCAATTTGCCCATTAATATTCCAGTTTTAGTTTGCCCATTAATATGCCAGTGTTAGTTTGCCCATTATTATGCCACAGCAAATTTGCCAATTTAAATGCCAGTGTTATATTGCCCATTAATATGCCAGTGTTATTTTGCCCATTAATATGCCAATGTTATTTTACCCATTATTATGCCACAGCCAATTTGCCCATTATATGCTACCCTTCTCCCCCATTCCACAGTGCTCTTGGCTGCTCTTTGTCCCCGCCTGTCTCCTATGCGTAGTTTTTTATCCTGCATGGAGGAGGGAAATGCAACTGCCGAATATGACTTGTATCCAACTTCTGCAGTGATATGCACTGTGAAGATGATGCTGACAGTGAAACAGATTAAAGGGAATTTATTACCTAAACATTGTTTTTACTGACTGGTGAGAATAAATAAGTATTTGAAATTTTGTCTAAATTGTGTTAGCAACAAATCCCTAGATTACGAGAGAAATCTCCTGTTTCTGACATCACCTGTGGCTTGATATGCAGTTTAACTGGTTTTCATTGGGAAAGAATTAAGTTATTTGCCTGAAATATCACTAACACAATGTATAGATCATTTCAATCATTTTAAATCCATATCGTCACAGTAAAAACAATGTTTGGGTGATACAGTCCCTTTAAAGCAAGTACATTCACAGCTCAAAAACATAATAAAACATTACAATTACAGGTCTAGCCAGTTATAAATGTGATCATTAAATGTAAGTAAAATAAAGTAACTAATTAAGTATCTATATTTTGGTAACTTTGATTTATATGCTATTTTATTGAGTCTAGAACTCACTTTCTCTTTATGGTGTCAATAGAGCCTGAAAATTCACATTGTCAGGGCATCAATAAATGTACATGTTCATCTTATTATACCAATGGAAAGGGTGACTAGATAGCAAACCAGTAACAGTTGAACGATAAATAGTGCTGCAAATAGGATAGCTATTGATAAACATGTAAAATATTGTGATGGCCATATCTATATAATCCTTATTAATCTCCCATTTTTCCAATATTTTCTTCATCACCCAAACTGTGAGCACACAGGCATCAAGAGATGTGTCCTGCTTTAGCCAATCTCCTAAAGGAACCGAACTCTATAATGTCAGCTGAAACTATAATAAATCCTGTTCTCTGGGGTAGTTGCTTTGATGGGAAGGAGAGAGCACTAAACCCAGCAATAAGAAGCTGACATGACAGGTAGTATTGATAGAATAAAACAAAAACACCTTAACAATTTAAGTACATGTTGATATAGGCCATGGTTTTTGCCATATTGATTATATAAAACTATTTTAGTAGACTAGACATGATTAAAAAGACACTCTGTTGAAATGGATGTCCAGCTTGTGCTTGAACTGCCTTGTGATTCATACGTGATGTCTTAAATAATGTGTAACACAATGAGGGTTATGTATTAAAATTCCTGCACTGCAAAATCGGAGATTTTATAAAACAATCATCATTTGTTATGTACAGAGATTGCGCTTTTTTATAACTTCCGACATTTTACATTGCGGGAGATGTTCCCCGACACATATCAGGCGCTGAAAAGCACCTGATATTTTTTTATACATAGGCTGCAATGGCGCAACAAGCGCCGACACAACCTTAAAAACGTTTGATTACGAGCTCGGCACGAAGCGCATCAAGCGTGAGCACCTATCTGTACCTGTTCTGTGCATCCTATAGGATCACTGAGTGCTGTTTTAAAGTTTTTAGAATAAAGCTTTGACTTTTTATTACATACCCCAAGGGAGTCAATGTCCTGTTGCAGCCTCGTGTTAAAGATTTTCTGTTTTCACTCCATGCTGTTCGGGGCTCCATCTCACCGCTTTCTATCCAGATGGATCACATGGGAGGTCTAATTACATGGTTTGAAGCTTTGGTATCCAGATTTCTACTAAATCTACACAATCAGTGTAGATAGCATAGACTCACAACATTTGTCAGGAGTCTAATTTATCCACAGTACTCTGCGTGTGCGTCATGTTTAAACATGACCCCCAATGTGTTGCAAATGATCCCACTTTACATTATCCAATAGCACATAAATTCAATATTTATTTTTTTATTTGTTTCCTGTCTGATCTCAAGGAATGCCGCTGATATAGTTAATCAGATCTGTTTTGCCAATGAAGTTCTAAATTACTGTTCTTTGGTGACTTTGTAAACTTAATTTGAGACTAACAACAAATAAAGTTTATGTCCTTATATTGTTGCAAATCTTAAGTCACAGAACTATCTCCTGACAATGGTTATTTTTTATATAAAATATAGCCATATTCTAAAATTAATTTCCAAGCTCCAAGTCTGGTTTCTAGTATGTCGATGACGTATGTGGAGATGAAACCAACTTATTTGTTAATACACAAAGGTTAAAGATAATAGACAGATATCACTTTTAAAGCCATACACAAAAATGCATAACACATATTGACGCATAAGGTCACGGTCAAACTACTCAATAAATATAAAACTGACTGTAAATTTTTTAAATAAAGCCAAGCTAACAATACCCATGTTCTGGGAACAACCCGCCTGCCTACATTTAAGGAGTGGTTGGTACAGGTGGAGTACATCCGATTAGCAGAGGCCAGGGCAGAAGTGCCTAACGTACTACCCAACTATATTGGTCCGAATTCCTGAATAGTGACAAATGTTGAAGTCGTACAAAAGTATGTGTTTTGAACCTATGTATTCTTGAAATTACAATATCCCTACTAGCTATAACCTTCACCCCCTCCCCCTTCTACCTCCCCACCTCTTTTTAAACATAACACCGAGCCTGACAAGAACCCTTGATTTGGATACTATATTAGGTCAGATGAGATATTCCCAGTTGCTGGAATACATATCATTTAATGTTCCAGCTTACTGTTCTCTGTGCAAATGTTTGACTATTGTATTATTACTGAATATACAACTATCCAACCCTCCAACCTGTAACCCTCCCTCTATTTGCCCCATAAAAGCTAATAAAAAGATATTACACCCCCCCCCCCCCCAGTGTAGACTACTATGCACTTCTAACACAAGATAATTAAATATGGAACTTCTTCCCTCAATGTACGTTTGTATAAAAACAAGGATGAAAAGAAAACTTAGAGATAACTTAGAGCACGGCTGACGTTTCAGTGTGGAGGGCCGCAGACCAAGCAGACTCTGAGGTTCGGGGTTGGATTCATTTAATGAAGTAAAACCATAGAACCTTTGAGTATTTCCGCCAGGATGTGGACTTGAGGGCCATTTGGCATTAGTGGATTGTAGGGGAACTCTAAATGATTGCAACTTTGGTCACAGTGGAATAAAACCCACTAGTGTTTCATAGTTTAAACAGGTAAGAACATTTCCTGAAAGAAAGGCACATGTAGTTAATTCAGAATGGCAGTGGTAAGCTGATGTTATTTGCACTTGATATTTTAAAAAAACCTCCATATACATCAGTAATGAATACACTATAAAACGTTCAGAACAGAAATGTGACAGTTACTATTTAACCGATGAATATATCAGTGTTGAGACAGAGTTCTATTAATATTTAAATTATTGTTCAGTCATTCAAGTCAAGTAAACTAGGCTCTAGGGATCATTCTAAACAGTGAACTTTGAGATTACATTTAATAGTAAATATATAAATGAATGGTTTTTAACAAACACACACATATTCACTCATTCTCATGTGAATAACAGGAGACCCTTCCCTCTCTCCCACAAAAAGTGAAGCATCAGACATTAATAGCCGAGTTTGAAAGATAGGTAGGTTGGATAATCCCTCCAACTCAGCTATTAATGCCTGATTTTTGCCTCTCGCTTGCCATTTCACTTTTTAGTGAATAGATCAAATATGTTTTGTATTTCATTGCTGTACAATATGAGACATACATACACATTTATAGTAAGTGTGTTGGAGTTACTGAATCAGTACATAGGGTAAAGACGTGTAATTGCCTTCCTAAGAGTGAACTTTTATAGTAAAATCTGATATAAAGGAAAATGTTCTGATGTTGGAAACAACACATGATAGGTGAATCAGAGTTCAGGAAGGCACAGCATACAGTCTTAAAGGGACTATGTCAACATAAACATTGTTTATTTCTTGCAGCTATTGGGTGGGTGTGTCCTGCGGCCAGACTACACTACCTTATTGGAGGAGGTTGGGCAGAGGGATGGAAGAGTGGAGACATGCAGACATGCTAAACCCCACTGGCAGTGGCCTAAGCAAGGTTGTAACCAGGGAGGGCCAAAGAAAAAAAAATGAAAACCATTCATTCAGTTTTTGCTTGTACAAGCTAGTACCTTATGCTTTGTCTCATTTTTTGTCTCATTTTACAGGCTCCCTGCCTGTTTGTTGCTCTCCTGGCTCCTGACCTTTGGCTATTGTTTCCTGGACTACCGCTCCTCTCTCCTACCCTGACTTGTCTCACCGTCTACTAACTACTGCTGCCCGCGTCGACCTTCTGGACTGTCCCCGACTCTGCTTTTCATTTCCTCCTGGCATTTTAATACCTTGCTATCACCACCTATGCGCAGGCTACACTCTGTGTTGTGTTTTCACAATCATACCTTCATGGAGTACCACAGTCAATGCTATCTGACAGAGGAGTACAATTCACCTCCCCTTCTGGGCTACCTTTAGTTGGCCTCAAACATGTACTATCCTCTGCTTACCATCCCCAGACCAATGGGTAGAGAGAATCAATCAGGTTCTAGAACAATACCTTTGCTGCTATGTCCCACATTTTCAGTAGAATTCTCTCCAGATGTTGCCTTTAGCAGAATATGCATACAACAAACAAGTACAAAGCTCCACCGGAATGTCACCATTTATGGCAAATTATGGTTATGATCTGATCTTCTCTTTAGATTTACCTAGAACCCACACAGTGCTACCAGTTACCAATCGTCTATGATTCCTCCAACAAGATTTTATCATGCTGTGGAACACCTTGACCAAAGTGCAGCAAAGTGGTGGTGGCAGCAAATTGTATTACTGTGGTGAAGGATTTCAGGGGTTAATTTAGTGGCTGCTTTTTGGGACATAGATAGCACAATCCCGCTATCCTGATTTCATTTTCCTGATGCCTGACCTTCCAAGCTCTGACCCCAGCATCCCGATTTCCCGGAAACAGAAGTTAGCAGGTAAGGAATAGTAACAAGTAAATCAGGGATCTGGTGTTGTTCACCTTTTCACTTAGCTGGGCCCACAGCCCATGACAAATACACAAGTTATTCACACTGTTATCAATAATACATACCAAATGTATGTGGGGTGCATATACTCCCAGCCTGGCCTCTACTGCGCCTCTATAACCAACTACAATATATAAAAATAAAGCTGGAATGGAGAAGCACACACCAAACAAGCTTGTGGTGCAGTATTTAATAACAAACAGATAATAACAAATAAGTCACCCCCGTGCCAATTGGCTACTTACAGGAGGGCGATAATAAATGCTATCAAGACAAGGTCTGTTTAAAAGAGATGAACCCAGGATCTGTGAAGGTGCTTTTGTGTGGCTTTAGATGTTCCGAGTGCGTGTACACACAGCTTCGGTGTTACCCAAAAGTCAAAGGATTTTGTCTCTGCCTCTTGGGATCAGAATTCTGACAGCCTAGTTTCTCCTAAGCGTTTCGTGAGAGTCTGATCACTTCGTCAGGGAGATGTTGGCTTCTCATTGCACTTACTTTGCAATTAATGTTTTTGGGTATTTTAACTATCAATTATATATTTAGTATTGTTTTGAGGTCCTCTACAATTCTACACTAACATATACAACCCGAAGCATAGAATTCAGTGCTAATAAACTTTAAAACTGTACTTTCATCATTAAATTAGATATTTTTTCTAATTAAAAAATGTTTACATGCAGCACCAGAAAAAAAACGATAGTCCTTAAAAGTATATGAATAAAGGATAAGGAAAACATAAGCATTAATTATCTTCAGGTGCTGTGAGAGGAATCTAGCGCTCATCACACCTTTTGACCAATAGTCACTAATTACATGAGATTTGTTATTCATTTTGTATGTACTTTTTTGTACCATTTTAACTGTAATAATGATATGGCTGCTTTCCAATTTCATTCAAAGAATTATTTTATTCTATTTAGGAATGCACATTAAGAACAAAATAGGTAAACCCGAAAAAAAAAAAGAACAACATAAAATAAACAGATTTTTATCATTGCATTAGAAAGTAATATATTTTCCACCTGTACACCCCCCCCCCCCCCTTCCCAGGTGTAAAACATAATCTTAATTTCCACATTTTTTTCCACTAATCCTATTAGCTGCAAAACATAAACTACATTTCTTATTTCTAGCAAAATCCACATGGGAGCAGTATGGTCAAGGTTTTAACAAAATGCTATTCTTTTGTTCAAAATATGATGACTGAATCAATCTATCATACATTGTCTCAGACCGAGACTCAAGAATACAGAACTGACGACAAGTAAAATATTTCCCAGAATATCAATCTTTCACCTTGCAATGCTCCCACAGACCCCCCCCCCCCTCTCAAATTGTCAGTGTGCTGCAGAGGGAATCCTTAATAAATCGGATGAATATGAGAGTGTTTCTTCTGCTGATATATTCAATGATTGGATAATATGATCTAAAAGGAGAAAAGATTCTTGCACTTGTGAAGGGTCCATTACACATAATCAACTCATAAAAGGATGATGTTGATTTTCCATTTCATTTCTCTGACAAAATGTACTTAAAAAATAGGAAAAGACTTAAATGCCCTGATGGGTTATTAAATCAGCACAGTGCGCTCCAGACCTCATTGACACACTCACCATAGAACAGAAGACTAATACTTTTTTATCCCCTTGCAAATCATTTATCGTTGGAAACTCTATACACGCTTTTTAGTATAATCGTGTTTACTTTGAAATGCATGACTTTGGTCTTTCAATTACATCATTTGCCATCCATCAGAAAGGTAGAACAGCACACTTAGTTGTGTTTTACGAAGGACGCAGGCATAGTTTGAGAATGTACATCATTTTTACAGTAAGTGTTTTGTGACAATTAACATTCCCTGGTGGTGCAAACAATTCCTATATGAAAATATTCTTCTCGAAATATACAGTCTTTACTTTGAAGGTGAAAGTACAATTTTACTTTCCATTTCTGGCATAATGTTTTCCAGGTTTCTTACATAACTAACATACGTACATGTGTGTATATGTGGACTCCTGCGCAGATTCTTCAAAAATTTGGTTTTTATAATCACAAAAATATTACAGGATTATTTACTGAAGAAATAGGATTCAGTTTCAAGTCAAAAATATATGATAATTATTTGCTCCATGGATTGCCTAAATATGGAATGCATTGTTTAAATTAAACTTCTTTCTACACTATAATACACACTTTTGTAAGTAATAACTAGTGACAGCATTAACGATATAGCCATCAGATGTTTCTGCAAACATCTTTTTTAGGTAAGGTATATTACAATGTTTAATCTCTGAATATTCTCCAATTCTAATAATATTTACCATAATGTATTTACAACAACTTGTTTTTGGTATAAAAAGCAGTGTTAGCTACTAGTAGGAACACAAATATTTTAATTGTTTTGTAGACATTGTTATAATGAACCATTTTGTGCATAAGATACGATATATATATACACACTAATACTGTGCGTATGGTAAAGTATATAGTTTGTGATTAAGGATGCCTTTGGTACGCTGAGATCATAATCCAATAAATAACAGTTCTATTACAATGAATCTACTCACGTACTTAACCCATCATGAAAACAGCAATGTGCTGTTGCTATTATTATTATGGGATTACTCTAGCTACGGAACGCATGGTAACCATTCCATTAACTATTTTTTAATGTGAAAAAGTATATAACTTTTGACAATTTTTTTATTTGTTAGAAACCTAGAACATTTTTAGTATCGTAAAAATAAAAGTGCAATGCAATTAATTAGGTATTGTTTAACTGATGAGCAAAGGCAAGCTATATGATTAGATTAGATATAACATTAAAGTTTAAAAAAGTATATTTTTGAAACATTTGATGAATTAATAGTTTCACTTTCTCTGAATCTAGCTTGAGATCTCACGCAAACCAAGCTCTGTTTTCTAAGCCATGCATATCATATATTAGATTAAAAGCACAGCTTATTGTTCCCGATAGATGGCATTTCTACACAAGATTTCAATGAGTTACTGTCATTTGCATAAAGCTCTTTTCTATCAATGTACTTTTTGTATGTGCTTATTCCACCTGTCTGTTTAATTTTCATGCCATTACTGTTTGTGACTAAGCTTGGGCAAGCTTCGCTCTGACGGGCTAAGAAATCCCCTCAAAAACTCTATGGGCCATTTGTGTGTTTTGTTTGGAACCATTGCAGTCTTTGAATTTGTGTTTCATCGAGTGCATTGCTTTGGCTTGTTGCAACTACGGGTATGAAACTCTATCGCAATACTGTGAGATTCCTTTTTTAAAAGTATATTAAAGCATTTCAAATGTATTGTGTGGAAAGATGCATTTTTAAAGCATTCTGTAAATCATAAAATAAGCAAACAATAAGATCAGGAAACAGTGAATACTGGTAAAGTATAAGGAAGGCAGCCCCTCAGTGGAATACTTTTCTATAGAAGATATATGCTACAGATTAACTTCCTTGCAAAGATTGAAAGGGCTAACAAACAACAGCTTGCATACAAACAAACAGACAGACAGACAAACAAATGCACAGATTTTAACGAGGTGAGTTTTAATTAATCATCAGTGCATTCACATGTGCTGCTATACTAAAAGGAAAAAAAATGTGCAAGATGTAGTTATCCAAGAAGAGATATTTCTTAAATTGTTTGTCGAACGATGTAAAATTCAGGTAAAATCTCGAAGAGTTTTTGCATTACAGTTTGAAGATGCCTGCCTTTCAGGAGCTCAAGTAAAACAAAGTGGCCAACCAATTGGGCCTTTATCTATAAAAAGAGGGAAATGCAGGGAAGTGAGAAGCGATTTGCAAATTTAAGGCCAACGTAGAAAAAAGGGAAAATTTCTACCAGTCAGAAATCACTGGGCCCCGTTGCAAACATTTCCACAGGGCCCATCTACCACATGCCATACATTCATAGTGCCAGTAGTGGCCTCTGTGACCACGGTAGTCATGCCACTATATGTGAGTGTATATCAATGAGAGTTGGTGTGTATTAGTGAGTGTTATGCGAGTGTGTGTGCATATTGTGAGCTTGTATTAGTGTTTGTGTGTTGGTGCATGTTATGTGAGTATGTATTAGTGAGTGTTATTTGAGTGTGTATTAGTGATTGTGTATTAATGAGTATCAATGGAGTGTGTATTATTGAGTATTATGTGAGTTTGTATTAGTTAGTGTATTGTGTGCACGGAAGAAACGAAATAAACTAACATATTGCTAACTAATCCATTCACCTTAAAAACATGTTATATAAGTGTATCATGATGGTCCAAATTGTTATTGATGAGTGCTCAGCATAGTTCTCTTAAATATAACTGAAGCTTGAAGATTACTAGTATTTTTATCTTCATAGTAAATCCATAGTTAATTGTGCATTATTTGTTAAAGCAACTGAAAATGTGTTGACATACAATGCTCACCAATTGTGGAGATCAATGTGGTGTGGAAGGCATTGTTCGAGAAGCAGACCACGGACTCCCTGCTCAGCATTGGCCCCAAGTCCATGTTACTGGCTGCTCCAATCACATGCGGGAAACTCTGTATAAAACTGGGCAGGCTGGGCAACAGGGAGGTGCCGTACCATGCACTGTGTACTAACCAGCTGCTTCTTTCTCAAAGCTTTTCCTCTTGGGGTTTCCTCTTGGCCCCCGTAGCTCTGGCCCCATTGCAGTAGCGACTGCTGTGACAACAGCAATTACAATTCTAAACTGATTTAAATCTTTCCATGCTGGAGCAGATTTAATCTAGAATGTAGCAACCATAACGTTATAAAGGGCTTTAATAATATATCAGTCCTTGCCCTCCTGTTCAAAAAGAAAAAAACAAGTTGCTTAACTTAAATTTAATTGTTATACAAATTCAGAAATGTATCTTGTAAGGCACCCTATATAATCAAACAAAGGACTTTGATAGGTGTAATAAAAATGAGGAAAATATAAATTTATTGCATAAAGACAAATAATAATAATATATATATATATAACAAAAACAGTAGTCCAAGGCCACTAAGTATATAGAAACATAGAAACATAGAATGTGTCGGCAGATAAGAACCATTCGGTCCATCTAGTCTGCCCAATTTTTTTTTTTTAGTACTTTTATTAGTCCCCCGTTCCCGGTCTTATAGCTAAGATAGCCTTGTGTCTATCCCACGTATGCTTAAAATCCTTGACTGTGTTTACCTCTACCACTTATGCTGGCAGGCTATTCCATACATCCACTACCCTCTCAGTAAAGTAATACTTCCTGATATTACTTTTAAATCGTTGCCCCTCTAATTTAAGACTATGTCCTCTAGTTGTGGTAGTTTTTCTTCTTTTAAATATACTCTCTTCCTTTACTGTGTTGATTCCCTTTATGTATTTAAATGTTTCTATCATATCCCCCCTGTTACGTCTTTCCTCCAAGCTATACATGTTAAGATGCTTTAACCTTTCCTGGTAAGTTTTATCCTTCAACCCATGAACCAGTTTAGTAGCCCTTCTCAGAACTCTCTCCAAAGTATCAATATCCTTCTGGAGATACGGTCTCCAGTACTGGGTACAGTACTCCAAGTGAGGTCTCACCAGTGCTCTGTACAATGGCATGAGCACTTCCCTCTTCCTACTGCTAATACCTCTCCCTATGCAACCAAGCATTCTGCTAGCATTTCCTGCTGCTCTATTGCATTGCCTACCTACCTTCAAGTCCTCTGAAATTATTACTCCTAAATCCCTTTCCTCGGATGTTGAGGTTAGGACTGTACCAAATAGTCTATATTCTGCTTTTGGGTTTTTACACCCAAGGTGCATAATCTTGCACTTGTCCACATTAAATGTCAGTTGCCACTGCTCTGACCATTTTTCTAGTTTAGCTAAATCATTTGCCATTTGGCTTATCCCTCCATGAATATCAACCCTGCTGCAAATCTTTGTATCAGCAGCAAAAAGACATACTTTGCCAACAAGACTTTCTGCAATATCGCTAATAAAAATATTAAAGAGAATGGGTCCAAGTACAGATCCCTGAGGTACCCCACTAGTAACAAGACCTTGCATCGAATATACCCCATTGACTACAACCCTCTGTTGCCTGTCACTCAGCCATTGTCTAATCCATTCAACAATATTGAAATCCAAACTCAAAGATTTCAGTTTATTGATAAGCCTTCTATGTGCGACAGTGTCAAAAGCCTTACTGAAATCTAGGTAAGCAATGTCTACTGTACCACCCTGATCTATTATTTTTGTCACCCAATCAAAGAAATCAATAAGATTAGTTTGGCATGATCTCCCTGAAGTAAACCCATGCTGTCTCTGATCTTGAAATCCATGCGACTTTAGATGTTCAACAATCCTATTCTTTAACAAGGTTTCCATTATTTTCCCCACTACTGAAGTAAGACTTACTGGTCTATAGTTGCCCGCCTCCTCCCTACTACCTTTCTTGTGAATGGGCACAACATTAGCTAATTTCCAATCTTCTGGAACTCGTCCCGTTAACAATGATTGGTTAAATAGATCTGTTAACGGTTTTGCTAGTACACCACTAAGTTCTTTTAATAACTTTGGATGTATCCCATCATATATAAATAGGTGGTCACATGGATAGTATACATACAATATAAAAATTAGTAAACATCATACAGAAAAATAAAAGTCTACAAATATACAGTAGATATATGCAGTAGTACAAAAAAAGACAAAGATCCCTTACCCACTGGGTTTGTTCACCTGGCCAGGTATTTGAACAATTTAGTACTGTTTGCACTATAAAAAACAGCTACACCCCACAGGACGCATTTCGAATTCTTCCTCAGCTGGTGGGCAGTAGTGCAATGGTAGATAGTAAATAATATCAGCTATCGATCCCAAAGAATGAGTATTTCTTGATTTAAAACTTACGCTTGGTGATGATGATTATGAAATTCAAACAACTTTACAATAAATTTACATAAATTCATTGAGCTTTATACAGTTTTCACTCATTAACTGGGGAGCAAGTCCAAAACCATGTTTCACACCTTTGTAGACACACACACACACACACACACACACACACATACACACACACATACATATATATATATATATATATATATATATATATATATATATATATATATACATACATACATTTATACAAGTAAAGGGTACATATACAGGTATACATTTAAACATAAACATATGCATACATACATAAAAAGTATGTTAAGGGGGCTTTGGTATATATTTTGCTTAGTTTTATTCTTCTGATATTTTCTTTGCCTCATGTTACATAATATACACATTCTTTTTTCTTTACAATATATGCATATATACTTATCTTACACATTATCCTTATTTAATTCTACTGTTTAAATCTTTCATTGTAATGCAACTTTCAACACATTTTTAACCATTAACACAATTAATTATGTCTTCATATCATATGTGTTTTTTTTCAACACCCAATTCTCAGCTCTACCAACTAATACATCACCTTTTCATTATTAGAAATAAGATGTCCTAACCTCAACATCTGAGGAAAGGGATTTAGGAGTAATAATTTCAGAGGACTTGAAGGTAGGTAGGCAATGCAATAGAGCAGCAGGAAATGCTAGCAGAATGCTTGGTTGCATAGGGAGAGGTATTAGCAGTAGGAAGAGGGAAGTGCTCATGCCATTGTACAGAGCACTGGTGAGACCTCACTTGGAGTATTGTACGCAGTACTGGAGACCGTATCTCCAGAAGGATATTGATACTTTGGAGAGAGTTCAGAGAAGGGCTACTAAACTGGTTCATGGGTTGAAGGATAAAACTTACCAGGAAAGGTTAAAGCATCTTAACATGTATAGCTTGGAGGAAAGACGTAACAGGGGGGATATGATAGAAACATTTAAATACATAAAGGGAATCAACACAGTAAAGGAAGAGAGTATATTTAAAAGAAGAAAAACTACCACAACTAGAGGACATAGTCTTAAATTAGAGGGGCAACGATTTAAAAGTAATATCAGGAAGTATTACTTTACTGAGAGGGTAGTGGATGTATGGAATAGCCTGCCAGCAGAAGTGGTAGAGGTAAACACAGTCAAGGATTTTAAGCATGCGTGGGATAGACACAAGGCTATCCTAGCTATAAGACCGGGAAAGGGGGACTAATAAAAGTACTCAAAAAAAAAAAAAATTGGGCAGACTAGATGGACCGAATGGTTCTTATCTGCCGACACATTCTATGTTTCTATGTTTCTATGTTTCTAGATAATGACCACACTAATTAATATTTATTAGAAAATTTGACCTCCAGCCTTTATTTGTGTATCTGCAATCACTTCTGGTGATAAGGGTACTTGAACAACTATTACTCAATCTTATCATTTATATTTTCACAATTCTATTGATAATAGACAAGAAGAGTACGAAAAAAGGATTCAACCCGGATTATGTTGCTATCCTATCCTATGTAGCTCGAACAAACAACCCTGTTGGAACCAATATTCCTATTTATATATACAGCTGTGAACCAGCAGTAGTAGACGGAATATACTGATGGTTGATTAGCCAGGATAGAAGAGCAGTTTGCAAGGATAGGAGGTGGAATGACAGATTGTCAAACTTTAATTGGTTGTAATTTATTTAGAGTACAGTCATTGGGGGATGGGACTCTTCATCGCGGCTGCTTCCGCGCAGCCGCTTCACCGCCGACTCTACAGCACAAGACAGATCGTCGCTGGAGAATGGAAGAAAACAACACATTATTTGTTTCTTTATCACTAGAGTACTGAAACATTTTCTTAAATTGTGAAAAATCTCTTCCCTTGCCTATAAAACAATTTAAACAAATAAATGAAAATATACAATAAAAACAAAAAATAGTACCTCATCCAACAATACAACAGCCCCAAGCAATATAACAATAACTATGTAAAGAAATTGACATATTTAACAGCAGATAAGAAAATATAAACATGCCCTTTAACGTATTACATGGCTGCTTTACATATCATATACACAGTGTTAGTATACATGGCATATATTGTCCAAAAGAATGCATTTTATTGAATACAAGATCATACTAGATAAATATCAGTTAAACATACATTGCACAAGCAATGGGGTACTTCCAATGTATCAGGATTTTTTTTACATCCAAGAGCTCAATATACAAGTATTTGGTGATTGACAGTAAATAGTCATCATATTCAGAGCTATAGAAAGCCTTCAATTGCTTTATAGAAGGATAATACATGTCAAGAGCACCATGGGTAAGTCAAGAGGTAGTCCCTAGAAACTAATATTTTCCAAGTTTCCGAGATTAATTGTGATTGCCTTCTATGTATGATATTTCAGTTTATCTCTCCCTGTCACGCCGAGTTTGTTATACACTTTAAGTAATTTATTACCTGCTGCAAAAATTGTTTGTGCTTCATAAATAAAAAGGAAGCAGTAAATTATACTGATCAAACTCACATTCATTGTACTGCATCATAACTTCTGGTCTTATCACTTTTGTGAAATAGTCTTTTATATGTAAATTTAGATTAAACCAGAAACCATTGTTATTATTTTGCATTATCTTCTCAACCGTATGTTTCACTAAAAGCATTTTACTATCCCTCTGTATTTAATAACTTTTTAATTTAAATCGTCTTAATGCTAATAAGCACAAGTGAGGTTTTAATTAACTAGAAAAAAAGTATTGGTATATAAACTTCCTAGAGTAACATTTTTACTCATTGTCCTAGTCTCTTCTACCAATAACTCTAATTATTGGGGATTTTATTGCAGTTTTTCCATGATGTGCAGTATCTCAGTAATGGATATTTATTAAACAAAACACTAAGCTTTACAGTGTTTATTGGTATCTCAGAAATGCATTGATTTTGGGTTAAGGCTAGCAATGTGGCATATGGCTGCAATCTATAATGAACGACATACTAAAATGCTGCACAACACATCTGGATCAACTACTAGACGACTTCACATTCAGTTGAAAAGTCATTAACAATCACTAATAGATATCACAGTTTAATGAATATTACCTAATTAATGTAATGTTAGTGTCTGTGATGTGATCAGTTCACTGTGCAGTTAGGTCACTTAACATTTTCCAAAGAACATTAAGGATACAGCAGCAGCAACTGTGATTGATGTGATAACCTTTCCCCAGAAGCGCAGTCTGACTCTCACAGGATCAGCATATGCACTGCAAAGGGCAGAGACACAATATAGACCATTAGACGGAACACGAGAGATTTCTTTGTTTTATTCTATCTGGAAGAACTAAGGCAATCACGAGTGGACGCAGTACCAACCACGAAAATGTACATGGGTCCCAGAAAGAGAGAGAGTTCTCAAACTGCTTCAGTTACTAATAATAATACGCATTTCACCAGGAAAGGTGAACTGAGATATTCTTGACTTTCCAAGAACACTATATGGACAAAAGTATTGGGACACCTGACCATTACACCAACAGGGACTTTTATGACATTGTATAAAATGGGCCTTATTTATCATGACAAAACTGGTGCTATTTCAGGAAAAAGTGCTAAAATAGTAGCAATAACCATGGAAACCAATGGAATGCTATAGCAGTTTTCTCCATTTATTTAAATAGCACCTTTATTTGCCTTGATAAATCTGGCCCATAGACATTAATACGTAGCTGCTCCACCTTTGCAGCTATAACAGGTTCCACTTTCCTGTGAATGTTTTCCACAATATTTTGGAGTCTGTGGGAATTTTTGCCCATTCATCCAGTAGAGCATTTGTGAGGTCAGGCACTGATGTTGGACAACTGTTGTTCCAGTTTTGATGGGGTTGAGGTCAGGGCTCTGTGCTGGCCAGTTACGTTCTTCCATACCAAACTCACCCAACCATGTATTTATGGACCTTGCTTTGTGCACTAAAATAGAAAAAGGTCTTCACCTAACTGTTCTCACGAAGTTATAAGCATAGCATTATCCAAAATGTATTGCTATGCTATAGCATTAATTTCCCTTCACTGGAAGTAAGGGGTCTATACTAACCCCTGAAAAACCAACCTGTACCATTATCCCTCCTCCAACAAACATTACAGTTGGCAAAATACAGTCAGACAAATAGTGTTCTTCTGGCATCTGTGAAACTCAGACTTGCCCAGCAGACTGCCAAACAGTGTGATACGTCACTCCACTGAACAAATGCTTTACACCAGTCGAACCGACACTTGGCATTGTGCTTGGTGATATGAGGCTTGCATGCAGCTGCTCAGCCATGGAAACCCATTTCATGAGGCTTCTGCTGCACAGTTTTTGTGCTGATATTAACGCCTGTGGCAATTTGGAAATTTCCAGCTATGGAATCAGCAGAGCACTGACGACTTTATACACCATGCTTCTCAGTCCTCAATTCACCAATTGATCAATATCTTGCAGGGATGAAGTTTCACGAACTGACTTATCTGTGGGGATTGGACAATAGAGCAGTTAAGGAATGTTTAGTTAGTGTATCTCTATCAGGTTGTAGTGTCACTTGCTGATCCCTTAAGGATGTTGTCACATATATTACTGTCATCACTGTCATTGTACTGTTTTATTTTTATACAGGTTCCATTCTACATTTACCACAATACTGGCAAACTTCTATAAAATGTTCTATTTGCTCTTAAACTGTTTCTCAATGAACATTTTACTTGTGAGTGGATTTAATAAATTATACTATTGATTCATTGAATAATCTTTGTCAGTGCTTATCAGTATGCCCAGACAGTAGCTATCCCAGTCTTGTACCTGTATATTATATTTGTTATACAATTTTGTTTGTTTGTTGGGAGTGATTAAAAACAGCATAATTATGGTTAAATTGACACTTCCATTTACATAAGATGTAACTAGTACACTTGTGCATTTATTACATACACATATATAAGACATATACCACTGTTTTTTTTTTTCTATGTTTGAATTAATTGCATATAAAAGTAAAAAAAATAAATTCGGTGTCTATTTCTCCAAAATCTTCCAGCAAGTCTCACTTTACAACTGTGGGCAGAGCCTGCATGATGATGTCAAAAAATACACCCTGCTCTCTTACTGGATCCTGTGTATCATTGCTGGGCAAGGCTAGGTGGCTGTGCACATCTTTTTTGTTTTTTACCTGCCTTCCAAAACAAAAAGTACATTTTTCTTGAAGAGAGAATCATAACTCCGCCCCCTTGTGATGTAATAGTTACATTACCCTCCTATTCAATGCAAGTCTATGGTCAGAATTCTGACTTATAGACTGCACTCTGAGTGCCCAGTCACAGAGTGAGATACTAGTGCTGTAAAGTCACTGTGGCGTGGCACCCAAAAACACTATATCTCACAAAATGGAGGTGCCCAGTCACACGTGTTTAGTAAAACATTTATTAAATAATCTCAAATAACAATAACAAAAAACATCTGAAATCAACAATGAAAAATAAAAATTAAAATTGGGTGGGAGTGTCTCGTTAACCAGTGTCTTGAATTTTTGTGTTTTATTCCCAAAAGAAGATATTTCCTTTATCTGCTTTGTCTGTATGACAGTTTGGATGAACATAGCAGGCAAAATGGAGGATGGATGATCTAATGTGGTTATGGGCTATTGATCGTATCAATAAAACTTGCCCTTTGAAAAAGTTATTATTGCAGAAGGCCAGTATGAAACATTTGAAAGCATATTGTCCTGCTAGACATATGTGTGTTATTTTTAGCCAAAGTGAGCATCTGAAGTGAGGCACTAAAATATTCAAGGTGCTAGAAGCAAGTTTAGTTAATATCCAAAGTAAGGCACTAAAATAGTCACGGTGGGAGAAGCAAGTTTAGTTTTCTTAATTTTCTGTTTTCGGACACATTGCTTGTTTCTATAAGATATATTTTGTGGTGTTTATAATGTTATCTACTTCTTAACAACAAAATTGACTAGTTTGCTGGTTTGTGATTATGTGGAAACATGTGGGATCTTAAGTCCTACAGTCCAAAGAGGTAAAATAATATTTGCTCTTATCAGGTGGATTTGATATTTCCTCAGTAATATGAGTACAGGTGATTACTTACAAGATACCATTTGATAAACATGGTGACACACTGAAGGAAGCATGTAACAACGTGACTTACATAGCTTTAACGTAAACATAAAGTATTTAGAACCCTATGGGGGGGTCATGTATTAAACAAGTGCAGTGGGAAAAAAAGTAGTTAAAACATGAGTAAGGAGCAAATTGCGAATATTTGTAACATTTTGCACTTTTTTCCCCCCGATTTGCGCCTTTTCCATTTATTTTTCTGTTGAGTGCATTTTTCCGGTTGTGCATGCTAAGACTTTTGCGCCTATTTTGTGAAAAATTATTATTATGCAAATGCTAAAATATTAGGCAAACTTGCCTGTTTTTATTCGCAATTATACCTGTTTTTAGTCACAATTTGCTCTTATTTACTACGTGTGTTAAATGTTTACTTGCGAAAGTAGAAAAATCGCAAAAATAGGTTTGCACATAAAATATATTTGTGTTTTTTTAGTACATGCCCCTCTATGGGGTTAATTTACTAATAAGTGGGGGCAGGATAATGGAGCTCACATTTCTTTTTACCGGCTGAACTATATATTGTGCAGGAATAGACCTAGTGAGTTTTACTCTGTAAAAAGAACAGAGCTGGTCCTGCATGATGCATTGGTAAAAACAAATGCCCTGCACAATGTATAATTAAATGGAGTCTGTCAACCGAGACATTCAATATACTTTGAATGTAGACAATAAAAAAGTGATGGAAAATGATCTCTGCATTGTGTTAGCAAAATTGCAAACCAATGCCTAAATTAGGAGAAAAATGTGTATTAAATCTCCTGCTTCTGACATCACCTTTGGTGTGATATGCAAATTAACAGGAAAATGTGTAATTTGCATATTAAGCCACAAGAATGTCATACGTAGGAGACATCACAGACATGTTTAACACATATTTTTCTCTTAATTTATGCATTTGCTTGCAATTCTGATAGTACAGTGCAAAGAATTTCACTACATTCACAGTATAAGCAATGTTTAGGTTGAATATCTATAAGTGGTTGAAATGTAATGGTTATCTGATCTCAACTCACACACACACACACACACACACACACACACACACACACACACACACACACACACACACACACACACACACACACACACACACACACACACACACACACACACACACACACACACACACACACACACACACACACACACACACACACACACTCACACACTCACACACACACTCACACTCACACACTCACTCACTCACTCACACTCACCCTCTTTCACATGTAACTGATCTGTTTCTGTTTTGATTCCTCTGTGAAAACTCTGCCTCCATCCTATTTTGTTCTTTACTATAGCCCTCCCCTTCATTTATTAATACAGTGCTGGCTGCCCTGTTCTATTAATTAGCTGCCATGCACTATTTCGCAGTCTCATCTATGGTAATTGTAGGTTGTACATGAGACCACTGTTCTGCAGCTGGTTGTGTGTGCTTATCAAACTCTCCAATCACCTTCATAAATCCATTGATGGCATCATAACTGTCATTTGTGACCTTTTTAGCTAGAGCAACATTTATATATATGACCCACGTACAAAATGCCATCATTATTTGGCTGCCTGTGCTGGAGAATTTTCAGAGCACAGTTTTGTAAGCTATGTACCTAAGCCAGAACTCGTTAACAAAGCTAGAACCAGTGACATCAAAAAAGCAACAATCCACTGATCTATCAGGTGATTAAAACAGATGATGATGTAGGAATTGGCAAGGTCTTTTACAATGGGTTAGAAACCCTAACCTTTAATATCACTGCCTAATCTCCATACTAAGGCATCTTTGTGTAGAGGGAAAATGGTAAAAAAAAAAAAATTGGGGAGAAAGAGCTAAAAAGTGCATTTTTATTGAAATGTGCTTACAAAAAAACATTGAGTGTAATACTGCTCTCTCTCATTATTATGGACACCTTTTATTATATCATAATCTTCTTGGGCTATGAGTAGCAGTGCTCCTTAGTGGTATGGAGTGAGCCAAAAAGCTTACCTACGCTGGCAAACTATAGATTCAATTTGGAATTAATTTAGTATTTACAGAATACTGCTGTATACACACAGTACATTCACATGACTCTTTGTACATTCGAATAGAGACCAGGGCAGTGCTAGCAATGGGGGGCAGGATCAGGGGTGGGCTGGGCCGGGGGGCAGGAAGGCAATTGCCCCCCAGGCCGCCCTAATGTTTGTAAAACACGGCCGCTGGGCCAGTGTTAAAAAAAAAACAAAAAAAAAAAACGCGCTTGCAGGCAGAGACGGAGGTGAGAGGGGATCAGAAGATCCCCTCTCACCTCCGCTCTGCCTGACAAACTGCAAGGGGAGCCGAACAGGCAGCACAGAGAAACCTCCGTGCTGCCTGTTCGGCTCCCCGTGCAGTGTGCCGACACGGAAGTGCCGACAGTCACGTGATCGGCACTCTGACGACAGACGCGCGACGATCACGTGACCTGTCGGCACAACCGCCGGGAGGCCGAACAGGGGGGCAAAAAACACTGGCATATTATTGGGCAAATTGGCTGGGGAATATTACATGGCAAATAAGACTGGCATATTATTGGGCAAATTGGCTGGGGAATATTACATGGCTAATAACACTGGAATATTATTGGGCAAATTGGCTGGGGAATATTACATGGCAAATAAGACTGGCATATTATTGGGCAAATTGGCTGGGGAATATTACATGGCTAATAACACTGGCATATTAATTGGCAAATTGGCTGGGGAATATTACATGGCAAATAAGACTGGCATATTATTGGGCAAATTGGCTGGGGAATATTACATGGCTAATAACACTGGCATATTATTGGGCAAATTGGCTGGGGAATATTACATGGCTAATAACACTGGAATATTATTGGGCAAATTGGCTGGGGAATATTACATGGCTAATAACACTGGCATATTATTGGGCAAATTGGCTGGGGAATATTACATGGCTAATAACACTGGAATATTATTGGGCAAATTTACTGGGGCATATTAAATGGCAGAATAACACTGGCATATTATTGGACAAATCGTCTGGGGAATATTAAATGGCAGAAAAACACTGGCATATTATTGGGCAAATTGGCTGGGGAATATTACATGGCAAATAAGACTGGCATATTATTGGGCAAATTGGCTGGGGAATATTACATGGCTAATAACACTGGAATATTATTGGGCAAATTGGCTGGGGAATATTACATGGCAAATAACACTGGCATATTATTGGGCAAATTGGCTGGGGAATATTACATGGCTAATAACACTGGCATATTATTGGGCAAATTGGCTGGGGAATATTACATGGCTAATAACACTGGAATATTATTGGGCAAATTGGCTGGGGAATATTACATGGCTAATAACACTGGCATATTATTGGGCAAATTGGCTGGGGAATATTACATGGCTAATAACACTGGAATATTATTGGGCAAATTGGCTGGGGAATATTACATGGCAAATAAGACTGGCATATTATTGGGCAAATTGGCTGGGGAATATTACATGGCTAATAACACTGGCATATTATTGGGCAAATTGGCTGGGGAATATTACATGGCAAATAACACTGGCATATTATTGGGCAAATTGGCTGGGGAATATTACATGGCTAATAACACTGGCATATTATTGGGCAAATTGGCTGGGGAATATTACATGGCTAATAACACTGGAATATTATTGGGCAAATTGGCTGGGGAATATTACATGGCTAATAACACTGGCATATTATTGGGCAAATTGGCTGGGGAATATTACATGGCTAATAACACTGGAATATTATTGGGCAAATTTACTGGGGCATATTAAATGGCAGAATAACACTGGCATATTATTGGACAAATCGTCTGGGGAATATTAAATGGCAGAATAAGACTGGCATATTATTGGGCAAGATGGCTGGGGAATATTAAATGACAATTAACACTGGCATATTGGGCAAATTAGCAGGGGAATATTAAATGGCAGATAACCTTGGAATATTATTGGGCAAATTTACTGAGTCATATTAAATTGCAGAATAACACTGGCATATTATGGGACAAATTGGCTGGGGAATATTAATGGCAAATAATATTGGAAATGTGTATGTAATGGGGTGATGGAGGCATGTAAATGTGGTGATGGGGCATGTCCTGGTGTGCAACGTGGGTTATGGGTCATGTCGTAGGTGTGCAATGTGGGTAGGGGGGGGGGTAACCAAATTTTGGGATATTGGGTGTCTAAATCCTGGCATATTGAGGGGCATAATCCTGGCATATTGAGGGGCATAATCCTGGCATATTTAGGGGAAAATCCTCGCATATTGAGGGGGCATCATCTTGGCATATTGAGGGGAAAATCATGGCATATTGGGTGTCTAAATCCTGGCATATTGAGGGGCATAATCCTGGCATATTGAGGGGCATAATCCTGGCATACTGAGGGGCATAATCCTGGCATTTTGTAAGGGAAAATTCTAGCATATTAAATGGCAAATCCTGGCATATTGTGGGGGAAAATCCTGGCAATATTCGTTATAAAACAAGGAAAAGATGGCGTGGATGATGAGGCGATTCGATGGTGCAATGGGCCACTTGACTGGATTTGCCCCCCAGGCCTAAGGCTGCCAGCCCTCCCCTGGGCAGGATGCTCTGCAATCTAACTCAATGGACTGGGACTGCACCACTTTTTAATACCCCAGTCAGTAACATTTTTTTTTTCTCTCCAATTCTGTTGTCTGCTTTTCAATCTCTGTACATTACTGTCAGCAAATCTGTTTTGCATGTATTTGTGTGTCTATCTTGGAGCCAACAGTGGCCTGCCCTCCTCGATAGCTACTCCCAGTGCTCACACTTTGTGCTTTTGGGGGTCTCTATTCATAGCTGCTGGGGAATCCTAGATTGTGAAGACCCGAGAAGAGGATCTCATACTGGTAAAAATCTGCAAAACCCTCAATGAACATGTCATTTTTTAAAGATATTTTTTGATTTAAAACATGCATTATTTTAAATATAAACTTTAATATGCAGTAAACATTTTGTTTTCATCGTCCCTTTAAGAATGCTAAGCAAAAATATGGATGAACTGATACCAAGCATGTACTCTGAGAAGGTGAGGAGAAGGGCAAAGCAAATGTAAATTTAAAAAAATATTATCTGCTCCAACCATCTTAAAATGTGTCAGAAAATGCATGATTTTTCTTGACGGGGCAAACAACATCAGAATGGGAATGCATAATGTGAAAATTAGTAGTAAATAAATGAAGTTGGCAGTTGTGGCATAAAACATGTGAAACAGAATATTCATATTTCTTCAATAGGAATAACTCAAGACAATGGAGACCTTTGTCTCCTTGTTTATTGAAAATCCATTTCCAGTGAGACATTGTGTTGAGTGTGTTCTCTGATGTTAGAGTCACAAGAGTATACAATCTCATCATCTTACCATTTATTTACCTTGATGCAACAACAACAGTTGCTGAAGAAAATACTAAATTATATTTAAATAAGAACCTTATTAAAATATGAATATGTATTCTATGCACAGGAGTGTAAAAGAGGAAAGATGCTCAGAATGCTTTGGGTCTTGGTGCAAATTAATAAAACAGAGTGTAACAAGCCAAACAATAATAATATAACTTCAATATTAAAAATGTAAAAATTTCATTTTAACTTGTGTCCCTGGCTTGTAGCTATAATACAGTATAAGATATAAAGTATTGTGTGTCTTACTGTAATATGAATGGAGAATACTATGAATTTACCAATCCAACCACGTGACATACACTTTATGGATAAAATAATATTGGGACACACCACTTAGTTATTGAATTCAGGTGATTCATTCAGACCCATTGTCACAGATATAAAACAAGCACCTAGCCATGCAGTTTGCATATATAATAAATTTTTTTAAAAAAGTGTCCTGAATATTGTTTTGAATAGCTCAGTGAATACAAGTGTGGTACAGGTTGAGTATCCCTTATCCCCTGTGTCCGACAGTGAAGCTCCTTTGCGTCACCCTCCTGTGCGCCGTAAATGATGAGGCAGCGATCATGGTAAATGTAGTAACCAGAGCGTACGGTCATAAGGGAGGGACTAGACGCGGCAGCACTGTGGAGCATGTAAGTTCTACTGCTGGTGATGTAGATCATTTTTGGTGCTGGTGCTGCCAAAATGATGTATCATCCGTAAGTATCCATTATCCAAAATGCTGCTGGTGCCGATAAGGGATACTCAACCTATACTGTGATGGGATGCAACCTTTTATCTCTGTTAGATATTCCACAGTCAACTGTAAGGGCTATTATTGCAAAGTGGAAGTTTAGGAACAGTACGAAGTCAGCCACAAAGCAGAAGGCAACATAAAGTCATAGAGCAGGGTCACCACGTGCTGAGATTCATGGTGCACAAAACTCATCAATGCTCTGCTGATTGCATAGCTGAAGAGTTCCAAACTTTCACTGTTATTAATATCAGCACAAAAACTGTGTGGTGGGAGCTGCATGCAAACCTTAAATCATCAAGTACAATGCCAAGCATTGGATAGAGTGGTGTAAAGTGTGCCGCCACTGGACTCTGGAGCAGTGGAAATGTGTTCTCTGGAGTGAAAAATAACGCCTCACTGTTTGGCACTCTGATGGAAGATCTGGGTTTAGAGATTACCAGGAGAACTTTACCTGCCTGAATGCATTGTGCCAACTGTAAAGTTTTATGGAGGAGAAATAATGGTGTGGGACTTTTTTTTATGGGGTTGGATTAGGCCCCTTACTTCCAGTGAAGGTAAATCTTAATGCTTCAGTATACCAAGACATTTTGGACAATGTCATGCTTCCAAATTTGTGGGAACAGTTTGGGGAAGGCCATTTTCTATTGCAGCATGACTGTGCCCCAGTGCACAAAGCAAGGTCCATAAAGATATGGTTGAATGTGGAAGAACTTGAGTGGCCCACACAGACACCTCAACCCCCGTTGAGCACCTTTGGGATGAACTGGAACAGAGATTACGAGCCAGGCCTGACCTCAACCCCATCGAACACCTTTGGGATGAACTGGAACAGAGATTAAGAGCCAGGCCTGACCTCGAAAATGCTCTACTGGATGAATGAATAGGAATTCCCACATAAACACTTCAAATCCTGTGGAAAATCTTCCCAGAAGATGGGAAGCTATTATAGCTGCAAAGGATGACCAACTACATACTAATCTCTATGTATTTAGAGGTCATAAAAGTTCCTGTTGGTGTAATGATCAAGTATCCCAATACTTTTATTCTGTACATCATATACTATATTATTGTTGTTGTATACTATGTTATCATATACTATGAGTATTTATAAACTTAGGACACTATTGGATCTATTGAAAAAGTTTTTATTTGCCTTTGTAGATGTGTAAAAATATTTTTATGATAAAAAGGTCATGTCACTAAGGGGTTTGTAATGCTGCCTATGCACAGTGAAAAGCACTTTAAAAGGCAGTATTAATACCAGGATAAACCTGAATTTTGGGGTCCTAGCCCATCAAATTAGGATCTGCCATGGCATCAATATTGGGTGTGTGCAGTGCAAAGGCGGCTCTAGACTTTGTGAGGCCTTAGGCAAAAGTTTAACATGAGGCCCTCACGCACACTCATTATTAAATAAAATATATGCAAGTGATAATAAAAAATAATTGTATAAATAGCATATTTTAAGATCAGACTTAAATCCCAGCTTCTGGGAATTTACTGTTCCTAGAATTTTATTTGTCTCATAATTATTCTAAAACTAGCTATAAACATTTGGTATAAATAAAAGGTGTGTGGCTGACCAACTCATATTCTTATTTCTGTGTCCTAAATGTGAACACTAACCCATATATACATTCATATGCTGATCGTGTACACACCCTTGAGCACACACATACACACTCATATGCTGATAAAATACACACACTAGCAAGCTCATAGTTTGTCTGTATCTGATCAGCATATGAGTGTGTATGTGTATCTGATCAGTATAGGTATATATATGTTAGTGTTCACATTTAGAAGACATCTGATCAGATACACAGGGTATCTGATCGGGATATATGTGTGTGTGTGTGTGTGTATTTGATCAGCATGTGAGTGTGTATGTGTATAAGATCAGCATATGAGTGTAGGTATATATGTGTTAGTGTTCAGATTTAGGAGACATCTAATCAGATACACCAGAACATATAAACACATTCATATGGTGAACAAATACACACACAAATCACAGCACCACAGGACTTTCCAATTATTATTGCAGTAGTCCTATAATGTACCCACAAGACTTACCAAAGCACTCTTATTGCATCCACATTGATTTATCACAGCACCAATACTGCACCCACTTGTCCCATCTCTATCCCTAAACATATTACCAGGATTTAGTGTCTTTAGTCTCAAACAGCTTCCTAGTGCATCTTGTCGCCAGTCTGTCACAACCTGGGATAACAGACCACAGAGGAGCCTCGTTGCAGGGCAGGATGTGGGGTCTGTCTGCACCCCACGATGCATAACTATGGACTGGACTGGCAGCTCTCAGAGCAGGACAGGGGCCTGTGATACTGTAACGATTCAGTGGAGGTGGAATCTCTGTGCAGAATAGGTACAGGGTATTGCCTCGGTTGTTAGCAAGAGAACAGAATTATTCTGCCTGAAGGAAATCCACCTTATGGTTGAGCCTCAGGCTTAATACCCGCAGGTCTTTTGCACTCTGCAATTACCAACACACTGAAGTGAAACCCCAGTACAAACAGGATCACAGGAACAAGAAATGTACAATTGAAGGTGACGGTACAACAGGAATAGGCAAATAGAATCGTCAGGCAAGCATAAGTCAAGGCCGGCAGCAAGAAACGCAGTCGGAGGCAGAAAATGGGTCAAGACGGGCGGCAAACAGGATAGGTCAAGACTGGCAGGATTCGGCATCAGGAGATCAAAATATATAAACAGGAAAACGCTAGTAAAAGACTCAAGGCACTTTCACAGGCAGTAACCAAAGCAATGCAAAGGCACTGATTGGCATAAGCTGCAGGTTTAAATAAGGAAGGGCTGAGGATAACGAGGCAGCTGGCAACAGGATGAGAATGGCCACATTACAATAGCAGCCACTAGAGGCTGAAAAGAAAACAGCCACAAACCCAAAATAACCATGACACAGTCAGCTCATCAGGGCCATCTATGTGCCCTAACAGCTCATAAGGGCCATCTATGTGCTCAAACAGCTCATCAGGGACATCTATGTGACCAAACAGCTCATCAGGGACATCTATGTGACCAAACAGCTCGTCAGGCCCATCGTTGTCCTCAAACACCGTGGCAATGCTATATTTCTGTCCAGACAGTTTATCTCTGCCATCAGTGTCCCCAAACATTACACTGCCCTCACTGTCTTCAAAGAGCTTGGCAGGGTCATATCTGTCACCATACAGCTTATTACACACACTCATCCAGAACACATTTATAGACACAATCAGTCAGCACACACTCACTCCCAGACATGCTCAGCCAGCACATACTCATTCATAGACACAATCAGCCAGCACACACTAACTCACAGACACACTCAGCCAGCACACACTCACTCACAGACACACTCAGGCAGCACACAATGACACTCAGCCAGCACACACTTATTCATAGACACACTCAGGCAGCACACACTCACTCACAGACACACTCAGCCTGCACACTCTCACTCACAGACACACTCGTTCATAGACACACTCATTCATAGACACCCAGCCAGCACACTCTCACAGATACACTCACACTGCACACACACACACACTCACAGACATACTCATTCATAGACTCTCAGCCAGCACACTCTCAAAGACACACTCACCCAGCACACACTCACTCACAGACACAGTCATTCATAGACACTCTCAGCCAGCACAGAATTACAGACAGAGTCATTCATAGACAAACTCAACCAGCACACACTCATTCATAGACACACTCAGCCAGCAAACACTCACAGATACACTCATCCAGCACACACTGACTCACAGACACACTCAGCCAGCACACAATCACAGTCAGCATACACTGACTCACAGACACACTCATCCAGCACACAATCACACTCAGCCAGCACACACTTACAGAAACACTCGAGGCACTACAGAAGGATAGGAGCTCAATGAAAGTGGTCTCACAGACCATGTTGTGCTGGCAGCCTGGCGCTGCCCGTTTGTTCTTCCTCACAGAATCAGATGCACTGTGACAGTGGGGGAAGAGCTATCTTAACAGTGTTCAATCCACGCAAAGAGGGGTAAAAATGAAACTCCATGAAGGCTGCATGCTGCCCCTTAAAGTGCCCACACCTATGGCACCAAGGTTAGTGTAACATAGGGCTTTACGGTCACCTCAAAGGCTATAAGGCGAGTTAGGCAGCTGCGAGGCCCCCGTGAGTGTGAGGCCTTAGGCGACCTGTACACAGGCAGCATTGTGTTTGTATTGTGTATGTTTGGCAGACAGTTATAATCAAAACGAGGGGAAATGAGCTCCAGAATCCTGGTATCTC
The DNA here is from genome assembly GCA_036172795.1 of Pelodytes ibericus. Taxonomy (NCBI): domain Eukaryota; kingdom Metazoa; phylum Chordata; class Amphibia; order Anura; family Pelodytidae; genus Pelodytes; species Pelodytes ibericus. The sequence continues at coordinate 47,100,548 of CM069862.1, read as the reverse complement.
TACCATGCAGCTTGGAGATCAATGCTGCAGGGCCAAGCAATTCTGCTGTATTGAGCTCCGCCCCTCACATCATGAGACTGCCTGGTCAAAACCTGGCCAATATGAACTATACATTCAGTGAAACACCTCTCTCACACTTACACCTTCACTGAATTAACAGTGCCAATAATAGGCATTTGAAATGTTGTAAGGTAAGGCTATTATGAGTAATCGATAGGGTTGCCACCCTGCTGCAACCAAAATAACAGACCAATAAGTCACTGACAGGCCACACCCGCTACCATAATCTTCTGTAAGAAAATGTTCTTTTGCTTAGTTTCTCCCCATCTAACCAGAGAGATCTGGAAAACAAATCCAAGAAGAAAGATCATGTTGAAATTTTTTAAAACCAACAAAACTGCAACAGTTACTGCTTCTTTAATAGTTAAGTTATAGTTTTTTTTTAACAAATTAATTTCTTAAGTGTTTTATCAGGGAGAATATACTAAGACTTACACTAACACTTATTTTCAAGTATATCCTGTTTTTATGTGTGAATATTGTTAAATTATGATAAAGTCTGCAATAAAGTCTTAATAGATTATTCTATGGAGCCTATTTAGTCAGCTTGAGATGGAGATTCATCAAATAACCTAGGGACATCCGCTACAAGAGAGTCTTTCCACCTATTTACCTTTTCATAATTCTTTTCAGCAATTTCTTACTGTGGATGCGGAATACATTTAATTTCGCGGTGTCCTTGGAAATGAACTGGAAGGACCACTTTCAAAGTATTCCCAGTACAATACAAACAACAACAACAATAAAACAGGAAAAACAATTCTTTTTGCTTTGAATTGTCATTGGACTGGGTCAATTAACATCAACTAAACCTTCTTATTTTCATCCTTTGACTATTCAATAGTGTTTGCCTTTTGAGGTAACAGGCAAATCACCATGAAATGGTTAGTAGTCTGTCTTCTTTTATGAAAGATGGAATGTGAAAGAATTAATGAAATGGTGAGATCAAGTGACTGAACCATAATAAACTGTGTGAACATTTCCTGTGTCTTTATAATTAACTTACCGAGGCACTCGTTAATTATTTTGTTTTGAGGTAACTTTTCAAGGACATGCAATTTAGATCATATGTTGCCCGTTTACGGCTCTGTAAACAATCACTGTGCATAATGATGGAAACTAAGCATATTAATAAATTAAATACAGCTAAGAGAAATCATCAGTGAATGAGAATCCCTACAGGATCCAATTACGTGAAACACATGGAGAACGATGTTGGAATTATACTAAACACTCTTTTTTATTTTTGCCTTTTATTCACTGCTCAGAACACAACAAATATGAAAAGTAAGCAACATAATCACAAAGGAGCACATAAAACTTAAACAACACAATCAATCTATCATATTAATTACAATTGCATGCCAAAGAAGAATCTTATAATCTAATTAGGGTGGTTTCAAGGACGATGTATTAGGATCATTTAACCAAGAATCCCATATCTCATTGCATTTATCCTACTTCCCTTTCAAGAAATACTCTCTCCGAAATAGTGACAAATCAGAATTAATCAAATGTAACCCTTTGGTCTGCCCAAATGAGTACAATTATTAACTATCACATTTCTAGCATAAAAATAATGAGGATGTTAAAATAAACACTGAGCTATTTATTGGGTGGTTAAAATTTGACATGTCCAAAATGCACCAACGAGGGACCAGTCCAACATTCAACTTAGTACATTTCCTAACAATTTCAATAACCTGTTTCCAAAAATGAGAAATTTTCGGACATTACCAGATCATATGAAACATCTACCTACTCCTAAACAACATCTCGGACATAAGTCACAGAGTCAACTTATATGGGGATCATATAAGCACAAGGGAATATATATATATATATATATATATATATATATATATAATTGTGTCAACAATCTATATCTTTCTGGAAATTAAACGTATTGCTTCCTCCCACTGTGTTTGACAGATATCACCCAAATATTTGAGATTGATCTCAAATATCAATCTCAAAGAGTCTTATCTATCGATAATGTCAGTATTTGTAATCTCCACATACATTTTTGACTCTTTGTATTGGTAAATTGTAAAATACATACTAAATCAGATACTTCTGGGGAGGGTAATTTATCTCTCCACTGTGATTTAACAATATGCCTTAATTGATAGTATCTATATAAATACTCATCGTGTGTTAACTTATTGACTGTCTAAATTGCTCCAATTAAATATTCCAAATATATTACATCCCACACTTTACAAAAAACAGGGTTATGGTTAAGTTAGGATTAGAGTTAGTGTTAGTGTTTGAGTCAAAATGTTACTGTAGGAGAAAATAGTTCATAAAAAAACAATATTCTACTTCTTGTTTTGGCCTATAACTTGAAAAAACAGACAACAGAAAAATATGTAAACATTTGATATTTCTAAACAAAAATTACAATCTATTTAGGAGTATTTTTTTTATTAGCGTTTGTAAATGTGTAGAATACTTTATGTAAAAGCTAGAAAAGTATTGTTTTTAATGCTTCATAATTTTTTTATACTAAATTATATGATATGATCAAAATCATGGTATCTAAAGAAAGCCATTGTTCTGGCAAAAAAACAAACCAACATAATTTGTTTAAGTACATTTAATGAGAAAAAGGGAAATTACAGCTAAACAGAAACAACACAGAATTGTTAAGATATTGTCACAAAGGGTGCAAAAGTTTCAAAACAGTCTGGTCACGAAGATGTAAATAAAAGTCCTCTTGTTCATCCATACTATATCCATACTATGCTAATAAGAAGCATGCTAGACACTGTCTATTTTTTTATTTATTATTGTACATAATTTTATTGAATTATCAAAAGATTAGCTAGAACATATATCCTTATCTTATATGAAATTATTATAAAACTTTAATTAGTTTAATTACTTAATATTGCTTGTTATGTAAAATTGTGATTATTGTTTCATTTATCTGAAGCTCTCACCCCATTTTGTAAGACAACAAATGTTATAATTTTAAAATCATTGCTTTGCAGAGTCAGGCATTGGGTTTATTGCCTCATATTTTGTTAATAACGTGTCCTTTTGAAGGCATCCATTAAGATCTGAAGGATTAAATTACCAGGAAAGTAATGTAACACAGTTGGAAATTTCCTGTTAAATTAGCTTTACTTACTTTAAATGGATGTCCTAATTAGACGCAGTTATTAATGAAAATATGACACTATTTAGAATAAGAACTTATATCTTTCTGCAATGCTTTGCTCATTCTTCATCTAATTAATTGTCTTTTGATCCTTAAAATCATGATAACATTTATTCTCAAGTTCTTTTTCAGGAAGGTGACAACAAGGTCAAATAAAACTGAATGGCATATGCGATGTGGCAATTCATATAACTACAAGTGCAGACATTATCCAACATTTTTTAGGTAAGAGGGTACTAAATTCAGTTCAAAGTAAAAGTTTATTACCAATTCAATATTTTGCCCAGAAATTATTGTAAAACCTTCTATATTTCTACTACAAAAGACCCTGGAGTAGGTCTAACTGAAATCTAACTGGAAACAGAGTGGCCCCCTCACCAGTCCAGAGACAGACCGACTCAAGCCTTTTTCCTTGATCCCTGTAACCTGTATTTATGTTCCGTTCTAAAGGTCTGTTTTAGTTCTGCCCTATCCTAGAGCCATGTTAAGGGGCTATCTTAGAGCCCTGTTAGGAACCTCTGCTGATTCCTGTGAAAGGGTTTCCTGTCCCATGCGTGCTCTTTTGTACTAATCAATTTCTTTTTTCCTGCTGTTTGTTATTTTGTTGTGTTCCATTCTGGGTTGTCCTTGTATTGTCTTAGTTTGTTGCTCTGTTCCTCTATTTAAATGTTGCCCCACCCATTCAGTTTACTTTTAACTTTCAGTCTGTGTAGCTACAGGTTTGTTCTATTTCTTGGTGTTTCTGTTGTTAGATTCAGTTATTAGTTTTAGTGTTAGGGACTTGTTTATGTGAGGTTGGCAAGCATATCATCTTATGACCATCAGGTGCAACTACACCCTCATCATACACCATCTCTGAGTATTATGCTAGTTCCTGTATTTATGTTTTTATGTGTGTTTGTTTGCATGTTTCCTTACCCCCTTTACTGGAAGCACCTGAGGGTCTTGTCTCCTCTCTCATATCCCCATATCCCAGCTCTGGTTCCCCTTATGAAGAACCTGTGGATTCCATGCAGGTAAGACTCTCAAATTATTATATTGGTATGATCACAAGAACAAAAACATGGCACAGTATTGCTAGGTAAATGCAATTAGTCCTCAATCCAAAACACTTATGGCTGTCCAGCACATAAAACTTGTAAGCTGCACATAAATAAAACAGTCTGGAACAGCAGGCTCTTCAAGCAATATATTTAGTGTGAAAATCAGCACAGAATTTCTGTCCCTCATGATGAAGCTGCAGATGGTGGCGGAACGCGTTGAATCTTATTTTTGGTAAACTTCATTTTAAGGAAATCTTACTGTAAGACCCTACTATTCTGGACACATGTTGTGTGCTGGACTGCCGTATCTGTTTTGGAACAAGTGCTAGTTGCGTTTACCTAGCAGTATTGTGCCATGGTTTTTTTGTCTGTTTTTTTAAATGTCTTCAATAATATATTGCATTTTTTTTTTTACCTTTAAATGGACTTTGAGTGGTACATCTAAATGCAATGTGCACTACAAATATCGCTCAAAATCCTGGTGAGATTATGCTGCTAGAAAAACTCAATTAAAATGGCATGATTAAATATTTGAAGATTTAACAATACATTTGTCAGGCCCAACTCTGTTCTTTTATCGGGGAAAACTCACCTGGCATGTCATTGCACAATGCAAAGTTAAACCAGTGAGATGAAATGTTCACTTCAATTCACCTACACCTCACTTTTAGTTAATATATCCCTTGACTTGGGACTAAATAGCCTGTTCCCTAATTACACTCCTATCAGTATAACTGACAATATGCAGCCAATGCAGCTGTTTCTTTTTAGTAAATAAACCCCACAGTGGAACTATCTCTAGTAATTTACAATACTGATTACACCTTTTGCTGAATGCAGAAGACAACTGGTTAAGCACAAAAAAACTAAAAAAAATGCTACATATAAAAATAATTTATCTGTTAAAATTCCAAAATGCTGGTGACCTTCCTTCTGTGTACAACTATACAAATAATTTGAATATTGTAACTAGAAATTACAGTAAACGCAATCTTCCTGTCAAATAAATAATGCTCTGTCTTATTGAAGCCATTTTTCAGAGTTAAGTTCTTTTCTTTTCTCTCATTTTTTGTGTGTGTTTGGCTGTAATCACGACTTCCACAAAATACTATTTCCCGTGGTCTGCAGAGCACATACCTTCGAGACAGTCTTGATAGATGGAAATGACAAACGCCAATGCTTTTGTTTCATGTACAGCCTTATGGAAAAACTAATTATATTTTCTTCTGGGTAAACTCAAAGTCCCCTTACTGCCGTGGCACTGGTACATGACAAGGAACATGGGCAATTAGGTTGAATGCGAAACCTGATTATTCTTTGGAACTCATTACATCTTACTTAGAAAAGCTATAATTTGATTGGTGGAAAATTAAGGCATCTCCTCATGGGTCATTTTATCTTTCTGCAACAATAATTCTTGTCTTAATTAAAAATTGATCTGGTGTCTTAAAGCAAATTTATTATTGCTGCAATCTATCACCTGCAGACAGATAATCTGGTTCCTACCTTTACCTGATTAAAAAAATGTCTGTCACGGATTGCAGGGATTTTCTTTTCTGTAATTTGAATTAATAGTCATTCAGGCATTTCTTATTTATGATATGCTTTTAAAATAGTGTTCAATAATTGAATTGTTATAGAAAAATATATATTTTGTAATTTCAAAGAAACACATGCTATATGCTATGTACAGAATTCTATGCATATATATGCTGTGTTATAGATAGCTATCTAGCATACTCCTCCTAAATGGCAGGGGATGCCAACTGGGATATTTAGTTGAAACTGGTTGAAGCACAGCTTTGCAAATTGTGACATTATCATGCACTGTGGCCACCACCCACAAAGTACTATTATTTATGCATCTCTCTTTGGGAAACTTTACACTAGGTCCCAGCCTTGTCCTAACTAATTAGGAGGAAATAACAACTTTGTCATAAATTTCCAAATTTGTTCTTATCTTTAACACAACGATGAACGTGGCTGGCAATCCAAGATAAGGGACCATCATTTACCAGTATGTTACTACATATCTTACTATTATGCATTTGCTATATTGAAGGGACACTTTTTTCATTCACTAATGTATTTATTTATTTTTTCTTTCCCCTGTTCATCTTACCTACACATTCAGTAGCAAAATATGCCTTTATTTGACCTTTTCATTGATTGGTTTGGATGTGTTTAATTACCATGTTTGTTCCCTGTTTCTTTACACTTATGATTAAGAGTCAATAGACTCGAAACACATCAAGTGTTTTTCTCCCTCTATCTGTTACACTGTTGTGCTTATTAAACTATTCAGTCACCTTTTGAACTGGAGTGGGAGTTTACATTTTTTACTTTGGAAATTTCTTAATTTGCATCTGCACTGTCATAGTTGCCAACATCGGCCATGTTTCCAGGGACACACATTTCTCCACATGCTGCAGACAGAGCATGCAAAGTGCAGCCCGGCAGTATGTAGGATGGATATACACACAGACACAATCCAATGAATTGATCAGGGTGGAGATTCATAAGACCTGTTTAATGTTCCATTACAAATACTATATAATTTCTTCTCTCTTTTTATTATTTGTTTTACTTGCTTTCTCAGGAGCACATTCTTACACCTCACCTCACAAGTAGAGGTGATATCACTTTAACCTACAGCAGGGAACATACCAAGGGCCAGATTTATCAAGGAAAAAATGTGCTATTTTAAAAAAAAGTGTTACATTTGGAGCAAACTGCTATAGAATTCCATTGGTTTCCATGGTTAACACTACTATCTTAGCACTTTTTCATGAAACAGCTCCAGTTTGTCTTGATAAATAAGACCCTTTTCTTAGATCATGCCAAGGATAGGGGGGAATTCTACAGGCAGCTGCCCACATGAAATATAGGGCAGAATTCTGGCCCTTTTTCTGTGTTGGCTTAATTTAGAAAATGAAAATGTTCATCTCTCCTTTACCTTTGTAACTTTGATTTTGATTATGTTCCTCTGTGTTAAAGCAGGCATTCGTTTTTTCCACATTGAACCTACACATGCACTGTATTTGAAACAATGATTTATCATTAAAGGTAAAATAATAATTTATAATATTGCAATTATGGGGTAAAATACCCATATTTCACTTTGTGGCTTGTTACATGACATTTCTTATGATCAACAAATTGCTTTTATTTTTCAGTATGAGGTTCCATTTAATCTCAAAGGAAGCTATCATGAAGTGAGAAATACATGTGAGAAGTTCATGCCCAAATAATATAAAGTACTTTGCACTTCACATGACTTCTCATAATCCAGAGCCATGTCATTTTTCATATGCATACCCCTTTAAACACCTGTCATCGGAATGAGAAAATGAGATTGCATACATACATCTCCGAGAGGCAAGTCAGATTATAAGGCTCTTATCTACTTACAATTATAACGAGAAAGAGCAACAAACGTAATATTCGAATAGCTGCCCTAGAGAAAGAAGGAAAACTGTTTCACAAGCCTAATGAGGTGTATGCGTGTATTAGAAAGACAGTTATCATTTTTCTTCTTATGTTTCATGTTGTATCACACTCAGCTAAAGAAGAATCAAGAAGAGCAGAAACATTTAAACTCCTACAAACAAATGCTTTGCAGTAAATGGAAGCAATATTATCTTTTACAGCTTAATTTAAGCACATTATAGCAGGATGTGGGCAAAATAATACTGAGCAAAAATAATTTAGTTTCAGGCCAAGAATTTCTATCCCAGTTTAGACTATAATTTATTGTTTATTTAAGTGTAAGTTAACATTTGGCAACCCCGTTTTAATCAATGCTTGAAAATGGAATTCCTAAGTTCCAAGGAATGCAGGGATTTGAACCCAAGATGGGTGCTAGGTAGGGTGACCACATGCCCCAGATTGTAATGGCAGAGTCATGAATGCAGAGTCCCGGATTGACAGGTCTGAGTGAAAGAAGTCTTAGACAATCAGGAGAGACATCTCAACTAATTGGCTGTGAGTTCAGGAGCAGCTCCTAATTGGCTGAATCCCTTCTTCACATGGAACTCTGAGTACGCTTCAGCAGCACCAGGTAAGAAACCCAGTATGTGTCTGTTTGTGGGTATGCATCTATGTGTGTAATGCATGGTAATAGGAGGCGTTCATTCTGTGAAATGGCTCAGGTCTGGTAATAGAGGAGTTAATTCTCTGGAACTTTGCATGTCTGGTTTTAGAGGGGTTAATTATCTGAAACGGCTAATGTCTGACAATGATAGTATGTATATTATAATAAAAATATATGATTAAGTCTGAAATCTACATGGTACCCCAGTTTTCCTAATAAATTATGAAAGGGTCTACCCAATATGCACCGATGCATTCCGAACTGGATTCAGATATGCATAATAGCCAAATCAAAAATATACCTAAATACTCAATGTCCCTCAATTTAGGTCTGAAATGGCACTATGAGCCATTTGGAAACTGAGGTGTCCGAGGACATTTTCACCATGGAAACCATAGGTTTTCAGTAACATAATATGCTACGACTACTACCAAACACACTCTGCATTTCGGGCATTTCAATTCTCCAGGTCTGATCTGGAGAATGGAAATGAAGACTATGAAAAACTAATAAAAAACAAATACTCCAACCCTGGGGCCAGCAGATTGCCACTTGCACCATAAATAAATAAAAAATACCCTGGCCCCAATTAAAATTAGGGATTACAAGCAGCCCTGACCCCCCTAATAATAAATGGGGTTGGGAACACGTCTGTCAGGTTTGAGGTTTTTGGACCATAGAGCAGGGGATGCTATCTCTTGCCAGTAACACTTACCAGGTGGTCCACAGGTGTATATAGACAGAACACCCTGGTAAGGATGGAGCACGAGAGTGCCACAAAATAATAAAAGGTGAATCCAAAAAGCGAAGTCAGGAACAGTCCAATAGATCAGGGCAGGTAGAGGTCAAGAGTAGTAGAATAATCCAAGCAGGGGTCAGGGTTCAGGCAAACAGAGTAATCCAGGAGACAAGCCAAAGGACAGGTAATGGGAAATACAATAGATATACTGCAGCACAACAAATAGGGAATCACTGGAAACTGAAGTCCAAGGAACAACAGGAACCAAATCTCTGGAACACTTGGGCACTGTGGTAACAGTTTGAGGGGTTTTTATAGTGTTGTGGGTCTCCACTCCTCCCCTCTGTTGGACAAGCCCCTTACTGGTTTGGATGTCAGAGTGGTGTGCTTCTATAGCACATGCCTCTCTGTCTCTTTGCCATGAGACTATAGGAGCTTTGGTGATAGGGAAGACAGAGTTTACCTCCCACCTACAGGTGCAAATAGATCCCCCTTGATTGCGGTAAACTCTGGATGATGTATCTTGGGTTTGTGGAAACGTTAGGTGCTGGTTTCGGCCTACCGCGCAATCGCGGATAGAAGGTATTAATACAGGCCACGGTTGCGGAGGAACTGTAACACTGGATGGAGATATGGCAGCACTGGGATTGCAGGTAAGGATAAGAGGGGCATGACAGTGTAAATTGCTCCCAACTCCCTATAGAATCCAAAAGGGGCCAGGGCTATCAGCTCTGCCTTCCCCAACAATGAATCTCCCAAATGGCTCCCAGTCCCCATTTGGGGCCGGGACAGGGCTACTTGCTTGTTAGAAATCATTTACCCCTCAAGTCGGTTGCTTGGAACATGTTCTTAGACCGTATTCTGCTCAGTACATAAAGTGCAAAAACAGGGAATGTGAAAAATACACTCACATATCCCTGAGCAGTATTCTTGTTTTATTCTGCATGTACCTGCTGGATCCTGTTTATTTTAATGTAAGATCTTTTATATTTTGTCTACAATACATTTTTACATCCTTACTAACGGTCTCTCCTCTGCTCTCTCATCTTCTGGGATACGCTTGGATCACCTACCCTGCGTGGGCTCCCATGAGGCTTTATGTACTGAGCAGAATACTGCTCAGGGATATGTGAGTGTATTTTCACTTTTTTCACATTCCCTGTTTTTGCACTAATGTATTAATCAAGCGGATTGCTACCGAATTGAGGGTAATCCTTTTTGTTGTATATTAAGTGTTGGTTAAAGCGCACTTTTTCATTATTTTTTGTTGTTTATCTCCCTGGGTCTGGGGGCTGCCCAAAGGCCCCCAGACCTGATCAAATAATCTATAATAAAATAAGTGAATTTCCTTCCTCCCCCCCCCCCCCCCCACACCTTTACCTTGTCCAGGTGGGGGAAGACGAGCCATCTGTAAAAAAACATGCACACCACCTTTCTTAATGGATGCAGAATGAGCAGGGATTACATTTTTAAGAAAAAAAGAAAAATAGCATAGGCTGATTGTGTCAACCAACCAGAAGCCTTCCAATCCCAGCCCTAACAGTGGACACACACATAGAGATGCAAGACAGATTTGCTGACAGATAAGGTACAGAGATTGATAGGCAGACAAGACAATTAGATAAAATGATCAAACATTCACCAAAGTTAAAAGTGGTGCAGCCCACTGAGAGAGAAATTAGAGAGCAGCGAGGGGCCAGTTGCCCTTCTGTCCCCCTTACCATCACTCCCCTGAACATGAGATTGGAAATGTCAATTAATAGAGGATTTCTTATCATGGCAATTAATGTCAGACACATGTTCTCTCATATACTCCCATAAACTCCTATAATATATGCCACATACTTGCAAAATAAGTTTCCCTGAAAGGCAGAAAAGAAATGTGGTCATCCTGAGTAAACGTGGGGTTGCTATGTCCTTCTTGCATAGAGGCATTGATTTTTTTGCCAAGATTAGTCTGATATGTTTCATGTATATTTGCTCTTGGATAGGGTTTAGGTGGCAAAACATGGGATACCACACAGTGGGCACTTTCCACACTTTTTTATTACACAATCTTAATTAATTCCTTTGTGTGCTCATAGCACATGAACCATTCCAGAAAACCTCAACCTCTGTTTCATTCCTCACTACTAAAATGAAACCACTGGACAGACTAAAGCACTAAACAGCATGGAATGCCAGAGTTTATTTCCTAAATATATTTATTTGAGTTTTTAATTACGCAATATAAATACACTACAAAGCATACTTGGACCTTGGTGCCTGCTATCCGTCTCAATCTATATCATTATTGATTTTTTACTTGTTAGAATTTAAATAATACACAAATTATAATCAATATTGATGCAGAACATATTAAATTACCCAATATATAACAGTGGATCATACGTTATGGAGATGTCATTACATTTTGATCTATTTTTAAATATATCTCCATTTAGAATCGTTTAATAACATGGAAAAAATAAAGTACCTATACCTGGAAAGAAGGTATATTTAATCTTCCTCTTCATGTCTCTAGCAGCACATTCAAGTAAAGAACTAAGTAAACATATTACAAGAGGCACTCATAGATGTTTAACTATAACTGGGAGTGATAACAGATCATTGACTTTTTTCAGTTGACTGCTGCTGCCTTTAAGTTCCTGCACATTTCTATTATCTTTATCTTTATCTTTATCAACCAGAAGTAGACTTCTCTACAAGAAGAAAAGTAAACTTCTGTCTGATTAAACGGGCCTTCGAGCGGTGCTCCTGTGGAGCATTTGCGTGACCCGATTCAACATGGAGGGGCCAGTGAAGGCTAGGGTCTGGGAGGATATGCTCAGTTATGGGAGGATAACTGCTTGTGTATTGAAATATGGGTGCCACCCTTAATCGCCGACTGTGCATTTTAATTCATAACAAGTAGTAAAAATCTGGCACTCCTAATTTCTCACTGATAAAAAAATGTTTTAATGGCACTGATCAAAATATGTAGTCATAGCAGATAGTGAGGAGAGCGCACTTGAAGCTTTTCGCCTGTATCCACACTTAATCATAAGTGTACCAAACAAAGGATCAAACGTGTTATTTAAATACATAAGCAACCAATCATAGAAAAGGTCCGAATCATTCAATCAATTAAGTATAACCCTGTGACAAGAAAAAAATAAAAGTACTCTGGACCCCCACAACCAGTGCTGTATTTACCGCGAGGCATCCTAGGCGGATGCCTATGGCGGCAAATTTTGGGGGGCGGCAGCGCCCCCCAGCACTGGAAAAACAAAAAATTAAAAAAAAAAAAATTAAAAAAATAAATCTGGCCCTTTAAAAAACAAACAAACCCCACCGCGCTTGCAGGCAGAGACGGAGGTGAGAGGGGATCGCAAGATCCCCCCTCACCAACGCTCTGCCTGCCAGGCTGCACGGGGAGCCGAACAGGCAGCACAGAGAAACCTCCGTGCTGCCTGTTCGGCTCCCCGTGCAGTGTGCCGACACGGAAGTGCCGATAGGTCACGTGACGGGCGCGCTGACGTCATACGCGCTCCCGGCCACGTGACCTGTCGGCACAATCGCCGGGAAGCCGAACAGGCAGCATGGAGGGACCATGCTGCCTGCCTGCCAGGGAAAGGTAAGTGCTGATGGGATGTGTGTGTGTGTGTGACTGAGTGTGATGGGAGTCAGAGTGTGTGTGTGATGGGAGACAGTGTGTGTGACTGAGTGTGATGGGAGTCAGAGTGTGTGTGATGGGAGACAGTGTGTGTGACTGAGTGTGATGGGAGTCAGAGTGTGTGTGATGGGAGACTGTGTGTGTGTGTGTGTGTGTGTGTGTGTGTGACTGAGTGTGATGGGAGTCAGAGTGTGTGTGATGGGAGACAGTGTGTGTGACTGAGTGTGATGGGAGTCAGAGTGTGTGTGATGGGAGACTGTGTGTGTGTGTGTGTGTGTGACTGAGTGTGATGGGAATCAGAGTGTGTGTGATGGGAGACAGTGTGTGTGACTGAGTGTGATGGGAGTCAGAGTGTGTGTGATTGGAGACAGTGTGTGTGACTGAGTGTGATGGGAGACAGTGTGTGTGACTGAGTGTGATGGGAGTCAGAGTGTGTGTGATTGGAGACAGTGTGTGTGACTGAGTGTGATGGGAGTCAGAGTGTGTGTGATGGGAAACAGTGTGTGTGACTGAGCGTGATGGGAGACTGTGTGTGACTGAGTGTGATGGGAGTCAGAGTGTGTGTGATGGGAGACAGTGTGTGTGACCTGTGTGTGATGGGAGACAGTGTGTGTGACTGAGTGTGATGGGAGTCAGAGTGTGTGTGATGGGAGACAGTGTGTGTGACTGAGTGTGATGGGAGTCAGAGTGTGCGTGATGGGAGTAGGAGTGTGTGACTGAGTGTGATGGGAGTAGGAGTGTGTGACTGAGTGTGATGGTAGTGTAAGCTTGATGTGAGTCTGAATGATGGGGCATGTCTTAGGTGTGTAACGTGGGTGTGCAGCTTGGGTAGGGGGGTGCCCGGATTTTGTCTGCCTAGGGCAGCACAAAATCAAGATACACCACTGCCCACAACAGCTCGAGGCTCTCGTGGCGGCTCACCTTCTTTCATCCTCCCCTAATAAAATCATAAGTGTGATCTGGGAAACGGTGATCAGGTCTGGGGCCTGCAGAAATAGCAGAAGACCATGTGGTTAAATTACTTTTTCTATTTTTTTTTAAAGATTATTGGGCTGTTTTGAAAAGACCCCATTGTCTTAATATTGTTCATTACTTGTTGTCATGTTAGTAATTTTGTTTTCTTTTAAACATTTTTCATCTTCTTTTAAAATGTTAAGAGACATATTAGGCATTAGCTCTTAAGAAAAAGATTATATTAGGTTATTACACAATCAGGGGTATTGTTGTTAAAGTGATGCCTCTGTACAAGGTAAAATAATTTTATAATCAGGGAAAAAGGAGTTTAAACATATAGACAGTTAACACGATGAATTTAATCTAGATATGCTGATTTTAGCATATGATTGTAAGCCTTCCGTACTGTTGTTTTTTTGTAAGCTATTTATTGCAGTGTATTTAGGTAACAATTTTAATAGTAGGTGTCTAATTATCCCATTCCTATTCATCTGAGAAAATCACAAGCATTTTTATTAATCAGGAACTATTGTGCAATAAATTGTATGCCTAAAACTGTTTTTTTTCAAAAAATTTCAATGTATGTGTCTTTAATTAATTAAAACAGTAAATTTAGTTATTTATAAACCCTGGTACATCGTCCTACAATTATAGTTTTTATGATGATGAAGCATATTTGAAGGTAAACTAAATGCTCATGTAACTTGTTAAACATCCACCTGTTTGCTGCGGACAAAACTTATGTTTTTCCAATCCTTAAAGGTCTACTCAAAAGAGAGAGAATTGCAGGCATTGCAAGGGATTTAGATGGGAATTTCAAACTTAAGGCCAAAGTAATTGTGTTAGAAAAATTCTCCCATTCAGCTGCAGTGGAGAATTTTTCCAGTTCTGTTATTTTGGCCTGAAGTTTGAAATTCCCATCTCAATTCCCTGCAGTTCATTGCAAGTTTCTATTTATTGAGTAGACCCTCTAGTGTTAGCTTTATAAACACATCATTATACATTCACAATTTAATGCTCTTTTAACAAGTCCAGTTTAAAAGTAGTTGAATTCATACAGAAAAATGCACGGACACTGGAAACAATGCTGCATCTTTAAAGGTGCTGTTACACATTTTTGCACATTTTTAATTACTTATAACAGTTTTTATTACTCTTGAATTCGTGTCAAATTAACTTATTGCTGATTTTAAACATATCGCCTTTCTTCTGTAGTTTACTAAACCATTTCCCAGTTTGAGCTTCACCTGGGATCACATATTTCCTCTCTCAAGTTCAGCTTGAGCATGAGAGAGCTTAGAGCATGAGGTTGCAGGGTCCAAAACCCCTCTCTTCTTCAACACACATGGCAGGAGAGATCTACACTCTTACTGACACTTAGAAGAAATATCTGAGCTCATTCCTCCATTTTGCCAACATCAGCTCTTGCTGCTACGGGCTTTCCCTGTAAGAAGAAACTGTAGTACCTACTCAATAAAGAGAGAAATGCAGGGAACTGAGATGGGAATTTCAAACTTTAGTATGCTGTCGCAGAAACTACTCAAGGAGCTCAGTTCAGTTAAATGACACCATGTGTCTGAATCAGGGCAGAAGTTACCAAAGTATTCCACAACAGGGATTCATACTCCATATGCACTCCCAAAACTGGATGGCACTTTGCTACATTATACTAAAGTTTGTAATTCCCATCTGAATTCCCTGCCATTCTCTCTTTATTGAAAGAAAAGGATAGAGCCACCCTGCTCTCCAAGAGAGAACAGTAATAATAATTAAATAAAGTAAGAATGATAAAAGTGTATAGCACCTCCCACAAGGTCAATATGACAGAGAGAGGTGGGTGCCACCAGACCTAAAATAAACTGCAAAAAAGCCTCAGGACTGGGGTATCAAAAGGAGATAGTCCCAGTGCTGAGAAAGCAGGTCTGTAACTTTAAGGCACTCACACTGTGAGCTGTCTACTCAAGGCACTAAAAAAAATCTCTCTTTATTGAGTAGACCTTTATTAACTGCTCTCACGAGTGGATATTTATTTTTTAAACACTATATCTACCATATTTAGTTTTACATCCCCTGAATTCGTACTTTTTCACAATTTCAAACTTTAGGCCAGTGTAACCGAGCTGAAAAAATTCTCTGGTGCTGAATGAACACCCTTTTATCCCTACAGCCTAGGTGAAATCAGCTGTAGTCCGATGCTAAGCATGTAGCTTACAAACATCTATTCCCACAACAATATATATATAACAAATTCAAAATTCAAAATAAAATAACAGGTGTTTGTAGTTGTGGTTGGTACTGCACAAACATACACATCTAAACTAAACAATACCAAAAATAACAATGACCTTCAATTAAAGCCACAAAAAGAAAAGAAAATGAAAAGACTTGCAGTTTAGTATGTCAAATATTCCTAATGATAAAACGGAACCCGCCACATTAAAATGTTAATACATTGTATGCATTATATATAAAAATATAAATGTTATAAATATGCATGGTAATTAAATATACATGTATTTTAAATACTTGAAGCAATTATACATTTTTCTCAGATACCTCAATAGAAATCTGCATATAATCAAGCTTGCAGGGTAATCAGTTGTCAATCTAGGGCTGATTTTACCAAGTTTTCAATCATGCATTTTACATTATCATGTCAGTGGTTCTGTAAAATACAAGACTTATCTGTTGTACTAAGTAAAAACTAGATCCAATAATGCATCTTTTTAAAAATGCAGTATGTTCTGCTGATGGCTGGCTAATACAAAAAAATGTTTCATATAAATGAATACCTCTTGTTTTTTTTTTTTCAGACCCGTAGGTAGCTCTACCTGTGTTTGGAAATTGTGCCCCCCTTTGATATAGTTCCATTGTGAAACTGAAATACAACGTAGTAGTCCACACTGCAAACTGAAAGCGTCTTGGGGCAAAGCACCACATCTCTAAATATTCTCTGCAGGTGTTGGAGCTTCTTAAGGTAAAAGACTTGACAAACGTGCATCCAGAAGAAAGAAGCTTCAAACGCACACCATAGGAGGTTCCATAAAATCCGATGCTTTATTGTAATTCAATGTAGAAAAAGCAGCACATCCCGAACATGAAGTAGTGAAAAACTGAGGCGACAAAGAAGAGGGCTAGGAGCCCATAGATTTTATGGAACCTCCTATGGTGTGCGTTTGAAGCTTCTTTCTTCTGGATCCATGGTGAAACTGTTGTGTTGAGGAAGCTGTAGGTCTTTATTAGAGTTGAGCGGACACCTGGATGTTCCTGTTCGGCGGGTTCGGCCGAACTTCGGAAAAAAGTCCGGGCTCGAACTTGATCCCGAACCCCATTGAAGTCAATGGGGACCCGAACTTTTGGCCACTAAAATGCCTCTAAAAAAGTCCTGGAAAGGGATAGAGGTCTGCAAAATGAAGTAAAATGTGGGCGAGTGTTCCCATTCATACGAATAGGTCAATTGAACCTATTCGTATTAATGGGGACTCTATTTCGGTTTATAGAAAGCCAATAGCCATGTAATGCTATTGGCTTTCTATAAACTGAAATAGAGTCCCCATTCATAAGAACGACATTCGGTTTCTAGACTTTCGGTTTATAAAATATGTGTAATGCTATTGCTATTCTATAAACCGAAAGTCTATAAACTGAATGTCGTTCAGTGAAATGTAAGTGTTCGGGTCCAGGGTCCAAAAACCGTAAAGTTCGGTACGAACCCGAACAGTGCGGTTCGGGTTCGCTCAACACTAGTCTTTATTTCTTCATGGTGTGCTGGGCAGCTGCTTGATGACTTCATTGTATGATTAGTCCTGTGTACAATGTGAGTGATACTTGAGAGCAGGCCAAAATGAGGCAGAGACCTAGAGTTCTATTCCAGGAGAGGGTATCAGTCTACCATCAATATGCACCATCACTTGTGTCCACCCAAGGCAAGTGCCTCCATTGCCTCACCCTCATTATTGCTCTGAGTTTTTTTTATAACGTATGTAGGGTTGTCCTAACTCCTTAGCTGATGATTAGGTTCACAAATGTTATACCAAGTACAAAATAGTTACTATGCTAGACAGTAGAAAGAGAAGGTTTACACCTCAGGGAGCAAGCAAAAGATAGCAATCTTTAGTTAGAATTACTTGCCACACATTACATCAGTGGTCATGAGACAGCCAATGAATGTAGCAATACACTAGTTAAAAATAAACCATGCTTATGCATGCAGATCTACTGATGAGGAGATACCCTACAGTGCAACTGGCACCCTGACTTACCAGCGATGAATTGCACAGTCATTCCAAATATTACCTTCATAGTTCTGTAGGGTGTAGAAGAAGAAGCAGGTTTCAGTTTAGCCAATGACATAGCTGATTAAGGTTTCCATCTTTTTTCTCTTCCCCTCTCTCCCCTCCCTCTTTGTGTATGTCTCTTTTCCCCCTCCATGGTTGAAATACCTGGGAACTGCAGGGAAATGTCACTGGCCGGGGTGCAGTCCTCCCACACTAACTGGCAGCTTCAGATGAGATATTTTGGGTGCCTCTTTCAGACTTTTCATCACTCACACTTCCCTGTTAGACTGTCCATGGCCTTCCTCAGTGGGGCTCTTAATCTGTGCCTAGACAGAACTGTTATAAATGACATCTAGGGCTGTTCAGCACGGCTGCTTCACGGCTGATAGTTCAGCACCGCAGTTTGAACACTGAACTGTCAGCGGTGAAGATCAACGTGGCCGCTTCATCGTGGCAATGTAAGCGCTGAAACATACAAACCCCCAATAAATCAAAAACTCCCTAATAAATCAACCCCCCAAACGCTAATATTAACATTAACCCCCCAAACCCTAATACTACCCTCCCTGAACCCTAACACTAATACCTTACCCCCATACCCTAATACTAACATTAACTCCTAATAATACTCACCTTCAGCGATCCAGCAATGAACTGTCTCATGAAGAAAGATCCTGCGATGAGCCTTTCGCAGGATGAACTGGCCATGGCACAAGAGAGGACGGTGAAATGTCTGCTTTCATGCAGCTGCGATGAATCCTCCCATCACTTAAATGTATGTCTGCTCAGTTTAAATGCAGCCATGTTATGCAATGAATACCATTGTATAATAAATAAATATTGATAAATATATTGACTGGTATTAGAGCCTTTGGCAACCAAGTTTGTGTGGACCACAGTTACCCTGATGGGCAGACAATTAAATGGGTAGCAGGAGAACTTTCATACAAAATCATAGCCATTACTGACACTGACTAATGTGTGTTTTTTTTGTTTACATTTCACTTGTTGATTAGTTTCAATGCTGCTGAGCCAGAAACATGTGTTTTAAATGTGTTTGTGCTATGTCACATTGATGACACCTCCACGTGGAACAACATGCAAATGAACTTCTACAACTTAGTTATACAAAAGCTACTATAAAACTCTCTATTCTTAATATTATTATGTTGACTTTTCGTGTCAGCATTTATATTTTAAAAACAAAATATACAAAGACAGTGTAATAAAACCTGAGCATTAGAAAAAAACACAAACTTTCTCGGATTTTCAGGTTAGCAATCCCCAAAAATAGGATAAAAAAAAAACACGTTTTAAAAATAAATTCTTTGTTTACTATTTTTCAGTTCTGATACTGCTGAAGAATTAATACAGCTCTCAACACACTTGATGATTAATTTGCATGTCGATAGGCAGCCAGTGTAGCAGCTTTTAGATTAGAGACATTCCACTGCACACTAAAAGGCACAAAGAACAGAAAGCGAATTTCAATGTTGGCCTTTTTTCCAGTCAGTGCATTCCCAGCCATGTCTATTGATGAGCTGTTGGAACAATACCAAAATGCAGTGTAAGATCAATCCTGCTGTTTACTTCACTGAGCTGAAGGAACAAAGGAAAAGAAGAAAAGACTTAAATCCAGCTATACTAAAAGACTGAGTATGAAGGAAGGAAGAAAAAAAAAACGTTTCTGATGGCCAGTTGCACAGAGTAAGCTCATTTGGAAAATAGGCAACTCCAACTGAGTTAAAACCAATGATGATTTGTACTGTATCCTTAGGAGATAAAAGGGCTATTATTAGAGGCCATTGGAAGCAAACTTCAAACAGAGCAGTTGAATCTTATGTTTCCTTCCAGAGAGAATTCCCATAATTGCTAAGGAGTATTAAATAATCTGATTGTGAGTGTCCTCTCTTTATCTTCCTGTGGTGAGATAATTTATCTGGGTCTCTATGGTACATGGTTAGGTTCACCTAATATAATGTTCTGTTAGATACTTTGGTGGCAAATGTAGCATGACTGTCGTTTTCTATTGTAAATACTGATTATTGTAATTCGTATTATCATTTAAATCTTAGGAGGGGAAGAAAACGATTGCAGCTAGCCGCGTGCTTAAGCTTCATCTCATGAATGAACTGGGGCACTGAGAGTATAAAAAAAAAAAATCTGTTTTTAAATGCAAATTTCTTATACACTATAAAACCGCATGGATGTAGTCCCTACTTTGAGCAATGAGTTCAAATGTGGCTGTGAAACAAAAAACATGGTCAGGTTCGATTATTAGATATTATTATTACTTATGATGGGGCCATTTGTGTTAGTTAATTCTGATAAAACAAAAATGGATATTTAGCTGCTGAGATTTTTTTTTCTTTTCAGAAACATATTGGGGCTAGTCACTAAAGTCCGAATTTGATATGAGCGCTCATCTCGACAACCAAACTTGGACAGATACAACCTCAGTCATATGTCCCCATTGAACTAAAAAAATTTTTTTTCATGAAGTATTTTTGTGAGTTTGAGATGTGGTCAGGGCAGGCAAGATGGAAGACAAGCAAGGTTAAACTCTCCTCCCATTCATTTCAGTGAGACATGACACTGTGGTTTTGAGACCATGCCCAACTGTCGAGTTGGAATTAATGTTAAAAACCTTGATTTATACCTCTAATACAGGTGCAGTAAAATCATTACCCCACCCATTAAAAAAACAAAACACATTGTGTAGTAAATTAACGCGTGTTATTTAATGGGGGCATAATTACCTCAGAGTTTATTGTATCCCCTACCAAACTAAATACTGTGGCTGAGGGCTGCCTAAATGGCTCCCAGCACATGGCTCTTAGCATAATGCTCCCTAACAGTGATGTGGCCAGAGACTGGTGATGATGCTCCCAGCCACCTGTGTAATAAATGGGGGTGGAGGCTGCCTAAAGTGACAGCCCGCCCTTGGGTAAATGAGGCTATTTTATCATTAATGCTCTATTTCTGCTTAGCTGTAATATTCCTTTCTCATGTACCTTGCCAAACTCTATCTCTCTCTCTACACCAATATAACTTGCCACAGCACCCCAGGTCAGAGCACCAAGATAAGACTTGCCCCATCACCCATTCCACTCACAGGGCCTGCCCCAGCACCCAGATTACACTCACAGGACTTGCCCTGCACCCATATTGCACTCACAAGACTTACCTGAGCACCTAGATTGCATCCAGGACTCACTTCAGAAGCAAAATTGCACTCAAATGATTTTGCCCCTGCAACCAGATTGAACTCACAGGGTTTACCCAGCCAGACTGACCCAAGCTCTTGCTTCCGCACCCAGGACTTACCTCAGAACCAAGATTACAATCATAGGATTTGCGCCTGTACCCAGACTACACCCAGGACTTGCCCCTATACCCAGATTGCTCTCATAGGAATTACACCAACACTGAGATTGCATTCACAGGACTTGCCCTATGCAACCAGATTTCACTCACAAGACTTGCCTCTGCCCCAGATAACAGATTTGCCCCTGCACAAAGATTGCATGCACATAATTTACCCCAACACCCAGATTGCCTACATGATTTAATCCCAGTACACAGATTATACCCAGTATTCACCACAGCATGCAGATTGCACCCAGAATTTACTCCAGCACCCAGATTGCACTCACAGGATTTATGCCAGCACTCAGAGTACACTGAGGATTTACCACAGCATGCAGATTTCCCCAGGAGTTACCCCAGCGCCAAGATTGCCACCAGGATTTATCCCAGCAACCAGATTGCACCCATGATTTATTGCATCATGCAGATTTCACTCACAGCATAGATTGCTAGGTTTATGTGGCAGGTTCAGTGATACCGTCATTTGCAGCTTTTAAATGTGGAAATTAGAAAAATTGCTTTGTGTAGTACATTTCATATTACTCTCAGCCAACCAAAAGCTAACTTGGCATCAGAAGGATATAGTCTGTAGCAGGCAGCATGATCTTTTCTCCATTGTAATGCAGCAGAAATTATCCTGCTGCAGCATGGATCACATATTCTGCTGCCGGTACTCCACTAGCAGTCTTTCTTTTAATAAAATGTGCCATGAGAACCATGGACAGTCCCAACATGTCTCTAGTCCTCTATGGAATAACCCATAAATTATATATATATATATATATATATATATATATATATATATATATATATATATATATATACCGTATTTGCTCGAATATAAGACAAGGTTTTTTTCAGAGTAAATGCTCTGAAAAATCCTCCTTGTCTTACATTCGAGGTCGTCTTATAATCTGACCTCAAATTGAGGTCAGACTATAAGACATGGATCCAGGTCCCCAGCAGAGCTGCAGGGGACCTGGATCCCCCTCTCTAACAGCAGGGGATGTCTGCGCGATGAGCGCAGACTCCCCTGCTTCCGCCCGGCACGACCGCCGGGGCTTCTGTGAAGAAGCCGGGTACTTCCGCTTTCGTCACAGAAGTCCCGGCGAGCGTACCGGGCGGCAGCAGGGGAGTCTGCGCTCATCGCGCAGACATCCTCTGCTGCCCCACTAGCCACCAGGGAAAATCGGGCAGCTGGGGGATGTCTGCACGATACGTGCAGATATCCTCCATGCTGCCCGACACGGCAGTCTATTATGACGGACCAGCTGTCCGTCATAATAGACTGCCGTGTCGGGCAGCATGGAGGATGTCTGCACGTATCGTATCGTGCAGACATCCCCCGGCTGCCCCCACTAGCCACCAGGGATCGAGGTAAGGGGGAGGGGGAGGGGGGGGGACGGAGGACACAGACAGACCAGGGGAGGGGGGGATAGAGAGAGACAAAGGGAGGGGGATGGGGGAGGACACAGACAGACAAGGGGGGGAGACACAGACAAGGGGAGGGAGGAGGACAGAGAGAGACAAAGGGAGGGGGAGGACACAGACAGACAAGGGGGGGAGGGGGGAGACACAGACAAGGGGAGGGAGGGGGACAGAGAGAAAAGAGGAGGGGGGGATAGATAGAGACAAGAGAGAAGTTTTGGGGGGAGAGAGAGACAACGCTGGGGGGGAAAGAGACAGCTGGGGGAGTGGAAGAGAGGCCGCATTGGCACATAAAAGCAAATAAAAACAAGAAATGCATTTGTATAATATAAACTTTTTATTAAATATTAAAAAGCAATTTACATATATACAAGTTAAACTTTTTTCCTATAGGGTAGTCTTATAATCAGGCTTTTAGTTTTTTTCCTAAAGGAATGTACAAATTTGGGGGGGTCGTCTTATAATCAGGGTCGTCTTATAATAGAGCAAATACGGTATTTTAGATCACTTTGTTGGACTAGAATTCACCGCCGCTCCTGGCGTTATCTGCATTGGAAACAAAAATCACAAAGTGGGAATAAAAAGTTGCATATTGAGAATAAAAAGATGCCCTTTTTTCATATGTATAAAACCCATTCTGACAGTTCTATGTATATATACCATGGAGGCGCAAGACCAAAATCCTGACAAAAGGAATCTGAATTAGACAGAAAACAGTGCCATTATTATAAAGGAATCAACATCTTGTTTTGTTTTTTCTTGCTCAATTGGAAAACACAACCAATGTGGGTTTTTTTTTTGACACAACCATTAATTATAGCATAAACACCACAAACTGAGTTAGATGACCTACCATCTTGCATTTTACAAACAAGATAGTGCCAGGTGGAAAAGGTCAGTAAAAATGTACATTGCCTAAGTAATTCTGCCAGCAATTATCTTATTCCTTTACTCTAACCATTCTTATCTGAAAAGGCTGAACTTAAACTAGTCATTTACATGGGAGAGAGGGCCCAAGAGGTAGCACAAGTGGTAAAATTAACTGTCTCTTTTTAGTATGATAAGAATGATTAAATAATAGCTGTATATTCTCAGTCTTCGTCATCATCTTTCTCATCACAATCATTTTTGCAATAATCTGAAGTATATAACCTCCATGCAATTAAGATACTTTTAAACTTCAATGTCTTGGCTGCATATAGAGACAGGTAAATTCGTTTAGAAGAAAAAAGAAAAGAAAAAAAAAAGAATAATAGAGCCTTATGGGTGACTTATCAATTAATGGGCACAGTGCTAAACAGTGATCAATCAACAGATAACATTAATTTTATTCCTATGGAACAGTTGCTATGTTAAATATGGATCTATAATTTTATTACAAATTTGCCATTATAAACATTGCCCGCAGTGGTTGAAAATACCATAAAACTTCACATTAAATTCAGTTATCTAAGGGAACACTTAACTTATAGAAACACAAGTGAAAAGTTTAGTGGCCCCAGTATGAGGATAAACTGGCATGTACATTTAATAATACATGCCAGCTTATCCTCTGACTGCCATGACTGACTGACAAGCAGGCAAGCTGGACTGGTTGGTGACTCTCTCTACTAATGCACAGAGAGACCCTCATTTTATATGACCTCAACTTAATTACGCCCCCCTCTGTTGAGCCCATGTAAAAACCACAGATATACACCTGACAGACCGTGATCAGAGTTGAGGAGCAGAGCTGAGTGTAAACCCGGCTGTATCTCTATAGATAAACATTGCGTTTACTAAAGAGACAGGAAACTCTATTTTTTAAGGAAACAAGGGTTAAAAAAGTGTAGTTTTCCTTTAATATTTCTGTGACTCTGTTTTATTTAGCAAATATCGTTATATCTTATATAATATATTGTTATTTATTATTTCTTTTTCAGCCCATGCATCAATACACCTCTGCATTTTCATCTAGTATAATCTATAACGGTTTGCTTTTAACCAACTAGTACTAAGAATTGCAAAAAAAAAAAAAAATACATTGGGGGAATATTTATTTTAATAATTATAATAATAAGGGCTAGTTAAAATGCAGTCATTTCTCAGATTTTATTAAATAGATATCTTAAGTGAATGATTCCCCAAATGTTTTTTTTATTATCACAAAGAGCTTTAAAAAATTAAAATAATGAATTGCAACAAACTGAAGCTAACCAGTCTCATAACTTGCTAACATATACCTATAGCAGCTATATGTTAATGATTTATGTGTACAGACATTTTTTTTTCAAGTTGTTACTTGAACAGCTTTATTGCATTGACTGACACAATTTTATATTGGCAACAATGGTGGTCATTAAGGTTTCTCTCACTGGTCATTAAGGCACAAAACTATTTATACCTGGGACTGTTATTTTCTTATTCAGAAGGATGACAAAAGGTAAAACATGTGCGCATAAATATATATTTATTCATAAAGTCAACAGAAAGTATATACATGAAGATAACCCTGAGGTTACGAATGGACTGTGAGAACATATCTTTCCCATTATCAGCTTATTAATGCAACTGTTGTTTATGGATGGCTCCATAAGATTTCTCCCACAGATGTAAATGCAAGCAGTATTGAAAATGACGTTCATGCTTGATGAGATATCTTAAAAAGTATTTTCTTTAAGAGTTATATTTATAACAAATTAGTTTGACACATTACTAAATATTATCCACAATGCATAACACTTTTTCATGTGGTTTGGTTCATGAGAAACCGTTGAAGACCACAAAGATCTCTTTATTGTATGTTGTATACGTTCACATGACAGTAATAACATTAGTCACGCCTTGTTAAAACTGTTTATACATATATTTACAGGTTTTGGTTGAAGTATACACTGCTTTATATGCTCCCTATTGAGATTGAGCCTTGATGCAGCAGGTGAGCTTAATTATGCTTTGGCCAATTCATAAAACCAAACCTCTCATTTTTATAATGTTGATGGTCTTATTGGCAACCTTATTAGCGTGAGAAACTAAGTTTGGTAAGCAGCTGTTTTAAGTATTAGTTGGCCATGTTAAAATGGAGACAAACTTTTAATATCATCAACTGTATTCAATGAAATGACCATGAAGGTTGATATTACATCAAATAATTGTTTCACAAAGGCAATCAAATCTACTTGCAGTATAGGAATTTATGTAAAGCCAATACAATATGTAATACTGAATAAATACAGGGCTATTTAATAAACTGCCACAGAAAATTTTGAATTATAAGCCCGTGAAAACGTAATATTTTATGTCATTGAATGAATTTATTATTCACTAAATCAAAGTTGGAAAATATATCAAAATTGCCTATTGTTTTAACATCTCATATGTGGTTAAACTACACCTAAGTTTAGTAAATAAACTAACAAGTCAAGCAAACAGTTTTCTCTTGGGTTTAACTAAATGTTTTTACATTTTAAGATGTGTGATTAATTAAATTATCAATTTGTCTGTTGTTATAAAAAAATTAAAGAGAAAACTTGTAATGCTGGTCAATGAGATAGCGATCATATTTAAAGTTATTTGCAACATATGTTGAAGATATTGCCCATGAAGGTCTTGATGATTATGATGTACATATAAAGTTAATTATCACATAGGTCTCTATTTCTCATCAAATTACAAGAACAACAAGATATCAATAGAGGAAACTTTTCTTTAGGATGTTTATTGATTTGTTAAGTTCATAGAGAGCATGCCTTCATGTTCTACTTTCATGTTTTACTTTGTTGCAATGGGTGCGGAAAAGAATATTGCAAATTGATCTGTCCTACTTGGCTTTGTTGGTTAAAAAAAACCCACTCTTATTACGTTAGTTCCACTGCCTGTCATCTCGTGCTCAGTTTTCCATTGTGTAATCAACATGGCTAAACACTCAAGGCTGAGCTGATTATTTCCCAACATGCACGGTTGAGTCCATTGATGGCCACTCTGTTTGATGATCTATGCAACTGATGGACACATAGATGGACACTTTTGATTGTTTGACACCTGTTCTTCACTAGAAGCTTTTTATTGTAGCATTTTGTTGACTTAACTCCATGTATACTTTCTATTTTAGTAACATTTCTAGTGAATCAAGGCATATGTTACTGTTATTAGTATTTGTTTAATTTAGACCAAAATAGTCTGTCTTTGCAGATAAAATTGTTGGTTTATTTGGTACATAGGAATATACTGTAATTTCCTGGAAAAACTGATTACTTTTTGCAAAGGCTAAAACAAGATTTTACTTTCCATATACTGGAGTTGTGTGGAACAATTTAGGACAGGTATTCCAAAGCTACAGAGTAACAAGCATACGTAATAGTATCTGAGTCCTCTGAAGAGAAAACTGCCAGCTGTGTGCCAGCCTTATGAATATACATGAGAAATTAGGGTGGTGTTCTACTGGAGGTAGCCAACACCAGATCATAAATCGGTGCAAATACTCCCTTATTGTGTACACAGGATAGGCATACACTGATGCAGGAGGAGACCCACAACCCCAGTGACAAAAATGTCTTAAGCGTTTCTGTTCTTGTATCAGAGTTTAGTCATAAGTTCATGACTAAGCACTCATAATGGGCATGAAACCCGTTAAAAGAAGAAAAACTACCACAACTAGAGGACATAGTCTAAAAGTAGAGGGGCAATGATTTAAAAGTAATATCAGGAAGTATTACTTTACTGAGAGGGTAGTGGATGTGTGGAATAGCCTTCCAGCGGAAGTGGTAGAGGTAAACACAGTCAAGGATTTTAAGCATGCGTGGGATAGGCACAAGGCTATCCTAGCTATAAGATAGGGAACTGGGAACTAATAAAAGTATTTAGAAAATTGGGCAGACTAGATGGACCGAATGGTTCTTATCTGCCAACACATTCTATGTTTCTATGTTTCTAAACCCACAGGATTCTGTCCATGTGTGCAGAATCTATAGGTAGTATTACCTACCTAATTTACGTGTTTCTTTTTTCTCTTTTGAAAACTTTTTTCTACCATAAGGAATGAAAATGCTTGGTCAGTACCATTTACTTTGATCTGGACAAATATATAAAGGTCATATAGTAATCCTTAGTATTACTCATTATATATGAATATTTAATATTATTCTAAAACCAATTTGCGAATCTTGAAGGTGCTAACTGCAGTGTTGTGTGTATTTTTCCACATGTAAAATAGCATTGACAAGGGTTGTGCTGTGTTGTCAAACTGATAAATCTGCTGAAAAGTTCTAGTGGAGTTAAAAACTCAAGTGGTAATAACACCTAATCTCCTCCTGCATACAAGTTTACCTCAATGAGGGTTGGTCATTGCAGTTAGTGATGTTGTGCCCCTTTAACTTAGTTGGTTTAGTCTATGCACTAAAATTGTTCAAGTTGTGTCTTACTTCAGAAAATAATGTATAAGGAATATGTGAGGAAATGGCTAGTTTTACTTTCAGTTTTTCATTTATGAAAATCATAAAGTTTGGGCGACAAACTCAGTTCTTACAGTCTTCGGCAATTTTAAAAATGGCCCCTTTCGTTCGCTATGTACTTTTGTATTTACACAACTATCAATGTGTAAACAACATAACAATTCATAAAAAAAATAAGCAACTGTTTTTCTTTGAATAGAACTCTTGTTCATGCCTCTCTTCAAACTAATTAGTCATCCACCTTATGAGTAGTGGCATAAAGGGACACTCACATAAGGTCCTGTCCCAACTCCTGACTCCCCAGTTTTATTCCTATTTCTCTGTCCTTGGGTATTTTTCCAATTTCTCACGAATCCTCCAGCCGTTTCGTGTGCATTGAAAAAACAATCCATATTGCCCACTAACGAATTTGAATGTGATCCCATCCGTAATCCCTTTGTGATGAAACTAGGAGAGCAGGAAAATGTTCACACCTTGAACTTAAAAGATGTTGTTATCTTCTATTACACTGGATCTAGACTATTTACACTGGAACTCTGACTTAACTTCTAAAACAGAGTTCTTCCCATACATGAATTACTGTATTTGCAAACTTCAGAGCTTTGTGTTACTCTCTATGGGTCTTCTTATATGTTATTTAAAAGTAAAGCTTTGTTTTTCATGTACTAACTGCCACATGAGGGAGCTCACAGTAGGCTCTATGGTAGCTTTCTAAACACTAAAATAAAAGTAAAAACCCCCCAAAACAACTAACTGAAATCTATTTTTAATGCATGTTTTTGTAAAGGTAATAATCTGATAATTTCTTATTTGTATATTTTTTTGTGCATATGTTTACTTTTTGTGAAAATGTCTACACTTTTCTATTCAATTCTCCAACTAAAATCTGATGAAGTGATATGTGTAATTTTTGTCTTCGTTTTCACAGCTATTTTGTCCAGATCTGAATGCTTAGCTTTCTGAACAGCCTGAACTGACAATTTGGACATGAATTCAGGGATTTTGAGTAGACTGGAATTTGCTGATTTCTGAAATTATACTAACTTGACCCTTCTGAAGCTATATTG
The DNA here is from genome assembly GCA_036172795.1 of Pelodytes ibericus. NCBI lineage: Eukaryota > Metazoa > Chordata > Amphibia > Anura > Pelodytidae > Pelodytes > Pelodytes ibericus. The sequence goes on along the minus strand of CM069862.1, from coordinate 47,071,268 downwards.
GGCCAAATCAGTCTACATTGAGTCGACACTTACATTTCTCCCTGCCCCACAGCAATTGTGGAGCAGGGAGAGACTAATTACAGTATGGGCAGCTTGCCCATGTTCCAAAGCACCCTAACCCCTAAATTAAGTTAAAATAGAAAATTAACGTTTTTTTCAATATATTTGTTTAAAAATGTGGGATAGGGTTATCACTATAAGTAAACCTGAAAAAATGGTTAGGAAAAAGTAAAGTGCTACTTGTACTTATTGCCCTGTAACTTAGCAAAAAAAAGCAAAAAACTAGGTATCTCTAAACTCAGAACAAATATTAGAATCAGTTTTTCAATATCCCATCATATTTTGTATAGTAAATTCGATGATATTATCATCATAATGGTATCTAAAGGAAGCCCCTCTTATCCCGTAAAGAACAATATTTTATTTGTGTGGGTACAGTAAATGAGACAGGAAAATTACAGCTAAACACAGACACAATGAAGCCATTGTCATGAATGGCACAACATGGTCAGACAGTCCGGTAACGGTTGAAGACATGGAGATGAAAGAGAAATTTTGCAGAGGCTGACTTGCTAGGTCTGGCAGGGTGAATGAAACTAGAACAGGGGTGTCCAAGTTTTTTCTGTGGTGGGCCACTTCACCAAAAATATATGTCAGCATGGGCCGCATTCATTTTTCAATCAAAGAAAGTTATGTATATACTTATATACTGTGTGTGTGTGTGTAATTAATTTATATATATATATATATATATATATATATATATATATATATATATATATATATATATATATATATATATATATATATATATATATATATATATAAACAGTAATGTGCAGCATGTGACTGTCACAGACTGCACAGCAATAAAAAAAAAAACAACACTTCCTTAAATACACACATTCACACAAATACATGCTTACAGCCACATCACATGTACACAAATACACAAACATACACAAATGCACACACACATACAAAAATACAGACAGTCACACTAACACACAGAGTCACACTGACATACATATGCATTCTGAGTCACACTGACACATACACACAGTCAAACTGACACACACACACACACACTTACATACAGTCACACACACACTTACATACAGTCCCACTTGCATACACACAGTACCTGCCCAACCACACATTTTTACTATGTTTTCGTTTTTGAACGGGGATGAGATCTTCAGACCCCTCCTCCATACAGTTACACTGACACATACAGTTATACTGACACACACACACTTGTCCACAGTTACACTGACACACACACTTGCACACAGTTACACTGACACACACACTTGCACACAATACTTTAGGTACCTTTAGGTACTTTAGCACTGTGAATTAGCTGACCCTAAAATCCCTAAAGAGGGATTACCCAAATAAAGTTTAATTAGGCCTGTTTAGAACATCTTTTTAACTGCACTGTTCACGAGATAGGTATATTTTATCCAAAGGCCAATAAAAACTTATAGGCAGCCATGTTACAGAACCCTAGTTGACGACCACCTGTTGGATCTGCTCAAGGAGCTGAGCTTGATGGTTGCCTTTAAACTTTTTTTTTAAACTTGCATACAGTCACACTGACACACACACTTGCATACAGTCACACTGACACACACTTGCACACAGTCACACTGACACACACACTTGCATACAGTCACACTGACACACAAACTTGCATACAGTCACACTGACACACAAACTTGCATACAGTCACACTGACACACACACTTGCATACAGTCACACTTGCATGCACACTTGGATACATACAGTACCTGCACAAACACACAGTTTTTATTTCTTTTTTTCTTTTTTGAACAGGGCTGAGATATTCAGACCCCTCCTCCACTTTTCTCTGTTCCACACAGATCCACAGATGCACACAGTTACACTGATACACACTTGCACACAGTTACACTGACACACACTTGCTTACATACAGATCCACACTTACACTAACACACACACTTACTTACAGTCACTCTTACATACACACAGTACCTGCGCAACCGCACCGTTTTTTTTTTTTCGGGGCTGAGATCTTCAGACCCCTCCTCCGGTTTTCAATGCGTGAAGTACACGCTGCAAGTCCGCTTCTCCCCTCCCTCTGACCCTTGCGCTGACCTCATGCGCAGGGTAGAGGAGGCGTTGTGCGCACAGGCGTGAGTAGCTATGTGTAGGGAACTTTGTTCCCTAACGCTCCTTCCGCACGGGCCAACAGTTGGAGGTGCGGCTACTGCTGCTGAGCTCATGCGGGCCACACCTCGCTGCCAGGCTGGCCGCATTTGGCCCTCGGGCAGCACGTTGGATACCCCTGAACTAGATGATAGTTTAGACTGGTCAGCCAGGACTAGCAGATATTAGCTACAGAGAACACCAGTCAAACTTTAGTAATAACTGTACCTGTCTTTTATTACCTCAGAACAGCATTTTTAAGACCAGGTAACCATGACTCGCATGGCCCTAAGCCAGGGGGTGGGTTATACTACATAATGTATTTGTTATTCTTTTAGTCTAATCTTTAAAATGTTTTACTGACTGCCTTGAAATGGTCTCTAATCATTCCAGTATGATGGACCCTACTGTTGAAAGCAAGTTTGTAACATAGTTTAAGGGAGATTACAATTTTTCCCAGAGTCAAAAACAAAACGCACAATTATTTCCTTTCTCACTATATGTATCTTATTAAATGAAATAAAAAAAGAACAAAACAAATAGTTATTTCTCACAACCAGGGTGGCATTTCATTTCAAGTAATCTTTTCCTGATCTTCAGTAGATGTAAAATATTATATTGAGACATAAAATGGCATTGTCTGATACAGCTGTGTTATAACGAAAAACATACTGCACTTTAATGTTAGAATTTTATAATGTTAAGTCTTTTAATCGATTGTTGCTGTGCAATACGTGACCAATGTTTTTCAAAAGTTTATAAGATCAGTTTGTTGTTCTGGTCTGTCTCCAACAAGTATGAGGGTCAGTCCTTAAAATAAAGTTAAAATATTTAGTTAAATGTGTAAACTCCAAAAATCTCCAAAATCCAATTCTAAAGGAAAAAAAGATTAATATTTCCAGTAATTTTTTTGTCTATGGAGCTAGTTACAGAAAACTGATCAGACAAAGAAATCAGGTATTAGTATGATAATTTGTAAAGCTGGAAAGATATTTTTTTCCAGCTTGGCTTGGTTGATTTGTTCACTTGCAGTTTGTTTCTCAGTTCAGTTTTATTGAATAGCACCTGTATTTACGCATGTTGAAAATAGTGTCATCTTTTCACTGCAGGTTGAATTTGGAGGCAAATGTTCGCTGCTATTTGGCTGTATTTGAGGGATAAGGCTCTATTTACATCTAGTACAATAATACATATTCCCTGATCTCCAAAGGCTTTAGTGAATCAGCTTAGAATAATCGATTGGAAAAAATGGTGCAGGTGAAATATTCAAACTACGTGCCACAGAGATCATTACCTGAAGTCACCAAAAAGGCACATGTTTTATCTTATTATTGTACTGGTTGATATTTAGAAACATTTACAAATATTTTATAAGGCAAACAAATTAACAGTCAATATAAAAGACAACTTAAGATGCTTGATGCTACTTTATTATAAAAATAATATTGTAAACTGTCTAACTAATTTCATAATTTCCAAAGCTCTAGTACAGGGGCAAATCCTGTCCATATATAAAAGGTGTGTGCTGAAATGACAGCAAATAGAGAGGTTGACGGCAGCATGAATTCAGCATCAGAGTCACTTACTGTTGCTGTTTTCAGCTCAAGATCGACACACCTGCTGTTACATCAATCTCAGATTCGCAACTCCCCCAACTCAAGTAACCTGATAAGGATCTGGTCCTGCCATTCAATCACCTGGGCATGGAACTGATCCCGATTCCCGATCACCATAAGGCGATGTCCTGCTGGATCCCAGAAACTGCACCATGGATGCCGTCATTGGAGAAGGGGCAGATGTTACTGCAGGATAGGAAAAAAAGGAAGATGATTAAAACATACAGATGCATCACATTCATTTACAGTCATAATCTAGGTTCATCTATAGCCTGAACCTCTGGACTTTGACGTTAATAAAAATCCATTTTAATTTAACATTGTTTTTGCATTTATCATAGCTGTTTCCGGTGTTAGTTAATGGTTACATAACAAGACAGCACGCTGAACATATGAAAAGTTAAAAATTCTAATCACCTTAGGGCACAAATACATTTATGTCATACTACTGTACATCTATGTCCACATTTCTGTGTACATAGTTGTACATTGGTATCTCAGTAGATGTTGTTCTACTAGTACATTTGCATTAACACAATCTAACTATAATTCTGTGGTGTAAATGTGTATCTACCTTGGGTTGGGAATACCAGTGCCTGTACACCAGGAATCTGAAGTTGGTGGGAATCATCTACTCCAGGAGGTGGTGAAGATATCCCTGTTGAGATAGAGAAGAATGCATTGTTACTGGTAAATCACATAAACATTTGCATTGGGCGTCATTCATTGAAAGAGGGAATTGCATGAGATATGGTTATTCAATGAAATTTCCTTTTTCATTTATAAAACCCTGTTTGTCATACATGTTACTACTGTAACGTTAGTGTAATGTTGGTGTACGTGTATGTTTTACTTACCGAAGGCAGGTGAAAAGGCAGAGCAGCCTGATCTGGTGTATTCCGAGGAGGAGCTGACCAGATTTTGTGTGGCTAAAGGCCATGGGGCCCGATTATCACTTGCAGGGGGTTAAAGGGACACAGCAGAAAGTGCTAAGCATAAAGTGAGATAGAACAGTGTTAACACATATGAAATCACCTACAGAACACACGAATGGATGTTCAATACTTACGACCAGCTATTTCTTGGTCTGGTTTACCCTCAAACCCCATGAAAGAATTTGTTCCCATGGCCTGCAATAGCTCCTCATTGAAGTCCAGCAGGCGAGTCACCTCTGCAGGAGAACCTCCACCAGGTCTTCTGGTGGCAGGTACTGCCCTGGTTAGCTTCCTCTTCATCTGTCTCCTATTATCGGAGTATCTGAAAGATATGGATGGAGAATTGCAATTGGTTTACTATCACTGATCATATGTACACTATCCATGCATGTATACATTGATATCCGTATATACACACCTATGTAGATGTGTTGCCACATATCTACTACTACACTCACATTGATATGTACTGCAACACCCATTGCCCTTAGCTAGTTGCAACATTCTCTGCACAGCAAGAGTTGGGCTGTAGGAACAAGGGATGTTGGGAGGAAAGAGATCCACTGAGCATGCGGAGGACAGAGATGCACTTGCACCACCTGTAAATTGGAGGTCTGAGAGTGGGAAAGGACTTAGCAAGGTAAAGGAGGGTAAAAACCATGACAGTCTACAAGATGCAACAAAATCAAACTGGTGATTAGACTGTCCCTTTAAGCAGAATCTTGAGAAATTTAGACTTTGTAGCATTTGCTGGTTTATATTTCCTAATTATTTACCTTTTCTATGTCTCCCAAGCATCGTAAAGAAGTAATTACAACATACTGAAGTACAATTTCAGTAATTTCAGTCTTCTAGACACATTATATGCAAAATGTAGCGCAAAATATCCCAAAACAGTAAATAGTTTTATGCAATATTATTTTTGCATTTTTGTGGGCAAATAGGCTAAAAATAACAGACCAATTTGAAATATAACTTTTATTTGTTTCTTATAATACTAAGTAAAGCAGCATCAAAGTAAAAAAGAGGGAAAGATAAATTATTTATAGAATGTAATTCATCAGTTATAATTAAGGATTTGGTTTCCAAGTATACTTATGTCTATAGACTTAAATGATATTTTCTGGGAATGCATTCTGGTATACATTTTAGAAGTAGTTTGTGGGCAGCTTACATGGATTCAACTGTGGAATAAGTTTTTAACATTGTCTTGTGCTTCCAAAAATATGCAAACATTTGCTCTATTTTCTAAATTATGTCAAATTTATATCCCATCTCAGCTTGAAAATTCATGTGTTATTGAAACCAGGTGTCTTCAAAAAATAAATAAATAATATAAACATGGCATGCACTGGATTTAACTAATTAAATGTGTCATTCCACTTGTTTTGTACATTTTAAGTATTTATACCAGTGTGTAGTAATCTTGAATAATTGTCAAATGACCTTATTCTTGGTTTAAAAAAATACTTGCCTTTCTTTTGTTGTTTGCAGAACTGTTCCTCTGTTTGAATTTCTCCCGAGATTGCATATTTTGGCACTCAAAGGACAACAGTCAAGCTGCCTAGTTTTAATCTTTAAACCCTGATACACATGCTTTCCTCTTATCAAGAAAGCAATGCATTACAAAATGTTTGATAATTTTACCTTTTGGCAGTACCTCCTGTGTGTCCAGGCACTGCCATTTTTTCTCTTGTGACAATCCTGCATATGCATTGCATACTTGTAACAGGGCTGCAAAGAGAGATCACTCACACATAGCCTTATTGATTATCAAGGCTTCGAGGAAGAAATATCTCACTGCAACCCTGTTACAAGTATATAATGCAGGCTATGTGCACACTTATCATGTCAGCGCTATCTTGTGTGACATGTACACTGAACAAAATTATAAACACAACACTTTTGGTTTTGCCCCCATTTTTCATGAGCTGGATTCAAAGATCTAAGACTTTTCTATGTACACAAAAGGCCTATATCTCTCAAATATTGTTCACAAATCTGTCTAAATCTGTGTTAGTGAGCACTTCTCCTTTGCCGAGATAATCCATCCACCTCACAGGTGTGGCATATCAGACAGCATGATTATTGCAAAGGTGTGCCTTAGACTGGCCACAATAAAAGGACACTATAAAATGTGCAGTTTTATCACCACAGATGTCGCAAGTTTTGAGGAAGCATTCAATTGGCATGCTGACTGCAGGAATGTCCACCAGGCCTGTTGCACGTGAATTGAATGTTCATTTCTCTACCACAAGCCGTCTCCAAAGGCATTTCACAGAATTTGGCAGTACATCCAACCAGCCTCACAACTGCAGACCACGTGTAACCACACCAGCCCAGGACCTCCACATCCAGCATCTTCACCTCCAAGATCATCTGAGACCAGCCACCCGGACAGCTGCTGCAATAATCGGTTTGCATAACCAAAGAATTTCTGCACAAACTGTCAGGAACCGTCTCAGGGAAGCTCCTGCTCGTCATCCTCATTGGGGTCTTGACCTAAATGCTGTTCATTGTCTTAACCGTCGTAACCATCGTAACCGTCATAACTGACATTCAATGGCGTCTGGCACTTTGGAGAGGTGTTCTCTTCATAGATGAATCCCGGTTTTCACTGTACAGGCTACAGTTGCTGATGTCATTGTTGTGGATCGAGTGGCCCATGGTGGCGGTGGGGTTATGCTATGGGAAAGTATATGTTATGGACAACGAACACAGGTGCATTTTATTGATGGCATTTTGAATGCATTTTGAATGCTCAGAGATATTGTGACTACCATGTGCCTCACGCAGTCTGTTGACCTGTTGATTGTGGCCTGTGGCATGTTGGTCCACTCCTCTTCAATGGCTGTGCGAAGTTGCTGGATATTAGCAGGACCTGGAACATGCTGTTGTATACGCCGATCCAGAGCATCCCAAACATGTCTGGTGAGTATGATGGCCATGCAAGAACTGGGATGTTTTCAGCTTCCAGGAATTGTGTGAAGATCCTTGCAACATGGGGCCATGCATTATCATGCTGAAACATGAGGTGATGGTCGTGGATGAATTGTACAACAATGGGCCTCAGGATCTCATCACTGTATCTCTGTGCAATAAAATGCACCTGTATTCATTGTCCATAACATACACCTGCCCATACCATAACCCCACCACCACCATGGGTCACTCGATCCACATCAGCAAACTGCTCACCCACACAACGCCATACACGCTGCCTGCCATCTGCCCTGTAGAGTGAAAACCGGGATTCATCTGTGAAGAGAACACCTCTCCAAAGTGCCAGACACCATCGAATGTGAGCATTTGCCCACTCAAGTTGGTTACGACGACGAAGTCATGCAGTCAGGTCGAGACACAGATGAAGACGACGAGCATGCAGATGAACTTCCCTGAGATGGTTTCTTTTGTGCAGAAATTCTTTGGTTTTGCAAACCGATTGGTGCAGCAGCTGTCCAGGTGGCTGGTCTCAGACAATCTTGGTGATGAAGATGCTGGATATGGAGGTCCTGGGCTGGTGTGGTTACACGTGGTTTGCGAGGCCGGTTGGATGTACTGCCAAATTTTCTGAAACGCCTTTGGAGACGGCTTATGATAGAGAAATAAACTCAGTTCATGGGCAACAGCTCTGGTGGACATCGCTGCAGTGAGCATGCCAATTGTACGCTCCCTCAAAACTTACGACATCTGTGGCATTGTGATGTGTGATAAAGCTGCACATTTTAGAGTGGCCGTTTATTGTGGCCAGCCAAAGGCACACCTTTACAATAATCATGCTGTCTAATCAGCATCACTCCCCCATTATGCTAATATCTGCCCTGCTCAGCTCCTACTGCCTTGTGCTCTCCCTTGAGTAGAAATTGTGTATTTATACTTGCTGCATGCACAGTGTCTGCAGCCAACCCAGCATTAGACTGCCATGTTCCCTACTATTAATCTAAATAGAAATTTATAGCAAAGTATAACACTAACTAGTGCAACAGGGGTGACATAGTAGAAATATATAGAAATATAGAAAAAGGAAATATTTAAAGGGATTATGTCATATAAACATTGTGTGTATACTGTGAATGTAGAGAATAAAACATGATCTCAGATTCTCTATACATTATGTTCACAGAATTGCAAATATATGCATGTATTATGAGGAAAATGTGTTTGTGGTATCGCTTGTTTATGACATCACCTTGTGGTAAGTGGTGTGTCTTGGTTTTGTGCTGCCCCAGGCAGACAAAATGTGGGCACCCCACATACCCACAGTGCACACCCATGACATGACCCATAAATCCACGTTGCAAACCCAGGACATGCCCCATCACCCACATACACACACACATTAAATGCTCCATCACCTCATTACATGCACATTACATGCCCCCATAGCATGTCCCCATTACATACCTCCATCACCTCATCACATGCCCCCATCACAGGGCCGCTTTAGTGGGCCCTGGGCAAAGTCTTTAGCAGTGGACCCCCCTCGACTCAATTTTTCTAAAGTAGCATCATCAAAAACTGTATGTAAATGTAAACTTTTTAATATTATATTTCATATAATCATGTCACATTCAACTATTTGTATATGTAATAAAGATGTTATTGAGAAATTGCATTTCTTGTTTTTATTCCATTTTTCTGCACCCAAAGCACTTCACACAGCACCATCCAGTACCCACAGCACTTGCAATGTACCTATGCTGCACCCACAGCACTTAGCTTGCACTAATATTGCACCCACACAATTTGGCATGCCATAGTGTCACAGAACATACCCTAGTGTTACTTTGTCCCACAGAACAGTCAGTTTGCCTATTAACATATGACACCATGTGCCCATTAATATGCCACTATTATTTTGCCATAAATTCCACAGACATTTTGCCATTAATATGCCAGTATTATTTTGCTATGAATACACTACAGCTAATTTGCCCATTAGTATGTCAGTATTATTTTGCCATATGCCAGTATTACTTTTGCAATTAATATGCCAGTATTACTTTTGCCATTAATATGCCACAGCCAATTTGCTCAGTAATATGCCAGTATTAATTTGCCATTAATATGCCCCAGCTAATTAGCCCAATAATATTCCAGTATTATTTTGCCATCTATTATGCCCCAGCCAATTTGCCCAATAATATGCCAGTATTATTTTGCCATTTAATATGCCCCAGCCAATTTGCCCAATAATATGCAAGGATTATTTTGCCATCTAATATGCCCCAGCCAATTTGCCCGATAATATGCCAGTAATATTTTGCCATTAATATGCCCCAGCCAATTTGCCCAATAATATGCCAGTCTTATTTGCCATTAATATGCCCCAGCCAATTTGCCCAATAATATGTCAGTATTATTTGTCATTAATAAGCCCCTGCTAATTTGCCCAATATATGTCCCTCGGACTTACCTTTTTCTCTGGTATATAGTGGTGGCTACTGTCCTCCATGCTGCCTGTTCGGCTCCCCTGCAGTTTGTGCAGAGAGGTCAATTGACCCGGCGCGTGTCTGACGTCAGAGCGCCGGTCAAGTGACCTGTTGGCACTTCCCCGTCACACTGAGGAGGAGCTGAACAGGCAGAATGAAGGTTTCTCTGTGCTGCCTGTACGGCTTCCCGTGCGGACTGCTTGCAGGGGCAGCGGTGGTGAGGGGAGATCTTCTGAAATCCCCAGCCACCGTCTCTGCCAGCAAGCAAGTGTTTTCTTTTGTTAAAGGGGCGGATTTTTTTTGTTGCTTTTTGTACTGCCCCTTAAAGTTATAGAACTCAAATACCGCCCTAGGCACTTGCCTTGTTTGCCTTGCGCTAAGTACAGCGCTGCTTGTGGCTTAATATACAAATGATCTTTTACAAAATAAAAAGCATGTTTGCAGATTAAGCAATACATGGGAGACAGACATTTGAAACATATGTTCTCTTATTCTATGAATTTGGTTGCAATTCTGTATATATGCTCAATATGAATATTACAAACAATTTTAAGTGACAGATTCCCTTTTATATAGGTGCTTCATATTCTACTCTCAGTTAAAACTATCCAGAGAATGTACAGCCACTACACCTTGCCATAATTTTAAAATCTTTAGAATAAAGTACTAATGTTCTCTGGCTTTTGACACACTCAGAAAATATTCTGACTGGTTAAACAGTTATATCCATGAGATACCCATGAGAAATTGAGCTTTTGTTTAACCCTTTCACGACAATGAACGTGCTAGGCATGTCACGCACAAACATGCTGTTTGTGACCATTAACGTACCTGGCATGTCATGTGGTGAAATGAGCATAGGAAGCGTTCAATGCTCACTTCCTATTCTCAGTGGTCTTTGCTGCATTGTCTCAATATTAAGGCATCCAGGAACATCTAAATATTTCTCATTGAAGCGATTGCAAATTCCTTATTGAAAGGCAGCATGCCGTTTCTATATGACTCTGCCCTGTTGTGAGCAAGAGCTTCAGAAGTGAGTGTTGGTATGCAGTCAGCAACATTACAGTTGAAGAAAAACACACCTTTTTTTAAGTATATTCTAGGGTTAGCATTAAACTTAGCATTAGGGATAGAATTACATTACGGTTAGGGTTAGAGTTAGTGCTAGCATTATGGTTAGCGTTAGGGTTTGGGTAGGGGTTAAAAGATCACTCATTTATCCTATAACTTGCAAATAAAATCTATTAAGAAATTTTTTTTATTATCGATTTTTCAAGTAAAAGTTAACATTTTTTAAAAATTTCCATCATTTTTTTTTTTTTGCAAATGATATTATCAAAATAATGATATCTAAAGATAGACCTTTGCTTATGGTAATAAACACCACATATCATTTGTGTGGCTACACTAAAGGGCCCTCAATATGAGCCAATATTCAGCACCTCCAAAGCCCTGATGTATTCGGATCACATTGGTGGTACGAAAAAACCCGAATTTCGAGCTATTTAGGTAGCTCTGATTTGCCTCCGAATACGTATGCAATTCTGATATCATAGCAGATTCTATATCTCGTAACACACAAAATGCCGAAACAAAGTGGAAGTCTTAGGCCTCCCCATAGACTTCTGGCTTATTTCAGGACCATTTCAGGAGGATCTCACCTATTACAAAGATAGCTGAATTCCTCCCATAGAAGTCAATATGAAGAGTTTAGCTATGGCTGAATAGCTGAAGTCCTCCCAAAATGGCCCAAAGTGTAATAAAAGGAAAATCTTAAAAGTGTTTTTTTTTAACAATAATACGATGATACATTAAATACATAAATGGAAATGAACATATAATATAAACAGTTTTTACTAAAATGTAAAAATGTGCTTATATTCATTTAAATATACTATTGTAATATAAAATATGAATATATTATAATTGTATATGAATATTTCTGTTTAAAATATGTTTACGCTAACTCTTCTACACTTTTCTTTTCAATTCTCCAACTAAAATCCGGGGCGTGTTCGGGGGGGATCGGCACATATTGGGTAGCCAAATATCTATGGTTTTCATAGGTAAATTGTCGCAATCCTAATGCTTCCGATGCTATGGTTACCGAATGGCCCAAACATCTGGTTCAGACATAAATTCAAAGATACTGAGTAGCCGCATTGTAAATATTTCTGAAATTTGGCTAGCTTGCCCAATCCTAATCCAATGGCTTTAAATTTCAAATTCCCTTCTCAATTCCCTGCAATTGTCTCTTTCATTGATAATGCCCTAAGATTACTGTAATGGCACCTGAAGACATTATGCATCCTGACCAATCAGTTAGCACTGATTTCTTGAATAGTCTCCAATGACGATAGGCGACGTTTGCTTCTTTTTTTTTTTTTTTAGCATTTTATTTATTATGAAAATATCAAAAATTTACAGTACTATAATCAAAGTTAAAACAATACGTGTATAAATACTGTACTAAACTCTGATTGAAGTGTACATAAATACATCAATACATTTCACCAATGTATTTGACTTATTCTAGTAAAGGTGGCTGAAGTTACATAGGTTACTAACACTAACTACATAAACAACATATAACAGTCAGCAACATTAAGACTTATTCTTTCCCGGCGACGTTTGCTTCTAACCAACAAAATGCAAAGGAGCCTGATTTAGTGTAATTTCTCATTCATTTAGGTAATTAATTTAGATCTGTTCTTGACATACTGAAATGAGTTAGACTCTTTTGTCCAGTACTTGTATATTGGGGCCGAAATAAAATGCACAGTGTAGCCTGCAATACGTTGTCCCATAATTTACCTCTATGTATATTTGAAATAGTAATCCTCTCCCTGTAAGGGTAATATCCTCTCCTAAAAGGAAGAAGGTCAACAGGTGGGAGAGATAACAGAGTAATTCTTAGTACCAAACTCTCTTCCTTACTAAGGCACCGTCACCAATATGAAATCTATCTATGTGTCATTCCTTTCTGCCCTTGTTTTTCACCTTAATTATTTGTATGGCTTGGAAGAAAGACGGGGATATGATTAGAAACATTTAAATACATAAAGGGCATCAATGTATACAATAAAGCACTCTCTGCTTTGTAAAGTAGAAGGTATAACGGGTTTGTGGAGAACTTTTACACACCATGCATCTTAGCACTCTGTGACTTTACATGGTCTTCCGTTTCATGGCTGCTGCTTCCACTTTACAGAAATACCACATCCAGTTGACCATGGAATATCTAGCAGGGATGACATTTCATAAACTGAATTATTGTAAAGGTGGCATCCTATCACAGTACACGCTGGAATTCACTAAGCTCTTCATAATGACCCACTTTTTCACAAATGTTTGTAAATGTAGACTGATTTTATTCACCTGTGGCAGTGGGTCTGATTTAAAAACCTGAATTCAATAAGTTGTGTGTCCCAGTACTTTTGTCCATTTAGTGTACACATAAATTATTATATATTCTTCCAATCTATTCATTCAGCTGTTATGGTGTCCTTTGTTTAAAACTTTCTAGCACTGTTTTAATATTTTTAGATGGCAGGCAAGGCACTGTGATAAATCCTCAGCACAAGTAGTAATTACTTTTATGAAACATTTTGGGAATGTATGTTGCTAACATCAATCCCACGTTATCTTACTGATCCAAGTTTTGAGTTCCTATTCTGTTTGTTCTTGATTAGTAACAAATGTCATTGGATGGTTAGGCCTCACCACATTCTAACATATACTTAGTCGCAAATTGTCTGTTCTAGGCATTGTTTATGAGTCATACTCTGGTTGCAGGAGAGCAAGGGAAATGGAAAAACATAAATATTCTAGAGCACAGTCTTGACCACACATTTTATACTTTTTTTTAAAAAATAATAATTTAAATTAAGTTGTTCCAATGTGAGTGTGAATCATGTGCATATATTCAACAGCCAACATTTAATTTTACTATGTAAACCAACGCCGAGGTACTGTACGCATTGCAAATAAAAAAAAAAGAACAGAAACATTTTCTGTGTTGTGGGTTTTACAAGACCAGGACAGAATGAAAAATGTTTTAATGAGGAATATTCTTAATATGCAGCAGAAATTTGTTTAATATTTAGCAATGCTGTGGTTTGAGTTTTTTTTTACATATCTTCCTTTTGGAATCATCGAGATGTTCATTGCAAGAATAATGAAGTGTTAAAAGTCAGTGCCTGTTTGACGAGAGATACCGTATTTATCGGCGTATAACATGCGCCGGCGTATAACACGCACCTCATTTTAAGAAGGAAATTTCAGGAAAAAAAACTTAAATTTCAAATAAAGAACTTTGAAGCCCAATATGCCATTTTATTATGCCAGGATATTGCCCCCAATATGCCATTTTAATATGCCAGGATATTGCCCCCAATATTCCATTTTAATATGCCAGGATATTGCCCCCAATATGCCATGTAATATGCTAGGATATTGCCCCTTAGTATGCTCGTTATGCCACCCTCCTCCCCCCCTTCCCCAGACCCCAGTACTTACCTCGTTCCTGCTCTGTCCCCCGGTGCTCTGAAGCTGCGTGGCTGTGAGGGAAGCATTGTGTGCTCCCCTCCAGCCGCGCGGAACAATAAAGTTTGTTTAAAAAAAACACACTTTGTTGACCGCGCTGCTGGAGGGGAGCGCACAACGCTTCCCTCACAGCCACTCAGCTTCAGAGCACTGTGTGGCAGAGCAGGAACGAGGTAAGTTTTAGATTTTTTTTATTTTTTCAGCCACCGATCGGCGTAGGGCCATTGGAAATGTCACTGTCAATGTGACAGTGTCAATGTCAATGTGTTTTTATATTACAAGCACAAGTGGAAAATAGTTGTGTTTCAACCAAATGTTAACATGTTACAAGTGATGGGTTTCATTGAAAGGCAGTATTAATTCTGGCTGAAATCTTGGATTCAGGCCCACTTTGGTATTTGCTATCATTGAATATGCATAGAGGAAGTTATAAAAAATTAGTTTTCACAGATGATTTTTTTTTTTAAATTCCTCCAGATCTACATAGTGAATAAAACCTGAATTAAGCTCAAAAACATTGGTATTTTTTTGAAGAAAAAGTGGCAACCCTATTCAGAGACCATGAACCTCCATTAGCAGCCATGCTACTACCTCCATAGACTTAACATTGGTTAACTCATGTTTCCAGGGACACATATTTGTTCCACATGCTGCCTAAAGATCATGCAAAGTACAACACAGCAGTATGTAGGATGGATATAAACACAGAGAGAAAACAATTAATTAATCAGGGTGGAGATCTCATAAGACCTACCATGATTAATTGATTGGATTGTGTCTGTGTGTATATACATCCTACATACTGCCGGGCTGCACTTTGCATGCTCTCTCTGCAGCATGTGGAACACATATGTGTCCCTGGAAACATGGCCGATGTTGGCAACTATGCAACCCTATCTCTGAAGTGAAACAACAACAAACCAATTACTGAGTTCATTAGATGTAAAAGGCAAAACTGTGGTTTGGCATGTGTAGAAGGTAAAATGTTCTTGCATTTTTACCTTTTGAATGCATAAAATACTGAAAGAATGGGATACATAATTAATTTGTAGGATTTAATTTGTATGACTTAAATCACAAACTTGCATTAAAGCTACTAGGATGAATGCATGAGCAGCGATAAAGCTTAATCACAGGATTTAATTAGCAAGATTTAAATTACCTGGGGGATTTAAATCTTGTATTTAAAGTGAAAACTACTTGGATGACTACATGAGTTGAAGCAAAGCCAAATCACATCAATTGTTTCACGCTTTCTGGCCATTATGCTGAAATATTTGAATAATAACACAATATGTTAAAAATAGTTGCCCCATAATCGATTTTAAAGTATTCAATTAATACAGTAGACATTTGAAATACACAGTAATTGGCTGGTCTCTGGCATTTTGCAATTTCAAAAGAACCGAAAATCAGCTGTTTTTAACATAAAAATCTGATGATGCCAATTTGTGTCTCCTGTAGTTCCCTGTAATTTCTACATGTCGTACTGCAAACTTTTTTTTTGCCATACTGTGCCCAGAATTATTTCTTAACTGCAACATTAATGAGCCCAGCAGAGAAACCCCATAATATGTTCTCCTTGTTGTCGTGTAATGTCTTGTTTTTCAAATTGATTTAATTCCATTAAATATACAATGTGGTTTAATTTATCAAGGGATCTTACTAAGATTAGTGTTTTACATAACAGAGTTATCACAATATCCTTGTTTTGGGTCAATACAACCTCTGAAGACAGTAATTAAGCTCACTTTTAGATGACAGCATAGCTGTGTCTCTCTGTCAACTTTGTCAATGTATTTAACATTTTGCACATGCGTATCGATAATTGGAGTCTCCTGATGTGAGGTAATTTGGACACATCAGGAGACTCCAATCATCAATATGCAAGTTCAAAATGACATTAAAAAAATGAAGAGGCGCTAGCTGTAGCATTCATTTTGCATGTTTTTGTTGATCCAAATGAAGAATATCAGAAGATGTCCACTCCTACAGCTTTTTTTTTCAACTTTTGACAAAGTACCTTAAATATTTTTGGTCGTTAAATAACAATTAAATAATTTTACCCCAGTTAACTGTTGGAATGTTGTAAAATTTATGACACAGGTTGTTTTTACACTTCTGCAGTGTTTGTGTTTAGCTGTAAAGGCTTTCTTTAGATACCATTATTTTTACAAGTCCCACATACAATGCAGCTGTCTGGAACAAGCGCTGTAACTGGAGACCACATTGAAAATGTGAGTGCAATAATTACCTCCATCGCTATCTCATTTAAGCAGGGAAAGTATCAGTTATAATGTGTATACCACCTGTGGTGTTAGTGTTTGCCTTTGTTTGTTTCATTTAAAAAAGTTAGCCCAGTTCTGGAATAGCATTCATTGAGCAGATGAAACTAAGATCAACCTGTACCACAATGAGCAGAAGTCAAAAGTAAGGAGAAGTCTGGGAAGGACTTAAAATCCAAAGCATACCATATCAACTGTATGACACTGGGTCATTAGTGCTTATTGATGATGTGACAGAAGACATAAGCAGCTGGATGTAATCTTAAGTATATAGGGATTAATAGTCTGCTCAGATTCAGCCAAATTCAGCAAACTTGATTGGACGGTACTTCACAGTACAGATGGACAATGACCCAAAACAGACCCATACGTTTTTTTAAAGCAAAGAAGTGGTATATTCTGCAATGGCTGAGTCATTCACCCGATTAAGGCAGAAACACCCATGAACAAACATCAACTGAAGACAGCTGCGGTAAAGGCCTGGCAAAGTATCACAAAGGAAGAAACCCAGCGTTTGGTGAGGTCCATGCGTTCCAGCCTTTAAGCAGTTATTTACCACAAATGATTCTTGACAAAATACTACAAATTAGCATTTTAATTTATGATTTTGTTAATTTGTCCAAATACATTTGAGCCCTTGAAAGAAGGGGACTATGTATGAAAATGGTTGCAATACTTAAATGTTTCATACAATATTTTCGTTCAACCCCTTGAATTTAAGCTGAAAGTCTGCCCAGTGCTGTATTTACCGCGAGGCATCCTAGGCGTATGCCTAGGGCGGCAAATTTTTGGGGGCGGCAGCGCCCCCCAGCACTGAAAAAAAAAAAAATCCCCCCCAAAAATCGCCCCTTTAAAAAAAAAAAAGACCGCGCTTGCAGGCAGAGACGGAGGTGAGAGGGGATCGGAAGATGCCCCTTACCTTCTCTGCATGCCTGCAGGCTGCACAGGGAGCCAAACAGGCAGCACAGAGAAACCTCCGTGCTGCCTGTTCGGCTCCCCGTGCAGTGTGACACGGAACTGCCGACAGTCACGTGACCGGCGCGCTGACGTCATACGCGCGCCGGGTCACGTGACCTGTAGGCACAACCGTCTGGGAGCCGAACAGGCAGCATGGAGGAGACCATGCTGCCTGCTACTAGCCACCAGGGAAAGGTAAGTGCTGGGGAGTGGGGGGATTTGGGGGAATTAGCAGGGGCTTATTAAATGGTAAATAACACTGGCATATTATTGGGCAAATTGGCTGGGGCTTATTAAATGGCAAATAACACTGGCATATTATTGGGCAAATTGGCTGGGGCATATTAAATGGTAAATAACACTGGCATATTATTGGGCAAATTGGCAGGGGCATATTAAATGGCAAAGAACACTGGCATATTATTGGGCAAATTGGCTGCGAGATATAACATGGCAAATAACACTGGCATATTATTGGGCAAATTAGCAGGGGCATATTAAATGGCAAATAACACTGGCATATTGTTGGGCAAATTGTCAGGGGCATATTAAATGACAAATTACACTGGCATATTATTGGGCAAATTGGCTGGGGCTTATTAATGGCAAATAACACTAACAGATTATTGGGCAAATTGGCAGGGGCATATTAAATGGCAAATAATACTGGCTTAATATTGGGCAAATTGGCTGGGGCATATTACCGGTAAATGGCCGAATAACACTGGCATATTATTGGGCAAATTGGCTGGGGAATATTAATGGCAAATTATACTGGCATAATATTGGGCAAATTGGCAGGGGCTGATTAAATGGCAAATACTGGCATAATATTGGGGAAATTGGCTGTGACTTATTAATGGCAAATAATACTTGCATATTATTGGGCAAATTGCTGGGGCATATTAATGGCAAATGATACTGGCATATTATTGGGCAAATTAGCTGAGGAATATTATGGGCAAATAATATTGGCAATGTGTATGTAATGGGGTGATAGAGGCATGTAAATGGGTGATGGGGCATGTCCTTGGTGTGCACTGTGAGTTATGGGTCATGTCGTGGGTGTGCATCGTGGGTAGGGGGGTGCCCAAAATTTGTCTGCCTAGGGCAGCACAAAACCAAGATACACCACTGAGTCTGCCGTCATTTGCATCTCGGTTCTATTCAAATCCATGGTGGTGTAGGCAAAATCATGAAAATTATGTCAGTGTTCAAATATTTCTGGACCTAACTTCACACATATATACAAAACTGTGAGTAGAGAGCACTCATCTAAACAAGCATTCATTATAAGGTGCTTACTGAGACCTGTTTACAAACAATACACAACTCAGAGCTCTCATATCTCATAAAGCTATAGTTTTCATTGTCTACTTAAAAACACCATAGATAAAATTGGACATTTAGGCCCATTATATGGCCATATTAGGGTTATCCCACCACTATGCCAAAGTACTACAAAGTAGGTTGGTTCTAACAGCCAAATCTCAATTATTTAATGGTATATATCTAAAATAATAACCAGCATGTGTATATAAAGACAGAGCTAACAAGACAATATCTATATAACTTACTATTATAAAAAAAAAAAGATTCATTAGAGAGAAAAAAATGTAATATCAGTACTACTAAAGGGGTCTTTGTCACTAAAAAGATCTGTGATAAACTGACAAGTGAAATTCAAAAATCCTTCAAAATTCTCCAACTTTACTATGTTTTCAGCTTAGCTCTTTCTGCTTAATTTTTGCTCTTTTTTTTTCTTTTAAATGCACACACTACAAAAAAAAGACGGGACAAACTTGGTCTGTTTCTCCTGCTAGAAGAGCTCAGCTGACCTTTGATGCCTGTGAAAAAATGTCATATAAGGACAAAGCACATATAATTAACATGTACAGAAGAACATCCTTATAATGTAGGATGTTAGTGATAAAATAAGCAAATGGAATATTATATATTCATATCATTGTTCTCTACTCCTTAATCACAATCATTTGATATCCATATCAGTTGTTCACATTTGTGAGTTGGAAAAAAATATAAAGATAAAAGAAGAAATAAAAGGAAAGGTATCACCAGTGTATATAACCCAAAAAATCCTAATATATGACTCTCCACTCCAAAGCATTTGGATGGCGACCAATCAATCCACATTTGTATTACACTGGAAATGGATCCCCCTGGTCCCTTATCATTGAGACCATCAATGTTGCTGTGTGTTTGAAATGGTTTATCACTAGTTACACAAAGTAACTTCATTATAAGATCCCGAAACACTTGAAACGTGTTGTTTGTTCTGGCAGGAGTTCCAAGCATAATATTTGCGCTCTGACTAAACATACTCCAAGGCAGTGATGCTAATCACCTAACATACCACTAGAAAGTAGACTATCCACCTATACTTCCACTATATATTTTACAAGGCAGTCTGTGGAAATCAACTAGCAATGTTAAGCAGCAGGTTGTAGGTTTCTGTTTCCAACTTCCATTTATTATGCACACCATTAACAGGAAGCAATTAACAACAGAATTAGAATATTAATATTTTCTACTGTTTAATAACATAACTCTAATATTATTTTCCCTTCATTTCTGTGTGGCAGCTTTAATCAATCACTTATAAAACAATCCCAAAATAATAACTTTCTTGTGCTCAATTAATTGAGTTAATTTGATCTCTTATGGAAACTGTTACTTAATACACCAAAATATATAGTTGTAAGTTGACTAAATGTGTACAAGGCCGGCACATTTGCAAAGCATTATTTCAGAAAAGGAAAGCATATTATATTTTAAATTTCCACATTTTTTGGACTTTGAATTAACGGTTGAGATCATAATCAAGTATGTAGTTCCCATAGCTTCTACACCTTTTTTCAATAAGAAGATGGCAGGTCTCCTTATTATGCTTGGTTACATTTTAAGAATGATTTTACTAAAATATAACTTTACTTTGATATCATAACATATGCCTTAAAAGCTTTTCAGTGTAGACATTTGTTTATTTGTAAAAGTATGAAATATGACTTAGCCTTTAAGTTGGTTATGTTGTAACAGCAATATAGAAATGTATTTGAAAGGCAGGGAGACCAAACGTATTCATCATGGAACTGCTGCTCACTAAAAGTGGAATTATCCCTCTGTGTAAGTGCTTCTAAATGGAGTGTTTCTCAAGTCAAAATGCTTACCACATACAGAAATTAAGATTTATTTTCCTTTTTCATTTTAAACAAAGGTCCTGACCTATTGTGGTATGTCATGATTTATGTTTAACATGCAGAAAAAATATACATAATTATTACATATAAACCGGGAATGGGGGATGAATAAAAGTATTCAAAAAAATTGGGCAGACTAGATGGACCGAATGGTTCTTATCTGCCGACACATTCTATGTTTCTATTTTTCTATATAAAGAGAGGAAGGAAGGTCAACACTTTTATAAAATATACCTGTTCTGCCTATTGAATCACTTTTTAATGTATATTTCTATAATGTTTCATTTAGAAGATATCACTAATTATGTGTGGGGGAAAAAAAGTATCAGTGGGGTATTTGGTTCCTGAAATCTGTTGCCAATGGACATGTCTAATAGAATGAGTGAAATAATTAGAACACCTGAACAGACATGACCACATGCAGACACTGGAGAAAGTAAGTCTCCCAGTGGTTGGTTTCTCCTGATATCTTTTATGGAAAACTTGACAGATTTTTTGGAATCCCACACCTAAATTAGTTCACTATTATTATTAACAGGAATGCTGCAAATGGTTCCCCATATTAAATGACTAGGATTTCTAATGAAAATGAACACACTATAATGCATTGGATACTTACAAAAAACAATATATGTACATATTCTACAATTGTTTTTCTTCATTACATGATGAACTATGTATGTCTGACCAGAACCAAGGATAAAGGGAGTTTGTGCCTTTTATAACAGCAAAAACATGCTACTGTCACTCTTGTATACTGAGTAATAGAATGGTTGGCTTTGCCTACCACCAAAATGTAGGTGAAGCAGTACAGATCT
Organism: Pelodytes ibericus; assembly: GCA_036172795.1. NCBI lineage: Eukaryota > Metazoa > Chordata > Amphibia > Anura > Pelodytidae > Pelodytes > Pelodytes ibericus. The sequence continues at coordinate 47,049,268 of CM069862.1, read as the reverse complement.
TCCTCTTATGCCCAGTCTCCTCCATGACTCGCCTTTCACTTCGATCTGTTGCCTATGATCTAATAAACATTCCTTCGGACACCCACTGGGAGTTAGACCCATAATATTATGAAAATATTTATTGTATTAAATATATTGCTCCTTTTTGTATTAATAATGACTTACCCTGTATGTTCTCCTTCCAACTAATTTACATATATATATGTACACATGTATTTTAAATCTACTGTTAAAATGTGTAACTCTGTGTAATTCCATTCTGGACTGGGTCCCCAGGACATACTTGAAAACCAGAGAAATCTCATTGTATTCTTCCTGGTAAAACACTTTCTAAATAAATAAAAAAAATGTATTCTAGAAGTTGGCTCTGTTGTCCCACTCAGCCACTTGAAAGACTATGACAATCTCAAGTGTCTTCCAGCTCTTTCCTTATCTCTCCTACTACTTTCCAACAGTTAATCCACCTTACCAGAAGAAACTACTTACTTTCAGTTCCTTTGTACATCCACCTCTCTTTCATGCAACATTCTCTCTTTTGTTTAAAAATTGAACAATCACTAAAGTTGTAGGAAAGATGTCTTCAACATCCACAACATCAAACCAATGGCAAAACAAGTTTTACCTTACACAAAAATGCTCTTAAAACAGTATCATTGATGAATCCTCAAATAAATTCTTAAATATTAAAAGGCACATTCACCCACAGGCCCCAGTAGGGGTTGGAGGAGCTGCACTGGTTGGAGGGAGACACTCTTAATATTTGGTGGTTCTGTATTAAGTTCTTTATGGTCTCTAATAACATAGACACATAGAATGTGTCGGCAGATAAGAACCATTCAGTCAATCTAGTCTGCCCAGTTTTCGAAATACTTTTATTAGTCCCCAGTTCCATATCTTATATCTCGGATAGCTTTATGCCAATCCCATGCATGTGTTTACCGCTACTACTTCTGCATGAAGGCTATTCCATACATACACTACCCTCTCAGTAAAGTAATACTTCCTGATATTACATTTAAATCTTTGCCCCTCTAATTTACGACTATGTCCTCTAGTTATGGTAGTTTTTCTTCTTTTAAATATATTTTTCTCCTTTACTGTGTTGATTCCCTTTATGTATTTAAATGTTTCTATTATGTCCCCCTGTTACGTCTTTCCTCAAAGCTATACATGTTAAGAGGCATTAGCCTTTCCTGGTACGTTTTATGCTTCAACCTGTGAACCAATTTAGTAGCCCTGTTCTGAATTTTCTACAAAGTATCAATATCCGTCTGGAGATATGGTCTCCTGTACTGCATACAACACTCCAAGTGAGGTCTCACCAGTGCTCTGTACAATGGCATGAGCACTTCCCTCTTTCTACTGCCAATACCGCTAATAGCCTATGCAACCAAACATTCTGCTAGCATTTCCTGCTGCTCTATTACATTGTCTACCTACCTTTAAGTCCTCTCAAATGATTACTCCTAAATCCCTTTCCTCAGATGTTGAGGTTAGGGTATTATTCTATATTCTACTTTTGAGTTTTTGTGCCCATGGTGCATAATCTTGCACTTAGCCACATTAAATTTCAGTTGCCACAGCTCTGACCATTTTTCTATTTAACCCCTTAATGCATGTGGACGTATATATACGTCCTGAAAAGCATGGTCCTTAAGGACCATGAGGACGTATATATACGTCCTCCGTTTTCATGTAGTGTTGCGCTCATTAGCGCAACACTACATGCCTGTAGCTACTCTCAGAGGCTGCTTCGGATCCGAAGCAGCCTCTGAGAGGGCTTTCAGCCCCCCCTCGACCCCCCCGCGCGCATACGATCACAGCGAATGTGATCGTATGCGCGCAAACACACATAGGCAGTGAAAGCTCATCACTGCCTATGTGTGTTAAAGTGTTGCATGATGCCTCGATAGAGGCATCATGCAACACAATCTGTGCCCTCCTGGGCACCGCGATCACCCGGTGATCGCGGGTGTGTGCTGTATCGGAGGAGCATGCTCCTCCGATACAGCATGCCCAGAGGAGAGCGACGGAAGAGAGAAAAAAAAATCTCTTCCGTCGCTCTGAAACCGCTACTTGACTGCCCCTACAGGCAGTTAGGCGGTATTACAGTTAAAAATAGAAAATTAATTAAATAAATAAATAAATAAATGGAAAAAGCTAACCCTTGATCTACTGAACCTAGATCTAGGGTTAGGGTCCAAATAGGGTAATAATTAGGGTTAAATGGGGGTTCGGATGATTACAAGGGTTAGATTAAGGGGTGGGGGTCAATTTAGGGTTAGATTAAATTTAGAGTTGGGGTAAATTTAGGGTTCGGGTTAAAAAAATCACTGTAGAAGAAAATGGTTAGAAAACAAAAAAAAAAACACTAATATTGTTTATTGCCCTATTACGTGAAATAAAACATAGACAAACAAGGAAACATTGATATTACTAAACTCAGGACAAATAGTAGAAATATAAAGACGGGGTCTTTTTTACCATTTGTAATTGTGTAAAAAAAAAATCAGGTCAAAGTTGGAAAAAGTGTTTTTTATGGCATATTTTCATCATATTTTCTATTTTTTTTAATAGTAAATGATATCATATGATGAAAATAATAGTATCAAATGAAAGCCCTATCTGTCCTTTAAAAAATGATATATAATTTGTGTGGGTGGACTGAACACAAAGAAAGAAATTCACAGTTCAGTAAACGTATGACAAAAATAATGGAATTCTGGTCTTCAAGGCACGTCAAATGCAACATAGCACTCGGTCACTAAGGGGTTAAAGAGTACCCTGGTACTGATATGCCCAGTCATATTTTTCATTAAACCATGTCTCAGTAACAGCCACTAAATCTTCATTCTCAGCTGCCAAGATTGCAACAAGTTCATGGACCTTATTCTCTAAACTGTGAGCATTTGTAGACATGACTCAAAGCTTATCATTATAACACAAGTAATACTTCATTCTGATGACCCATATCACAATACCAGATGTCTCTCTTGATGCACCTATTGAATGTGTTAAAAACTAACCTTGCATTGCACTACATGTGCGAAGACATGACGGAGGTTACCAACATGAATTGCTGTGGACCAGTGTCCCCGACTCCTCTGGTGAAAGATTATAATCAGTACTTGTGTGCTGTATCGAAATTGCAGAAAATATACTCTCACATGTAAACTACCATAAAGAATAAAGATATTCTCACTTTATTTTTTTCAAAATACGACTCCTTTTGCACCACTGACCTGTCCAATCTTTAGCACTTACCAATGTCCCCTACTTTCTTTTTTCTATTTCCTGCTAAAACATAATTGCCACAGTTTTATTCTGAATTATTTTTATTGCACCAAAAAATGGGATCAGAGATAATTTATTTTTCTATTTTACCTTGTAACCTGTTACTCCTGGAGCAACACAACAAGTAAGATTAAAAAAAGAAACCCAAAGGGATAAGGTTAGAATATCTTAGGAACATGAAAAATGTTGTCAATACCATGTTTAAAAATTAAATAAACTGGAAAGGAATATTGCACACATTTCTACACCTCTTTCCAGAAGTGACAATACAATTTTCACCCAGCTGTTCATAGGTATTTTTAAACTATTAATTACCAGTTATTCTGTTAATTTAAACTGTCCCAACTGCTATTACATAACGTTGGTTTTAAACCATTTTCTTTTCAAAAAGACAAAAAAGCACTTATGGGTCACAAACGACGGCATTGGAATTCTACTACTAATTCCACAAGCTGCCTTATTTATTTTGGGTTTCATCATGGCCATTACCTCAAACTGTTCGGATAACCTTGAATACAATAGCACCAAATTGGTTATGCTTTATTTACTGGTCCTGGCATTTGTGACCTTCAAGGACATTGTGTTTCACATACATAAATTGGCCACTGAAATAAGATGACTGGTCAAGTGAAACAGAAAATGAGAAGAGGTTATAGCTGATAATAAAATGTGTGTTTTGAAGGAGCACAATATATTTCGCTATTATCCCAATTACCAATTGTCTTTTTACTATGGTATATGTTGGCAGTATTGGGCTCAACTGAATGAGCCTAGCTAAATCATTTAAAAAAATAAATAAATAAAGCAATAGATTTTCCAATGTAATGTCATGCATTTCAACTCAGATAGCATGTGCACAAATAATGAGTGTTGAGCGCAAACAAGACTGAGTAGGCCTAACTAGCAATTCCTTTAAAAATGTATGTTTCCCCATTATTAATGGTTACATTTACATGTGATGAGATCTTTAATGTAAGAAGAAAAAGTGTATATAAACGTCTGTACATTAAAAGGTATTAAGCATTCCTAATTAAAGTACAGTAAAGAGAATTGGTGCAAACTTTCACCGCAATCAAATGTGGCAAATTGGATATAAATAGGGGTGCTGTATTTTAAAAACGTACTATGCCAGATGTGTATTAGTGTAAACTTATGCTCTTGAGAACAACAATACGATATGTTGTCTATTTAACTCCTTCCCGACACTAGCAGGTTCCATGCCGGGACTTGCAGCGGGAACCCACCTGTCAGATGAGGCCACATTGAGTGGCCTCAGTCTGACAGGGAATATGTAGCCAATGCTCAAAGTGAGCACTGGCTACATTTCACTAAATAGCACTGTGCCCGAATTTCCAGGTTCGGGCATGCCTCCGTGACATCGCAAGTGATGTTGGGACGTTTTGCGATCTTTTTGGGTCTATTAAGACCCTGATCAGGTCTCTGCCATTGTGTTCCTGACTACTGATCACCTTGTGATCGGTGGCCAGGAACAAAACTTTTCGTTTTGGTGCTTGCGTCGTCACAAAAGGGTTAAAAGGCTGTTTTAAATGGACTACACTAATTTAGTGTGGATATATTAAATGCTAACATTCTGGATCTTGGCCTTTGGGACTGAATCTGACATCTTTCACATAGAATTATTTGAAGGCAGTGCCCCTACCTGTTTACCAGGCACATGAAAAGTGCCAACTTAACATCAAAAAGTTAGAGGCATTAGTCCATATGATGTTACAAAACCAAAACCAGATTTATTGAGGTAATTTAACGACAAAAACAGCAAGGTGCGAAATGCGTCAAGCGTTGTGCAAATTTTTTTTTTACATCAATTTTGTAACTTCAAATGGACTAATGCCTCTGTTTTCTGGATACCAATCTGGCATTTTTTGTGTGTCTGGGATATGGTGCGAGCAGTGAACTGGCTCCATTTACTTTAGAGCCCGCAAGAGAGGGTGTCCTATTCAGCAAACTGCATGTTTGAAGGGTCTGGAGCCAGCTGCTTTTCTGCTTGTGTCCCCTACCTGTTTAGGCTAAAACATTGGACATGTGGAAGTAAATGGAATAAACCAGAAGTATGTGAACCCCGAAAATATGCTTCAAATAACACCTTTCTTCTTCATAAAGGGCATAATTGTAATGCTGTATTATTGGAAGGCAGAATATTAACCTTTTGACATTTTAATCGGAGGAAAAGTGCAATCCGCGCTGCTCAGTTAAATTTGGAATTTTTCCACTACATTGTTACAGATAAATAGTAAGAATCGGTGGCAGCCTGTGAAATTATTAATTGCGACTAATGTTGAAGGTGCATGCACCGTATCTTGGAATGGAGTACCATTGTTAGGGACTATATTTCTTGGTAATTAAGGCCCAGACTAATGATGAAAGTTTTCTCCGGCATGATTTTCATCTGATTATGAGACTGCTTCATTAAGAGCACTCAGACTAACGAGCTGTAGCTGTAATAAAGTAATTTTCTGTCTTGTGCTCTGATTGATAAAGAGTTTCTATAGCTAAAAGGAATTGAAAATATAATTATAATTTGAAATGGTTGAACAAAGTTATTACGGGATTGTTGAAGGGTAGTGCAATTGACACCATAATTGTTTTTTTTTGTTTTTTTTTTAGAAGGTGCATATTAAAATTAGTTTGTCAAAAATAACAAACTCCAGTGGTAACAATTAAGCATAAGGCTGCCGGTCACATTAATATGAGCATTCTGATTGAAATTAAATTAGACTTTGCACCATTGTTTAGACCAAAGAAAACACATGTAGAAAGCATGTGGAATATTGTCATCTTTGCATTCTTAGCACATGAGCTAATGCTAATAAACATGCTTTTCCCTTCATTTAATATGAATTTGGCTTGGATTGTTATAAAAATATATTTTTGATTAAACTGATGTCTTCCTAGGCAGATGCTTTAATTTTTCATGTTTCTGTTGCTAAATGTGTAAAATGTTAGGTTGCCCTTTTATATTTCCCATCTCTTGCATTAACTTCCTCAAATATGTGCTTTTTTCCCTTTAATTTGATCTGCAGCAAACCTAAATAAATGACATTTGTTCATTATGCAAGATGCTAATCTGTTCTCTCTGATACTCTTTAATTTCCTGACATTTGCAATTAAAAACACAGGGTAGGATATTTTTTCCTGCGTGTGTGTGTCAGAGGAAACTAAATGTCTGTTTTATTCTAAACACTAAAAATCTAAGCACAGATCGGGTTTAAAATGTGTTCCTACTTATTGAATGCAATTTTCCTGTAGGAGAGAAATAAACATTCTGCAAAGCTTTAGACATGGACATCTTGCGACCATAATTCTACCCATTTAGACAAAAATAAACTGCTTTTTCCTCTTTGCTGTGTAGTATTTTAGAGCAGACCAGCAATATGAATTTTATGCTAATTAATTGCTTCTAACCATTTTGCATTGATTTGTTCAGTTGTTTTACATTTTTGAGTATTTTAACACTTTTGCAAAGTGGCAAAAAATATGCTATTGAAATACTATTAAAGAGGGTGGATAAAAAAAAACGGAATTTTATTGGTCGTTCAGTGAAAATGTTAGCAGTGATTAGTTACATAATCTTACATTAACCTGTAAATTAAAATTCCTTGGTGCAATTTGATGGCTGATTTAATTTTGTCTGTCTTTGTTTGCCTCAGGCTAATTCCATTATGAATTCTTTGTACAGCCTTCTCCCTCAATGATTAGCAGCTTCTACCCAACCTCTGATTACTATTGTGCACTTAGCACTACATAAAGCCGGGGATTAATATTCCCCTAAAGAATTGTTGCTATGGATCTGCTCTCTCCCTTCTAAGAGATATCAGCTTCAATTGTCCATAAATTATGATCTTCAGTGAATTATCAGGGAAAATTAACTAAGTTTAACAAGCTGAAGCAAACTCACTCCATTTCTTACAGTTTACCACTAACAACGCTTCCTGTTGCTCCTTAAAGACATACTATATATATTTATTAATGTACGATCTACTTCCAAACATTGTTTCAGTCGAATAGTTCATACCTGGTACATCTTTAGCAACACCTTACAGGTGCTGGCCGGATCCACTTACTGGCTTGTAATAGATGTCCCGTTTTAACCCCTTAGTGACAAGACATTTTCACCTTGACTTTCCCTTGGTGACAATGGCTGTTTTGACATTTCTAGGGTGTTTGTGTTTAGCTGTAATTTTTTTCTTTCTCACATACAGTACCCACACAAATTATATGTTGTTTTTATCGTCATAAGAAGGGCTTTCATTAGATACCATTATGTTCATCATATCTTATAATTTACTACAAAAAAATTATAAAATATGATGAAAAATTTAAAAAAACCCACTTTTTCTATCTATAACCTAAAATATAATTTATACAAATAAAATCATTAAAAAAGACCCCATCTAAATAGTTTCTAAATGTTGTCCCGAGTTCAAAAATATGCATGTTTCCATATTTTTCGGTATTTTTTTGCGAGTTATGGGGCAAAAACCAAAAATAGTGTTTTTTGTTTTTTTCCTATATTGACCTTTTGACCCCAACCCGAACCCAAAATTTAACCCTAACACTAAATTTAACCCCAACTCTAATCCTTATTATATCCCTTAATATTTTTTAATTTTAATTTAATTTTAACCCTATCCCTTATGTTAAATTTTTTTAAATTTTAACCCTATAGGCTAAAATAGCTATATGACCTGTTTTTTATTAATTAAATATGTATTTTAAATATTTTCCATTGCAATATCAGAGCGACGGAAGTGAAGTTACTTTCACTTCCGAAGCTCAGACCGGCAGAGGGCTTAGCCATATTGACGGAGCAGCATGCGTGAATAGTAAACAGGAAGCACTTGCACATGTGAATTTAATGAATGCACGTTTATACTATGTTGACCTTCTCAGCCATTGGTTGATACATTGTATTTAACTGTTTCGTGTTCACTTAGTGACCTACCTATGATTAAGCGTAGTAATACGCGAAATGCCTATGGTATGGTCTCCTATCTCCTGTTACACCGTTTGTACCATTGTTTGGTCTGCCTTGCACAAATTAAAGCACTTTCTTATTTGCATTAATTGGTGTGTGCACTTTTGTATAACTCTCACTTGGAAATCATCTATTTGTCTTTTTTCATATGCACATTATAGTTAAGTAATTATAAAAATGTACATTATGGGCTTTATTCATGAAAGAGAAAGTTGCAGGGAATTTCACACTTTAGGCCAAAGTAGCAGAGTTATTAAAATCCTCCCTTTCAGCTAAATGGGAGATTTTTCCCAACTTGGCTACTTTGGCCTATTCTTTTTTTCATGAATAGAAACATAGAAACATATTACCACCTAATGAAACATATAATGTGTCGGCAGATAGAACCATTCGGTCCACCTAGTCTGCCCAATTTTCTAAATAAGTTTGTTAGTACCCAGTACCCTGTCTTATATCTAGGAAAGCCTTGTGCCTATGCCATGCATGCTTAAACTCCTTCACTGTGTTTACCCATATAAATAAATATTTAGTCTGCTGGAATAAAGCCCTATGTGTTTGTTAAAATTTGAATGTTTGTTCTAAAGCAAGCCTATTGTTTTGGTAGCATATCATGGCAGTGTTCATTCAAGTCAGCTGGAGTGGGGAAAGAAGCTTACCACTGGATTAGGTTTGCTTTGGTTTTCAGGTGTGATCCATAGTTCATTACCTTGCAAATTAGGAGAAGACCCTGTGTCCTAAAGTTCCAGATCTCTGCAGCCGCGTGGGATCACTCACAGCTACTAGACATTAGTACACTGCATCAGGTGCAGTTCCCCACCTAAGCAAGTCTTTGAGCACAACAGGATGTTTTAGAAATACAATACAATGTAACATGAATATAAGCAGACGGCCTGACAGGAAATGTATGTCTTGAAACAATTACGACATTATGTCATTATCCCATGCCTCAAGAATAGTTAAATACCTCATGATGCAAGAGATGTGAACTACATCTCTCATGTAGCCAAACATTTCAGATTGCTCAAGATTTAAATGATCATTTACATGGACGGGACACGTGCAAAGTTGTAAGAGAGAAATAAAAATCTTAACAATTAGATGACATTATGTAGGCATGGCAAAGGTTATGTCAGTTAAAATATCAAAAAGAAGACCTTTATAGGCTGTGGGCGAAAATATATATGGCGTCATCATATTTTGTGTGATCTAGAGCCATGTGGATCACAAGCTAGACATAAGAGCATGAAATGAGCCACTGAAAACTCTAGAAGAATATTAGTTTGATGCAGTTGTGGCTTTAGTGATGGCCAAGAATATATGAGAACCATGTGTTCTTGCCGGCTGTTCTTCTCTTCCTTAATAAGGGCTGGTTTTCTTGTGGGATGTTATTAATGCTCACCTTGTCATGATTTATAGTATAAATAAACTCAGATGACATGAGTTTTACATTGTGTCCAGATGATGCAAGAGCGTATCTGCACCAGAAACCATCGTTTTCAATTGTCTCTGTAAATTGAAAAAAAAAATCTCTCAGGGTATAATTTATTTTATTTAGCTTTAACATCTTGCTTGAGACGAATATCAGAAATCCATCAGATGACATTTGCTTTGTAAATTTTTTTTTTTTTTTTTAATAAAGCCATTAAATTTAAGATAAAGAATGAACATGCCATTTTGTCTTTCTATTAATGTTACATGTTATCACTTTAAACATAACGTTCGTTCTCAGGAAGCTTTTAAGTATCACTTCCCTAAAGGTGTTGTAAAGGTGAAATGATAATTACATTTTATTTTGAGTGTAATTTTATGATTATATAACATTATTCCCATGAAGCGAGGTTCTGAAATTGTTTTGGGCTGTGAGAGGTCTCTTGTGCATAGATAGAAAGAAATTGCTAAAACATGCTTTTGTAACCCAATTACATTAATATTAGAACTCAAATGAATTCCCATACAAGCATATGTATCTCGTTCGCATTCTTTTTATAGAAGTAGAAAAGCTAATCGCCAAAGCTAATGCCCCAGAAGGCATGCAATTAAATGTATTTAAATAAAGCACAAGTTTTAGTTAAGCTGAACAGAGGAGTAGAATGGTGACTTCTTAAAAATCGCAGGAACAGATGTATTATTGCTTCGTTTAATTGCAAGTATATAGGACTTAGAACTATTTCACTGCCTAAAAATTGCAAATAAATACGTTTTGTCATTCAATTTAGGAATTTCTGGATCAGCTAACATAGTGTGGGTGTAAGATTTGGGCTGGGAGTTAGGAGCAGGGGGGCACAACTTGCCACATGCTACTGGGTGGTAGCCTGAGACACAGATCCACACGGACAGAGAGCAGCAAGAGCATGATGTCCCAGACAAAAACAAACAAAAACCAGATAACACTAGAACAGGAGCATGAGTCAAAAATATGGTATTGCATATGGTCCAGATGGTCAAGGCAGGCAGAAAACATTTGTAGATGGGAGATAAAGGCAAAAGTCAGGTCAGCAAAAGAAATGGGACAATACAGAGAGAAAGCCAGGGGCCAGAAGCTGGGAGATCCATAGATTAAATTAGCTGCAGCAAGGAGTGTTATTGTGCACCATAAACAGCTTGTAACGCACAGGGACCCAGATGGTAATAGACCCTGAGCACCCGAGAACAGGAGCTACGTTGCAGGGTGGACACACAGGACCTGGTGCTGGGTAACTGCAATCCTTTGGAGGGTTTGGGACCCCAAGTTTTTGCAGCCACAACCAGTCCCTGTGAAGCAGCTGCTATATCCAGGTCCCAGGGCTTAAGAGAAAAAGAACTAAATGACAACTAAGCTGAGCTGAAACAGAAAAGTAACTGAGGAAGAACAGAACAGAAATACAGAGTGCATGGCTACAGGACAGAGGCAAGACAAGATAAAGCACAAACCAAACTTTGGATAAATAATTCAAGACACCGGGTAAAGGGACACAAGAGAAACATACAAAGGAACAAACATAAATACAGGAACTAGCCTAATACTAAAGATGGTAAAGGTGGGGGTTTAGTTCACCAATTGGCCAATTAGATGTTAGCTTGCCAACACGTCAAGGTAGCCCACATTAAGCAAGTCCCTAACAAAGAAATATTAGCAAAAGCATTAACAAATAAAATCTAAAAGACATACATGGAATAGACACTTAGACAACCTGGAATAAACCTGGAATGAAACATAAGGACAGGTAGAAAGAAAAACATAACAGGAAAGCATAACAGGAATACAGGCCAAGGCAGGAATAAGAATAGAAACAAGAAAGAAACAAGCAAGAAGGATACAGAAATGCCCGGATACAGCCTGGATGAGCCTGCACAATGGTGCATGGTTACAAAGCTGTTAGGTTATATGTACCCTATGTTAAACTAGGTGATACAGAGACAGGGTTGGGTCCTGAAGCTCCCCAAAATAAATTCCTATTCTACCCTTTGGGATATTCAGCTCTGTAAACAGAGGAATTCATTTTTGATGAACTTAACAATAAATGACTTCAGAATGCTTTCTTTTCCCATTGAGTTAGACTCCATAACCAGACAAGAAGCACATTATCAATAAATTCCTTCAACACAAACTGTGTCATTGTTATTTTATTCAAGGCTGTGCTGATGATATGTATCATTAACTGGTATTGAATTCACATATTGGCAGGGCCGGACTGGGAGAAAAATTCGGCCTGGGCATTTTTTATCACAGCGGCCCACTAAGAAGGGGGCGGGGCAGAGGAGGTGTGTTTTGTCATCACCAATGACAAACACGCTCCCTCTCAAAGTGAGCATGTTGGTTCAAAGCTCTTCCAGTGCAGGCCATGCGCAGAGCTCTGTTGAAGAGCTTTAGCATGAGAAAAAAGCCCTGTATTTGTTCTACACAGTGCAAGCAAATTTAATAACATGCTTGCACTGTGTTTCCTTGCAACTTGTCTCTGGTGTCTCTATAAATGGATACCAAGAGACAAAAATGCCAGGAAAGAGTATTGAGCATGTGTTTGGAGCCTGCTTGTGGGATTGCGTGTGTGTAGAGTGAGCTGATTGTGGTGTGGTATTGTGTAATAAGGTCGGTTTTAGTTGTGTTGTGTTTGTGGTGTAATGTGATGCATATGTGGCTAGGGGCTGTAGAGAATGTGTGTATAGGGGATATAGCAAGTGTGTGCATACAGGCTATGGTGTGTGTGTGTGTATATATAGATGTAGTGTGTGTTTAGGGGTGTAGTATGTGTTTGCTTACAAGGAATCTAGTGTGTGTATATATACATATATATATATATATGAGTCTAGTGTGTGTTTGAAGGACCCAGAATGTGTATAGGAGATCTAGTGAGTGTGTGTTTATAACGGTTTCAGAGTGTGTATATAGGGATCTAGTACGTGTATGTGTGTAGATGATCCAGAGTTGGATAAGGGATCTAGTGTGTGTCTGGAATGTAATGTGTTTAGGGGTGCAGTATGTGTGTGAGGGGTGCTGTGTGTGTATATATATATATATATATATGGAAGTATTGTGTATGTCTGTTGTGCAGTGTGTTGGGGAGTTCTGTGTGTATGTGAGGGGTGCAGTATGTGTGTGTGAGGGGGGCGGTGTGATGAAGGGGGGCGGTGTGTGAGGGGGGCGGTGTGTGAGGGGGGGCGGTGTGTGAGTGCTGTGTATGATGTGTGTGAGAGTGCTGTGTGTGAGAGTGCTGTGTATGATGTGTGTGAGAGTGCTGTGTGTGAGAGTGCAAGAGTGCTGTCTATGATGTGTGTGAGAATGCTATGTGTGAGAGTGCTATGTGTGTGTGATGGGTGTGAGAGTGCTGTGTGTGATGGGTGTGAGAGTGCTGTGTGTGATGGGCGTGAGAGTGCTGTGTGTGATGGGTGTGAGAATGCTTTGTGTGATGGGTGTGAGAGTGCTGTGTGTGAGAATGCTGTGTGTGATGTGTGTGTGAGAGTGCTGTGTGTGAGAGTGCTGTGTGTGATGGGTGTGAGAGTGCTGTGTGTGAGAGTGCTGTGTGTGAGAGTGCTGTGTGTGAGAGTGATGTGTGTGAGTGCTGTGTATGATGTGTGTAAGAGTGCAAGAGTGCTGTCTATGATGTGTGTGAGAGTGCTGTGTGTGAGAGTGCTGTGTGTGAGAATGCTGTGTGTGAGAATACTGTGTGTGAGAGTGCTATGTGTGTGTGATGGGTGTGCGAGTGCTGTGTGTGATGGGTGTGCGAGTGCTGTGTGTGATGGGTGTGCGAGTGATGGGTGTGCGAGTGCTGTGTGTGATGGATGTGTGAGTGCTGTGTGTGATGGGTGTGAGAGTGCTGTGTGTGATAGTGCTGTGTGTGATGGGTGTGAGAATGCTGTGTGTGATGGGTGTGAGTGCTGTGTGTGAGAATGCTGTGTTTGAGAGTGCTGTGTGTGTGAGAGTGCTGAGTGTGTTAGAGTGCTGTGTGTGATGGTGTGAGACTGCTGTGTGTGATGGGTGTGAGAGTGCTGTATAAATGTTAGAATGGATTGTGTGTGTGTGTAGGAGGGGGGGGGGAATAAACAAATAAAATAACAGGCATTATGTCTCCCCCCCCCGACATAATGCCTGTTATTTTATTTGTTTATTCCCCCCCCCCTCCTACACACACACACACACACAATCCATTCTAACATTTATACAGCACTCTCACACCCATCACACACAGCACCTTAACACACTCAGCACTCTCACACACACAGCACTCTCAAACACAGCATTCTCACACACAGCACTCTCATACCCATCACACACAGCACTCTCACACCCATCACACACAGCACTCTCACACCCATCACACACAGCACTCTCACACCCATCACACACTGGTACCTGGGACTGGCGGTGCGGTGTTCCTCGTGGTAAGTGAACTCTAGCCTGCGGGCTAGAGTTCACTCTCGCGAGATCCGGTCGTTGCCATGGCAATGCTCCGGATCTCGCGAGAGGAACCCTGTGGAGCTGCAAGTCAGAGCTCCGCCGGGTCCTCTCTCTAGGCTGTCTCCCTCCCTCTCTCCCCGCCGACAGCATGTGGGCCGGTGAGGGAGATCTTTGATGTCTTCACTGGCCCTTCATGGAAAACAGCGGGGCCGGCGCTCGGATAGTGCCGGCCCTGCATAGACCGGCAGGGGGGATCCTGGGACCTCCCCTGCCGGCCTCGGCCCATGGCCACCGCAGCCCACCGGGCATTAGCCCGGTATGCCCGATGGCCAGTCCGGGCCTGCATATTGGATATGTGCATATTGCTGCCAATTGGCTAATGCCACACTTGACCCAACACTATTCATGTTGATTTTGTGAACTGTACGTAATCATGTATTTGTCTCATTTGATATTTGTTTAATGAGAAGTGCATATTGTAAAAAGATAACATTTAAGTTTTTAAATGTTATCTTTTTTAACAAAGAGTGCATTATGTTATTTCAGTAGTAAATGTGAACCAATGTAGATATTTCTCTTGTAAACATGTTAAACTAAAATTGTGCTTTGCCGTGAGCACTCAGGCTTGTCACAAAGCTTATAAAACCTGACAAAAAAATCTCTGATAAGAGACTAGACTGGTCATTCAATTTCTTAGCATCAAATACCCTTTGTAAATAGGGTTGATGGACCACAAAATGGAAAGTTATAAGTCAATAGATTCATCTTATCCAGTGACACCAAATGAAAATCTGTCGAGCTTTCAAATGAACCAAGCAGAGGAAAGTACCCAAGTAATGATGAGCCTGAAGAAGGACAGCTCAAGTGTGACATTGATTTTGGCCAAAGCAGTAAGTTACAAATTGCTGACCAGTGTATTCTCACAGCACCATCTAGCACTATGCAATAAGCATTAGTCATTCAAGTCACAAGTGATAGTGCGTGAAAAAGACATGGCATGCACTTATAGATGTAATGAGAAGAATTGACACTAATCCATTTTGAGCCATTGTGGATTTTGGCTGAGAACATACTTGTTCACAATTACATTGTTTCTTTTTTGGAGATGGAGTTAGGTCAGTTATAAATGGAATCTCCAATTATTTTGCTATTACTAATGTGTCTTACACTGCATGTAACACCTTACTAGGTACCAGGCTTCTCTGCAGAAAACTACTTACTGTCCAAATACCAACTAGCCAAAATATAAAAATTATCTTTCGGTGATTAAATAATAGGTTTGACAAGTACACGGCTATATTTGAAATTCAAGTTAGTCAAAGTATTTGAAAAATATAACAAAGCAATTCAATTATTGTAAAGTAAACCTTTCACCTTAAATATTATGCTAGCAGAATTACTCAAACATTTGTATCTCTGGAGATATGCTTTAGATATATAGTAATGTAGCAATGGGGAAAAAATTATCTGTGCCTGGATCCAAATATACACAACATATTGGCATCAACATCCAATAATGCTTATTGTGGTGTCTGCCTGTTAGCCATTGTTTGATGCTAATGCCACTATTTGGAAGCAAGTGGATGTGTAAATATACATTTTAGCAGCCATCTTGGAAATGTTGATGTCGAGGAAGAGGCAATAACAGCAAAGGGTAAAGGTAAACATATTTTTTAAATTATATACTGGCAGTTTTCACCAGCACACCAAACAATTAGACCTGAATATCTATATCAACTTCACCTTGTCATTAACAAGTTTTGTGGATGACGTCTACTTTCCACCTTTCTGGAGCTGTCTCCCAGGATGAAAAGGTGCAAAGCTAGGAAGGGTGGAGTCACATGACATCACGTGATTTCCAGAGACTGAACTATAGCTTCTCTTGTACAGATATTGTGTTTCTGTTGCTCATTTCTTCTCTTTTAGACAGTGTATGACTTCTGGACGTACACAGTTTAAACCCAATGCTGCCACACAAAAAAGAGTTAGACTGAGCACTGCGGTATAAGTGGTTTACAGAGTGTACTGTCGCATAAGTACTGTTGTACTTGCAAGGTACAAAAAGGCCTTCCATTGGTTTGAGCACCGCACCTTTCACAGGGGCTCCATAAAAAGGGTTCAAATTGCTTTACAAATTGTAAGATTGTCAGTTTGTGTGAAATGGAAAGCCTTTTGGTCCCTTGTAAGTAATGTATTTCAAAACATTTAACTCTCCAAAACGCTCCAAATTTTGCATCAAAGTTCTAAAACTGAAGTAATAATAAGAAGTTATATTGGTTTCCACAGTTAGTGCTCCACCTTCAGAACCTTTTTGTAAATAAAAAGTGAAATTTGTTTGGGTGAGGGGAGTGTCTATTTCTTTGCTAGTTCCGAGCTAAAGCTGCATCAGACCATTTGTAGATCAAGTATAAAAGGTATAAACACCAGTTTAATTCATTATCTTAGTGGGTAGCAGAGGCATTATTAAACACTAATCTAGACACTAAACAAGCCAAAAGCACTGC
This sequence comes from Pelodytes ibericus, assembly GCA_036172795.1. Classification (NCBI taxonomy): domain Eukaryota; kingdom Metazoa; phylum Chordata; class Amphibia; order Anura; family Pelodytidae; genus Pelodytes; species Pelodytes ibericus. Next base: position 47,032,602 of record CM069862.1, on the reverse strand, counting down.
TTTTCCCACAGGAACCACACATGCACAGTGCTACTATCACTGCTGGGATTCTGGGTAGCCATGTGTTAGTCAGGTTAACAATGATCACCTTTTGCCTCTTAATCCATTTCAAACATGGACCCTCTTTTCATATAAATTGCATTTGATGGTAGTGACGATACTTCACTACTGATTGTACCGGCTCCTGTAAACATTTTTTTATATCGAAATAGTCTAGAGTAGAGTATAGAAGTTATTTCACTGAGAAAGCAGTGGTTTTATTTTTAGATGCTTCTAACTTTATTAAAAAATGTCATGGTAACTGATATAGACAAAATTACAGGAAGTGTAAATATATACTTGTTATATTATAGTATTTAAGCTATGATGATGTTCTTGACATTTCTGCACGTTACATTTCCTAATCATTTTTTCCTTTCTGTATCTATGTTGCGTTTCCCCTTTGATTTTGGCTTTCTATATATCATAGCAATTACTCATACTCGCTCTGCCTGACAACTTGACTTTGTATTCTATATTCCTCTGCTCTGAGGCTTTTCATTTTGTGGCTGTCATGAAATCTACAGATTTTACAGCTTTGGTATGTCAGTGACACTGAAATATGTCATCTGTACATCTTGCTGGCTGCATTAAACTGAGTCCTTGAAAACAATGAATTTAAAATGTATGTCTTAAGAATGTCTATATTATATTTAATATAATCTAGCATACTATCAAAAATAAGCAAGTGATGCTATATTAGCAAACAAAATCTAAAACAACACATCATTAGGTTAAATGGATTTTTCTATAAAATAGCTCAGTGATTTATAAATATAATTACTGGACATGTGTAAAAGTTATAGGAAGAGGAACTGCAGGATTAGACAGAAGAAAGATAAGCCTGACAAATCAAAACTGTATTTTAATTGGATTATTTCTATTTCCAGTCATATAGAAGGGAGCTAGAAACTTGCACGACAATATATGGTAATGTAACCAGAGGGACCATTGAGGGTTTTTTTGTGTGTGGCTCAAAACCTCGCTGGAAAAAAGGTTGTATGTCATTGCCTCTGCAGAGTATGCTGCCACCCTCATTGAAAAGATGAATAACACTGAATTGTTGTATAGATCCACTATTATTTACTTTCTGATTGGTAGTCATCTGGCATAGTACAGTCGAGCTGCTAGAGTGGCCAGCACCCGAGGGGTCAACTTTCAAATATTACTGAGAGCCGTTTACAAGAATCATATACCTATAGTACACACGATTAGCAGAAACTTTGTTTCAGTAATTACTGAAACTTCTATCTCAGTTTGGTCCATACATTTTGAGCTATAATTAGCTCTTTTGGCGTCCAAGGCAAGAATAAAACACTGCACCCTCTTCAACATAGTTTTATAGCAGTTATTTTGCAGAAACATGAAATCAGGCACACCCTTTTCCTGGGTTGATAAACTGATTGGGAGACTCACACTATTCGTGCCTGTGGGCTCTTGTCTAGTTATCAGCAGAGACCTGCTCAAGTCCGTGCAGCCTCGACTTATTGCACGCTAGGCTTGAATGGAGTGATAAACCTTCTGCCCCTTGAAGAAGCCATGTCAGGCTAAATGGTTGTGTGTGTTTAGATGAGAATTATTTTTAGACTTTAAAATTATATCCGCTCACAGCCATTACTTGCTAGCCCAATAGACTCCCAGCACTTGATACAAATGTGAGAACTTTATTGATCAGATGCAGGGAACGTTTCAACTCTTGCAAGTTTTCATCAGGCCTGGCGAAAGCTTGCAGGAGTTGAAACATTGCCTGCATCTGATCAATAAAGTTTTCACATTTGTATCGAGTGCTGGGCATCCATTGAGTTTGTATGCTGTTAAGATTTGGGTGCATTTTCATCCTGGAGTACTAACAAACCATTATTGCAATCCATTGCTAGCTGGCTGATGTTTGGGTCTAGTCAATTATAATATTTTTCTGTTGTTGGCACGCTTGATTGAAATATCTTTGGGGAAAAGACTTTTTTTTTCTGGAAAATCTAGCCGGTCAATTTTTGAAAGTGGTGCCAGAAGCACATCATTTATTTTTTAATTTTGTTAATTAGTCTATGAAATCTTTTGTTTTGTTTTGTTACACTGTATCCTGTATTTCTTTGATAAAGTCTCACATGGCAGACAAAAATTATTTTTTTCAGCCATTACTTAATTTTATTACTTTATTCATACTTTATGGACTTTTATGTGATTATTATTTTTATTTGTGTCCATGGAACTCATTGATATCTGTTTGCTCATCTCATTTACCATCCTATTGCCATTTAACATCACATGTAGAAGTGGGAGTGTTCAGCTAACATAGTAATTTAGGTTGAAAAAAGATGTAAGTTCATCAAGTTCAACCCTTCTACCTATCTTTCCTGCTTTTGAGCCAAAAGAAGGCAAAAACCGCTATTTCGAATTTTGCCTCCTAGGGGGAAATATTCCTTCTTGACTTCAAAAGGCAATCAGAGTTCTCCTTGGATCAAGAATCACTATTATTAATGCTTATTGTATTATTAATGTCGTGCTTTTCTAAAAAAAAACAAAATGCATTTTTAAAGTGGAAGTAAGAAAACCATTGCCAAAATAATAAGAAGAGGCTTGTCTGGGCCAAGATATATCAGTTGACTATTGAAGAATGGAAGAACTTCTTACTACACAAATTTTAAATGCAGTGGTCTTGTGCATCGTTGAGCAGGCAAAAGGATAGTTCCTCAGTGTTTGACACCAATTTTTAAATATGAAGGATGAAGCGTGATGGTCTGGAGCTCTTTTGCTGGATCCAGAGTTGGCAACTTGCAAAAAGTGACAGGAACCCTGAACCAAAAATGTGAACCACAGCATTTTGCAGCACCATGCAATGACCTCTGGTCTACATCTAGTTGGTGAGGAGGTTTTTGGATGATTAAGGCTGCCAGGTCATTTTCCTGCAGTAACAAATTCCAATTTTTATTAAGGACCTTTTTAACAAACTACTGCCATTGTCAAAATTAGTGAGCCAAGCAATCCTCCAATTTTGTTGGACACCCTTCTTCTTGTATAAATATATATATATATATATATTTTATTTATTTAGAAAGTGTTTTACCAGGAAGAATACATTGATATTTCTCCAATTTTCAAGGATGTCCTGGGGACCCAGTCCAGAATGGAGTTACACAAAGTTACACATTTAACAATAGATTAATAAAGGAGAACATTCAGGGTAAATCATTATTGATACAAAAAAAGGAACATCATGTACAGTATAGGAAGGAGTTTGTAAACTAATAACAGGTACAATCTGTTTTGAAGATTTGGGAGACACTCATTTTCAGGGATTTTAGACTAGAGGATAATTTGGCAGAAACAGGAAGGCTATTCCACATATGAGGAGCTCTGAAAGAGAACGCACCTTGACCTGCTTCCTTTTTTAAGTGAAGGATCGCTAGTGAGGGGTTGGTGCAGGATCAGAGATTGTAGGATGTGCAGGGAGTAAGAGTGAGTGAGCATGCTGCTCAGGTAGGGAGGAGCTATCCAGAGAAATGGTTATGCACTAAGCAGGTTAGGTGGAGAGTGCGCCTGGAGGCAAGCATCAGCCAGTTTAACTCTTTTAACATTTTATAGTAATGAGTGTTATAATCACACTGTAGTGCAAAATGACACAATGTATTGTACAGAGTGTTGAGTTTACCGAGATGGGTAACAATCATACACAACATCTCCATAGTCTAAGATCGGCATTCATATTTGCTGCACAATATGTTTCCTTATTGTGGAATCTAGGTTTGATTTGTTTCTTACAAAGAAACTTTCTTATTTGCTTACTTATATCAATTTACCTGGGTCAGGTTAACTGGATTTGGCCTTGATGTTTATTTGAGGATTGTTTAACCCCTTAACGACAGATGACGTGCCAGGCACGTCACGGCAAATCGAGGACTTGCCGACAGGTGACGTGCCTGGCACGTCATGCACTAAACTGAGTAAAGAAAGCGACCAGCGGTCGCTTTCTTTACTCTAACGGTGTTGCTACAATGCCTCTAGGTAGAGGCATTGTGCAACACCCCCCAAATGTGCAGGGGCGCGCTACGATCACTCCACGGAGTGATCGTAGCAGCCATTTAAAAATGGCTGCGCCGGCTGCACACATGTGCTTAGAAAGCGAACGATTGTTCGCTTTCTAAGCATCTGCGGTGTTTCTAAAGTGCCTCGCTAGCGAGGCACTTAGTAACACCTTCAGGCTCCCCAGAACCGATGGTGGTCGCTCTCCTGAGCGACCCCATCGGCTCAGTAGAAGGGAACGCTGCTTGTACAGGCAGCGCTTCCCTTCTAATGGCAAGAGCATCGGAAGTGAAAGTTCTAGGGGGAGCCAATCAATGCCGGCACAACAGATCTATGTGATCTGTGTGCAGGCATGTATGGTAAGTGCTCTGATGAGCACTTATCATACTGTCAAAGGCAATATTAGTAAATATTGCCTTTGACAAGTATTGATCTGCCTCCCTCACCTTACTAGTTTTAGTAAGGGAGAGAGACAGATCAGATAAAGTAAAAAATAAAATAAAATAATAAAAAAAATATTTAATACAATTTTAAACACCAAGGGCTTTTATAAAAGCCATTTAACCCCTTCCCTGCCATTGATCCTGTGTACGCAGTGATCATACACAGCAGCACATTTTTTGCTGTCTGTGCATTTTTTAGGGGTACATTTTTTTTTACTGTAATTCATTACAGTATAAAAAAAGCTCTTTTAAGAGAGATTAACCCCTTTCTTGCTGTAGATCACTGCCTAAGCAGTGATCTGACGCAAATGCAGCAATCTTGCTGCAGAAGCATTTTTAATTTTTTTTAAACTTTTTTATTACACCCGTCACGTGTTAATTATACCCGCTAGGGGACTACGTTTAACGTAAAAAAATTTTTTTTAGCTGTCTGACCGCATGTATAGCGATCAGTAACAGCTGATAAGTGACAAAGGCGGGTTGGCGTTTGCTCAGATGAGCATCACCATTCGTCTGGTTAGATCAATATTTGTAAATATTTGATCTGACCCGTGTACATCTGCCTCCCTCTCACTTGAGTTTTAGTGAGGGAGGGAGACAGAGCTGTATAATATAAGTTTTTAATTATAATATATTTAATTGAATTGAGACCCAAAGGCTTTTATAAAAGCCGTTTCCAGTATTTAACCCCTTCCCTGCAATTGATCGCTGTGTACGCAGTGATCTTACACAGCAGCACATTTTTTTGCTGTCTGTGCATTTTTTTAGGGGTTATTTTTTTTTACTTTGATTTATTACAGTATATCAAAGGCTCTTTTAAGAGCTATTAACCCCTTCCTTGCCGTATATCACTTCCTAAGCAGCACATATGGTCGCTGCCTAAGCAGTGCATATGGTCACTGCCTAAGCAGCGCATATGGAGCAATCTAGTCGCAGAAGGATTTTTTTTTGTTATCAGAATTTCTTTTGTCAGACTCGCTAGGGGTTAGTTATACCCACTAGGGGATTACGTGTATTCCTTTTGAAGCTGTCTGAACGCGTGTATAGCGATCAGTAACAGCCGATCAGTGGCAAAGGTGGTTTGGTGATTTCTCAGATGAGCATCACCATTCGTCTGGTTCGTAAATATTGTTCTGACCCATATGGATCTGCCTCCCTCTCCTCACTTGAGTTTTAGTGAGGGAAAGAGACAGATCTGTATAACATAATTTTTTAATTGTAATAAATTAAATAAAATGTTAAAAAATTGTGAGTCCCAAGGGCTTTTATAAAAGCCATACCCTTTGTATAGTGTAGTGTATTAACCCCTTCCCTGCCACTGATCACTGCACAGCAGAACATTTTTTCTTGTCTGTGCATTTTTAGGGGTTAATTTTTTTGTACAGTACTACAAAGGCTCTTATAAGAGCTATTAACCCCTTCCTTGCTCTACATGTTCAAATTCCAAGTTTGAAAATCAAAAAGCGCACCTCTCAAATGTAGCCTTTCAACACCCAACAAAGCTGACAAAGCTATGCATGGGTGGTATCCCTGTGCTCGGGAGATGTTGCTGAACATATATTGTGGTATTGTTTGTCAGTGACACATACCGAAATATGTGAATTTGTGTCTAAAGTACAATGTATGTGGGAAAAAATACACAATAAAATGACTACCACAAACTTTGACAAAGGCTGGTGGTAGAATTGGTGCATGGAAAGTGTTAAAATAACACCATTTAAAATAGCCTAGGGTGTCTACTTTGACAAAATATATACTTTTTGGGGTAAAATACACTGTCCTACTTTAAAAAAAAAACCCAAATGAAAGATGGGCTCAGGCTGGCTGCACGTCAATATTCCAAGTTGAAAATGCGCACCTTCACAATGTGGCCCGTTTAGCCCCCAAACAACCCAACAAACCTATGCATGGGTGGTATCCCTGTACTCAGGAGATGTTGTTGAACACATATTAGGTTATTGTTTGGCAGTGACACATACCAAAATCTGTGAATTTATGTCTAAAATACAATATTTGTGAAAAAAAAACACACAAAAATTACTACCACAAACTTTGACAAAGGCTGGTGGTAGAATTAGTGCATGGAAAGTGTTAAAATACCACCATTTGAAATAGCGTAGGGTGTCTACTTTAAAAAAATATATGGGTTGATGGGGTAAAATACACTGGCTGTTTTCAAATATGTCCCAAATGGGACATGGGTGCAGGCGGTCTGCATGTCAAAATTTCAATTTGGAAAACCAAAAACGGCACCTACCAAATTTGGCCTTTTACCCCCCAAACAATCCAACAAACCTATGCATGGGTGGTATCCCTGTACTCAAGAGATGTTGCTGAACACTTATTGGGGTGTTATTTGGCAGTGATACATACCAAAATCTGATAATTCATGTCTGAAGTACAAGGTTTGTGAAAAAAAAACACAAAAAAATTACTACCACAAACTTTGACAAAGGCTGGTGGTAGAATTAGTGCATGGAAAGTGTAAAAATACCACCATTTGAGATAGCCTAGGGTGTCTACTTTTAAAAAATATATGGGTTGATGGGGTAAAATACACTGGCTGGTTTCAAATATGTCCCAAATGGGACATGGGTGCAGGCTGTCTGCATGTCAAAATTTCAAATTGGAAAACCAAAAACTTCACCTCCCAAATTTGGCCTTTTACCCCCCAAACAATCCAACAAACCTATGCATGGGGGGTATCCCTGTACTCAAGAGATGTTGCTGAACACTTATTGGGGTGTTATTTGGCAGTGACACATACCAAAATCTGTAAATTTATGTCTGAAGTACAAGGTTTGTGAAAAAAAAACACAAAATAATTACTACAACAAACTTTGACAAAGGCTGGTGGTAGAATTAGTGCATGGAAAGTGTTAAAATACCACCATTTGAGATAGCCTAGGGTGTCTACTTTTAAAAAATATATGGGTTGATGGGGTAAAATACACTGGCTGGTTTCAAATATGGGGACATGGGTGCAGGCTGTCTGCATGTAAAAATTTCAAGTTGGAAAACAAAAAACTGCACCTCACAAATTTGGCATTTTAGCCCCCAAACAACCCAACAAACCTATGCATGGGTGGTATCCCTGTACTCAGGAGAAATAGTAGAATCTATTTAGCATGTTTTTTCATTCGCTATTGTCGATGAGGAGAAGTTGTTTCAAATAAAAACAAAGAAATTTGTGTATTTTTTGTTTTTTTTACCATATTTTATTATTTTTTTTAAATAATATGATAAGATATGATCAAAAATATGGCATCCATAGAAAGCCCTTTTTGTCCCGATAAAAACAATATATAATATGTGTGGGTACAGCAAATGACGAAGAAGAAAATTACCGCTAAACACAAACAGCACAGAAATGTTAAAATAGCCATTGTCCAGAAAGGACAAAAATGTTTCAAAGGCTCTGTCCTTAAGGGGTTAATTTAAGTAGTTTAGCATTTGTCCCAAACAACATGGACACAGTTTTTTCAGTGTTGAGGAATAATTTGTTGCTGGCAATCCAATTTTCAACTTTAGAAAACTGATCCAGTAGCATGGATTCCACTTGTGATAGTTTAGTACCGCACGTATAAATGACCGTATCATCAGCATCCATATGCACATGAGCCAGGTCACACACCGAGGGTAGATCATTTATAAATAGTGAGTTCTATCTGACAAGTATGAATGAAACCAGCAGAGCGACCTCTCATTTATACCGGAACAATTTACCTTGTTTAGCAGAAGATCATGATCAACTGTATCAAAGGCCTTTGCAAAGTCTAGGAAAACTACACCTGTGAGTTCACCACTCCCCATACCACTCTGAATGTCATTGTTCACCTTTAAGAGGGCCTTAATCGCGAAGTGATTTGAATAAAACCCAGATTGAAGCGAGGTTAGATAGTTGGACCGGTGATAATATTCGCACAGTTGATCATGGGCACATTTTTCAAGGATTTTAGAAAGGATGGGTAGCAGTGAGATAGGCTTGTAGTTTGACACTATGTTTACATCACCATTTTTGCAACTTTTTTGAAGGCTTTGGGGACATAACCGGAGGACAAGGACGCATTGATTAAGTAGGCAATGGGTCGCGCAGTAACAGGTGCACTCAGCCTCATCAGTAGAATGGCGCTTTCAATCTTTTTTGGCTGCATTAGAAGCTTGTTCTAGCAAATTATATTCTTAGCTCTAAATTCAGATTTTAATTTTTCTATCAGTTGATTACATATAAACTGATCACTACAATAATGTTTGACATGGCAAAATTTATCCAAGGAGCCAGGACTTCTCGAAGAGTAATGAGAGGTCTGATCTCAAACCTAAGCTTTCTAAAGGTGTGGAGTGTGCACCTGCGGTACTGGTAAATACAAATAGAAAATAAAAATAATTATTGTCAATTTCAGTCATGTAGGACAATAGGACATATAAGAAGAAGTGCTCACATTCAGTACAAGTGGTGCCATTTATATGCTCAAATCTTCCTGTAAATATCAGTACGTAATCTATCAGACTTAACTAGAAACAACAGGGCCCTGGTGCGAATAGTGCCCTGGGGCCCCCCATGCATCTTCCCCCCTGCCCCTCCAGTTATATAACACGTACAGATACACACACGGACACGCATGTTAATACATAGACACACAGAATGACACACATTCAGATACAAACACGCACACACATACAGATACACACCCTGATAAACATGCAGATACACAGACACACATACAGACAGACACACATATAGACACACATGCAGATGCACAAACACAGAATGACACTCATACAGATGTAAACAGTGACACACATACAGGTACAAAGGGGCACACACTGACACACATAGATACACAGACAAACAGATACACATACAGACACACATGCAGACAAACACATACACATATGCAGACAAACACATTCACATACAGACACATACACTTATAGACACGCATGCAGATACACAGACTCACTTAATGACAAACATTCAAATACACATACAAACAGATACCCATGCAGATAAAGAGATACACATACAGACCCACATACATACATACAGACACAAATACACACACATACAGACACACACAGACATACAGACACACACACACACATACAGACACACACACAGACATACAGACACACACACATAAACACACACAGAAATACAGACACACACAGACATACACACACACACACAGAAATACATATACAGACAATCTCTCTCACACACACACAAACAGTAAAAAAAATATTTAGACACCCTCCTGTTTCCTAGCTTTTAGGTGCAGGAGGGTGACTTCCCTGGGGTACAGTGGCTGCCTCATGCTGATGGGAGTCAGAGCTCCCACACTTACTCTCTCCTATCCTCCCCAGCGGTCTACTCTCTGTTAGCTGGGAGGAAGTGACGGCTTCTTCCCAGCTCTGACGTAATCACTGGGGCCCGGTCGCGCTCTTAAAGTGTGCAGCCCTGACCAGGCCCCAATCGCATGGACCACCCGATGGGACCCTTTAATGCAGCCGCGGCAGGGCCGCACCACAATGCCGGTCGCAGGGTGGCCAGGCCCCCTGGAGTGACAGGCCCTGTCGCAGCTGCGACCCCTGCAGCCGTGGTAGTTCCACCAGTGGATAGGAGAGCATGTTAGAAATATTAATAACAGTTATCAGAAACATAGTGTGTTGGTACCTTTTGCTGAGAATTTTCATGACTGCAAAAATGAAATAGACATTGGAGAGAAGAGAATGTTTAAAAAAAATGGGCCAAACTGAGATGAGGTGGGCATTTGAATTGAAGACGTTTACACCAAAGGGTTTAAATATAGACTTTGATCTCTATATAACGTTTTGTGATTGATGACTTTATGTAGTAAGATGTTTGCCTCTTGTCATCCTGTCATGATCTCTCCCTCTCATTTCAGATCTGTGTGTTTACTGAATAGTGTTTTAGATGGTGTGTGTGTGTATCTATCTCTCTCAGATATAAGTTTTAGTAATTCTATCGAATAGTGTATAGAATTAGAATTTTATATTTTCAAATATAAAAGGACAATACAAAACACTCACACAATTGACAAACAGTACAGTACAATACAAAACCATTCTCGGGCAGTATAAGGCAGTGGGGAGGAGAAAGGTAGGGCTCAGGATATATAATGATTATAAATAATAGACATGTGCATTCATTTTTGGACAAATGCATTTTCGGCCGAAAATAGCATTTTCGTCCATTCGACCGAAAAACGAATAACGAAAATGCTAATCTAACGAAAGCCGAATGAACGAATGGTTAATAAATGAAAATCATTCGTCCATTCGTCCATTAATGCTATTGGCATTCTATAAACCGAAATAGAGTCGGTTTATAGAATACCAATAGCATTACATACATTCCAGAAACCGACATAATGAACGACTTTCGGTTTATGGAATGCATATAATGCTATTGCTATTGTATAAACCAAAATAGAGTCCCCATTCATACGAATAGGTCAATTGACCGTATTTCGGTTTATAGAAAGCCAATAGTATTACATGTATTCTATAAGCTGAAAGTCTATAAACCGAACAACGTTCGGTTTATAGACTTTCGGCTTATAGAAAGACAATAGCATTACATTTATTCTATAAACCGAAAGTCTTTAAACCGAACGTTGTTCGGTTTATAGACTTTCGGCTTATGGAATACATGTAATGCTATTGGCTTTCTATAAACCGAACTAGAGTCCCCATTCTTAAGAAATTCTTATGAATGGGGACCCCATAAACGACGTTAAGTTTATATACTTTCGGTTTATGGAATGTGTAGGTCAATTGATTCGTACGAACGAATAAAACAAAACTAAAATAATGAACGAATTTCGTCTGAAACGATTGCAGTAATGAACGAAATTCGTTTTAGACTAAATAAATAATAGTTTCGTCCGAATGGACGAAAACAAAACGAAAATTTTAGTTTTGCACATGTCGAATAAATAAGTAGATAAAAAAGCTTGTGTAAGTCAAGTCAAATGGAAACCTAGATTATATTCCAATACAGTTAGAAGTGTAGATGCACCTGAGGAAGCCACGCCTGGCGAAACGCATCTGTGACACGCCCCCTCCTCTCCATGATACTTTGTATTATATCTGCCGTGAAGACCTCTTGCGAACAGCTGATTCATCAGGCCGTTTTTCGAATCCCAAGTGCCTTCTATGCTGCATGGTACTCTATTCACGGTAAGCAGAGCTACATGCCTTTTAACAAAAGCGTTTTCTGTGAGTTACATGATCGTACTTTTAAGTAAGCCTTGATTTTTGTCTCTTAAATTAAAGTATTTTGTTTATACAGTACTTTACTATGGTGGCATTTTCTTTTTTATATATATGAATGCTTTCTGAGATTTATTACTCCAGATCAGCTGATCTCATCATTCCCTATATACTGCCAGGGATCTCCTTATGTGCTTAAAAAGAGCAGTATACTGCTCTTAAATTCGTGAGTATTATTTTTACACACTAATCAAGCATATCAATTTACCAGACGGAAAGCACTATTATTTTTATTTTTTTCTTCTTTCTGAGAAACACATAACCAATCGAATTCTTCAAGCAACAGTGATTATATAAGTATTCCACTCATTTGATCTTTTTCTCTCTATATATTTTTCTTTTTTCTATATATATATATATATATATATATATATTTTATATTTTTTTATTTCTCGGTTATACATTGTTTATTTGCACGTATCTTTGCACTAAAGTCCCATAGACCTGTATCACAAAATTGTTTATAATTGTTTGATTAACCCTTGCGCTCCTTTGCTTCCCCCTTAAGAAGTGTGCTATTTATTTCTAAGGTGAAACTCCTCAGCCCAATTATTTTACTCTACTCTTTATTTTCCATTCACTCCTATCTCTTATCTGTCTTTCTCCTTTCCCTCTTTCCCCTCACCCTCTTCCCTTCCGTTTGAAAGTCGCCCATGATTTTACTTCTTCTTAACTAATTGTTTAATTGCCAGTCAGGGGAGAGGAGAGGGGGTATGGTATTATGACCATTTGAGCTATCTTGTATCTAAGGATATGTAAATGTGTCAGGGGCTCAAGTCAAAATGCCTAACTCTTTTTCCCACGATTCCCAATTTTTTTGTTTTTTCATATTATGTTGGGCCCAGCTAATCTCCTTTTCCATTTGGACTTGGAAAAGGAGTTGAGTAATATCCAGTCCCCAATTGATGTTACCTTGTTTCTTCCAGTTACGTGCAATGGAGATCTTTACTGCCATGTATATATGTGTAATAATCAACCGCTAACGCATTTTTGGCCAGTTAAGATGCATTAAGCCCACACTAGAATTTTTTGGCATTTTTATCTTTGTAAGAGATTCAATTAGGGTAAAAGCTTTGAGACACATATCTTGTATGTCTCTACAGCTCCACCATATATGCGAGTGAGAGACCATTTCTTGGAAACATCTCCAAAAGACCGGCAGGGTAGAGGGAAACATTTTTTATACAAATGTTGGGACGAGATACCATCTGTTGGTAATTTTATATTGCGTTTTGACTAAACTCAAGCATTTGATATCTTTTGAGACTCTCACAAATGCGTCATACCATTCCCTAGCATCTATTTTGATCCTTAACTCCTTTTCCCAAGCCAGTATAGCTGGAGGAATTATTATTTGTTCCTGTGTTCTTAATAATTTTGACGCCTTCGTCAGTACCTTATGTGTTTCCATACCGTCAAAAAATTGATTTATAGTATTCAAAGTATTACTATCCTTAATTAAGTTATTATTAATAAAAATTTTAATGCTCAGGTAGCTAAATATCTCTCTATCTGTGAGAGCGAATTGTTCGCTATTATGGACAAAGGAGTCTATTTTCTCTGCTATTAATAATTGTTGTATAGAATTGATTTCGCAAGATTTCCATACTCTCAAGTTTAGGTTGTCCATTTGAGATTCTAAATAATCAAGACTTAGATTGGACGGTAAATTATCTCCAGCTATTTTTAGGAATTTCTTTATCTTAATCCATTCCGGTATTAACTATTTGTGGACCAATGATGGAGATTCAAGTGTTTTATTACGTGTCTGCCAAATTAGGCTATTTAAGTCCTTGAGGTCGCATGCCGCGGTCTCCAAGGCGTACTATCCTTCCTCTCTATTTTTCTTTACTTGGGTCGTGTGTATGTGGCATAATATAGTGGCATGGTAAAGCTTCTTAATATCTGGAGACCCCAGACCTCCCTTCTCAGGCCTTTGAGAGAGCAGTTTATTTCTTATCCTTGGTTTTTTACCTCTCCATATAAAATTAGTTATACTACTCTAAAGCATATCTAGCCATGCTTGGGGAATACTAAGAGGGACCATTCTCAACAAATAAGACCATTTCGGGAGAAGGTATGAATTTACTGAATTCATTCTACCCCACCAAGATATTTCAACGTTTTTTTCTATCTTTTAGCCAGGCATTCGAAAATTTAAGCAGAGATAGAAAAATTTCCTCCATTAATGTATTAATATCTCTACTAATTTTGATGCCCAGATATTCTATATGGCCTTTAATCCACTGGAATTCATAGGACTGTTGTATTTCCTGAATGGAGATGGGGTCTATATTAATATCCAAAATGGGGGATTTATTAATATTTATTTTATAATTAGATATTATACTATACTCTTTAATCGTGTCCATAAGATTTTCCAGTGAGTTTTTCTCACTCTTTACTAATTTCTTTACTCTTTATCTCTTTTTTGCATTTGAATCATCACGGATGAATCACTTTGTACCTGAGCAGGTCTGCTTACAATAAGTTTAGTTTATTTTTTCCTTTGTCTTTTTATTATTTTTTTTGTAATATATACTCCTGGGGTTCAGTTAGAGAGGGTTAATTGGAACATTAGTGGCTTGGGGAGGTGGGACTTTGTGATTAGAGGGAGGGATTGGATACATATGTAACGTATTTAAGGAACATTGGTTAACTTAGTAGGGTGTTCTGAGGAAAGTCTTGAGCATAGACTGAAACATTGATTGTTTTTTGTTCCCACATAAATTTCTTCAACGGTGAGTGCTCATCTCTGGAATCTTTGTACAATAAGCCGAAAGCACTGAGGTCTTTTATTTGAAGACAGCAGAGTGCAGTGTATCCAAGTTATATATATATATATACATATTGAGCTAATGCATGGGTTTATTGATCACTAATCAACTATAAAAATGAAGGAATCTCTCACAGGAAAACTTTATAAACCATTCCCGAGCCTTACATCCGAAAGTGGAGTATTTTGATAAATCGGTGCACTTATCAATATTTGAATTTGGTAGCTAGCAAGCTTCGAAAATTTCCTGCATTGCTCTATAATGGATGGCTCCTTGCGAACAGGAACAGCATGATTGCATTTTGATGGTTTTTGGATATTTAATAGCTCCGTCTTCTGAATGAGAGAATAAGGTTTTGCCCGGTGGGAGCTAACGCAGCATCACACTGAACAGCAAATGACTCGGATCTATGTACTTGACTGATCGTCTTAGTCTTAATTGTTCTCTTAATTAGCTGAAATAGGGACTACATCCGGGGAGAGATCACAGTATCGGTAAACAGCTCCACCTTGGAGCTCTTTTTAATGCCTTTTGGAAAAGTGACAGCGGGTTCCTAACATATTTGTTTTTCCAGTGAGACAGGCGACTGCCAAATCCTTGGCTCAAAACTCATGTGCTCTCATCCTGTGATCTGTCACTCTCTACTCCATGAGATGTGGTTTCAAGCTGTTTGTTCTTAAACAAATTAAGTTTTAATATGCCAAAGCCAGCTTTAAGTAGCTGCTTGAAAGGAATGAAAACAAAAAGGAGATTGAAAGCAAGATTCTAGAAATTAGAGAAACCTACTGTGGATTGGAAATGACTACATAATTATGTGTAAAAATAAGAACCAAATAAATGATGTCATGTGGAAATGTAAATTATATCTGACTTGAATCATATTATTAGAAAACAGAACCTACAGAGTGCACATAAAAGGTATGTAACCGATATTATCTTTTGTGTGTGATTTCTAACTAAGGTTATAGTCAAACACCAATGTTAGTGGATCAATGCAACCAACTGTAAATTCCTCCACTGATTGTAATATAATAGGTTGGATTAGAAAACCAATAACAAATTCAACACAAGTAATTGACTAAGGAACCTGATCTTTATATGTAAAGGTACAATTGAAAAAAAAAAAAGACTTTTAAATAAGCAAGAACAAAATATAGGTTAATAATTAAAGGGACTCTGTCTCCTAAACATTGTTTATACTGTGAATGCAGATAACAAAAAAATTCCAAAAATGAGCTACACAATAAGAGACAAATGTGATTTAAAGGGACTGTATCACCTAAATATTGTTTTCACTGTGCATATAGAGAATAAAAAATTATTGAAAATTATCTATACACTGTGTTAGCAAAATGCAATGCAAATGCCTAAATTAGGAGAAAAATACCGTATTTGCTCGATTATAAGACAAGGTTTTTTTCAGACCTGGATCCCCCTCTCTAACAGCAGGGGATGTCTGTGCGATGAGCGCAGACTCCCCTGCTTCCGCCCGGCACGACCGCCGGAGCTTCTGTGAAGAAGCCGAGTACTTCCGCTTTCGTCACAGAAGTCCCGGCAAGCGGGCCCGGCGAGCTGCCCCACTAGGCACCAGGGAGAATCGGGCAGCTGGGGGATGTCTGCACGATACGTGCAGACATCCTCCATACTGCCCGACACGGCAGACTATTATGACGGACCAGCTGTCCGTCATAATAGAATGTCATGTCGGGCAGCATGGAGGATGTCTGCACATATCGTGCAGACATCCCCCGGCTGCCCCCACTAGCCACCAGGGATCGACTTCAAGGTGAGGGGGAGGGAGGGGGCAGAGAGACAGGGAAGGGGCAGAGAGACAGGGAAGGGAGGGGGCAGAGACAGGGGAGGGAGGGGGCAGAGACAGAGACAGGGGGAGGGAGGGGGCAGAGAGGGAGGGGGGGGAGACAGTCAACAAGGGAAGGGAGGGGGGAACAGAGCTACAAGGCGGGGGAAGAGACAGAGGGAGGGGGGGGGGCAGAGACAGAGGAAAGGGGGGAATCAAAGGGAGGGGGAGAGAGACAAAGCTGGGGGCAAGGGAAAGAGAGGCAGAATTGGCACATAAAAGGAAATAAAAACAAATGCTTTTTTTGACATATTTTTTTATTAAAAAAGCAATTTACATGTGAATATATACAAGTTTAACTTTTTTCCTATAGGGTAGTCTTATATTCAGGCTTTTAGCTTTTTTCCTAAAGGAATATCCAAAGTTTGGGGGGTCGTCTTATAATCGAGCAAATACGGTATGTTTTATATCTGTCTGTGGAGTCTCCTGTTCATGACATCACCTGTGGCCTGATATACAAATGAACTGGGAAATGTGTAATTTCCATATCAAGCCACGGATGATGTCATAAACTGCAGCCACCACAGACACATTTTAAACACATTTTTCTCTTCGTCATACATACAAGAAGGGTCTTGTAGCAGAACACATTTTGAGAACAAAATCTCAGTTTCTTTAGTTTTTGAGCCTCTGGTATTGCCACAGTAAAATTACATGTAATGGTTATTTTTTAGTGTTGGGGCATGATTACTTTTGAAGTGAGTTTCTTGGACAGATATTATGGCATTTGTGTTTATAAAACAGAACAAAGTCGACCTCCAGATGAGCTGTGCCATAAATAGAATCCATAACTTGGTCGGCCCACACTCCACTCGGACACCACAGCCCAGCTCACAAAGCAAAGGCACTGCAAGTAAAGAAGATAGGAACCGCTGACCTCCAAAAATTAAGATCCGACAACCAGGGATATTTCTGTGTAGTTATTTATTCCAGACGGCATATACTGACAAACAGTGGGCAGCCTCCACCCAACATACAGGCTCTGTTTAATGCGTTTCGGGCCACAGCGCTATCCCTGGTTGTCGGATCTTTATTACTTGCAGTGCCTTTGTATCACAACCGGGGATAACAGACCAGGAAGGAGCTTTGTTGCAGGGAATGGTGTTGGGTCTGTCTGTACCCCACGATGCATACTGTGGACAGGATGGAACCTCAGAAAGGACTGGTAGTTGAGACTGGAAGCTGAGACAGGACTGGCAGCTTTCTGAACAGGGCACTAGACTGGAAGCTGAGACTGGACTGATAACTTCTGCCACAGGATAGGATACAGAGCAGTGTTTTTCACCTGAATGGTAACATACCCTGTAGCTGAGCCTCAGGCAAATGACCACCCAGGACTTTAACACACTGACTGCAGGACAAATACACACAGGAAAATACACAAAAATAGGATAGTCAGCAGGCCAGTTCATATTCGGATCAGGAGGTACAAAGGAGGCATATCAATAGACAAAGTCAAAAGGCAGGCAAACAGGTTAGGATGGGTGGCAAACAGGATTGGTCAAGACAGACAAGGATTCAGCAATAAATAATCAAACCAAATAATCAGTAATGCTAGTAAAGCATAGTAGTTTTGGAGCAACCATTAGTAGATGACCTCTCTTCTGCTCTTTTGCATTTTAATCTAACAAAAGTCCCAATTAAGGAAAGAAATCTTATTATACAAATACTGTTGGCCAGAAAGTTTGAAATATCGAGAAATTGGCAACAGAAGGTGTCTCCCACCTGGAGCCAGATCCAGATCCAAGTAACCTACCAATATAAAACAGAGAAGGGTATCTCCTATCAAATGGATAACAACACTAAGTTTGAGTCTAATTGGTTTTCCTGGACCAAGTGGTTGATATCGGAAAGTAATAATAATGAAGGGCTTTAGAAGTTCACATTGGAAAGTGATAGTAAAGAAGAAATACAGACAAGGCCATCGCTTACTTGTCTGTCTAGTTTTCATTTCTTGTGTAATTGTCTTGTGTTAATTGAAACGCTGATATGGACAAAAAAAAGAAATATGTTTACTAATGCCAATTTTATCCACAATATGCTATACGTACCTTATGTCAATATATGTTATGTTTTTGTACTGTTATTGTATTTTAAAAAACTATATGAAAATAGTAAATATATATAAAAAACATAACTTTTTTTAAATAATCAATAAAATAGCACATAAAACAAGACAATGGTGCATAAGTGAAAAGAAAAGTGAAATTGAATTATATATATTGATTAGAAACAATCTTGCATCACCATAGATCATTAAATGTTTATTGATCTTCTATAGATCATCATCTATAATGTAGAATGGGGTGCAGGAACAGTCATCCCATGTTAATATGATAATGAGTATAAATAATGATGATAATATGACTTCTGAGTATTTGAATCAAAGCGGAAAACTTATTAAAGAAGGGGGTCTGTTTTCCTCCCACTGTTCTAAAACCTTGTGCAATGCAAGAGTATAATGAGCCATATTTTAGTGGCAGTTAACGAGATAAGCCAAATGTTGCCAATATATAAGTGTTATAGGGCTCACAACAATTATGAAAGACTGTAGTAATTGTTGTTGCAAGTTCAAGGCAATTTGATACAATTTAAGTGGGAGTTCACTTCCACCTTTTAAGAACTTGTACAATCACTAGTTGTAAATATAGTGAGCCAAAGCTGTAACATATAATCATATGCTTGGATGGCAAGTAGAGATAATGTCTCTTTAAATTTCACATGAGACAAAAGTCATTCTGTATAAAGATAAATAACCGAATAAATGTTTCCAACAAACGATACAATGAAACTAACAACATTTATAAATAGACCCGAATACTTGTTGCTATGAGTTCAAAGCTAATGCAGTGTGATCTTGTGCATAGAATTTCCCTGAATATCAGATTTAAATCTATTACTGGTGCTGTTAATAGCCCATTTGTGGAGCAGCGAGGTCTGCCCGTTTATTATTTGGATGCACAGATTTTTAGCGGCGTCTATGGTGAAAACTGGCACCATATACACCAGTAAACAAATAACAGAGTATAGATTGCACAGGTTAATTATTGAGAGGATAGGAGACCCTAGCCAGACGCTTTAGACGGGAAGTATATATCCGGTTTAGGCACGGGGGAAGTGTGCGGAGGACGGGCCATGATAGGTCCATAACACCATTATAATATGAAACTCCACCCATGGGACGTGTCAATAGGTCCATCTCAGCTTGAAGTGAGCTGATTGAGGAGACTATGCTGGCTCTTGCGCGCATGCGTTTTAGCTCAATTGGGACAATTGGGATACAGTATAAAATTAACTCTATGTCCACATAAATATGTGGCCGATGTTGGCAACTATGTGAAGTGGAAACAGCCACAAAACTTGAATACAATATACAGGAGCCATGGAAATGGGGTTGAACTTTGACACTTTGCTTGTCGATTATGACTCCACTAATGAAACCCCTCAGATCACACAATGTCAAATATAGGTGCAGCGTGAGGGCAGACATATCTCGATTGAAAGCCTAGAAGAGGCATCTGACTTACTGTCAGCACAGGGGCTACCACAAGTGCCCACGGAGACCACTGAAGCACCAGACCCACAAGAGGGAAATTTGACACAGATGCAACACAATTAACCACTCAAATTTTTTCTTGGAGGGCTGGAACCTAACCATATCAGCTTTTACCCTATAACATTTACTATGGCATGACACTGGAAACTGATACACCACAAATCATGCAACTCAAATCAGTGGTGGAAGACTGTAATAATTTTATTTTTGTTTTTATATGCACCCTCCGAGCTAAAATGAATGTCTCATTTCATCAAAGGACATTTGCCCTCACCTGTCAGTCCTGCCCCAGGGCACCTCCACACACTCAGGTTGAACTGAGTGTGTGGATTTCGGCTGGTTACTAAAATGGTGGACCAACAGTCCAACTTTTTGTGTAGTATCTCCCAGATGCTACTGGTCTACCTCATCTGGGGTAACCCTTTCACCTCTATATTATGCTGCTTTCTTCTCCAGCTTCTCTTTTCCCATCTCAACCAATTTTTATATCACTTTTGGCTACACGCAGTCCCTCCCTTGAGATGCTTCTTTATTTTGCTCTTTCCTCCCCTAAATCTCCCCTTAAACTGCACTGCTTCCTCTGCTCCCCAGAGCATAACATTATTAGATAATGGTTCAGCTATTAGAAACAGCAAAAGTAATCAAGGTTTTCAAACAAGTAAGGAAGACTTAAAAATATCCCTTTATCAGATGATATACTAATAAATATTACTCAACCCTTAGTCTCCCTCCCTCAGCTAATGGCAGAAATAAAAAAAAAAATAGCATAGTCTCCAACTATAAAATAAATATGACTAAAACTATAGTGCAAGTAAAAAATATTCAAAACCAGGATGTTTTAGACATGCAAATTTGTTTTTGTTTTTACCTTAAAGAATGTAACTACTTAGGAATTTCAGTTAAGGCTGAGGGGGTTATAATAATGGAGATTATTATTAAAAACAGATTAATAAGCAATTAAAAGAGTGGTCCCACTTGGAAATATCAAGGTGGGAAAGAATCAACACCATTAATTTGTACTTCTCCCCAAATGGACGAATCTTTTTAGAATGGTCCCTTTAAAGGATCCTGGCTTGTGGCTGGATTTGCTACAACTTACCATGACTTTCCACGTGTTTTTGCATTTCTGGATGTGATCTTCAATAAATTATTACAACTTTTTCATCATATTCGTGTCTTCGGAGTGCCAAATTCATTTCTGTTTACCTGCCTTTTGTCATCAGTGGTTTGTGCACCCAAGCTGACATCTGTGACCTGATAACAAATCCATCGCAGCAAGCTTGAGCCAGGATTCCTTTTGGTGAGGAGACTTTTTTACAAGCTACCATAGTGTCACACGTTTGATTGGAAGGTGATGACTAAGAGGGTTAAGAGAGGAGGTATGGGATATCCAAAAGTAAAACAGATATATATGGCAAATCTGCTGACCCATACATAAACTACTGGAAGATCAATCAAGCGGAACGCCATGGTTTATAATTGAATCTGAATAAGGAGATTTAAATTCATTTGTCTGGGCCAAAAGTAGTAGAATACAAATAAAAGATTTGTTGATTAGGTCATTAACCCTTACCCAAACTCTGAAGGAATAAGAGGAGCTTTACAAAGTACTGGGTTCGAAGAACAAAATAATATATATGTGTCACGTTAGATCTATTAAACACAATACAATCTATCTCTGAAAACGTGGACAGGCATAGATGACATTAAAATAACAGAAATTTGGTTAAAAATGACATTCTCCCATTCCCTTTAATAACAAGTATATTTAAACTTTCAAATAAATATATCTTTACATATCTTAGAGTAAAGAACATATTGAAAGACAAACTTTACACAGCTGTTGTATTGGATCCATTCTTGGACGAATTTTCACATATAAGAGAGTAAAAAATATCATGATTTTATTAACTTCTCCCAAGATTCCGCTATATTTCCAGCTTGGGGGATTTGGTAATGGAAACTGAGAATAAAAATACCCCAGAAAAATGGATTAATGCTCAAGTTCATCTAAATAAGGAAATCCACTGCTTAAACTGAAAACCAATACAAGTTGATAAACAAGTGATTTTTGATGTCGAATAAATGAAGCAAAATTTATCAACACCAACTACCTAACTGTTGGCAATGTGGAGAAAAGGATGGTTCTTATCTGCATATATGGTGGGGCTGCAAGTTGGTTGTGCAATTGTGTCCAATTTGAAAACGGGCTTGCTCTTCATTTAAAAATAGTTATAGAGTGGGGTTGGATGTTATGTAGGTTGTTGAAGGGTGGATAGTCAGGATGTCTCGAGGTGAGAGCATTACCTTTGAGTGTGAGGCTGCTGGAGAATAAGCAGATTCTTGAAGAGATTGGGCATTTTATTCTCTGAATAATCCCGTACGAGGAACCTAGGAACTTACCTGTACAAGCGCCTGATAAAATCATGAAGTTTCTGGTAGATCTGTTTGTGGCCAAGAAGAGACAAATATAGAACTGGCACATAGACTTGTCAGGAACTGACTGTACCTGAACTCTGACTTCCATGTTCCTAGCCCTCTTCTTTACCGGTTCACCAGCCTGTCTTTTACATTTTATCCTCTGTTCTAGTAACAATGAATATACAAAGCCTTGTTATAATGATCAACTCTCCACAGCTTTGTCTTGTCATGTGCTCTCTCTCTGCCTATAAAAGCCACTTCCTATCACTGTACCTTTGCCAGATTATTGTGGTTCCTGCCTGCATCATAATAAAGCTTTCTACTGATCTCTATTTACCTGTTCCTGATTTGGACCATCTGACTACTCTGCTTTCTCCTACCTACTGACCTTGACTTGCCTGACTACTCTTCTACTCTTTGTTCCAGCCTCTCAGCTCTGCTAAAGACCAGATTGTCACTAAAAGCTCAGGGGCTCAACCACCTGGGTAATGAGTGGCTGCTTCTGGCAGAAGACTTTGCTGATTTGGCTGCTAGACTCCAAAACCTGCTAACATCAGTATCATTACAGAATAATCTGGCCTATCATGGAGACCACTGAATCAGAATCTACATTAGCCCAGCAGGTTGCATTTAATGCAAGAGCTGTGCAGACCCAGGAACATACCATTCAAGTGCTGAAATATCAGGTAGCTTAACCACAAAATGAAGTTCGTGCCATGGACAATGAATTTACCAGCTACAGAGCACATGATGTTGGAGCGGCCGCTGCTGCAATTGCTGCTAATGCTACTGCTACCCCTGCACAAGATGCCCACTTGCCTCTGCAAGAAAAGGTTGGTGGTGACTGCCGAAAATTCAGGGCCGTTCTGAAAGAGAGAAGGTGGGATTCATATTTCCCCTATTAAAAGATGAAGCCCTTGCCTGGGGCTCCCCTTTACTGGAATAGGACACTCCACTCTTGGGAAATGTAAGACACTTTATTGATGCTATGAGCATAATATTTGATGACCCCAATCGCTGTGCAACAGCAGAAGCTACTCTCCTTAACCTACATCAAGGCCGGCGCTCTGTGGATGAATATGCTGCTGAATTCAGGCAGTGGATTGCTGATACTACTTGGAACCAATCAGCTCAGAGATTCCATGTTTGCATGGGGATTTCGGATGCTATAAAAGATGAACTGGCTCGTGTTGACCTTCCTGATGAATTCGATTTTTTTGTGTAGATGCCTATCTGTAGAGATTGGAGGCTCTCAGAAAGAAGATTGGAAAGACAGGGCTCTTTTAAATTGAGTGCTAGCCCTGCATTCCATTCAAGAATTTCTGCTCCAACCCTCTGTAGACTCTGAACCAAAGGCTATGTAGGTCGATCTTATAATTATTTATTAATATTTATTATTATTATAGAACAATAGCTATGACTGCTGAAGGTGCACAGATCCAACACCAACCCCAGACTTCAGACCAGCTAGATTCTGTCACACAACCCTTATTTTCTCTGGCACAAGGTGAAGAAGGTATGATGACTCGGCATCTGTATATAGTGGTGCCCATCACCTTGCAATATGGTGGTAGAAAAATGTAAACTACATCAGTACCAGTTACACATGAGACTGTACGCTTAGAAGTAAATCACTATGAGACCATCTCTTTTCACCTAATTTCCTCAACACAGTTTCCAGTGATATTGGGTATACCTTAGCTTGCTGTGCAAAACCCACAGATTGACTAGAGGACTAGAGCCTTGTCATTCCCTTCAGAACACTGCTTGCTTAACTGTCAACCTTCTAACGCAACCCCTGCTCACAGGCCCTATGATTCCCCATAGAACTACTACCTGGAGCTGCTATCCCATTTGACAATATATACTCTCTCTCTGAACCTGAATTGAAAGTAATCCGGGAATATCTACAAGAAAATCTTGCCAAAGGCTTTATTCGACCATCTACTTCCCCAGCAGGTTCTCCTATATTTTTGTAGAAAAGAAAGATGTCAGTCTACGGCCTTGCATCGGTTAAAGAAAAATAAAGGATATCACTGTAAAAAAATGCTATCCCTTACCTCTTATTCTTGAACTTCTGGTAAGACTACGTTCAGTTAAAATGTTTATGAAACTTGATTTACCAGGGGCCTATAATCTGGTTTGGTGATGAGTGGAAAACGGCTTTCAGAACCAGGTATGGACATTATGAATATCTAGTGATGCAGTTTGGGCTTTGTAATGCCCCTGCATCCTTTCAACAAATAATCAATGATGTATTACCGGACCTCCTGGATCAGTTTGTTTTAGCATACTTGGATGAAATACTGATATTTTCTGACAATATTGATGATCACAGAAAACAGGTCTACATTGTTTTTTGAATGCCTCTGTGCCCACCAACTCTACATTAAACTGGGAAAATGTTTGAGTTTGAACAAACAGAGTTTCAATTCCTTGGCTAAATGATAACTCCAGAAGGTTTAAGTATGGATGCAAGTAAAATACAAGCTGTATTGGACTGACCCATCCCCAAGAATGAAAAAGATATTCAGAGATTTGTGGGGTTTGCTTATTTTTACAGAAAAAAGAAAAGGCACAGCGCTGGTGAATACAAAATTATAATAATAATAAAAATACAAATACAATACTAACCAATAAGCTAGTGTATATAGATACATACTGTTCGCAGGAGGGGCATGGGATGACAGTATGGAGATAAAAATCCCAGAAAACGTGTGGAGTTAAAAATAACTCAATATGAAATATAATGAAAGCAGCTAGTCTTATAATGGGATGCAATGGAAAATTCCACTGCAAAAAAAGAAAACAATTAATAAAAGGATGAGACAGAATTATACGCCCTGTTCCAAATTATTATGCAAATAATATTTGTCTAATTTACTTAAATAATTGATGTAAATAACAGTCAGCATAATTCTCATGTTGTCAACTATTAAGAGTACAATTCAAATTGTATTGAACAAACCGCCTAATCATAACAGTATTTTTTTTAAACATAAAAAACTTACAATGCACTGTTCCAAATTATTACGCACAGTAAGTTTCAAAATACTTTATAGGTTGTAAAGAACTGGAAATTGTCATTTGTTGTGTTTGCAGCATATTTACTTAAATCAAAAGCTATTTCAATCAAACTTATAACAACATTTTAACTTTTTAAACATTTTAACAGGTCACTTTACATTTTAACATGGGACCCCTTATTTGATAGCAGCTTCACAAGTCTTGCATCCATTGAACTTTTGAGTTTTTGGACAGTTTCTGCTTGAATTTGTTTGCAAGATGCCAGAATAGCCTCCCAGAGCTGCTGTTTGGATGTAAACTGCCTCCCACCCTCATAAATCTTTTGCTTGAGGATGCTCCAAAGGTTCTCAATAGGATTGAGGTCAGGGGAGGATGGAGGCCACACAATGACTTTCTCTCCTTTTATCCCCATAGCAGCCATTGATGCAGAGGTATTCTTTGCAGCATGAGATGGTGCATTTTCATACATGAAGATGATTTTATTACGGAAAGCATAGTTCTTCCTTCTGTACCAGGGAAGAAAGTGGTCAGTCAGAAACTCCACATATTTTGCAGAGGTCATCTTTACACCTTCAGGGACCCTAAAGGGGCCGACCAGCTCTCATCCCATGATTCCGGCCCAAAACATGACTCCACCACTGCCTTGCTGACGTCGCAGCCTTGTTGAAACAGGGTGGCAGTCCACCAACCATCCACTACTCCATCCATCTGGACCATCCAGGGTTGCAGGGCACTCATCAGTGAACAGAACTCTTTGAAAATTAGTCTTCATGTATTTTTCTGCCCAATGCAGCCGTTTCTGCTTGTGAGCATTGGTTAGTGGTGGCCGAATAGAAGGTTTATGCACAGTTGCAAGACTCTGGAGGACTCTACACCTTGATGTCCGTGGGACTCCAGAGGCACCAGCAGCTTCAAATATCTGTTTGCTGCTATGTAATGGTATTTTAGCAGCTGCTCTCTTGATCCGATGCATAGATCTGGCAGAAATCTTCCTCAATGTGCCTTTATCTGCACAAACCCGTCTGTGCTCTGAATCAGCCACAAATCTCTTAAAAGTGCGATAATCACGCTTACGTTTACGTGAAATGTTTTCATACCTTGTCCAAGGCATTGAACTATTTCACTCTTTTCGGCAGCAGAGAGATCCTTTTTCTTCCCCATATTGCATGAAAATGGTGCTCTGCTTTAGTAGTTTTTCCTTAAATTGGGCTCACCTGGCAATCTAATTATCACAGGTGTATTCAGGAGAGAAAGGACATAATTTCTCTCCTGAAACCATCTCTATGGTTCCCACTTCACGTATTATCGGAACCTGAAAACCTTCATGTCTGTTGTTTTTGCAACCATGACAAAGGTTGGGTCTTTCCAGAAAACAACCTCCTCTATGATCAGTATTTCCACATCTTCAGCACAATACACACTATATGGTAACAAACAGCTGAAGATTGTATTATAATGATCATACATTGCTTTTTCGCAGACACATGATTATAAAAGCTGATCCCTTTCCCACTGGCGTCATTGCACTACCACCCACCAGCTGAGGATGAAAATTAGAAACGTGTCCTGTGGGGTGTAGCTGTGTTTTTTCATAGTGCAATTATCTTTACTGTTCAATAAACCTGGCCAGGTGAACAGACCCAGTGGGTAAGGGATTTTGTTTTATTTCATTCTCTGTGTATTTTTTATTTTCAAATTTTTTGACCATTTGTGGCTTTTTATCTTGCTGTATACTTTTATGTATTTTTAATATGTATGCCCATTATCCATGTGATCACTCATTCATTTATATTTATTGACCTTGGACCTTTGTTAATTTTTACAGGCGTATCATTAAGAATTTCTCTCGAGTAATTGCACCAATCACTGAACTGACCGATAAAGGGCCCACTTTCAAGTGGACAGACAAGGCTGATGCTGCATTTTCAAGATTAAAGACACTGTTTACATCTGCCCCAATTCTGGTACACCCTCAGCCAGAACTGCATTCACTAAAGAGGTAGATGCCTCTGATTCTGCTGTTGGGGCTATACTTTCACAACAGACTGGACCTAAGATGATGTTACATCCATGCACTTTCTATTCCCGCCACACATCACCCGCTGAAAGAAACTATGACACAGGGAATAAAGCACTCTTGGTTATAAAATCTGCCTTCACAGAATGACTATGCTCAATGGATTTTGGGTTTTTCATCAGCGTCTATTTGTAACAGAATCCGTAAGATTGGAAGTCTTACATTTATTTCATGATTCCAAACCAGCGGGTCATCCAGGAATCCAAAAAACACAAGAGCTACTGTCCAGATCATTTTGGTGGCCTAGATATCATGAGGATGTGAAAAAGTATGTGTCCTCTTGAGATGTATGTGCTAGGAATAAGATTCCTCATTGTTGCTACAGCCTCTTTCTATTCCTAATTGGCCCTTTTATACTTGCTCGTGGGCTCCCTTCTGTCAAACAGACTGCAGAGTTAGTTACTGGGGAGGTATTTCTGACAGGGGGGTACAGTTTACTTCACGCTTTTGAAAATCTTTTTGTTCTGGACTTTGAATAAATGTGAATCTGTCATCAGCTTTTCATCCTCAAAGTAATGGACGGACTGAGAGAACCAACCAAACTCTGGAGCAATATTTGTGGTGTTTTATTAGCTACCTGCAGAATGACTGGCTAGACTTTCTACCCACGGCAGAGTTTTCCCACAACAATGCTCAACATGGATCTACTTATCAGAGACCATTTTTTGCCAATTACGTTTACCATCCAAAATTTCTAGTGAGTCTTACAATTACTACTTCCACTCCTGCAGTGGCAGACTGGCTTACTACCTTACAGCAAACCCAGGAACTATTAAAAGAAACGTTTTTAAAGGCTTAGGGTTGTTACAAAAGAGCTGCTGATAGCATAGGAAAGAGGCCCCAGTTTATCACGATGGTGACAAAATATGGGTTTCCACTAAGAACCTCGAGCTTCAGATTCCATCTAATAAGTTGGGTCAGAAATATATTGAGCCTTTTGAGATCATTGCTCAGATCAATTCTGTCACTTTCTGCCTTCAACTACCAGATTCCATAAGGGTACGTTCCGTATTTCACACTGCATTGCTAAAAACCTTTTCATGAAAATCCTTTTCCTGGACGGATCTTGCCTGATTCGGCACCAGTCCTGGTGGATGGTGAAAAGGAATTTTAGGTGGAAAAAATTCTCGATTTTAGGATATTCCGCAATAAACTACAGTACTTGGTTCATTGGAAAGGCTATGGTGATGAGGATAGGTCTTGGGAGCAAGTGGAGAATGTTCATGCCTCACGTCTAATAATGGCTTTTCACCAGTGGCACCCTGATAAACCAGGAAAAAGTGTGTCCAGAGGCATAATATTGTGGGTGAGAGGGACAATAGCATATGGAAGTTATAGAATATCCATTAAGATAAAATTGGAAAATCCCCAAATGATAGGTCCAAATTAAAAGATCACACCACTAGGGTTATTAATAAAGGGTATATAACGTTTATTTTACAGATGTGTTTAGACTGAAAATGGATCATTTGAAATGTGTTTGGGAAATTTCCCTCTCCTCTTCTTTTCTCCTTTTTTTTCGTGAAGGATATAGGAAAACAACTTAAATGAGGAAAATAAACAAATAAATGAAGGGATAGTTTTCTCTTAATTCATTTCCATAGATAAGAGGATAAGGTTGATAGATTTATGAGTTCTGAAGAGTATACTTTTTAAAAGGAGCTGCTCGGCGGATGTTGGAATAGCCATATCGATTGAACAAACTGTGACAAACCATGGAACCATTCAATGGCGTAATTTTACTAAAGGTTTCCTTCTAAGTTTTCCATGGAAAATGTTCCCTACATATCAATGTGCTTGTTGATTCTTCTCTTCAGAAACAATTCCTCAAACAGCTTACAGGAGAATGTGTGTTTTGTCGGATATGCAAATAAATCATTTCCCAATGCCAGAAAGTTACGGAAAATCTTATACCTTTTCAAAATTGCCTGAATAGATAACACGCGTACTTGCCGTTATGCAAACGAGTCATTTCTTATTCGCATAAAAAACACAGTATGCTCAACAGTTTCAAAATTAATTCTTTCTTTTTAACATTGGCAAGAAAACCCCAACAAGTTGGGGTCAGCAAAAATTGAGTTAAAACTCAGTTTTGTTCCTGTCCACGGAAATCTTTAGTAAAAGGCTTTTTTATTAACAATATTCATCAGTACATATTTAAGTCATAAAACATTCCTTAAAACATTGTAAATCATACAAAACATTACAAAATGAAAACACACGCATAAAATTAGAATAAAAGTTCTAACTAAGATACATAAAATTCATTAATAAAATAAACAAAAATGTTTTAATTACTTCTTATGGATATATTCCACATATTTGGGCACCACAGTTTGTTTGCTTTTTCTTTACCTAGATCATTACAATCCCTTAAAAAATGGACATACATGTCACTTAAAGCCATATTAAGACAATTATCTATGTCAATAAAAGTTCTTTTAAACAGAAAAATGTTTCTTGTTTTCCACATTGCTTCCTTAATACAATTTATCATTATCCATAAAACTCGCGACTGGTCATATGAAGGGCAAATAAA
Source organism: Pelodytes ibericus (assembly GCA_036172795.1). NCBI lineage: Eukaryota > Metazoa > Chordata > Amphibia > Anura > Pelodytidae > Pelodytes > Pelodytes ibericus. The sequence goes on along the minus strand of CM069862.1, from coordinate 47,002,546 downwards.
GAGGCCATATAAAACAACTTCATGAGTCAAAAATCTCAAGCCTCAAATCCATTTTAAAAGTGTCCCACCCTTGTGCCATACTTCCTGAGCATAAAAACAATTCCAAAAAATGTGCAAAACTGTTTCCTCCTGTAAGCATTGCGCTCTCTGGCATTTGGCACTTGGTACTAACCCTCTCCGGTGTTGGAAATCCTTGGTGGGCAAACATTCATGAACAATTTGCCAGGCCAAATCTTTTTGAGAGTTGGCAAGGTAGGGTTGCTTTATATTCTGCCATACTCTTTTTGAGCGAATATAAGAGAAGTTAAGCACCTGTTCTAGTTGTTCTTTTTTAATAATAGCAGCAGTCAATTTCTTTTGATCTGCCAAAATGTCAGGGCTAAAACTTTGAAGCTGATATACACAAATCGTTTTTTCCAAAAAAACATAATGCCTGGGTGGAGTTAAAAGGATAGGGGAGTTAAGAGACAGTTGAAAAAAATCTGTGTCTTCTAAAAATATGACCAGCCGCATAACGCAAGAAGAAAGCAAAGGTACAATCTTTGTTAAAATTCTTAAAACACATAGAGAAAAACTTTATATATAAAAAGCTTTTGATATTAGGCATACATTTCCTTCCATTTAGTTTTTGTTTACAAACAGTGTCCCTTTTTAATTTTTCCATTTTCGAACTCCAAAAAAATGTAAAGCATACTCTCATTAACTTCTTAATGTAAAGTTCAGATGGAGGGAAGATCAGTGCTAGATAGAGCATAATTGGTAAAAGGATTGCTTTTAAAACAAGTATTCTCCCTTCCATCGTCAACCTGCGGAGCTGCCACAATGTCACTTTTTCATTTAGTTTTTCCAAAACCAGGTCCCAAGATCTAACACAATTATTAGCTTCATCAAATGTTATACCTAGAATCTTTATTTTCTCTGTTTGGACTGGGACAGTAGGTGTCTGACTGCTGTCCCAATTGCCAATTGTAAAGCAATCACATTTGTTCAAATTTAGTTTAAAACCCGAGGCACAGCTAAAATATTCAGTCTGTCTAATTGCTCTATTTACAGACTCTGGTGTAGTACAATAAACACTTATGTCATCCATGTAGCACAGAGCTTTTACCTGTATCCCTCTGCCCCCTGGGACTGGGACCCCACGGATAAACTTATCTTTACGTAAAAGGGCTAAGAGGGGCTCAATGGCACAAGTAAAAAGTAGCGGTGATAAAGGACATCCCTGTTTCACCCCTGATTTAAGAAAAAACTTCTTAGTTAAAAAGCCATTGATTACAACTTCACTGAAAGAGCGCTTATATAAAACACTAATTTTCTGGATAAAACTTTCTGGGAATAAAAGTTTCCTCAAAACCATAAACAGATATTGATGGGACACTTTATCAAAAGCTTTTCTGAAATCGAGCGATAAAATATCCAAATTCTGCCCTCTTTCTTTTTGATACCAGATCAGGTCACGGATCACATTAAATTAAGATGTTCCCAGACTGCACGGCCTGGAATGCCACAGACCTGATCTGGATGAATTATTTTACTTATTACTGTTTGTGCTCTATTTGCAAGGAATTTAGCCATGATCTTATAATCTGCATTTAAAAGGGTTATAGGACGCCAGTTTTCGAATTTAGACCGATCTCCCTTTTTAAAAATTAATGTTATAATTCCTCTTCTCCATGATAAGGGCAATTCTTCAGCTTTCAAAATTTCTTTAAAAACATAAAAAAATCATCCTTTAAAAGGTCCCAAAATTGTACATAAAATTCAATAGGGATACCATCCGCCCCGGGGGTTTTTCCAGTTGAGAAGCTCTTAACTACATTATAGAGCTCCAATAAACAAGGCTCACTATTTAAAAAGTTTTGATCATCTGGGCTGAGCACATTAGACAAAACCCCCAGGGTATCATGTAAAAAGGACATATCTATATGTTTTTCACTAAAAAGATTTTGATAAAAGGAGAAAGTCTCATCTAAAATGCCCTTCATGGAGGAATGACCCTCCATTTCTAAAATCAAATCTTTCTTATCTGAAACTTGTTTAAAGAATAAACGGGAACACTTTTCCCCTTCTTCTAAATCTTTCACCCGGGCATTAAAAACAATTTGTTTCCCCTTAAAATCTAAAATCTTCTTAATCTCATTTTTTAATTTTATAATCAATTCATTTATATTGCTCACACCTGCTTTTTTAAGCTTGTAAAGGGTCTGCAATTGTACATTAAGATCTTTAAAGTATTGCCTTTGTTTTTTAACTTTCTTCTTGCCCTCATTTATGAAAAAAATCTTAATTTTCTGTTTAACATCCTACCACCATTCTGAAAATGACTGGTTGTGGTCTTTTTGGTTTCGCCATCGCTTATACAAGACCATAAAATTGTTCTTAATTTCTTCTTCCTCTAATAATAGCATGTTTAGCTTCCATAAACCTTTTTGGGTTTTTGCTTCAGCAGAAGCAGAAAAAGAACATTTCAAAAGTTTGTGATCAGAAAGCACATTGTCCTCTAAAACTGCTTTGAGAGGCTTAAAATCCCTAGAGGAGAACATATAATCAATGCGGGAGCTCACCCGACCATCAGACCAAGTATGCCCAGAGTCTGATGGCTCCAGTTTTTTCCATACATCAATTAACTTAAAATCATTAATAAAATGCTCTAACTGGCGAGAGGTTTTATCAGTTGCGCCCTTTAATTTGCCAATCTCTCTGTTTTCACCCAACGAAATACAGTTAAAATCACCACCAACTATTAACGGAGTGTTACCAGGACAAAACAGTGATAGTGATTCTAACAAATCAAATCTTTCATTCTTATCAGGTGATAAAACATAAACATTCATCAAACGTGTTTTAAGCTCGGCCTCCACAACAGGCTCTTTTCGAGACCCCCAATAGCAGCAACTCGCTTAAGATATCCGAAGATACCGATGCGAGAAGGCCGAGGGCAGAATTCCACCTGGAGCAGAGACCTACAGGTCCCAGTTCAGCTCCCCTACAAAACAAATCTCAAGAAAAGATTTATGAGATCTGAAGAGAAACCAGAGTATACTTTAGAAAATGGGATGCTCGGCGGATGTTGGAATAGCCATATCGTACTTTCTGTTATGCAAATGAGTCATTTCTTATTCTTATTCGCATAAAAAACACGAATACTGCTCAACAGTTTCAAAATTTATTCTTTCTTTTTAACATTGGCAAGAAAACCCCAACAAGTTGGGGTCAGCAAAAATTGAGTTAAAACTCAGTTTTGTTCCTCTCCACGGAAATCTTTAGTAAAAGGCGAAAGATTTATGCATTCTGAAAAGAAACCAGAGTATACTTTTGAAAAGGGGATGCTTGGCGGTTGTTGAAATAGCCATATCGATTGAACAAACTGTGACAAACCATGGAACCATTCAATGGCATAATTTTACTAAAGGTTTCCTTCTAAGTTTTCCATGGAAAATGTTCTCTACATATCAAACTGCTTGTTGATTCTTCTATTCAAAAACAATTCCTCAAACAGCTAACTGGAGAATGTGTGTTTTGTCGGATATGCAAATAAATCATTTCCCAATGCCAAAAAGTTGCGGAAAATCTTATACCTTTTCAAAATTGCCTGAATAGAGAACACGCGTACTTGCTGTTATGCAAACGAGTCATTTCTTAGTCGCATAAAAAACACAGTATGCTCAACAGTTTCAAAATTAATTCTTTCTTTTAACATTGGCAAGAAAACCTCAACAAGTTGGGGTCAGCAAAAATTGAGTTAAAGCTCAGTTTTGTTCCTCTCCACGGAAATCTTTAGTAAAAGGCGAAAGATTTATGCGTTCTAAAAAGAAACCAGAGTATACTTTTGAAAAGGGGATGCTCGGCGGTTGTTGAAATAGCCATATCGATTGAACAAACTGTGACAAACCATGGAACCATTCAATGGTGACATTTTACTAAAAGTTTCCTTCTAAGTTTTCCATGGAAAATGTTCTCTACATATCAAACTGCTTGTTGATTCTTCTATTCAAAAACAATTCCACAAACAGCTAACTGGAGAATGTGTGTTTTGTCGGATATGCAAATAAATCACTTCCCAATGCCAGAAAGTTACGGATAATCTTATACCTTTTCAAAATTGCCAGAATAGAGAACACGCGTACTTGCCGTTATGCAAACGAGTCATTTCTTATTCGCCTAAAAAACAAAGCATGCTCAACAGTTTCAAAATTAATTCTTTCTTTTTAACATTGGCAAGAAAACCTCAACAAGTTGGGGTCAGCAAAAATTGAGTTAAAACTCAGTTTTGTTCCTCTCCACGGAAATCTTTAGTAAAAGGCGAAAGATTTATGCGTTCTGAAAAGAAACCAGAGTATACTTTTGAAAAGGGGATGCTCGGCGGTTGTTGAAATAGCCATATCGATTGAACAAACTGTGACAAACCATGGAACCATTCAATGGCATAATTTTACTAAAGGTTTCCTTCTAAGTTTTCCATGGAAAATGTTCCCTACATATCAAACTGCTTGTTGATTCTTCTCTTCAGAAACATTTCCTCAAACAGCTATCTGGAGAATGTGTGTTTTGTCGGTTATGCAAATAAATCACTTCCCAATGCCAGAAAGTTACGGAAAATCTTATACCTTTTCAAAATTGCCAGAATAGAGAACACGCGTACTTGCCGTTATTCAAACGAGTCATTTCTTATTCGCATAAAAAACAAAGCATGCTCAACAGTTTCAAAATTAATTCTTTCTTCTTAACATTGGGAAGAAAACCTCAACAAGTTGGGGTCAGCAAAAATTGAGTTAAAACTCAGTTTTGTTCCTCTCCACGGAAATCTTTAGTAAAAGGCTTTTTTATTAACAATATTCATCAGTACATATTTAAGTCATAAAACATTCCTTAAAACATTGTAAATCATACAAAACATTACAAAATGAAAACACACGCATAAAATTAGAATGAAAGTTCTAACTAAGATGCATAAAATTCATTAATAAAATAAACAAAAATGTTTTAATTACTTCTTATGGATATATTCCACATATTTGGGCACCACAGTTTGTTTGCTTTTTCTTTACCTAGATCATTACAATCCCTTAAAAAATGTACATACATGTCACTTAAAGCCATATTAAGACAATTATCTATGTCAATAAAAGTTCTTTTAAACAGAAAAATGTTTCTTGTTTTCCACATTGCTTCCTTAATACAATTTATCATTATCCATAAAACTCGCGACTGGTCATATGAAGGGCAAATAAAGAGGCCATATAAAACAACTTCATGAGTCAAAAATCTCAAGCCACAAATCCATTTTAAAAGTGTCCCAACCTTGTGCCATACTTCCTGAGCATAAAAACAATTCCAAAAAATGTGCAAAACAGTTTCCTCCCGTAAGCATTGCGCTCTCGGGCATTTGGCACTTGGTACTAACCCTCTCCGGTGTTGGAAATCCTTGGTTGGCAAACATTCATGAACAATTTGCCAGGCCAAATCCTTTTGAGAGTTGGCAAGGTAGGGTTGCTTTATATTCTGCCATACTCTTTTTGAGCGAATATAAGAGAAGTTAAGCACCTGTTCTAGTTGTTCTTTTTTAATAATAGCAGCAGTCAATTTCTTTTGATCTGCCAAAATTTCAGGGCTAAAACTTTGAAGCTGATATATACGAATCGTTTTTTCCAAAAAAACATAATGCCTGGGTGGAGTTAAAAGGATAGGGGAGTTAAGAGACAGTTGAAAAAATCTGTGTCTTCTAAAAATATGACCAGCCGCATAACGCAAGAAGAAAGCAAAGGAACAATCTTTGTTAAAATTCTTAAAACACATGGAAAAAAACTTAATATATAAAAAGCGTTTGATATCTGGCATACATTTCCCTCCATTTAGTTTTTGTTTACAAACAGTGTCCCTTTTTAATTTTTCCATTTTTGAACTCCAAAAAAATGTAAAGCATACTCTCATTAACTTCTTAATGTAAAGTTCAGATGGAGGGAAGATCAGTGTTAGATAGAGCATAATTGGTAGAAGGATTGCTTTTAAAACAAGTATTCTCCCTTCCATCGTCAACCTGCGGAGCTGCCACAATGTCACTTTTTTCTTTAGTTTTTCTAAAACCAGGTCCCAAGATCTAACACCATTATTAGCTTCATCAAATGTTATACCTAGAATCTTTATTTTCTCTGTTTGGACTGGGACAGTAGGTGTCTGACTGCTGTCCCAATTGCCAATTGTAAGACAATCACATTTGTTCAAATTTAGTTTAAAACCCGAGGCACAGCTAAAATATTCTGTCTGTCTAATTGCTCTATTTACAGACTCTGGTGTAGTACAATAAACACTTATGTCATCCATGTAGCCCAGAGCTTTTATCTGTATCCCTCCGCCCCCTGGGACTGGGACCCCACGGATAAACTTATCTTTACGTAAAAGGGCTAAGAGGGGCTCAATGGCACAAGTAAATAGTAGCGGCGATAAAGGACATCCCTGTTTCACTCCTGATTTAAGAAAAAACTTCTTAGTTAAAAAGCCATTGATTAAAACTTCACTGAAAGAGCTCTTATATAAAACACTAATTTTCTGGATAAAACTTTCTGGGAATAAAAGTTTCCTCAAAACCATAAACAGATATTGATGGGACACTTTATCAAAAGCTTTTTTGAAATCAAGCGATAAAATAGCCAAACTCTGCCCTCTTTCTTTTTGATACCAGATCAGGTCACGGATCACATTAAGATGTTCCCAGATTGCACGGCCAGGAATGCCACAGACCTGATCTGGATGAATTATTTTACTTATTACTGTTTGGGCTCTATTTGCAAGGAATTTAGCCGTGATCTTATAATCTGCATTTAAAAGGGTGATAGGACGCCAGTTTTCTAATGTAGACCGATCTCCCTTTTTAAAAATTAATGTTATAATTCCTCTTCTCCATGATAAGGGCAATTCTTCAGCTTTCAAAATTTCTTTAAAAACATTAAAAAAGTCATCCTTTAAAAGGTCCCAAAATTGTACATAAAATTCAATAGGGATACCATCCGCCCCGGGGGTTTTTCCAGTTGAGAAGCTCGTAACTACATTATAGAGTTCCAATAAACAAGGCTCACTATTTAAAAAGTTTTGATCATCTGGGCTGAGCACATTAGACAAAACCCCCAGGGTATCATGTAAAAAGGACATATCTATATGTTTTTCACTAAAAAGATTTTGATAAAAGGAGAAAGTCTCATCTAAAATGCCCTTCATGGAGGAATGACCCTCCATTTCTAAAATCAAATCTTTCTTATCTGAAACTTGTTTAAAGAAGAAACGGGAACACTTTTCCCCCTCTTCTAAATGTTTTACCCGGGCATTAAAAACAATTTGTTTCCCCTTAAAATCTAAAATCTTCTTAATCTCATTTTTAAATTTTATAATCGATTCATTAATATTGCTCACACCTGCTTTTTTAAGCTTGTAAAGGGTCTGCAATTGTACATTAAGATCTTTAAAGTATTGCCTTTGTTTTTTAGCTTTCTTCTTACCCTCATTTATGAAAAAATTCTTAATTTTATATTTAACCTCCTCCCACCATTCTAAAAATGACTGGTTACGGTCTTTTTGGTTTCGCCATCGCTTATACAAGACCATAAAATTGTTCTTAATTTCTTCTTCCTCTAATAATAGCATGTTTAGCTTCCATAAACCTTTTTGGGTTTTTGCTTCAGCAGCAACAGAAAAAGAACATTTCAAAAGTTTGTGATCAGAAAGCACATTGTCCTCTAAAATTGCTTTGAGAGGCTTAAACTCCCTAGAGGAGAACATATAATCAATGCGGGAGCTCACCCGACCATCTGACCAAGTATGCCCAGGGTCTGATGGCTCCAGTTTTTTCCATACATCAATTAACTTAAAATCATCAATAAAATGCTCTAACTGGCGAGAGGTTTTATCAGTTGCGCCCTTTACTTTGCCACCCTCTCTGTTTTCACCCAACGAAATACAGTTAAAATCACCACCAACTATTAACGGAGTGTTACCAGGACAAAACAGTGATAGTGATTCTAACAAATCAAATCTTTCATTCTTATCCGGTGGAGCATAAACATTCATCATACGTGTTTTAAAACCTTTGAAAACAACATCGAGTAAGATTGCCCTCCCAGGGACAATTTCAGTAAAATAATTTAAAACCACATGTTTACTATTAAAAAGGATCACCAATCCTGCAGATCTACAGTCATTAGATCCAGACCAATAAGAGGGTCCTGCAGTCCAATCTTTCTTTAAGTGTCCATAAGTAAGTTCATGATCAATACCACACTCCTGTAATAAAAAAATGTCAATGCTTAATGTCATTAAATATGCAAATAAAGCAGCCCTCCTAACAGGGCCCTTCAAACTCCTCACATTGAGGGAAGCAATAATGAGTTCCATCATGATGGGGTATTTTAGTAACTTTTTCGGTTAACCCCTTCACTTTCAGCTTCCGAAATATCAGAGGGAAAACTCACGATATCAAGGTCCGAACTACTGCCCATCCTACTGTCTGGGTTCAATTGAGACAGGTCACTTCCTATGTCATCTGTATCTTCACAAATCATGAGGTTCTGAAGGTTTCTGGCCACTTTCCGGGATGAGGATTCTGGTAGGTCTCCTGGTTCCAGCTTTCGCTTAGTTGACTCTTGCTCAAATCTCCACTGTTCATTAGAACAATAGCTCTCAGAAGTCTCCGCATCAGATCTCTCCTCTGCTTCAACCTCCAAGACTACCAACGAAGCTCCAAGGGTAGGAGTCGAGTAGGCTTCCCCACATGACCCCTTTCCCTCAGGAATATTGAGTTCAGCCTCGGCTGGAACTTCCCTGGCCACATCAAAACAGGAATCAACTGCATGAGATGACTCATCTTGGATAGCACCCATAATGGGCACTTGATTCAAATTTGTGAGGGTACTTGTTTCTGGATTTTCATCATTGCCACTGTCATGAGTATCCACGATAGTACAACTTTCTTGGCAACCTATAAAGGGATTTAAAAATGCTTTAGGATCTGCAGGACCCTCCACAAGAGAGGGATCCCTAGGACCTGAGTAAGACTTTTTGCTTGAAGTCTGGATCATTGGCTGTATATCTAACATAATTGCGGGATCTTCCAACGGATGTGCAACTGGATCTATGTCATCATCATCATCATTCTCATTGATATTGCTAACAGAAGCAGGTAGACTTTTATCTTGAACTGGTTTTCCAGGTCGTCCCGCTGCCATGTCTGCCCAAGACCTTTTAGGTTTAGTGGGACAGTCTCTGTAGACATGGCCTGGCTTGCCACACCCATTGCACAATTTTTCTTTATTACAGCTAGAGGCAGAGTGCCCCCAATCACCGCAAATCCTACACAGAGGTCTAGCGTCAGCCGTACAAGTTGCCTGCGTATGTCCATAACCTCCGCATCGTCGACATAGAAAAGGCATTCCTGGATAAAAACAATAGCCTCTATTATTTCCTATCGTGAAGCTGGATGGAGGATGTAAGATTCCGCCGACACCTTCCTCGTGTTCTTTGAACTGGACAAAAAATCTCCTCTTACCATTCCATATTCCAAGGTCATTGAATATTTTTTTCCCAACTGAAACCTTAGAACAATACCGGTATATCCATGCAATGATAACCTCATCGGAAACAAATGGGTTATACATATGGACAGTAAGAGGGACCTCTTCGCCACCATATAACAATGTAAATTGTAATCCATCCATCCGAGGGTCAAGTATTTTCTCTTTCAGATTCTTATATACTTTGTGACACAGTCCAATGTTCTTAACCGTGACAACATAGGTGCCCTTAACAAGATCCTGCAAGCAGTAGATGTCTTCGTATGCCAATTGCAGTGTTGCTTTCAGGATGATTTCGGCAACATATTTCAATCCCTTTTCTTCCTTTTCGGCTTCTGGAACCACGATCTTGAAAGAATTCCTCAATCTGCCGTCCTTTGCAGACGCAAAAGTAATGGTTGCTGGCATTCTCCCTTGCCTTGGTACTGGGCTTTCGGCCTCCACAACAGGCTCTTTTCGGGACCCCCAATAGCAGCAACTCGCTTAAGATATCCGAAGATACCGATGCGAGAAGGCCGAGGGCCGAATTCCACCTGGAGCAGTGACCTACAGGTCCCAGTTCAGCTCCCCTCCAAAACAAATCTCAAGAAAAGATTTATGCGTTCTGAAGAGAAACCAGAGTATACTTTTGAAAAGGGGATGCTCGGCGGATGTTGAAATAGCCATATCGATTGAACAAACTGTGACAAACCATGGAACCATTCAATGGCATAATTTTACTAAAGGTTTCCTTCTAACTTTTCCATGGAAAATGTTCCCTACATATCAAACTGCTTGTTGATTCTTCTATTCATAAACAATTCCTCAAACAGCTATCTGGAGAATGTGTGTTTTGTCGGATATGCAAATAAATCATTTCCCAATGCCAAAAAGTTGCGGAAAATCTTATACCTTTTCAAAATTGCCAGAATAGAGAACACGCGTACTTGCTGTTATGCAAACGAGTCATTTCTTAGTCGCATAAATAACACAGTATGCTCAACAGTTTCAAAATTAATTCTTTCTATTAACATTGGCAAGAAAACCCCAACAAGTTGGGGTCAGCAAAAATTGAGTTAAAACTCAGTTTTGTTCCTCTCCACGGAAATCTTTAGTAAAAGGCGAAAGATTTATGCGTTCTGAAAAGAAACCAGAGTATACTTTTGAAAAGGGGATGCTCGGCGGATGTTGAAATAGCCATATCGATTGAACAAACTGTGACAAACCATGGAACCATTCAATGGCATAATTTTACTAAAGGTTTCCTTCTAACTTTTCCATGGAAAATGTTCCCTACATATCAAACTGCTTGTTGATTCTTCTATTCATAAACAATTCCTCAAACAGCTATCTGGAGAATGTGTGTTTTGTCGGATATGCAAATAAATCATTTCCCAATGCCAAAAAGTTGCGGAAAATCTTATACCTTTTCAAAATTGCCTGAATAGAGAACACGCGTACTTGCTGTTATGCAAACGAGTCATTTCTTAGTCGCATAAATAACACAGTATGCTCAACAGTTTCAAAATTAATTCTTTCTTTTAACATTGGCAAGAAAACCCCAACAAGTTGGGGTCAGCAAAAATTGAGTTAAAACTCAGTTTTGTTCCTCTCCACGGAAATCTTTAGTAAAAGGCGAAAGATTTATGCGTTCTGAAAAGAAACCAGAGTATACTTTTGAAAAGGGGATGCTCGGCGGATGTTGAAATAGCCATATCGATTGAACAAACTGTGACAAACCATGGAACCATTCAATGGCATAATTTTACTAAAGGTTTCCTTCTAAGTTTTCCATGGAAAATGTTCCCTACATATCAAACTGCTTGTTGATTCTTCTATTCATAAACAATTCCTCAAACAGCTATCTGGAGAATGTGTGTTTTGTCGGATATGCAAATAAATCATTTCCCAATGCCAAAAAGTTGCGGAAAATCTTATACCTTTTCAAAATTGCCAGAATAGAGAACACGCGTACTTGCCGTTATGCAAACGAGTCATTTCTTATTCGCATAAAAAACAAAGCATGCTCAACAGTTTCAAAATTAATTCTTTCTTTTTAACAGTGGGAAGAAAACCTCAACAAGTTGGGGTCAGCAAAAATTGAGTTAAAACTCAGTTTTGTTCCTCTCCACGGAAATCTTTAGTAAAAGGCGAAAGATTTATGCGTTCTGAAAAGAAACCAGAGTATACTTTTGAAAAGGGGATGCTCGGTGGTTGTTGAAATAGCCATATTGATTGAACAAACTGTGACAAACCATGGAACCATTCAATGGTGACATTTTACTAAAGGTTTCCTTCTAAGTTTTCCATGGAAAATGTTCTCTACATATCAAACTGCTTGTTGATTCTTCTATTCATAAACAATTCCTCAAACAGCTATCTGGAGAATGTGTGTTTTGTCGGATATACAAATAAATCATGTCCCAATGCCAAAAAGTTGCGGAAAATCTTATACCTTTTCAAAATTGCCTGAATAGAGAACACGCGTACTTGCTGTTATGCAAACGAGTCATTTCTTAGTCGCATAAAAAACACAGTATGCTCAACAGTTTCAAAATTAATTCTTTCTTTTAACATTGGCAAGAAAACCCCAACAAGTTGGGGTCAGCAAAAATTGAGTTAAAACTCAGTTTTGTTCCTCTCCACGGAAATCTTTAATAAAAGGCGAAAGATTTATGCGTTCTGAAAAGAAACCAGAGTATACTTTTGAAAAGGGGATGCTCGGCGGATGTTGAAATAGCCATATCGATTGAACAAACTGTGACAAACCATGGAACCATTCAATGGCATAATTTTACTAAAGGTTTCCTTCTAACTTTTCCATGGAAAATGTTCCCTACATATCAAACTGCTTGTTGATTCTTCTATTCATAAACAATTCCTCAAACAGCTATCTGGAGAATGTGTGTTTTGTCGGATATACAAATAAATCATGTCCCAATGCCAAAAAAATGCGGAAAATCTTATACCTTTTCAAAATTGCCTGAATAGAGAACACGCGTACTTGCTGTTATGCAAACGAGTCATTTCTTAGTCGCATAAATAACACAGTATGCTCAACAGTTTCAAAATTAATTCTTTCTTTTAACATTGGCAAGAAAACCCCAACAAGTTGGGGTCAGCAAAAATTGAGTTAAAACTCAGTTTTGTTCCACTGCACGGAAATCTTTAGTAAAAGGCGAAAGATTTATGCGTTCTGAAAAGAAACCAGAGTATACTTTTGAAAAGGGGATGCTCGGCGGATGTTTAAATAGCCATATCGATTGAACAAACTGTGACAAACCATGGAACCATTCAATGGCATAATTTTACTAAAGGTTTCCTTCTAACTTTTCCATGGAAAATGTTCCCTACATATCAAACTGCTTGTTGATTCTTCTATTCATAAACAATTCCTCAAACAGCTATCTGGAGAATGTGTGTTTTGTCGGATATGAAAAAAAAATCACTTCCCAATGCCAGAAAGTTACGGAAAATCTTAAACCATTTCAAAATTGCCAGAATAGAGAACACGCGTACTTGCCGTTGTGCAAACGAGTCATTTCTTATTCGCAGAAAAAACAAAGCATGCTCAACAGTTTCAAAATTAATTCTTTCTTTTTAACATTGGGAAGAAAACCTCAACAAGTTGGGGTCAGCAAAAATTGAGTTAAAACTCAGTTTTGTTCCTCTCCACGGAAATCTTTAGTAAAAGGCGAAAGATTTAAGCGTTCTGAAAAGAAACCAGAGTATACTTTTGAAAAGGGGATGCTCGCTGGTTGTTGAAATAGCCATATTGATTGAACAAACTGTGACAAACCATGGAACCATTCAATGGTGACATTTTACTAAAGGTTTCCTTCTAAGTTTTCCATGGAAAATGTTCTCTACATATCAAACTGCTTGTTGATTCTTCTATTCAAAAACAATTCCTCAAACAGCTAACTGGAGAATGTGTGTTTTGTCGGATATGCAAATAAATCATTTCCCAATGCCAAAAAGTTGTGGAAAATCTTATACCTTTTCAAAATTGCCTGAATAGAGAACACGCGTACTTGCTGTTATGCAAACGAGTCATTTCTTAGTCGCATAAAAATCACAGTATGCTCAACAGTTTCAAAATTAATTCTTTCTTTTAACATTGGCAAGAAAACCCCAACAAGTTGGGGTCAGCAAAAATTGAGTTAAAACTCAGTTTTGTTCCTCTCCACGGAAATCTTTAGTAAAAGGCGAAAGATTTATGCGTTCTGAAAAGAAACCAGAGTATACTTTTGAAAAGGGGATGCTCGGCGGATGTTGAAATAGCCATATCGATTGAACAAACTGTGACAAACCATGGAACCATTCAATGGCATAATTTTACTAAAGGTTTCCTTCTAAGTTTTCCATGGAAAATGTTCTCTACATATCAAACTGCTTGTTGATTCTTCTATTCAAAAACAATTCCTCAAACAGCTAACTGGAGAATGTGTGTTTTGTCGGATATGCAAATAAATCACTTCCCAATGCCAGAAAGTTACGGAAAATCATATACCTTTTCAAAATTGCCAGAATAGAGAACACGCGTACTTGCCGTTATGCAAACGAGTCATTTCTTATTCGCATAAAAAACAAAGCATGCTCAACAGTTTCAAAATTAATTCTTTCTTTTTAACAAGTTGGGGTCAGCAAAAATTGAGTTAAAACTCAGTTTTGTTCCTCTCCACGGAAATCTTTAGTAAAAGGCGAAAGATTTATGCGTTCTGAAAAGAAACCAGAGTATACTTTTGAAAAGGGGATGCTCGGCGGATGTTGAAATAGCCATATCGATTGAACAAACTGTGACAAACCATGGAACCATTCAATGGCATAATTTTACTAAAGGTTTCCTTCTAAGTTTTCCATGGAAAATGTTCCCTACATATCAAACTGCTTGTTGATTCTTCTATTCATAAACAATTCCTCAAACAGCTATCTGGAGAATGTGTGTTTTGTCGGATATGCAAATAAATCACTTCCCAATGCCAGAAAGTTACGGAAAATCATATACCTTTTCAAAATTGCCAGAATAGAGAACACGCGTACTTGCCGTTATGCAAACGAGTCATTTCTTATTCGCATAAAAAACAAAGCATGCTCAACAGTTTCAAAATTAATTCTTTCTTTTTAACAGTGGGAAGAAAACCTCAACAAGTTGGGGTCAGCAAAAATTGAGTTAAAACTCAGTTTTGTTCCTCTCCACGGAAATCTTTAGTAAAAGGCGAAAGATTTATGCGTTCTGAAAAGAAACCAGAGTATACTTTTGAAAAGGGGATGCTCGGTGGTTGTTGAAATAGCCATATTGATTGAACAAACTGTGACAAACCATGGAACCATTCAATGGTGACATTTTACTAAAGGTTTCCTTCTAAGTTTTCCATGGAAAATGTTCTCTACATATCAAACTGCTTGTTGATTCTTCTATTCATAAACAATTCCTCAAACAGCTATCTGGAGAATGTGTGTTTTGTCGGATATACAAATAAATCATGTCCCAATGCCAAAAAGTTGCGGAAAATCTTATACCTTTTCAAAATTGCCTGAATAGAGAACACGCGTACTTGCTGTTATGCAAACGAGTCATTTCTTAGTCGCATAAAAAACACAGTATGCTCAACAGTTTCAAAATTAATTCTTTCTTTTAACATTGGCAAGAAAACCCCAACAAGTTGGGGTCAGCAAAAATTGAGTTAAAACTCAGTTTTGTTCCTCTCCACGGAAATCTTTAGTAAAAGGCGAAAGATTTATGCGTTCTGAAAAGAAACCAGAGTATACTTTTGAAAAGGGGATGCTCGGCGGATGTTGAAATAGCCATATCGATTGAACAAACTGTGACAAACCATGGAACCATTCAATGGTGACATTTTACTAAAGGTTTCCTTCTAAGTTTTCCATGGAAAATGTTCTCTACATATCAAACTGCTTGTTGATTCTTCTATTCAAAAACAATTCCTCAAACAGCTAACTGGAGAATGTGTGTTTTGTCGGATATGCAAATAAATCATTTCCCAATGCCAAAAAGTTGTGGAAAATCTTATACCTTTTCAAAATTGCCTGAATAGAGAACACGCGTACTTGCTGTTATGAAAACGAGTCATTTCTTAGTCGCATAAATAACACAGTATGCTCAACAGTTTCAAAATTAATTCTTTCTTTTAACATTGGCAAGAAAACCCCAACAAGTTGGGGTCAGCAAAAATTGAGTTAAAACTCAGTTTTGTTCCTCTCCACGGAAATCTTTAGTAAAAGGCGAAAGATTTATGCGTTCTGAAAAGAAACCAGAGTATACTTTTGAAAAGGGGATGCTCGGCGGATGTTGAAATAGCCATATCGATTGAACAAACTGTGACAAACCATGGAACCATTCAATGGCATAATTTTACTAAAGGTTTCCTTCTAACTTTTCCATGGAAAATGTTCCCTACATATCAAACTGCTTGTTGATTCTTCTATTCATAAACAATTCCTCAAACAGCTATCTGGAGAATGTGTGTTTTGTCGGATATGCAAATAAATCATTTCCCAATGCCAAAAAGTTGCGGAAAATCTTATACCTTTTCAAAATTGCCAGAATAGAGAACACGCGTACATGCCTTTATGCAAACGAGTCATTTCTTATTCGCATAAAAAACAAAGCATGCTCAACAGTTTCAAAATTAATTCTTTCTTTTTAACAGTGGGAAGAAAACCTCAACAAGTTGGGGTCAGCAAAAATTGAGTTAAAACTCAGTTTTGTTCCTCTCCACGGAAATCTTTAGTAAAAGGCGAAAGATTTATGCGTTCTGAAAAGAAACCAGAGTATACTTTTGAAAAGGGGATGCTCGGTGGTTGTTGAAATAGCCATATTGATTGAACAAACTGTGACAAACCATGGAACCATTCAATGGTGACATTTTACTAAAGGTTTCCTTCTAAGTTTTCCATGGAAAATGTTCTCTACATATCAAACTGCTTGTTGATTCTTCTATTCATAAACAATTCCTCAAACAGCTATCTGGAGAATGTGTGTTTTGTCGGATATACAAATAAATCATGTCCCAATGCCAAAAAGTTGCGGAAAATCTTATACCTTTTCAAAATTGCCTGAATAGAGAACACGCGTACTTGCTGTTATGCAAACGAGTCATTTCTTAGTCGCATAAAAAACACAGTATGCTCAACAGTTTCAAAATTAATTCTTTCTTTTAACATTGGCAAGAAAACCCCAACAAGTTGGGGTCAGCAAAAATTGAGTTAAAACTCAGTTTTGTTCCTCTCCACGGAAATCTTTAGTAAAAGGCGAAAGATTTATGCGTTCTGAAAAGAAACCAGAGTATACTTTTGAAAAGGGGATGCTCGGCGGATGTTGAAATAGCCATATCGATTGAACAAACTGTGACAAACCATGGAACCATTCAATGGCATAATTTTACTAAAGGTTTCCTTCTAACTTTTCCATGGAAAATGTTCCCTACATATCAAACTGCTTGTTGATTCTTCTATTCATAAACAATTCCTCAAACAGCTATCTGGAGAATGTGTGTTTTGTCGGATATGCAAATAAATCATTTCCCAATGCCAAAAAGTTGCGGAAAATCTTATACCTTTTCAAAATTGCCAGAATAGAGAACACGCGTACTTGCCTTTATGCAAACGAGTCATTTCTTATTCGCATAAAAAACAAAGCATGCTCAACAGTTTCAAAATTAATTCTTTCTTTTTAACAGTGGGAAGAAAACCTCAACAAGTTGGGGTCAGCAAAAATTGAGTTAAAACTCAGTTTTGTTCCTCTCCACGGAAATCTTTAGTAAAAGGCGAAAGATTTATGCGTTCTGAAAAGAAACCAGAGTATACTTTTGAAAAGGGGATGCTCGCTGGTTGTTGAAATAGCCATATTGATTGAACAAACTGTGACAAACCATGGAACCATTCAATGGTGACATTTTACTAAAGGTTTCCTTCTAAGTTTTCCATGGAAAATGTTCCCTACATATCAAACTGCTTGTTGATTCTTCTATTCATAAACAATTCCTCAAACAGCTATCTGGAGAATGTGTGTTTTGTCGGATATGCAAATAAATCACTTCCCAATGCCAGAAAGTTACGGAAAATCTTATACCTTTTCAAAATTGCCAGAATAGAGAACACGCGTACTTGCCGTTATGCAAACGAGTCATTTCTTATTCGCATAAAAAACAAAGCATGCTCAACAGTTTCAAAATTAATTCTTTCTTTTTAACAGTGGGAAGAAAACCTCAACAAGTTGGGGTCAGCAAAAATTGAGTTAAAACTCAGTTTTGTTCCTCTCCACGGAAATCTTTAGTAAAAGGCGAAAGATTTATGCGTTCTGAAAAGAAACCAGAGTATACTTTTGAAAAGGGGATGCTCGCTGGTTGTTGAAATAGCCATATTGATTGAACAAACTGTGACAAACCATGGAACCATTCAATGGTGACATTTTACTAAAGGTTTCCTTCTAAGTTTTCCATGGAAAATGTTCTCTACATATCAAACTGCTTGTTGATTCTTCTATTCAAAAACAATTCCTCAAACAGCTAACTGGAGAATGTGTGTTTTGTCGGATATGCAAATAAATCATTTCCCAATGCCAAAAAGTTGTGGAAAATCTTATACCTTTTCAAAATTGCCTGAATAGAGAACACGCGTACTTGCTGTTATGCAAACGAGTCATTTCTTAGTCGCATAAATAACACAGTATGCTCAACAGTTTCAAAATTAATTCTTTCTTTTAACATTGGCAAGAAAACCCCAACAAGTTGGGGTCAGCAAAAATTGAGTTAAAACTCAGTTTTGTTCCTCTCCACGGAAATCTTTAGTAAAAGGCGAAAGATTTATGCGTTCTGAAAAGAAACCAGAGTATACTTTTGAAAAGGGGATGCTCGGCGGATGTTGAAATAGCCATATCGATTGAACAAACTGTGACAAACCATGGAACCATTCAATGGCATAATTTTACTAAAGGTTTCCTTCTAACTTTTCCATGGAAAATGTTCCCTACATATCAAACTGCTTGTTGATTCTTCTATTCATAAACAATTCCTCAAACAGCTATCTGGAGAATGTGTGTTTTGTCGGATATGCAAATAAATCATTTCCCAATGCCAAAAAGTTGCGGAAAATCTTATACCTTTTCAAAATTGCCTGAATAGAGAACACGCGTACTTGCTGTTATGCAAACGAGTCATTTCTTAGTCGCATAAATAACACAGTATGCTCAACAGTTTCAAAATTAATTCTTTCTTTTAACATTGGCAAGAAAACCCCAACAAGTTGGGGTCAGCAAAAATTGAGTTAAAACTCAGTTTTGTTCCTCTCCACGGAAATCTTTAGTAAAAGGCGAAAGATTTATGCGTTCTGAAAAGAAACCAGAGTATACTTTTGAAAAGGGGATGCTCGCTGGTTGTTGAAATAGCCATATTGATTGAACAAACTGTGACAAACCATGGAACCATTCAATGGTGACATTTTACTAAATGTTTCCTTCTAAGTTTTCCATGGAAAATGTTCTCTACATATCAAACTGCTTGTTGATTCTTCTATTCAAAAACAATTCCTCAAACAGCTAACTGGAGAATGTGTGTTTTGTCGGATATGCAAATAAATCATTTCCCAATGCCAAAAAGTTGTGGAAAATCTTATACCTTTTCAAAATTGCCTGAATAGAGAACACGCGTACTTGCTGTTATGCAAACGAGTCATTTCTTAGTCGCATAAAAATCACAGTATGCTCAACAGTTTCAAAATTAATTCTTTCTTTTAACATTGGCAAGAAAACCCCAACAAGTTGGGGTCAGCAAAAATTGAGTTAAAACTCAGTTTTGTTCCTCTCCACGGAAATCTTTAGTAAAAGGCGAAAGATTTATGCGTTCTGAAAAGAAACCAGAGTATACTTTTGAAAAGGGGATGCTCGGCGGATGTTGAAATAGCCATATCGATTGAACAAACTGTGACAAACCATGGAACCATTCAATGGCATAATTTTACTAAAGGTTTCCTTCTAAGTTTTCCATGGAAAATGTTCCCTACATATCAAACTGCTTGTTGATTCTTCTATTCATAAACAATTCCTCAAACAGCTATCTGGAGAATGTGTGTTTTGTCGGATATGCAAATAAATCACTTCCCAATGACCAGAAAGTTACGGAAAATCTAATACCTTTTCAAAATTGCCAGAATAGAGAACACGCGTACTTGCCGTTATGCAAACGAGTCATTTCTTATTCGCATAAAAAACAAAGCATGCTCAACAGTTTCAAAATTAATTCTTTCTTTTTAACAAGTTGGGGTCAGCAAAAATTGAGTTAAAACTCAGTTTTGTTCCTCTCCACGGAAATCTTTAGTAAAAGGCGAAAGATTTATGCGTTCTGAAAAGAAACCAGAGTATACTTTTGAAAAGGGGATGCTCGGCGGATGTTGAAATAGCCATATCGATTGAACAAACTGTGACAAACCATGGAACCATTCAATGGCATAATTTTACTAAAGGTTTCCTTCTAAGTTTTCCATGGAAAATGTTCCCTACATATCAAACTGCTTGTTGATTCTTCTATTCATAAACAATTCCTCAAACAGCTATCTGGAGAATGTGTGTTTTGTCGGATATGCAAATAAA
This sequence comes from Pelodytes ibericus, assembly GCA_036172795.1. Taxonomy (NCBI): domain Eukaryota; kingdom Metazoa; phylum Chordata; class Amphibia; order Anura; family Pelodytidae; genus Pelodytes; species Pelodytes ibericus. The sequence continues at coordinate 46,982,401 of CM069862.1, read as the reverse complement.
TCACTTCCCAATGCCAGAAAGTTACGGAAAATCATATACCTTTTCAAAATTGCCAGAATAGAGAACACGCGTACTTGCCGTTATGCAAACGAGTCATTTCTTATTCGCATAAAAAACAAAGCATGCTCAACAGTTTCAAAATTAATTCTTTCTTTTTAACAGTGGGAAGAAAACCTCAACAAGTTGGGGTCAGCAAAAATTGAGTTAAAACTCAGTTTTGTTCCTCTCCACGGAAATCTTTAGTAAAAGGCGAAAGATTTATGCGTTCTGAAAAGAAACCAGAGTATACTTTTGAAAAGGGGATGCTCGGTGGTTGTTGAAATAGCCATATTGATTGAACAAACTGTGACAAACCATGGAACCATTCAATGGTGACATTTTACTAAAGGTTTCCTTCTAAGTTTTCCATGGAAAATGTTCTCTACATATCAAACTGCTTGTTGATTCTTCTATTCATAAACAATTCCTCAAACAGCTATCTGGAGAATGTGTGTTTTGTCGGATATACAAATAAATCATGTCCCAATGCCAAAAAGTTGCGGAAAATCTTATACCTTTTCAAAATTGCCTGAATAGAGAACACGCGTACTTGCTGTTATGCAAACGAGTCATTTCTTAGTCGCATAAAAAACACAGTATGCTCAACAGTTTCAAAATTAATTCTTTCTTTTAACATTGGCAAGAAAACCCCAACAAGTTGGGGTCAGCAAAAATTGAGTTAAAACTCAGTTTTGTTCCTCTCCACGGAAATCTTTAGTAAAAGGCGAAAGATTTATGCGTTCTGAAAAGAAACCAGAGTATACTTTTGAAAAGGGGATGCTCGGCGGATGTTGAAATAGCCATATCGATTGAACAAACTGTGACAAACCATGGAACCATTCAATGGTGACATTTTACTAAAGGTTTCCTTCTAAGTTTTCCATGGAAAATGTTCTCTACATATCAAACTGCTTGTTGATTCTTCTATTCAAAAACAATTCCTCAAACAGCTAACTGGAGAATGTGTGTTTTGTCGGATATGCAAATAAATCATTTCCCAATGCCAAAAAGTTGTGGAAAATCTTATACCTTTTCAAAATTGCCTGAATAGAGAACACGCGTACTTGCTGTTATGAAAACGAGTCATTTCTTAGTCGCATAAATAACACAGTATGCTCAACAGTTTCAAAATTAATTCTTTCTTTTAACATTGGCAAGAAAACCCCAACAAGTTGGGGTCAGCAAAAATTGAGTTAAAACTCAGTTTTGTTCCTCTCCACGGAAATCTTTAGTAAAAGGCGAAAGATTTATGCGTTCTGAAAAGAAACCAGAGTATACTTTTGAAAAGGGGATGCTCGGTGGTTGTTGAAATAGCCATATTGATTGAACAAACTGTGACAAACCATGGAACCATTCAATGGTGACATTTTACTAAAGGTTTCCTTCTAAGTTTTCCATGGAAAATGTTCTCTACATATCAAACTGCTTGTTGATTCTTCTATTCATAAACAATTCCTCAAACAGCTATCTGGAGAATGTGTGTTTTGTCGGATATACAAATAAATCATGTCCCAATGCCAAAAAGTTGCGGAAAATCTTATACCTTTTCAAAATTGCCTGAATAGAGAACACGCGTACTTGCTGTTATGCAAACGAGTCATTTCTTAGTCGCATAAAAAACACAGTATGCTCAACAGTTTCAAAATTAATTCTTTCTTTTAACATTGGCAAGAAAACCCCAACAAGTTGGGGTCAGCAAAAATTGAGTTAAAACTCAGTTTTGTTCCTCTCCACGGAAATCTTTAGTAAAAGGCGAAAGATTTATGCGTTCTGAAAAGAAACCAGAGTATACTTTTGAAAAGGGGATGCTCGGCGGATGTTGAAATAGCCATATCGATTGAACAAACTGTGACAAACCATGGAACCATTCAATGGCATAATTTTACTAAAGGTTTCCTTCTAACTTTTCCATGGAAAATGTTCCCTACATATCAAACTGCTTGTTGATTCTTCTATTCATAAACAATTCCTCAAACAGCTATCTGGAGAATGTGTGTTTTGTCGGATATGCAAATAAATCATTTCCCAATGCCAAAAAGTTGCGGAAAATCTTATACCTTTTCAAAATTGCCAGAATAGAGAACACGCGTACTTGCCTTTATGCAAACGAGTCATTTCTTATTCGCATAAAAAACAAAGCATGCTCAACAGTTTCAAAATTAATTCTTTCTTTTTAACAGTGGGAAGAAAACCTCAACAAGTTGGGGTCAGCAAAAATTGAGTTAAAACTCAGTTTTGTTCCTCTCCACGGAAATCTTTAGTAAAAGGCGAAAGATTTATGCGTTCTGAAAAGAAACCAGAGTATACTTTTGAAAAGGGGATGCTCGCTGGTTGTTGAAATAGCCATATTGATTGAACAAACTGTGACAAACCATGGAACCATTCAATGGTGACATTTTACTAAAGGTTTCCTTCTAAGTTTTCCATGGAAAATGTTCTCTACATATCAAACTGCTTGTTGATTCTTCTATTCATAAACAATTCCTCAAACAGCTATCTGGAGAATGTGTGTTTTGTCGGATATACAAATAAATCATGTCCCAATGCCAAAAAGTTGCGGAAAATCTTATACCTTTTCAAAATTGCCTGAATAGAGAACACGCGTACTTGCTGTTATGCAAACGAGTCATTTCTTAGTCGCATAAAAAACACAGTATGCTCAACAGTTTCAAAATTAATTCTTTCTTTTAACATTGGCAAGAAAACCCCAACAAGTTGGGGTCAGCAAAAATTGAGTTAAAACTCAGTTTTGTTCCTCTCCACGGAAATCTTTAGTAAAAGGCGAAAGATTTATGCGTTCTGAAAAGAAACCAGAGTATACATTTGAAAAGGGGATGCTCGCTGGTTGTTGAAATAGCCATATTGATTGAACAAACTGTGACAAACCATGGAACCATTCAATGGTGACATTTTACTAAAGGTTTCCTTCTAAGTTTTCCATGGAAAATGTTCTCTACATATCAAACTGCTTGTTGATTCTTCTATTCATAAACAATTCCTCAAACAGCTATCTGGAGAATGTGTGTTTTGTCTGATATGCACATAAATCACTTCCCAATGCCAGAAAGTTACGGAAAATCTTATACCTTTTCAAAATTGCCAGAATAGAGAACATGCGTACCTGCCGTTATGCAAACGAGTCATTTCTTATTCGCATAAAAAACAAAGCATGCTCAACAGTTTCAAAATTAATTCTTTCTTTTTAACAGTGGGAAGAAAACCTCAACAAGTTGGGGTCAGCAAAAATTGAGTTAAAACTCAGTTTTGTTCCTCTCCACGGAAATCTTTAGTAAAAGGCTTTTTTATTAACAATATTCATCAGTACATATTTAAGTCATAAAACATTCCTTAAAACATTGTAAATCATACAAAACATTACAAAATGAAAACACACGCATAAAATTAGAATGAAAGTTCTAACTAAGATGCATAAAATTCATTAATAAAATAAACAAAAATGTTTTAATTACTTCTTATGGATATATTCCACATATTTGGGCACCACAGTTTGTTTGCTTTTTCTTTACCTAGATCATTACAATCCCTTAAAAAATGTACATACATGTCACTTAAAGCCATATTAAGACAATTATCTATGTCAATAAAAGTTCTTTTAAACAGAAAAATGTTTCTTGTTTTCCACATTGCTTCCTTAATACAATTTATCATTATCCATAAAACTCGCGACTGGTCATATGAAGGGCAAATAAAGAGGCCATATAAAACAACTTCATGAGTCAAAAATCTCAAGCCACAAATCCATTTTAAAAGTGTCCCAACCTTGTGCCATACTTCCTGAGCATAAAAACAATTCCAAAAAATGTGCAAAACAGTTTCCTCCCGTAAGCATTGCGCTCTCGGGCATTTGGCACTTGGTACTAACCCTCTCCGGTGTTGGAAATCCTTGGTTGGCAAACATTCATGAACAATTTGCCAGGCCAAATCCTTTTGAGAGTTGGCAAGGTAGGGTTGCTTTATATTCTGCCATACTCTTTTTGAGCGAATATAAGAGAAGTTAAGCACCTGTTCTAGTTGTTCTTTTTTAATAATAGCAGCAGTCAATTTCTTTTGATCTGCCAAAATTTCAGGGCTAAAACTTTGAAGCTGATATATACGAATCGTTTTTTCCAAAAAAACATAATGCCTGGGTGGAGTTAAAAGGATAGGGGAGTTAAGAGACAGTTGAAAAAATCTGTGTCTTCTAAAAATATGACCAGCCGCATAACGCAAGAAGAAAGCAAAGGAACAATCTTTGTTAAAATTCTTAAAACACATGGAAAAAAACTTAATATATAAAAAGCGTTTGATATCTGGCATACATTTCCCTCCATTTAGTTTTTGTTTACAAACAGTGTCCCTTTTTAATTTTTCCATTTTTGAACTCCAAAAAAATGTAAAGCATACTCTCATTAACTTCTTAATGTAAAGTTCAGATGGAGGGAAGATCAGTGCTAGATAGAGCATAATTGGTAGAAGGATTGCTTTTAAAACAAGTATTCTCCCTTCCATCGTCAACCTGCGGAGCTGCCACAATGTCACTTTTTTCTTTAGTTTTTCTAAAACCAGGTCCCAAGATCTAACACCATTATTAGCTTCATCAAATGTTATACCTAGAATCTTTATTTTCTCTGTTTGGACTGGGACAGTAGGTGTCTGACTGCTGTCCCAATTGCCAATTGTAAGACAATCACATTTGTTCAAATTTAGTTTAAAACCCGAGGCACAGCTAAAATATTCTGTCTGTCTAATTGCTCTATTTACAGACTCTGGTGTAGTACAATAAACACTTATGTCATCCATGTAGCCCAGAGCTTTTATCTGTATCCCTCCGCCCCCTGGGACTGGGACCCCACGGATAAACTTATCTTTACGTAAAAGGGCTAAGAGGGGCTCAATGGCACAAGTAAATAGTAGCGGCGATAAAGGACATCCCTGTTTCACTCCTGATTTAAGAAAAAACTTCTTAGTTAAAAAGCCATTGATTAAAACTTCACTGAAAGAGCTCTTATATAAAACACTAATTTTCTGGATAAAACTTTCTGGGAATAAAAGTTTCCTCAAAACCATAAACAGATATTGATGGGACACTTTATCAAAAGCTTTTTTGAAATCAAGCGATAAAATAGCCAAACTCTGCCCTCTTTCTTTTTGATACCAGATCAGGTCACGGATCACATTAAGATGTTCCCAGATTGCACGGCCAGGAATGCCACAGACCTGATCTGGATGAATTATTTTACTTATTACTGTTTGGGCTCTATTTGCAAGGAATTTAGCCGTGATCTTATAATCTGCATTTAAAAGGGTGATAGGACGCCAGTTTTCTAATGTAGACCGATCTCCCTTTTTAAAAATTAATGTTATAATTCCTCTTCTCCATGATAAGGGCAATTCTTCAGCTTTCAAAATTTCTTTAAAAACATTAAAAAAGTCATCCTTTAAAAGGTCCCAAAATTGTACATAAAATTCAATAGGGATACCATCCGCCCCGGGGGTTTTTCCAGTTGAGAAGCTCGTAACTACATTATAGAGTTCCAATAAACAAGGCTCACTATTTAAAAAGTTTTGATCATCTGGGCTGAGCACATTAGACAAAACCCCCAGGGTATCATGTAAAAAGGACATATCTATATGTTTTTCACTAAAAAGATTTTGATAAAAGGAGAAAGTCTCATCTAAAATGCCCTTCATGGAGGAATGACCCTCCATTTCTAAAATCAAATCTTTCTTATCTGAAACTTGTTTAAAGAAGAAACGGGAACACTTTTCCCCCTCTTCTAAATGTTTTACCCGGGCATTAAAAACAATTTGTTTCCCCTTAAAATCTAAAATCTTCTTAATCTCATTTTTAAATTTTATAATCGATTCATTAATATTGCTCACACCTGCTTTTTTAAGCTTGTAAAGGGTCTGCAATTGTACATTAAGATCTTTAAAGTATTGCCTTTGTTTTTTAGCTTTCTTCTTACCCTCATTTATGAAAAAATTCTTAATTTTATATTTAACCTCCTCCCACCATTCTAAAAATGACTGGTTACGGTCTTTTTGGTTTCGCCATCGCTTATACAAGACCATAAAATTGTTCTTAATTTCTTCTTCCTCTAATAATAGCATGTTTAGCTTCCATAAACCTTTTTGGGTTTTTGCTTCAGCAGCAACAGAAAAAGAACATTTCAAAAGTTTGTGATCAGAAAGCACATTGTCCTCTAAAATTGCTTTGAGAGGCTTAAACTCCCTAGAGGAGAACATATAATCAATGCGGGAGCTCACCCGACCATCTGACCAAGTATGCCCAGGGTCTGATGGCTCCAGTTTTTTCCATACATCAATTAACTTAAAATCATCAATAAAATGCTCTAACTGGCGAGAGGTTTTATCAGTTGCGCCCTTTACTTTGCCACCCTCTCTGTTTTCACCCAACGAAATACAGTTAAAATCACCACCAACTATTAACGGAGTGTTACCAGGACAAAACAGTGATAGTGATTCTAACAAATCAAATCTTTCATTCTTATCCGGTGGAGCATAAACATTCATCATACGTGTTTTAAAACCTTTGAAAACAACATCGAGTAAGATTGCCCTCCCAGGGACAATTTCAGTAAAATAATTTAAAACCACATGTTTACTATTAAAAAGGATCACCAATCCTGCAGATCTACAGTCATTAGATCCAGACCAATAAGAGGGTCCTGCAGTCCAATCTTTCTTTAAGTGTCCATAAGTAAGTTCATGATCAATACCACACTCCTGTAATAAAAAAATGTCAATGCTTAATGTCATTAAATATGCAAATAAAGCAGCCCTCCTAACAGGGCCCTTCAAACTCCTCACATTGAGGGAAGCAATAATGAGTTCCATCATGATGGGGTATTTTAGTAACTTTTTCGGTTAACCCCTTCACTTTCAGCTTCCGAAATATCAGAGGGAAAACTCACGATATCAAGGTCCGAACTACTGCCCATCCTACTGTCTGGGTTCAATTGAGACAGGTCACTTCCTATGTCATCTGTATCTTCACAAATCATGAGGTTCTGAAGGTTTCTGGCCACTTTCCGGGATGAGGATTCTGGTAGGTCTCCTGGTTCCAGCTTTCGCTTAGTTGACTCTTGCTCAAATCTCCACTGTTCATTAGAACAATAGCTCTCAGAAGTCTCCGCATCAGATCTCTCCTCTGCTTCAACCTCCAAGACTACCAACGAAGCTCCAAGGGTAGGAGTCGAGTAGGCTTCCCCACATGACCCCTTTCCCTCAGGAATATTGAGTTCAGCCTCGGCTGGAACTTCCCTGGCCACATCAAAACAGGAATCAACTGCATGAGATGACTCATCTTGGATAGCACCCATAATGGGCACTTGATTCAAATTTGTGAGGGTACTTGTTTCTGGATTTTCATCATTGCCACTGTCATGAGTATCCACGATAGTACAACTTTCTTGGCAACCTATAAAGGGATTTAAAAATGCTTTAGGATCTGCAGGACCCTCCACAAGAGAGGGATCCCTAGGACCTGAGTAAGACTTTTTGCTTGAAGTCTGGATCATTGGCTGTATATCTAACATAATTGCGGGATCTTCCAACGGATGTGCAACTGGATCTATGTCATCATCATCATCATTCTCATTGATATTGCTAACAGAAGCAGGTAGACTTTTATCTTGAACTGGTTTTCCAGGTCGTCCCGCTGCCATGTCTGCCCAAGACCTTTTAGGTTTAGTGGGACAGTCTCTGTAGACATGGCCTGGCTTGCCACACCCATTGCACAATTTTTCTTTATTACAGCTAGAGGCAGAGTGCCCCCAATCACCGCAAATCCTACACAGAGGTCTAGCGTCAGCCGTACAAGTTGCCTGCGTATGTCCATAACCTCCGCATCGTCGACATAGAAAAGGCATTCCTGGATAAAAACAATAGCCTCTATTATTTCCTATCGTGAAGCTGGATGGAGGATGTAAGATTCCGCCGACACCTTCCTCGTGTTCTTTGAACTGGACAAAAAATCTCCTCTTACCATTCCATATTCCAAGGTCATTGAATATTTTTTTCCCAACTGAAACCTTAGAACAATACCGGTATATCCATGCAATGATAACCTCATCGGAAACAAATGGGTTATACATATGGACAGTAAGAGGGACCTCTTCGCCACCATATAACAATGTAAATTGTAATCCATCCATCCGAGGGTCAAGTATTTTCTCTTTCAGATTCTTATATACTTTGTGACACAGTCCAATGTTCTTAACCGTGACAACATAGGTGCCCTTAACAAGATCCTGCAAGCAGTAGATGTCTTCGTATGCCAATTGCAGTGTTGCTTTCAGGATGATTTCGGCAACATATTTCAATCCCTTTTCTTCCTTTTCGGCTTCTGGAACCACGATCTTGAAAGAATTCCTCAATCTGCCGTCCTTTGCAGACGCAAAAGTAATGGTTGCTGGCATTCTCCCTTGCCTTGGTACTGGGCTTTCGGCCTCCACAACAGGCTCTTTTCGGGACCCCCAATAGCAGCAACTCGCTTAAGATATCCGAAGATACCGATGCGAGAAGGCCGAGGGCCGAATTCCACCTGGAGCAGTGACCTACAGGTCCCAGTTCAGCTCCCCTCCAAAACAAATCTCAAGAAAAGATTTATGCGTTCTGAAGAGAAACCAGAGTATACTTTTGAAAAGGGGATGCTCGGCGGATGTTGAAATAGCCATATCGATTGAACAAACTGTGACAAACCATGGAACCATTCAATGGCATAATTTTACTAAAGGTTTCCTTCTAACTTTTCCATGGAAAATGTTCCCTACATATCAAACTGCTTGTTGATTCTTCTATTCATAAACAATTCCTCAAACAGCTATCTGGAGAATGTGTGTTTTGTCGGATATGCAAATAAATCATTTCCCAATGCCAAAAAGTTGCGGAAAATCTTATACCTTTTCAAAATTGCCTGAATAGAGAACACGCGTACTTGCTGTTATGCAAACGAGTCATTTCTTAGTCGCATAAATAACACAGTATGCTCAACAGTTTCAAAATTAATTCTTTCTTTTAACATTGGCAAGAAAACCCCAACAAGTTGGGGTCAGCAAAAATTGAGTTAAAACTCAGTTTTGTTCCTCTCCACGGAAATCTTTAGTAAAAGGCGAAAGATTTATGCGTTCTGAAAAGAAACCAGAGTATACTTTTGAAAAGGGGATGCTCGGCGGATGTTGAAATAGCCATATCGATTGAACAAACTGTGACAAACCATGGAACCATTCAATGGCATAATTTTACTAAAGGTTTCCTTCTAAGTTTTCCATGGAAAATGTTCCCTACATATCAAACTGCTTGTTGATTCTTCTATTCATAAACAATTCCTCAAACAGCTATCTGGAGAATGTGTGTTTTGTCGGATATGCAAATAAATCACTTCCCAATGCCAGAAAGTTACGGAAAATCTTATACCTTTTCAAAATTGCCAGAATAGAGAACACGCGTACTTGCCGTTATGCAAACGAGTCATTTCTTATTCGCATAAAAAACAAAGCATGCTCAACAGTTTCAAAATTAATTCTTTCTTTTTAACAGTGGGAAGAAAACCTCAACAAGTTGGGGTCAGCAAAAATTGAGTTAAAACTCAGTTTTGTTCCTCTCCACGGAAATCTTTAGTAAAAGGCGAAAGATTTATGCGTTCTGAAAAGAAACCAGAGTATACTTTTGAAAAGGGGATGCTCGCTGGTTGTTGAAATAGCCATATTGATTGAACAAACTGTGACAAACCATGGAACCATTCAATGGTGACATTTTACTAAAGGTTTCCTTCTAAGTTTTCCATGGAAAATGTTCTCTACATATCAAACTGCTTGTTGATTCTTCTATTCAAAAACAATTCCTCAAACAGCTAACTGGAGAATGTGTGTTTTGTCGGATATGCAAATAAATCATTTCCCAATGCCAAAAAGTTGTGGAAAATCTTATACCTTTTCAAAATTGCCTGAATAGAGAACACGCGTACTTGCTGTTATGCAAACGAGTCATTTCTTAGTCGCATAAATAACACAGTATGCTCAACAGTTTCAAAATTAATTCTTTCTTTTAACATTGGCAAGAAAACCCCAACAAGTTGGGGTCAGCAAAAATTGAGTTAAAACTCAGTTTTGTTCCTCTCCACGGAAATCTTTAGTAAAAGGCGAAAGATTTATGCGTTCTGAAAAGAAACCAGAGTATACTTATGAAAAGGGGATGCTCGGCGGATGTTGAAATAGCCATATCGATTGAACAAACTGTGACAAACCATGGAACCATTCAATGGCATAATTTTACTAAAGGTTTCCTTCTAACTTTTCCATGGAAAATGTTCCCTACATATCAAACTGCTTGTTGATTCTTCTATTCATAAACAATTCCTCAAACAGCTATCTGGAGAATGTGTGTTTTGTCGGATATGCAAATAAATCATTTCCCAATGCCAAAAAGTTGCGGAAAATCTTATACCTTTTCAAAATTGCCTGAATAGAGAACACGCGTACTTGCTGTTATGCAAACGAGTCATTTCTTAGTCGCATAAATAACACAGTATGCTCAACAGTTTCAAAATTAATTCTTTCTTTTAACATTGGCAAGAAAACCCCAACAAGTTGGGGTCAGCAAAAATTGAGTTAAAACTCAGTTTTGTTCCTCTCCACGGAAATCTTTAGTAAAAGGCGAAAGATTTATGCGTTCTGAAAAGAAACCAGAGTATACTTTTGAAAAGGGGATGCTCGGCGGATGTTGAAATAGCCATATCGATTGAACAAACTGTGACAAACCATGGAACCATTCAATGGCATAATTTTACTAAAGGTTTCCTTCTAAGTTTTCCATGGAAAATGTTCCCTACATATCAAACTGCTTGTTGATTCTTCTATTCATAAACAATTCCTCAAACAGCTATCTGGAGAATGTGTGTTTTGTCGGATATGCAAATAAATCACTTCCCAATGCCAGAAAGTTACGGAAAATCTTATACCTTTTCAAAATTGCCAGAATAGAGAACACGCGTACTTGCCGTTATGCAAACGAGTCATTTCTTATTCGCATAAAAAAACAAAGCATGCTCAACAGTTTCAAAATTAATTCTTTCTTTTTAACAGTGGGAAGAAAACCTCAACAAGTTGGGGTCAGCAAAAATTGAGTTAAAACTCAGTTTTGTTCCTCTCCACGGAAATCTTTAGTAAAAGGCGAAAGATTTATGCGTTCTGAAAAGAAACCAGAGTACACTTTTGAAAAGGGGATGCTCGCTGGTTGTTGAAATAGCCATATTGATTGAACAAACTGTGACAAACCATGGAACCATTCAATGGTGATATTTTACTAAAGGTTTCCTTCTAAGTTTTCCATGGAAAATGTTCTCTACATATCAAACTGCTTGTTGATTCTTCTATTCAAAAACAATTCCTCAAACAGCTAACTGGAGAATGTGTGTTTTGTCGGATATGCAAATAAATCATTTCCCAATGCCAAAAAATTGTGGAAAATCTTATACCTTTTCAAAATTGCCTGAATAGAGAACACGCGTACTTGCTGTTATGCAAACGAGTCATTTCTTAGTCGCATAAAAAACACAGTATGCTCAACAGTTTCAAAATTAATTCTTTCTTTTAACATTGGCAAGAAAACCCCAACAAGTTGGGGTCAGCAAAAATTGAGTTAAAACTCAGTTTTGTTCCACTGCACGGAAATCTTTAGTAAAAGGCGAAAGATTTATGCGTTCTGAAAAGAAACCAGAGTATACTTTTGAAAAGGGGATGCTCGGCGGATGTTAAAATAGCCATATCGATTGAACAAACTGTGACAAACCATGGAACCATTCAATGGCATAATTTTACTAAAGGTTTCCTTCTAACTTTTCCATGGAAAATGTTCCCTACATATCAAACTGCTTGTTGATTCTTCTATTCATAAACAATTCCTCAAACAGCTATCTGGAGAATGTGTGTTTTGTCGGATATGCAAAAAAAATCACTTCCCAATGCCAGAAAGTTACGGAAAATCTTAAACCATTTCAAAATTGCCAGAATAGAGAACACGCGTACTTGCCGTTGTGCAAACGAGTCATTTCTTATTCGCAGAAAAAACAAAGCATGCTCAACAGTTTCAAAATTAATTCTTTCTTTTTAACATTGGGAAGAAAACCTCAACAAGTTGGGGTCAGCAAAAATTGAGTTAAAACTCAGTTTTGTTCCTCTCCACGGAAATCTTTAGTAAAAGGCGAAAGATTTATGCGTTCTGAAAAGAAACCAGAGTATACTTTTGAAAAGGGGATGCTCGCTGGTTGTTGAAATAGCCATATTGATTGAACAAACTGTGACAAACCATGGAACCATTCAATGGTGACATTTTACTAAAGGTTTCCTTCTAAGTTTTCCATGAAAAATGTTCTCTACATATCAAACTGCTTGTTGATTCTTCTATTCAAAAACAATTCCTCAAACAGCTAACTGGAGAATGTGTGTTTTGTCGGATATGCAAATAAATCATTTCCCAATGCCAAAAAGTTGTGGAAAATCTTATACCTTTTCAAAATTGCCTGAATAGAGAACACGCGTACTTGCTGTTATGCAAACGAGTCATTTCTTAGTCGCATAAAAATCACAGTATGCTCAACAGTTTCAAAATTAATTCTTTCTTTTAACATTGGCAAGAAAACCCCAACAAGTTGGGGTCAGCAAAAATTGAGTTAAAACTCAGTTTTGTTCCTCTCCACGGAAATCTTTAGTAAAAGGCGAAAGATTTATGCGTTCTGAAAAGAAACCAGAGTATACTTTTGAAAAGGGGATGCTCGGCGGATGTTGAAATAGCCATATCGATTGAACAAACTGTGACAAACCATGGAACCATTCAATGGCATAATTTTACTAAAGGTTTCCTTCTAACTTTTCCATGGAAAATGTTCCCTACATATCAAACTGCTTGTTGATTCTTCTATTCATAAACAATTCCTCAAACAGCTATCTGGAGAATGTGTGTTTTGTCGGATATGCAAATAAATCATTTCCCAATGCCAAAAAGTTGCGGAAAATCTTATACCTTTTCAAAATTGCCTGAATAGAGAACACGCGTACTTGCTGTTATGCAAACGAGTCATTTCTTAGTCGCATAAATAACACAGTATGCTCAACAGTTTCAAAATTAATTCTTTCTTTTAACATTGGCAAGAAAACCCCAACAAGTTGGGGTCAGCAAAAATTGAGTTAAAACTCAGTTTTGTTCCTCTCCACGGAAATCTTTAGTAAAAGGCGAAAGATTTATGCGTTCTGAAAAGAAACCAGAGTATACTTTTGAAAAGGGGATGCTCGGCGGATGTTGAAATAGCCATATCGATTGAACAAACTGTGACAAACCATGGAACCATTCAATGGCATAATTTTACTAAAGGTTTCCTTCTAACTTTTCCATGGAAAATGTTCCCTACATATCAAACTGCTTGTTGATTCTTCTATTCATAAACAATTCCTCAAACAGCTATCTGGAGAATGTGTGTTTTGTCGGATATACAAATAAATCATGTCCCAATGCCAAAAAAATGCGGAAAATCTTATACCTTTTCAAAATTGCCTGAATAGAGAACACGCGTACTTGCTGTTATGCAAACGAGTCATTTCTTAGTCGCATAAATAACACAGTATGCTCAACAGTTTCAAAATTAATTCTTTCTTTTAACATTGGCAAGAAAACCCCAACAAGTTGGGGTCAGCAAAAATTGAGTTAAAACTCAGTTTTGTTCCTCTCCACGGAAATCTTTAGTAAAAGGCGAAAGATTTATGCGTTCTGAAAAGAAACCAGAGTATACATTTGAAAAGGGGATGCTCGCTGGTTGTTGAAATAGCCATATTGATTGAACAAACTGTGACAAACCATGGAACCATTCAATGGTGACATTTTACTAAAGGTTTCCTTCTAAGTTTTCCATGGAAAATGTTCTCTACATATCAAACTGCTTGTTGATTCTTCTATTCAAAAACAATTCCTCAAACAGCTAACTGGAGAATGTGTGTTTTGTCGGATATGCAAATAAATCATTTCCCAATGCCAAAAAGTTGTGGAAAATCTTATACCTTTTCAAAATTGCCTGAATAGAGAACACGCGTACTTGCTGTTATGCAAACGAGTCATTTCTTAGTCGCATAAAAAACACAGCATGCTCAACAGTTTCAAAATTAATTCTTTCTTTTAACATTGGCAAGAAAACCCCAACAAGTTGGGGTCAGCAAAAATTGAGTTAAAACTCAGTTTTGTTCCTCTCCACGGAAATCTTTAGTAAAAGGCGAAAGATTTATGCGTTCTGAAAAGAAACCAGAGTATACTTTTGAAAAGGGGATGCTCGGCGGATGTTGAAATAGCCATATCGATTGAACAAACTGTGACAAACCATGGAACCATTCAATGGCATAATTTTACTAAAGGTTTCCTTCTAAGTTTTCCATGGAAAATGTTCCCTACATATCAAACTGCTTGTTGATTCTTCTATTCATAAACAATTCCTCAAACAGCTATCTGGAGAATGTGTGTTTTGTCGGATATGCAAATAAATCACTTCCCAATGCCAGAAAGTTACGGAAAATCTTATACCTTTTCAAAATTGCCAGAATAGAGAACACGCGTACTTGCCGTTATGCAAACGAGTCATTTCTTATTCGCATAAAAAACAAAGCATGCTCAACAGTTTCAAAATTAATTCTTTCTTTTTAACAGTGGGAAGAAAACCTCAACAAGTTGGGGTCAGCAAAAATTGAGTTAAAACTCAGTTTTGTTCCTCTCCACGGAAATCTTTAGTAAAAGGCGAAAGATTTATGCGTTCTGAAAAGAAACCAGAGTATACTTTTGAAAAGGGGATGCTCGCTGGTTGTTGAAATAGCCATATTGATTGAACAAACTGTGACAAACCATGGAACCATTCAATGGTGACATTTTACTAAAGGTTTCCTTCTAAGTTTTCCATGGAAAATGTTCTCTACATATCAAACTGCTTGTTGATTCTTCTATTCAAAAACAATTCCTCAAACAGCTAACTGGAGAATGTGTGTTTTGTCGGATATGCAAATAAATCATTTCCCAATGCCAAAAAGTTGCGGAAAATCTTATACCTTTTCAAAATTGCCTGAATAGAGAACACGCGTACTTGCTGTTATGCAAACGAGTCATTTCTTAGTCGCATAAATAACACAGTATGCTCAACAGTTTCAAAATTAATTCTTTCTTTTAACATTGGCAAGAAAACCCCAACAAGTTGGGGTCAGCAAAAATTGAGTTAAAACTCAGTTTTGTTCCTCTCCACGGAAATCTTTAGTAAAAGGCGAAAGATTTATGCGTTCTGAAAAGAAACCAGAGTATACTTTTGAAAAGCGGATGCTCGGCGGATGTTGAAATAGCCATATCGATTGAACAAACTGTGACAAACCATGGAACCATTCAATGGCATAATTTTACTAAAGGTTTCCTTCTAAGTTTTCCATGGAAAATGTTCCCTACATATCAAACTGCTTGTTGATTCTTCTATTCATAAACAATTCCTCAAACAGCTATCTGGAGAATGTGTGTTTTGTCGGATATGCAAATAAATCACTTCCCAATGCCAGAAAGTTACGGAAAATCTTATACCTTTTCAAAATTGCCTGAATAGAGAACACGCGTACTTGCCGTTATGCAAACGAGTCATTTCTTATTCGCATAAAAAACAAAGCATGCTCAACAGCTTCAAAATTAATTCTTTCTTTTTAACAGTGGGAAGAAAACCTCAACAAGTTGGGGTCAGCAAAAATTGAGTTAAAACTCAGTTTTGTTCCTCTCCACGGAAATCTTTAGTAAAAGGCGAAAGATTTATGCGTTCTGAAAAGAAACCAGAGTATACTTTTGAAAAGGGGATGCTCGGTGGTTGTTGAAATAGCCATATTGATTGAACAAACTGTGACAAACCATGGAACCATTCAATGGTGACATTTTACTAAAGGTTTCCTTCTAAGTTTTCCATGGAAAATGTTCTCTACATATCAAACTGCTTGTTGATTCTTCTATTCAAAAACATTTCCTCAAACAGCTAACTGGAGAATGTGTGTTTTGTCGGATATGCAAATAAATCATTTCCCAATGCCAAAAAGTTGTGGAAAATCTTATACCTTTTCAAAATTGCCTGAATAGAGAACACGCGTACTTGCTGTTATGCAAACGAGTCATTTCTTAGTCGCATAAAAAACACAGTATGCTCAACAGTTTCAAAATTAATTCTTTCTTTTAACATTGGCAAGAAAACCCCAACAAGTTGGGGTCAGCAAAAATTGAGTTAAAACTCAGTTTTGTTCCTCTCCACGGAAATCTGTAGTAAAAGGCGAAAGATTTATGCGTTCTGAAAAGAAACCAGAGTATACTTTTGAAAAGGGGATGCTCGGCGGATGTTGAAATAGCCATATCGATTGAACAAACTGTGACAAACCATGGAACCATTCAATGGCATAATTTTACTAAAGGTTTCCTTCTAACTTTTCCATGGAAAATGTTCCCTACATATCAAACTGCTTGTTGATTCTTCTATTCATAAACAATTCCTCAAACAGCTATCTGGAGAATGTGTGTTTTGTCGGATATGCAAATAAATCATTTCCCAATGCCAAAAAGTTGCGGAAAATCTTATACCTTTTCAAAATTGCCTGAATAGAGAACACGCGTACTTGCTGTTATGCAAACGAGTCATTTCTTAGTCGCATAAATAACATAGTATGCTCAACAGTTTCAAAATTAATTCTTTCTTTTAACATTGGCAAGAAAACCTCAACAAGTTGGGGTCAGCAAAAATTGAGTTAAAACTCAGTTTTGTTCCTCTCCACGGAAATCTTTAGTAAAAGGCGAAAGATTTATGCGTTCTGAAAAGAAACCAGAGTATACTTTTGAAAAGGGGATGCTCGGCGGATGTTGAAATAGCCATATCGATTGAACAAACTGTGACAAACCATGGAACCATTCAATGGCATAATTTTACTAAAGGTTTCCTTCTAACTTTTCCATGGAAAATGTTCCCTACATATCAAACTGCTTGTTGATTCTTCTATTCATAAACAATTCCTCAAACAGCTATCTGGAGAATGTGTGTTTTGTCGGATATGCAAATAAATCATTTCCCAATGCCAAAAAGTTGCGGAAAATCTTATACCTTTTCAAAATTGCCTGAATAGAGAACACGCGTACTTGCTGTTATGCAAACGAGTCATTTCTTAGTCGCATAAATAACATAGTATGCTCAACAGTTTCAAAATTAATTCTTTCTTTTAACATTGGCAAGAAAACCTCAACAAGTTGGGGTCAGCAAAAATTGAGTTAAAACTCAGTTTTGTTCCTCTCCACGGAAATCTTTAGTAAAAGGCGAAAGATTTATGCGTTCTGAAAAGAAACCAGAGTATACTTTTGAAAAGGGGATGCTCGGCGGATGTTGAAATAGCCATATCGATTGAACAAACTGTGACAAACCATGGAACCATTCAATGGCATAATTTTACTAAAGGTTTCCTTCTAAGTTTTCCATGGAAAATGTTCCCTACATATCAAACTGCTTGTTGATTCTTCTATTCATAAACAATTCCTCAAACAGCTATCTGGAGAATGTGTGTTTTGTCGGATATGCAAATAAATCACTTCCCAATGCCAGAAAGTTACGGAAAATCTTATACCTTTTCAAAATTGCCTGAATAGAGAACACGCGTACTTGCCGTTATGCAAACGAGTCATTTCTTATTCGCATAAAAAACAAAGCATGCTCAACAGCTTCAAAATTAATTCTTTCTTTTTAACAGTGGGAAGAAAACCTCAACAAGTTGGGGTCAGCAAAAATTGAGTTAAAACTCAGTTTTGTTCCTCTCCACGGAAATCTTTAGTAAAAGGCGAAAGATTTATGCGTTCTGAAAAGAAACCAGAGTATACTTTTGAAAAGGGGATGCTCGGTGGTTGTTGAAATAGCCATATTGATTGAACAAACTGTGACAAACCATGGAACCATTCAATGGTGACATTTTACTAAAGGTTTCCTTCTAAGTTTTCCATGGAAAATGTTCTCTACATATCAAACTGCTTGTTGATTCTTCTATTCAAAAACATTTCCTCAAACAGCTAACTGGAGAATGTGTGTTTTGTCGGATATGCAAATAAATCATTTCCCAATGCCAAAAAGTTGTGGAAAATCTTATACCTTTTCAAAATTGCCTGAATAGAGAACACGCGTACTTGCTGTTATGCAAACGAGTCATTTCTTAGTCGCATAAAAAACACAGTATGCTCAACAGTTTCAAAATTAATTCTTTCTTTTAACATTGGCAAGAAAACCCCAACAAGTTGGGGTCAGCAAAAATTGAGTTAAAACTCAGTTTTGTTCCTCTCCACGGAAATCTGTAGTAAAAGGCGAAAGATTTATGCGTTCTGAAAAGAAACCAGAGTATACTTTTGAAAAGGGGATGCTCGGCGGATGTTGAAAT
Source organism: Pelodytes ibericus (assembly GCA_036172795.1). NCBI lineage: Eukaryota > Metazoa > Chordata > Amphibia > Anura > Pelodytidae > Pelodytes > Pelodytes ibericus. The sequence goes on along the minus strand of CM069862.1, from coordinate 46,963,892 downwards.
AGCCATATCGATTGAACAAACTGTGACAAACCATGGAACCATTCAATGGCATAATTTTACTAAAGGTTTCCTTCTAACTTTTCCATGGAAAATGTTCCCTACATATCAAACTGCTTGTTGATTCTTCTATTCATAAACAATTCCTCAAACAGCTATCTGGAGAATGTGTGTTTTGTCGGATATGCAAATAAATCATTTCCCAATGCCAAAAAGTTGCGGAAAATCTTATACCTTTTCAAAATTGCCTGAATAGAGAACACGCGTACTTGCTGTTATGCAAACGAGTCATTTCTTAGTCGCATAAATAACATAGTATGCTCAACAGTTTCAAAATTAATTCTTTCTTTTAACATTGGCAAGAAAACCTCAACAAGTTGGGGTCAGCAAAAATTGAGTTAAAACTCAGTTTTGTTCCTCTCCACGGAAATCTTTAGTAAAAGGCGAAAGATTTATGCGTTCTGAAAAGAAACCAGAGTATACTTTTGAAAAGGGGATGCTCGGCGGATGTTGAAATAGCCATATCGATTGAACAAACTGTGACAAACCATGGAACCATTCAATGGCATAATTTTACTAAAGGTTTCCTTCTAACTTTTCCATGGAAAATGTTCCCTACATATCAAACTGCTTGTTGATTCTTCTATTCATAAACAATTCCTCAAACAGCTATCTGGAGAATGTGTGTTTTGTCGGATATGCAAATAAATCATTTCCCAATGCCAAAAAGTTGCGGAAAATCTTATACCTTTTCAAAATTGCCTGAATAGAGAACACGCGTACTTGCTGTTATGCAAACGAGTCATTTCTTAGTCGCATAAATAACATAGTATGCTCAACAGTTTCAAAATTAATTCTTTCTTTTAACATTGGCAAGAAAACCTCAACAAGTTGGGGTCAGCAAAAATTGAGTTAAAACTCAGTTTTGTTCCTCTCCACGGAAATCTTTAGTAAAAGGCGAAAGATTTATGCGTTCTGAAAAGAAACCAGAGTATACTTTTGAAAAGGGGATGCTCGGCGGATGTTGAAATAGCCATATCGATTGAACAAACTGTGACAAACCATGGAACCATTCAATGGCATAATTTTACTAAAGGTTTCCTTCTAAGTTTTCCATGGAAAATGTTCCCTACATATCAAACTGCTTGTTGATTCTTCTATTCATAAACAATTCCTCAAACAGCTATCTGGAGAATGTGTGTTTTGTCGGATATGCAAATAAATCATTTCCCAATGCCAAAAAGTTGTGGAAAATCTTATACCTTTTCAAAATTGCCTGAATAGAGAACACGCTTACTTGCCGTTATGCAAACGAGTCATTTCTTATTCGCCTAAAAAACAAAGCATGCTCAACAGTTTCAAAATTAATTCTTTCTTTTAACATTGGCAAGAAAACCCCAACAAGTTGGGGTCAGCAAAAATTGAGTTAAAACTCAGTTTTGTACCTCTCCACGGAAATCTTTAGTAAAAGGCGAAAGATTTATGCGTTCTGAAAAGAAACCAGAGTATACTTTTGAAAAGGGGATGCTCGGTGGTTGTTGAAATAGCCATATTGATTGAACAAACTGTGACAAACCATGGAACCATTCAATGGTGACATTTTCCTAAAGGTTTCCTTCTAAGTTTTCCATGGAAAATGTTCTCTACATATCAAACTGCTTGTTGATTCTTCTATTCAAAAACAATTCCTCAAACAGCTAACTGGAGAATGTGTGTTTTGTCGGATATGCAAATAAATCACTTCCCAATGCCAGAAAGTTACGGAAAATCTTATACCTTTTCAAAATTGCCAGAATAGAGAACACGCGTACTTGCCGTTATGCAAACGAGTCATTTCTTATTCGCATAAAAAACAAAGCATGCTCAACAGTTTCAAAATTAATTCTTTCTTTTTAATATTGGCAAGAAAACCTCAACAAGTTGGGGTCAGCAAAAATTGAGTTAAAACTCAGTTTTGTTCCTCTCCACGGAAATCTTAAATAAAAGGCGAAACATTTACGCGTTCTGAAAAGAAACCAGAGTATACTTTTGAAAAGGGGATGCTCGGTGGTTGTTGAAATAGCCATATTGATTGAACAAACTGTGACAAACCATGGAACCATTCAATGGTGACATTTTACTAAAGGTTTCCTTCTAAGTTTTCCATGGAAAATGTTCTCTACATATCAAACTGCTTGTTGATTCTTCTATTCAAAAACAATTCCTCAAACAGCTAACTGGAGAATGTGTGTTTTGTCGGATATGCAAATAAATCACTTCCCAATGTCAGAAAGTTACGGAAAATCTTATACCTTTTCAAAATTGCCAGAATAGAGAACACGCGTACTTGCCGTTATGCAAACGAGTCATTTCTTATTCGCCTAAAAAACAAAGCATGCTCAACAGTTTCAAAATTAATTCTTTCTTTTTAACATTGGCAAGAAAACCTCAACAAGTTGGGGTCAGCAAAAATTGAGTTAAAACTCAGTTTTGTACCTCTCCACGGAAATCTTTAGTAAAAGGCGAAAGATTTATGCGTTCTGAAAAGAAACCAGAGTATACTTTTGAAAAGGGGATGCTCGGTGGTTGTTGAAATAGCCATATTGATTGAACAAACTGTGACAAACCATGGAACCATTCAATGGTGACATTTTCCTAAAGGTTTCCTTCTAAGTTTTCCATGGAAAATGTTCTCTACATATCAAACTGCTTGTTGATTCTTCTATTCAAAAACAATTCCTCAAACAGCTAACTGGAGAATGTGTGTTTTGTCGGATATGCAAATAAATCACTTCCCAATGCCAGAAAGTTACGGAAAATCTTATACCTTTTCAAAATTGCCAGAATAGAGAACACGCGTACTTGCCGTTATGCAAACGAGTCATTTGTTATTCGCATAAAAAACAAAGCATGCTCAACAGTTTCAAAATTAATTCTTTCTTTTTAACATTGGCAAGAAAACCTCAACAAGTTGGGGTCAGCAAAAATTGAGTTAAAACTCAGTTTTGTTCCTCTCCACGGAAATCTTTAGTAAAAGGCTTTTTTATTAACAATATTCATCAGTACATATTTAAGTCATAAAACATTCCTTAAAACATTGTAAATCATACAAAACATTACAAAATGAAAACACACGCATAAAATTAGAATGAAAGTTCTAACTAAGATGCATAAAATTCATTAATAAAATAAACAAAAATGTTTTAATTACTTCTTATGGATATATTCCACATATTTGGGCACCACAGTTTGTTTGCTTTTTCTTTACCTAGATCATTACAATCCCTTAAAAAATGTACATACATGTCACTTAAAGCCATATTAAGACAATTATCTATGTCAATAAAAGTTCTTTTAAACAGAAAAATGTTTCTTGTTTTCCACATTGCTTCCTTAATACAATTTATCATTATCCATAAAACTCGCGACTGGTCATATGAAGGGCAAATAAAGAGGCCATATAAAACAACTTCATGAGTCAAAAATCTCAAGCCACAAATCCATTTTAAAAGTGTCCCAACCTTGTGCCATACTTCCTGAGCATAAAAACAATTCCAAAAAATGTGCAAAACAGTTTCCTCCCGTAAGCATTGCGCTCTCGGGCATTTGGCACTTGGTACTAACCCTCTCCGGTGTTGGAAATCCTTGGTTGGCAAACATTCATGAACAATTTGCCAGGCCAAATCCTTTTGAGAGTTGGCAAGGTAGGGTTGCTTTATATTCTGCCATACTCTTTTTGAGCGAATATAAGAGAAGTTAAGCACCTGTTCTAGTTGTTCTTTTTTAATAATAGCAGCAGTCAATTTCTTTTGATCTGCCAAAATTTCAGGGCTAAAACTTTGAAGCTGATATATACGAATCGTTTTTTCCAAAAAAACATAATGCCTGGGTGGAGTTAAAAGGATAGGGGAGTTAAGAGACAGTTGAAAAAATCTGTGTCTTCTAAAAATATGACCAGCCGCATAACGCAAGAAGAAAGCAAAGGAACAATCTTTGTTAAAATTCTTAAAACACATGGAAAAAAACTTAATATATAAAAAGCGTTTGATATCTGGCATACATTTCCCTCCATTTAGTTTTTGTTTACAAACAGTGTCCCTTTTTAATTTTTCCATTTTTGAACTCCAAAAAAATGTAAAGCATACTCTCATTAACTTCTTAATGTAAAGTTCAGATGGAGGGAAGATCAGTGCTAGATAGAGCATAATTGGTAGAAGGATTGCTTTTAAAACAAGTATTCTCCCTTCCATCGTCAACCTGCGGAGCTGCCACAATGTCACTTTTTTCTTTAGTTTTTCTAAAACCAGGTCCCAAGATCTAACACCATTATTAGCTTCATCAAATGTTATACCTAGAATCTTTATTTTCTCTGTTTGGACTGGGACAGTAGGTGTCTGACTGCTGTCCCAATTGCCAATTGTAAGACAATCACATTTGTTCAAATTTAGTTTAAAACCCGAGGCACAGCTAAAATATTCTGTCTGTCTAATTGCTCTATTTACAGACTCTGGTGTAGTACAATAAACACTTATGTCATCCATGTAGCCCAGAGCTTTTATCTGTATCCCTCCGCCCCCTGGGACTGGGACCCCACGGATAAACTTATCTTTACGTAAAAGGGCTAAGAGGGGCTCAATGGCACAAGTAAATAGTAGCGGCGATAAAGGACATCCCTGTTTCACTCCTGATTTAAGAAAAAACTTCTTAGTTAAAAAGCCATTGATTAAAACTTCACTGAAAGAGCTCTTATATAAAACACTAATTTTCTGGATAAAACTTTCTGGGAATAAAAGTTTCCTCAAAACCATAAACAGATATTGATGGGACACTTTATCAAAAGCTTTTTTGAAATCAAGCGATAAAATAGCCAAACTCTGCCCTCTTTCTTTTTGATACCAGATCAGGTCACGGATCACATTAAGATGTTCCCAGATTGCACGGCCAGGAATGCCACAGACCTGATCTGGATGAATTATTTTACTTATTACTGTTTGGGCTCTATTTGCAAGGAATTTAGCCGTGATCTTATAATCTGCATTTAAAAGGGTGATAGGACGCCAGTTTTCTAATGTAGACCGATCTCCCTTTTTAAAAATTAATGTTATAATTCCTCTTCTCCATGATAAGGGCAATTCTTCAGCTTTCAAAATTTCTTTAAAAACATTAAAAAAGTCATCCTTTAAAAGGTCCCAAAATTGTACATAAAATTCAATAGGGATACCATCCGCCCCGGGGGTTTTTCCAGTTGAGAAGCTCGTAACTACATTATAGAGTTCCAATAAACAAGGCTCACTATTTAAAAAGTTTTGATCATCTGGGCTGAGCACATTAGACAAAACCCCCAGGGTATCATGTAAAAAGGACATATCTATATGTTTTTCACTAAAAAGATTTTGATAAAAGGAGAAAGTCTCATCTAAAATGCCCTTCATGGAGGAATGACCCTCCATTTCTAAAATCAAATCTTTCTTATCTGAAACTTGTTTAAAGAAGAAACGGGAACACTTTTCCCCCTCTTCTAAATGTTTTACCCGGGCATTAAAAACAATTTGTTTCCCCTTAAAATCTAAAATCTTCTTAATCTCATTTTTAAATTTTATAATCGATTCATTAATATTGCTCACACCTGCTTTTTTAAGCTTGTAAAGGGTCTGCAATTGTACATTAAGATCTTTAAAGTATTGCCTTTGTTTTTTAGCTTTCTTCTTACCCTCATTTATGAAAAAATTCTTAATTTTATATTTAACCTCCTCCCACCATTCTAAAAATGACTGGTTACGGTCTTTTTGGTTTCGCCATCGCTTATACAAGACCATAAAATTGTTCTTAATTTCTTCTTCCTCTAATAATAGCATGTTTAGCTTCCATAAACCTTTTTGGGTTTTTGCTTCAGCAGCAACAGAAAAAGAACATTTCAAAAGTTTGTGATCAGAAAGCACATTGTCCTCTAAAATTGCTTTGAGAGGCTTAAACTCCCTAGAGGAGAACATATAATCAATGCGGGAGCTCACCCGACCATCTGACCAAGTATGCCCAGGGTCTGATGGCTCCAGTTTTTTCCATACATCAATTAACTTAAAATCATCAATAAAATGCTCTAACTGGCGAGAGGTTTTATCAGTTGCGCCCTTTACTTTGCCACCCTCTCTGTTTTCACCCAACGAAATACAGTTAAAATCACCACCAACTATTAACGGAGTGTTACCAGGACAAAACAGTGATAGTGATTCTAACAAATCAAATCTTTCATTCTTATCCGGTGGAGCATAAACATTCATCATACGTGTTTTAAAACCTTTGAAAACAACATCGAGTAAGATTGCCCTCCCAGGGACAATTTCAGTAAAATAATTTAAAACCACATGTTTACTATTAAAAAGGATCACCAATCCTGCAGATCTACAGTCATTAGATCCAGACCAATAAGAGGGTCCTGCAGTCCAATCTTTCTTTAAGTGTCCATAAGTAAGTTCATGATCAATACCACACTCCTGTAATAAAAAAATGTCAATGCTTAATGTCATTAAATATGCAAATAAAGCAGACCTCCTAACAGGGCCCTTCAAACTCCTCACATTGAGGGAAGCAATAATGAGTTCCATCATGATGGGGTATTTTAGTAACTTTTTCGGTTAACCCCTTCACTTTCAGCTTCCGAAATATCAGAGGGAAAACTCACGATATCAAGGTCCGAACTACTGCCCATCCTACTGTCTGGGTTCAATTGAGACAGGTCACTTCCTATGTCATCTGTATCTTCACAAATCATGAGGTTCTGAAGGTTTCTGGCCACTTTCCGGGATGAGGATTCTGGTAGGTCTCCTGGTTCCAGCTTTCGCTTAGTTGACTCTTGCTCAAATCTCCACTGTTCATTAGAACAATAGCTCTCAGAAGTCTCCGCATCAGATCTCTCCTCTGCTTCAACCTCCAAGACTACCAACGAAGCTCCAAGGGTAGGAGTCGAGTAGGCTTCCCCACATGACCCCTTTCCCTCAGGAATATTGAGTTCAGCCTCGGCTGGAACTTCCCTGGCCACATCAAAACAGGAATCAACTGCATGAGATGACTCATCTTGGATAGCACCCATAATGGGCACTTGATTCTTATTTGTGAGGGTACTTGTTTCTGGATTTTCATCATTGCCACTGTCATGAGTATCCACGATAGTACAACTTTCTTGGCAACCTATAAAGGGATTTAAAAATGCTTTAGGATCTGCAGGACCCTCCACAAGAGAGGGATCCCTAGGACCTGAGTAAGACTTTTTGCTTGAAGTCTGGATCATTGGCTGTATATCTAACATAATTGCGGGATCTTCCAACGGATGTGCAACTGGATCTATGTCATCATCATCATCATTCTCATTGATATTGCTAACAGAAGCAGGTAGACTTTTATCTTGAACTGGTTTTCCAGGTCGTCCCGCTGCCATGTCTGCCCAAGACCTTTTAGGTTTAGTGGGACAGTCTCTGTAGACATGGCCTGGCTTGCCACACCCATTGCACAATTTTTCTTTATTACAGCTAGAGGCAGAGTGCCCCCAATCACCGCAAATCCTACACAGAGGTCTAGCGTCAGCCGTACAAGTTGCCTGCGTATGTCCATAACCTCCGCATCGTCGACATAGAAAAGGCATTCCTGGATAAAAACAATAGCCTCTATTATTTCCTATCGTGAAGCTGGATGGAGGATGTAAGATTCCGCCGACACCTTCCTCGTGTTCTTTGAACTGGACAAAAAATCTCCTCTTACCATTCCATATTCCAAGGTCATTGAATATTTTTTTCCCAACTGAAACCTTAGAACAATACCGGTATATCCATGCAATGATAACCTCATCGGAAACAAATGGGTTATACATATGGACAGTAAGAGGGACCTCTTCGCCACCATATAACAATGTAAATTGTAATCCATCCATCCGAGGGTCAAGTATTTTCTCTTTCAGATTCTTATATACTTTGTGACACAGTCCAATGTTCTTAACCGTGACAACATAGGTGCCCTTAACAAGATCCTGCAAGCAGTAGATGTCTTCGTATGCCAATTGCAGTGTTGCTTTCAGGATGATTTCGGCAACATATTTCAATCCCTTTTCTTCCTTTTCGGCTTCTGGAACCACGATCTTGAAAGAATTCCTCAATCTGCCGTCCTTTGCAGACGCAAAAGTAATGGTTGCTGGCATTCTCCCTTGCCTTGGTACTGGGCTTTCGGCCTCCACAACAGGCTCTTTTCGGGACCCCCAATAGCAGCAACTCGCTTAAGATATCCGAAGATACCGATGCGAGAAGGCCGAGGGCCGAATTCCACCTGGAGCAGTGACCTACAGGTCCCAGTTCAGCTCCCCTCCAAAACAAATCTCAAGAAAAGATTTATGCGTTCTGAAGAGAAACCAGAGTATACTTTTGAAAAGGGGATGCTCGGCGGATGTTGAAATAGCCATATCGATTGAACAAACTGTGACAAACCATGGAACCATTCAATGGCATAATTTTACTAAAGGTTTCCTTCTAACTTTTCCATGGAAAATGTTCCCTACATATCAAACTGCTTGTTGATTCTTCTATTCATAAACAATTCCTCAAACAGCTATCTGGAGAATGTGTGTTTTGTCGGATATGCAAATAAATCATTTCCCAATGCCAAAAAGTTGCGGAAAATCTTATACCTTTTCAAAATTGCCTGAATAGAGAACACGCGTACTTGCTGTTATGCAAACGAGTCATTTCTTAGTCGCATAAATAACACAGTATGCTCAACAGTTTCAAAATTAATTCTTTCTTTTAACATTGGCAAGAAAACCCCAACAAGTTGGGGTCAGCAAAAATTGAGTTAAAACTCAGTTTTGTTCCTCTCCACGGAAATCTTTAGTAAAAGGCGAAAGATTTATGCGTTCTGAAAAGAAACCAGAGTATACTTTTGAAAAGGGGATGCTCGGCGGATGTTGAAATAGCCATATCGATTGAACAAACTGTGACAAACCATGTAACCATTCAATGGCATAATTTTACTAAAGGTTTCCTTCTAAGTTTTCCATGGAAAATGTTCCCTACATATCAAACTGCTTGTTGATTCTTCTATTCATAAACAATTCCTCAAACAGCTATCTGGAGAATGTGTGTTTTGTCGGATATGCAAATAAATCACTTCCCAATGCCAGAAAGTTACGGAAAATCTTATACCTTTTCAAAATTGCCAGAATAGAGAACACGCGTACTTGCCGTTATGCAAACGAGTCATTTCTTATTCGCATAAAAAACAAAGCATGCTCAACAGTTTCAAAATTAATTCTTTCTTTTTAACAGTGGGAAGAAAACCTCAACAAGTTGGGGTCAGCAAAAATTGAGTTAAAACTCAGTTTTGTTCCTCTCCACGGAAATCTTTAGTAAAAGGCGAAAGATTTATGCGTTCTGAAAAGAAACCAGAGTATACTTTTGAAAAGGGGATGCTCGCTGGTTGTTGAAATAGCCATATTGATTGAACAAACTGTGACAAACCATGGAACCATTCAATGGTGACATTTTACTAAAGGTTTCCTTCTAAGTTTTCCATGGAAAATGTTCCCTACATATCAAACTGCTTGTTGATTCTTCTATTCATAAACAATTCCTCAAACAGCTATCTGGAGAATGTGTGTTTTGTCGGATATGCAAATAAATCACTTCCCAATGCCAGAAAGTTACGGAAAATCTTATACCTTTTCAAAATTGCCAGAATAGAGAACACGCGTACTTGCCGTTATGCAAACGAGTCATTTCTTATTCGCATAAAAAACAAAGCATGCTCAACAGTTTCAAAATTAATTCTTTCTTTTTAACAGTGGGAAGAAAACCTCAACAAGTTGGGGTCAGCAAAAATTGAGTTAAAACTCAGTTTTGTTCCTCTCCACGGAAATCTTTAGTAAAAGGCGAAAGATTTATGCGTTCTGAAAAGAAACCAGAGTATACTTTTGAAAAGGGGATGCTCGCTGGTTGTTGAAATAGCCATATTGATTGAACAAACTGTGACAAACCATGGAACCATTCAATGGTGACATTTTACTAAAGGTTTCCTTCTAAGTTTTCCATGGAAAATGTTCTCTACATATCAAACTGCTTGTTGATTCTTCTATTCAAAAACAATTCCTCAAACAGCTAACTGGAGAATGTGTGTTTTGTCGGATATGCAAATAAATCATTTCCCAATGCCAAAAAGTTGTGGAAAATCTTATACCTTTTCAAAATTGCCTGAATAGAGAACACGCGTACTTGCTGTTATGCAAACGAGTCATTTCTTAGTCGCATAAATAACACAGTATGCTCAACAGTTTCAAAATTAATTCTTTCTTTTAACATTGGCAAGAAAACCCCAACAAGTTGGGGTCAGCAAAAATTGAGTTAAAACTCAGTTTTGTTCCTCTCCACGGAAATCTTTAGTAAAAGGCGAAAGATTTATGCGTTCTGAAAAGAAACCAGAGTATACTTTTGAAAAGGGGATGCTCGGCGGATGTTGAAATAGCCATATCGATTGAACAAACTGTGACAAACCATGGAACCATTCAATGGCATAATTTTACTAAAGGTTTCCTTCTAACTTTTCCATGGAAAATGTTCCCTACATATCAAACTGCTTGTTGATTCTTCTATTCATAAACAATTCCTCAAACAGCTATCTGGAGAATGTGTGTTTTGTCGGATATGCAAATAAATCACTTCCCAATGCCAGAAAGTTACGGAAAATCTTATACCTTTTCAAAATTGCCAGAATAGAGAACATGCGTGCTTGCCGTTATGCAAACGAGTCATTTCTTATTCGCATAAAAAACAAAGCATGCTCAACAGTTTCAAAATTAATTCTTTCTTTTTAACAGTGGGAAGAAAACCTCAACAAGTTGGGGTCAGCAAAAATTGAGTTAAAACTCAGTTTTGTTCCTCTCCACGGAAATCTTTAGTAAAAGGCGAAAGATTTATGCGTTCTGAAAAGAAACCAGAGTATACTTTTGAAAAGGGGATGCTCGGTGGTTGTTGAAATAGCCATATTGATTGAACAAACTGTGACAAACCATGGAACCATTCAATGGTGACATTTTACTAAAGGTTTCCTTCTAAGTTTTCCATGGAAAATGTTCTCTACATATCAAACTGCTTGTTGATTCTTCTATTCAAAAACAATTCCTCAAACAGCTAACTGGAGAATGTGTGTTTTGTCGGATATGCAAATAAATCATTTCCCAATGCCAAAAAGTTGTGGAAAATCTTATACCTTTTCAAAATTGCCTGAATAGAGAACACGCGTACTTGCTGTTATGAAAACGAGTCATTTCTTAGTCGCATAAATAACACAGTATGCTCAACAGTTTCAAAATTAATTCTTTCTTTTAACATTGGCAAGAAAACCCCAACAAGTTGGGGTCAGCAAAAATTGAGTTAAAACTCAGTTTTGTTCCTCTCCACGGAAATCTTTAGTAAAAGGCGAAAGATTTATGCGTTCTGAAAAGAAACCAGAGTATACTTTTGAAAAGGGGATGCTCGGCGGATGTTGAAATAGCCATATCGATTGAACAAACTGTGACAAACCATGGAACCATTCAATGGCATAATTTTACTAAAGGTTTCCTTCTAACTTTTCCATGGAAAATGTTCCCTACATATCAAACTGCTTGTTGATTCTTCTATTCATAAACAATTCCTCAAACAGCTATCTGGAGAATGTGTGTTTTGTCGGATATGCAAATAAATCATTTCCCAATGCCAAAAAGTTGCGGAAAATCTTATACCTTTTCAAAATTGCCAGAATAGAGAACACGCGTACTTGCCGTTATGCAAACGAGTCATTTCTTATTCGCATAAAAAACAAAGCATGCTCAACAGTTTCAAAATTAATTCTTTCTTTTTAACAGTGGGAAGAAAACCTCAACAAGTTGGGGTCAGCAAAAATTGAGTTAAAACTCAGTTTTGTTCCTCTCCACGGAAATCTTTAGTAAAAGGCGAAAGATTTATGCGTTCTGAAAAGAAACCAGAGTATACTTTTGAAAAGGGGATGCTCGGTGGTTGTTGAAATAGCCATATTGATTGAACAAACTGTGACAAACCATGGAACCATTCAATGGTGACATTTTACTAAAGGTTTCCTTCTAAGTTTTCCATGGAAAATGTTCTCTACATATCAAACTGCTTGTTGATTCTTCTATTCATAAACAATTCCTCAAACAGCTATCTGGAGAATGTGTGTTTTGTCGGATATACAAATAAATCATGTCCCAATGCCAAAAAGTTGCGGAAAATCTTATACCTTTTCAAAATTGCCTGAATAGAGAACACGCGTACTTGCTGTTATGCAAACGAGTCATTTCTTAGTCGCATAAAAAACACAGTATGCTCAACAGTTTCAAAATTAATTCTTTCTTTTAACATTGGCAAGAAAACCCCAACAAGTTGGGGTCAGCAAAAATTGAGTTAAAACTCAGTTTTGTTCCTCTCCACGGAAATCTTTAATAAAAGGCGAAAGATTTATGCGTTCTGAAAAGAAACCAGAGTATACTTTTGAAAAGGGGATGCTCGGCGGATGTTGAAATAGCCATATCGATTGAACAAACTGTGACAAACCATGGAACCATTCAATGGCATAATTTTACTAAAGGTTTCCTTCTAACTTTTCCATGGAAAATGTTCCCTACATATCAAACTGCTTGTTGATTCTTCTATTCATAAACAATTCCTCAAACAGCTATCTGGAGAATGTGTGTTTTGTCGGATATACAAATAAATCATGTCCCAATGCCAAAAAAATGCGGAAAATCTTATACCTTTTCAAAATTGCCTGAATAGAGAACACGCGTACTTGCTGTTATGCAAACGAGTCATTTCTTAGTCGCATAAATAACACAGTATGCTCAACAGTTTCAAAATTAATTCTTTCTTTTAACATTGGCAAGAAAACCCCAACAAGTTGGGGTCAGCAAAAATTGAGTTAAAACTCAGTTTTGTTCCACTGCACGGAAATCTTTAGTAAAAGGCGAAAGATTTATGCGTTCTGAAAAGAAACCAGAGTATACTTTTGAAAAGGGGATGCTCGGCGGATGTTTAAATAGCCATATCGATTGAACAAACTGTGACAAACCATGGAACCATTCAATGGCATAATTTTACTAAAGGTTTCCTTCTAACTTTTCCATGGAAAATGTTCTCTACATATCAAACTGCTTGTTGATTCTTCTATTCATAAACAATTCCTCAAACAGCTAACTGGAGAATGTGTGTTTTGTCGGATATGCAAATAAATCACTTCCCAATGCCAGAAAGATACGGAAAATCATATACCTTTTCAAAATTGCCAGAATAGAGAACACGCGTACTTGCCGTTATGCAAACGAGTCATTTCTTATTCGCATAAAAAACAAAGCATGCTCAACAGTTTCAAAATTAATTCTTTCTTTTTAACAGTGGGAAGAAAACCTCAACAAGTTGGGGTCAGCAAAAATTGAGTTAAAACTCAGTTTTGTTCCTCTCCACGGAAATCTTTAGTAAAAGGCAAAAGATTTATGCGTTCTGAAAAGAAACCAGAGTATACTTTTGAAAAGGGGATGCTCGGTGGTTGTTGAAATAGCCATATTGATTGAACAAACTGTGACAAACCATGGAACCATTCAATGGTGACATTTTACTAAAGGTTTCCTTCTAAGTTTTCCATGGAAAATGTTCTCTACATATCAAACTGCTTGTTGATTCTTCTATTCAAAAACAATTCCTCAAACAGCTAACTGGAGAATGTGTGTTTTGTCGGATATGCAAATAAATCATTTCCCAATGCCAAAAAGTTGCGGAAAATCTTATACCTTTTCAAAATTGCCTGAATAGAGAACACGCGTACTTGCCGTTATGCAAACGAGTCATTTCTTATTCGCATAAAAAACAAAGCATGCTCAACAGTTTCAAAATTAATTCTTTCTTTTTAACAGTGGGAAGAAAACCTCAACAAGTTGGGGTCAGCAAAAATTGAGTTAAAACTCAGTTTTGTTCCTCTCCACGGAAATCTTTAGTAAAAGGCGAAAGATTTATGCGTTCTGAAAAGAAACCAGAGTATACTTTTGAAAAGGGGATGCTCGGCGGATGTTGAAATAGCCATATCGATTGAACAAACTGTGACAAACCATGGAACCATTCAATGGCATAATTTTACTAAAGGTTTCCTTCTAAGTTTTCCATGGAAAATGTTCCCTACATATCAAACTGCTTGTTGATTCTTCTATTCATAAACAATTCCTCAAACAGCTATCTGGAGAATGTGTGTTTTGTCGGATATGCAAATAAATAATTTCCCAATGCCAAAAAGTTGCGGAAAATCTTATACCTTTTCAAAATTGCCTAAATAGAGAACACGCGTACTTGCTGTTATGCAAACGAGACATTTCTTAGTCGCATAAATAACACAGTATGCTCAACAGTTTCAAAATTAATTCTTTCTTTTAACATTGGCAAGAAAACCCCAACAAGTTGGGGTCAGCAAAAATTGAGTTAAAACTCAGTTTTGTTCCTCTCCACGGAAATCTTTAGTAAAAGGCGAAAGATTTATGCGTTCTGAAAAGAAACCAGAGTATACTTTTGAAAAGGGGATGCTCGCTGGTTGTTGAAATAGCCATATTGATTGAACAAACTGTGACAAACCATGGAACCATTCAATGGTGACATTTTACTAAATGTTTCCTTCTAAGTTTTCCATGGAAAATGTTCTCTACATATCAAACTGCTTGTTGATTCTTCTATTCAAAAACAATTCCTCAAACAGCTAACTGGAGAATGTGTGTTTTGTCGGATATGCAAATAAATCACTTCCCAATGCCAGAAAGTTACGGAAAATCTAATACCTTTTCAAAATTGCCAGAATAGAGAACACGCGTACTTGCCGTTATGAAAACGAGTCATTTCTTATTCGCATAAAAAACAAAGCATGCTCAACAGTTTCAAAATTAATTCTTTCTTTTTAACAAGTTGGGGTCAGCAAAAATTGAGTTAAAACTCAGTTTTGTTCCTCTCCAAGGAAATCTTTAGTAAAAGGCGAAAGATTTATGCGTTCTGAAAAGAAACCAGAGTATACTTTTGAAAAGGGGATGCTCGGCGGATGTTGAAATAGCCATATCGATTGAACAAACTGTGACAAACCATGGAACCATTCAATGGCATAATTTTACTAAAGGTTTCCTTCTAAGTTTTCCATGGAAAATGTTCCCTACATATCAAACTGCTTGTTGATTCTTCTATTCATAAACAATTCCTCAAACAGCTATCTGGAGAATGTGTGTTTTGTCGGATATGCAAATAAATCACTTCCCAATGCCAGAAAGTTACGGAAAATCATATACCTTT
This sequence comes from Pelodytes ibericus, assembly GCA_036172795.1. NCBI lineage: Eukaryota > Metazoa > Chordata > Amphibia > Anura > Pelodytidae > Pelodytes > Pelodytes ibericus. The sequence goes on along the minus strand of CM069862.1, from coordinate 46,948,575 downwards.
TCAAAATTGCCAGAATAGAGAACACGCGTACTTGCCGTTATGCAAACGAGTCATTTCTTATTCGCATAAAAAACAAAGCATGCTCAACAGTTTCAAAATTAATTCTTTCTTTTTAACAGTGGGAAGAAAACCTCAACAAGTTGGGGTCAGCAAAAATTGAGTTAAAACTCAGTTTTGTTCCTCTCCACGGAAATCTTTAGTAAAAGGCGAAAGATTTATGCGTTCTGAAAAGAAACCAGAGTATACTTTTGAAAAGGGGATGCTCGGTGGTTGTTGAAATAGCCATATTGATTGAACAAACTGTGACAAACCATGGAACCATTCAATGGTGACATTTTACTAAAGGTTTCCTTCTAAGTTTTCCATGGAAAATGTTCTCTACATATCAAACTGCTTGTTGATTCTTCTATTCATAAACAATTCCTCAAACAGCTATCTGGAGAATGTGTGTTTTGTCGGATATACAAATAAATCATGTCCCAATGCCAAAAAGTTGTGGAAAATCTTATACCTTTTCAAAATTGCCTGAATAGAGAACACGCGTACTTGCTGTTATGCAAACGAGTCATTTCTTAGTCGCATAAAAAACACAGTATGCTCAACAGTTTCAAAATTAATTCTTTCTTTTAACATTGGCAAGAAAACCCCAACAAGTTGGGGTCAGCAAAAATTGAGTTAAAACTCAGTTTTGTTCCTCTCCACGGAAATCTTTAGTAAAAGGCGAAAGATTTATGCGTTCTGAAAAGAAACCAGAGTATACTTTTGAAAAGGGGATGCTCGGCGGATGTTGAAATAGCCATATCGATTGAACAAACTGTGACAAACCATGGAACCATTCAATGGTGACATTTTACTAAAGGTTTCCTTCTAAGTTTTCCATGGAAAATGTTCTCTACATATCAAACTGCTTGTTGATTCTTCTATTCAAAAACAATTCCTCAAACAGCTAACTGGAGAATGTGTGTTTTGTCGGATATGCAAATAAATCATTTCCCAATGCCAAAAAGTTGTGGAAAATCTTATACCTTTTCAAAATTGCCTGAATAGAGAACACGCGTACTTGCTGTTATGAAAACGAGTCATTTCTTAGTCGCATAAATAACACAGTATGCTCAACAGTTTCAAAATTAATTCTTTCTTTTAACATTGGCAAGAAAACCCCAACAAGTTGGGGTCAGCAAAAATTGAGTTAAAACTCAGTTTTGTTCCTCTCCACGGAAATCTTTAGTAAAAGGCGAAAGATTTATGCGTTCTGAAAAGAAACCAGAGTATACTTTTGAAAAGGGGATGCTCGGCGGATGTTGAAATAGCCATATCGATTGAACAAACTGTGACAAACCATGGAACCATTCAATGGCATAATTTTACTAAAGGTTTCCTTCTAACTTTTCCATGGAAAATGTTCCCTACATATCAAACTGCTTGTTGATTCTTCTATTCATAAACAATTCCTCAAACAGCTATCTGGAGAATGTGTGTTTTGTCGGATATGCAAATAAATCATTTCCCAATGCCAAAAAGTTGCGGAAAATCTTATACCTTTTCAAAATTGCCAGAATAGAGAACACGCGTACTTGCCTTTATGCAAACGAGTCATTTCTTATTCGCATAAAAAACAAAGCATGCTCAACAGTTTCAAAATTAATTCTTTCTTTTTAACAGTGGGAAGAAAACCTCAACAAGTTGGGGTCAGCAAAAATTGAGTTAAAACTCAGTTTTGTTCCTCTCCACGGAAATCTTTAGTAAAAGGCGAAAGATTTATGCGTTCTGAAAAGAAACCAGAGTATACTTTTGAAAAGGGGATGCTCGGTGGTTGTTGAAATAGCCATATTGATTGAACAAACTGTGACAAACCATGGAACCATTCAATGGTGACATTTTACTAAAGGTTTCCTTCTAAGTTTTCCATGGAAAATGTTCTCTACATATCAAACTGCTTGTTGATTCTTCTATTCATAAACAATTCCTCAAACAGCTATCTGGAGAATGTGTGTTTTGTCGGATATACAAATAAATCATGTCCCAATGCCAAAAAGTTGCGGAAAATCTTATACCTTTTCAAAATTGCCTGAATAGAGAACACGCGTACTTGCTGTTATGCAAACGAGTCATTTCTTAGTCGCATAAAAAACACAGTATGCTCAACAGTTTCAAAATTAATTCTTTCTTTTAACATTGGCAAGAAAACCCCAACAAGTTGGGGTCAGCAAAAATTGAGTTAAAACTCAGTTTTGTTCCTCTCCACGGAAATCTTTAGTAAAAGGCGAAAGATTTATGCGTTCTGAAAAGAAACCAGAGTATACTTTTGAAAAGGGGATGCTCGGCGGATGTTGAAATAGCCATATCGATTGAACAAACTGTGACAAACCATGGAACCATTCAATGGCATAATTTTACTAAAGGTTTCCTTCTAAGTTTTCCATGGAAAATGTTCCCTACATATCAAACTGCTTGTTGATTCTTCTATTCATAAACAATTCCTCAAACAGCTATCTGGAGAATGTGTGTTTTGTCGGATATGCAAATAAATAATTTCCCAATGCCAAAAAGTTGCGGAAAATCTTATACCTTTTCAAAATTGCCTAAATAGAGAACACGCGTACTTGCTGTTATGCAAACGAGACATTTCTTAGTCGCATAAATAACACAGTATGCTCAACAGTTTCAAAATTAATTCTTTCTTTTAACATTGGCAAGAAAACCCCAACAAGTTGGGGTCAGCAAAAATTGAGTTAAAACTCAGTTTTGTTCCTCTCCACGGAAATCTTTAGTAAAAGGCGAAAGATTTATGCGTTCTGAAAAGAAACCAGAGTATACTTTTGAAAAGGGGATGCTCGCTGGTTGTTGAAATAGCCATATTGATTGAACAAACTGTGACAAACCATGGAACCATTCAATGGTGACATTTTACTAAATGTTTCCTTCTAAGTGTTCCATGGAAAATGTTCTCTACATATCAAACTGCTTGTTGATTCTTCTATTCAAAAACAATTCCTCAAACAGCTAACTGGAGAATGTGTGTTTTGTCGGATATGCAAATAAATCATTTCCCAATGCCAAAAAGTTGTGGAAAATCTTATACCTTTTCAAAATTGCCTGAATAGAGAACACGCGTACTTGCTGTTATGCAAACGAGTCATTTCTTAGTCGCATAAAAATCACAGTATGCTCAACAGTTTCAAAATTAATTCTTTCTTTTAACATTGGCAAGAAAACCCCAAAAAGTTGGGGTCAGCAAAAATTGAGTTAAAACTCAGTTTTGTTCCTCTCCACGGAAATCTTTAGTAAAAGGCTTTTTTATTAACAATATTCATCAGTACATATTTAAGTCATAAAACATTCCTTAAAACATTGTAAATCATACAAAACATTACAAAATGAAAACACACGCATAAAATTAGAATGAAAGTTCTAACTAAGATGCATAAAATTCATTAATAAAATAAACAAAAATGTTTTAATTACTTCTTATGGATATATTCCACATATTTGGGCACCACAGTTTGTTTGCTTTTTCTTTACCTAGATCATTACAATCCCTTAAAAAATGTACATACATGTCACTTAAAGCCATATTAAGACAATTATCTATGTCAATAAAAGTTCTTTTAAACAGAAAAATGTTTCTTGTTTTCCACATTGCTTCCTTAATACAATTTATCATTATCCATAAAACTCGCGACTGGTCATATGAAGGACAAATAAAGAGGCCATATAAAACAACTTCATGAGTCAAAAATCTCAAGCCACAAATCCATTTTAAAAGTGTCCCAACCTTGTGCCATACTTCCTGAGCATAAAAACAATTCCAAAAAATGTGCAAAACAGTTTCCTCCCGTAAGCATTGCGCTCTCGGGCATTTGGCACTTGGTACTAACCCTCTCCGGTGTTGGAAATCCTTGGTTGGCAAACATTCATGAACAATTTGCCAGGCCAAATCCTTTTGAGAGTTGGCAAGGTAGGGTTGCTTTATATTCTGCCATACTCTTTTTGAGCGAATATAAGAGAAGTTAAGCACCTGTTCTAGTTGTTCTTTTTTAATAATAGCAGCAATCAATTTCTTTTGATCTGCCAAAATTTCAGGGCTAAAACTTTGAAGCTGATATATACGAATCGTTTTTTCCAAAAAAAACATAATGCCTGGGTGGAGTTAAAAGGATAGGGGAGTTAAGAGACAGTTGAAAAAATCTGTGTCTTCTAAAAATATGACCAGCCGCATAACGCAAGAAGAAAGCAAAGGAACAATCTTTGTTAAAATTCTTAAAACACATGGAAAAAAACTTAATATATAAAAAGCGTTTGATATCTGGCATACATTTCCCTCCATTTAGTTTTTGTTTACAAACAGTGTCCCTTTTTAATTTTTCCATTTTTGAACTCCAAAAAAATGTAAAGCATACTCTCATTAACTTCTTAATGTAAAGTTCAGATGGAGGGAAGATCAGTGCTAGATAGAGCATAATTGGTAGAAGGATTGCTTTTAAAACAAGTATTCTCCCTTCCATCGTCAACCTGCGGAGCTGCCACAATGTCACTTTTTTCTTTAGTTTTTCTAAAACCAGGTCCCAAGATCTAACACCATTATTAGCTTCATCAAATGTTATACCTAGAATCTTTATTTTCTCTGTTTGGACTGGGACAGTAGGTGTCTGACTGCTGTCCCAATTGCCAATTGTAAGACAATCACATTTGTTCAAATTTAGTTTAAAACCCGAGGCACAGCTAAAATATTCTGTCTGTCTAATTGCTCTATTTACAGACTCTGGTGTAGTACAATAAACACTTATGTCATCCATGTAGCCCAGAGCTTTTATCTGTATCCCTCCGCCCCCTGGGACTGGGACCCCACGGATAAACTTATCTTTACGTAAAAGGGCTAAGAGGGGCTCAATGGCACAAGTAAATAGTAGCGGCGATAAAGGACATCCCTGTTTCACTCCTGATTTAAGAAAAAACTTCTTAGTTAAAAAGCCATTGATTAAAACTTCACTGAAAGAGCTCTTATATAAAACACTAATTTTCTGGATAAAACTTTCTGGGAATAAAAGTTTCCTCAAAACCATAAACAGATATTGATGGGACACTTTATCAAAAGCTTTTTTGAAATCAAGCGATAAAATAGCCAAACTCTGCCCTCTTTCTTTTTGATACCAGATCAGGTCACGGATCACATTAAGATGTTCCCAGATTGCACGGCCAGGAATGCCACAGACCTGATCTGGATGAATTATTTTACTTATTACTGTTTGGGCTCTATTTGCAAGGAATTTAGCCATGATCTTATAATCTGCATTTAAAAGGGTGATAGGACGCCAGTTTTCTAATGTAGACCGATCTCCCTTTTTAAAAATTAATGTTATAATTCCTCTTCTCCATGATAAGGGCAATTCTTCAGCTTTCAAAATTTCTTTAAAAACATTAAAAAAGTCATCCTTTAAAAGGTCCCAAAATTGTACATAAAATTCAATAGGGATACCATCCGCCCCGGGGGGTTTTTCCAGTTGAGAAGCTCGTAACTACATTATAGAGTTCCAATAAACAAGGCTCACTATTTAAAAAGTTTTGATCATCTGGGCTGAGCACATTAGACAAAACCCCCAGGGTATCATGTAAAAAGGACATATCTATATGTTTTTCACTAAAAAGATTTTGATAAAAGGAGAAAGTCTCATCTAAAATGCCCTTCATGGAGGAATGACCCTCCATTTCTAAAATCAAATCTTTCTTATCTGAAACTTGTTTAAAGAAGAAACGGGAACACTTTTCCCCCTCTTCTAAATGTTTTACCCGGGCATTAAAAACAATTTGTTTCCCCTTAAAATCTAAAATCTTCTTAATCTCATTTTTAAATTTTATAATCGATTCATTAATATTGCTCACACCTGCTTTTTTAAGCTTGTAAAGGGTCTGCAATTGTACATTAAGAGCTTTAAAGTATTGCCTTTGTTTTTTAGCTTTCTTCTTACCCTCATTTATGAAAAAATTCTTAATTTTATATTTAACCTCCTCCCACCATTCTAAAAATGACTGGTTACGGTCTTTTTGGTTTCGCCATCGCTTATACAAGACCATAAAATTGTTCTTAATTTCTTCTTCCTCTAATAATAGCATGTTTAGCTTCCATAAACCTTTTTGGGTTTTTGCTTCAGCAGCAACAGAAAAAGAACATTTCAAAAGTTTGTGATCAGAAAGCACATTGTCCTCTAAAATTGCTTTGAGAGGCTTAAACTCCCTAGAGGAGAACATATAATCAATGCGGGAGCTCACCCGACCATCTGACCAAGTATGCCCAGGGTCTGATGGCTCCAGTTTTTTCCATACATCAATTAACTTAAAATCATCAATAAAATGCTCTAACTGGCGAGAGGTTTTATCAGTTGCGCCCTTTAATTTGCCACCCTCTCTGTTTTCACCCAACGAAATACAGTTAAAATCACCACCAACTATTAACGGAGTGTTACCAGGACAAAACAGTGATAGTGATTCTAACAAATCAAATCTTTCATTCTTATCCGGTGGAGCATAAACATTCATCATACGTGTTTTAAAACCTTTGAAAACAACATCGAGTAAGATTGCCCTCCCAGGGACAATTTCAGTAAAATAATTTAAAACCACATGTTTACTATTAAAAAGGATCACCAATCCTGCAGATCTACAGTCATTAGATCCAGACCAATAAGAGGGTCCTGCAGTCCAATCTTTCTTTAAGTGTCCATAAGTAAGTTCATGATCAATACCACACTCCTGTAATAAAAAAATGTCAATGCTTAATGTCATTAAATATGCAAATAAAGCAGCCCTCCTAACAGGGCCCTTCAAACTCCTCACATTGAGGGAAGCAATAATGAGTTCCATCATGATGGGGTATTTTAGTAACTTTTTCGGTTAACCCCTTCACTTTCAGCTTCCGAAATATCAGAGGGAAAACTCACGATATCAAGGTCCGAACTACTGCCCATCCTACTGTCTGGGTTCAATTGAGACAGGTCACTTCCTATGTCATCTGTATCTTCACAAATCATGAGGTTCTGAAGGTTTCTGGCCACTTTCCGGGATGAGGATTCTGGTAGGTCTCCTGGTTCCAGCTTTCGCTTAGTTGACTCTTGCTCAAATCTCCACTGTTCATTAGAACAATAGCTCTCAGAAGTCTCCGCATCAGATCTCTCCTCTGCTTCAACCTCCAAGACTACCAACGAAGCTCCAAGGGTAGGAGTCGAGTAGGCTTCCCCACATGACCCCTTTCCCTCAGGAATATTGAGTTCAGCCTCGGCTGGAACTTCCCTGGCCACATCAAAACAGGAATCAACTGCATGAGATGACTCATCTTGGATAGCACCCATAATGGGCACTTGATTCTTATTTGTGAGGGTACTTGTTTCTGGATTTTCATCATTGCCACTGTCATGAGTATCCACGATAGTACAACTTTCTTGGCAACCTATAAAGGGATTTAAAAATGCTTTAGGATCTGCAGGACCCTCCACAAGAGAGGGATCCCTAGGACCTGAGTAAGACTTTTTGCTTGAAGTCTGGATCATTGGCTGTATATCTAACATAATTGCGGGATCTTCCAACGGATGTGCAACTGGATCTATGTCATCATCATCATCATTCTCATTGATATTGCTAACAGAAGCAGGTAGACTTTTATCTTGAACTGGTTTTCCAGGTCGTCCCGCTGCCATGTCTGCCCAAGACCTTTTAGGTTTAGTGGGACAGTCTCTGTAGACATGGCCTGGCTTGCCACACCCATTGCACAATTTTTCTTTATTACAGCTAGAGGCAGAGTGCCCCCATTCACCGCAATTCCTACACAGAGGTCTAGCGTCAGCCGTACAAGTTGCCTGCGTATGTCCATAACCTCCGCATCGTCGACATAGAAAAGGCATTCCTGGATAAAAACAATAGCCTCTATTATTTCCTATCGTGAAGCTGGATGGAGGATGTAAGATTCCGCCGACACCTTCCTCGTGTTCTTTGAACTGGACAAAAAATCTCCTCTTACCATTCCATATTCCAAGGTCATTGAATATTTTTTTCCCAACTGAAACCTTAGAACAATACCGGTATATCCATGCAATGATAACCTCATCGGAAACAAATGGGTTATACATATGGACAGTAAGAGGGACCTCTTCGCCACCATATAAAAATGTAAATTGTAATCCATCCATCCGAGGGTCAAGTATTTTCTCTTTCAGATTCTTATATACTTTGTGACACAGTCCAATGTTCTTAACCGTGACAACATAGGTGCCCTTAACAAGATCCTGCAAGCAGTAGATGTCTTCGTATGCCAATTGCAGTGTTGCTTTCAGGATGATTTCGGCAACATATTTCAATCCCTTTTCTTCCTTTTCGGCTTCTGGAACCACGATCTTGAAAGAATTCCTCAATCTGCCGTCCTTTGCAGACGCAAAAGTAATGGTTGCTGGCATTCTCCCTTGCCTTGGTACTGGGCTTTCGGCCTCCACAACAGGCTCTTTTCGGGACCCCCAATAGCAGCAACTCGCTTAAGATATCCGAAGATACCGATGCGAGAAGGCCGAGGGCCGAATTCCACCTGGAGCAGTGACCTACATGTCCCAGTTCAGCTCCCCTCCAAAACAAATCTCAAGAAAAGATTTATGCGTTCTGAAGAGAAACCAGAGTATACTTTTGAAAAGGGGATGCTCGGCGGATGTTGAAATAGCCATATCGATTGAACAAACTGTGACAAACCATGGAACCATTCAATGGCATAATTTTACTAAAGGTTTCCTTCTAACTTTTCCATGGAAAATGTTCCCTACATATCAAACTGCTTGTTGATTCTTCTATTCATAAACAATTCCTCAAACAGCTATCTGGAGAATGTGTGTTTTGTCGGATATGCAAATAAATCATTTCCCAATGCCAAAAAGTTGCGGAAAATCTTATACCTTTTCAAAATTGCCTGAATAGAGAACACGCGTACTTGCTGTTATGCAAACGAGTCATTTCTTAGTCGCATAAATAACACAGTATGCTCAACAGTTTCAAAATTAATTCTTTCTTTTAACATTGGCAAGAAAACCCCAACAAGTTGGGGTCAGCAAAAATTGAGTTAAAACTCAGTTTTGTTCCTCTCCACGGAAATCTTTAGTAAAAGGCGAAAGATTTATGCGTTCTGAAAAGAAACCAGAGTATACTTTTGAAAAGGGGATGCTCGGCGGATGTTGAAATAGCCATATCGATTGAACAAACTGTGACAAACCATGGAACCATTCAATGGCATAATTTTACTAAAGGTTTCCTTCTAAGTTTTCCATGGAAAATGTTCCCTACATATCAAACTGCTTGTTGATTCTTCTATTCATAAACAATTCCTCAAACAGCTATCTGGAGAATGTGTGTTTTGTCGGATATGCAAATAAATCACTTCCCAATGCCAGAAAGTTACGGAAAATCTTATACCTTTTCAAAATTGCCAGAATAGAGAACACGCGTACTTGCCGTTATGCAAACGAGTCATTTCTTATTCGCATAAAAAACAAAGCATGCTCAACAGTTTCAAAATTAATTCTTTCTTTTTAACAGTGGGAAGAAAACCTCAACAAGTTGGGGTCAGCAAAAATTGAGTTAAAACTCAGTTTTGTTCCTCTCCACGGAAATCTTTAGTAAAAGGCGAAAGATTTATGCGTTCTGAAAAGAAACCAGAGTATACTTTTGAAAAGGGGATGCACGCTGGTTGTTGAAATAGCCATATTGATTGAACAAACTGTGACAAACCATGGAACCATTCAATGGTGACATTTTACTAAAGGTTTCCTTCTAAGTTTTCCATGGAAAATGTTCCCTACATATCAAACTGCTTGTTGATTCTTCTATTCATAAACAATTCCTCAAACAGCTATCTGGAGAATGTGTGTTTTGTCGGATATGCAAATAAATCACTTCCCAATGCCAGAAAGTTACGGAAAATCTTATACCTTTTCAAAATTGCCAGAATAGAGAACACGCGTACTTGCCGTTATGCAAACGAGTCATTTCTTATTCGCATAAAAAACAAAGCATGCTCAACAGTTTCAAAATTAATTCTTTCTTTTTAACAGTGGGAAGAAAACATCAACAAGTTGGGGTCAGCAAAAATTGAGTTAAAACTCAGTTTTGTTCCTCTCCACGGAAATCTTTAGTAAAAGGCGAAAGATTTATGCGTTCTGAAAAGAAACCAGAGTATACTTTTGAAAAGGGGATGCTCGGTGGTTGTTGAAATAGCCATATTGATTGAACAAACTGTGACAAACCATGGAACCATTCAATGGTGACATTTTACTAAAGGTTTCCTTCTAAGTTTTCCATGGAAAATGTTCTCTACATATCAAACTGCTTGTTGATTCTTCTATTCAAAAACAATTCCTCAAACAGCTAACTGGAGAATGTGTGTTTTGTCGGATATGCAAATAAATCATTTCCCAATGCCAAAAAGTTGTGGAAAATCTTATACCTTTTCAAAATTGCCTGAATAGAGAACACGCGTACTTGCTGTTATGAAAACGAGTCATTTCTTAGTCGCATAAATAACACAGTATGCTCAACAGTTTCAAAATTTATTCTTTCTTTTAACATTGGCAAGAAAACCCCAACAAGTTGGGGTCAGCAAAAATTGAGTTAAAACTCAGTTTTGTTCCTCTCCACGGAAATCTTTAGTAAAAGGCGAAAGATTTATGCGTTCTGAAAAGAAACCAGAGTATACTTTTGAAAAGGGGATGCTCGGCGGATGTTGAAATAGCCATATCGATTGAACAAACTGTGACAAACCATGGAACCATTCAATGGCATAATTTTACTAAAGGTTTCCTTCTAACTTTTCCATGGAAAATGTTCCCTACATATCAAACTGCTTGTTGATTCTTCTATTCATAAACAATTCCTCAAACAGCTATCTGGAGAATGTGTGTTTTGTCGGATATGCAAATAAATCATTTCCCAATGCCAAAAAGTTGCGGAAAATCTTATACCTTTTCAAAATTGCCAGAATAGAGAACACGCGTACTTGCCGTTATGCAAACGAGTCATTTCTTATTCGCATAAAAAACAAAGCATGCTCAACAGTTTCAAAATTAATTCTTTCTTTTTAACAGTGGGAAGAAAACCTCAACAAGTTGGGGTCAGCAAAAATTGAGTTAAAACTCAGTTTTGTTCCTCTCCACGGAAATCTTTAGTAAAAGGCGAAAGATTTATGCGTTCTGAAAAGAAACCAGAGTATACTTTTGAAAAGGGGATGCTCGGTGGTTGTTGAAATAGCCATATTGATTGAACAAACTGTGACAAACCATGGAACCATTCAATGGTGACATTTTACTAAAGGTTTCCTTCTAAGTTTTCCATGGAAAATGTTCTCTACATATCAAACTGCTTGTTGATTCTTCTATTCATAAACAATTCCTCAAACAGCTATCTGGAGAATGTGTGTTTTGTCGGATATACAAATAAATCATGTCCCAATGCCAAAAAGTTGCGGAAAATCTTATACCTTTTCAAAATTGCCTGAATAGAGAACACGCGTACTTGCTGTTATGCAAACGAGTCATTTCTTAGTCGCATAAAAAACACAGTATGCTCAACAGTTTCAAAATTAATTCTTTCTTTTAACATTGGCAAGAAAACCCCAACAAGTTGGGGTCAGCAAAAATTGAGTTAAAACTCAGTTTTGTTCCTCTCCACGGAAATCTTTAGTAAAAGGCGAAAGATTTATGCGTTCTGAAAAGAAACCAGAGTATACTTTTGAAAAGGGGATGCTCGGCGGATGTTGAAATAGCCATATCGATTGAACAAACTGTGACAAACCATGGAACCATTCAATGGCATAATTTTACTAAAGGTTTCCTTCTAACTTTTCCATGGAAAATGTTCCCTACATATCAAACTGCTTGTTGATTCTTCTATTCATAAACAATTCCTCAAACAGCTATCTGGAGAATGTGTGTTTTGTCGGATATACAAATAAATCATGTCCCAATGCCAAAAAAATGCGGAAAATCTTATACCTTTTCAAAATTGCCTGAATAGAGAACACGCGTACTTGCTGTTATGCAAACGAGTCATTTCTTAGTCGCATAAATAACACAGTATGCTCAACAGTTTCAAAATTAATTCTTTCTTTTAACATTGGCAAGAAAACCCCAACAAGTTGGGGTCAGCAAAAATTGAGTTAAAACTCAGTTTTGTTCCTCTCCACGGAAATCTTTAGTAAAAGGCGAAAGATTTATGCGTTCTGAAAAGAAACCAGAGTATACATTTGAAAAGGGGATGCTCGCTGGTTGTTGAAATAGCCATATTGATTGAACAAACTGTGACAAACCATGGAACCATTCAATGGTGACATTTTACTAAAGGTTTCCTTATAAGTTTTCCATGGAAAATGTTCTCTACATATCAAACTGCTTGTTGATTCTTCTATTCAAAAACAATTCCTCAAACAGTTAACTGGAGAATGTGTGTTTTGTCGGATATGCAAATAAATCATTTCCCAATGCCAAAAAGTTGTGGAAAATCTTATACCTTTTCAAAATTGCCTGAATAGAGAACACGCGTACTTGCTGTTATGCAAACGAGTCATTTCTTAGTCGCATAAAAAACACAGTATGCTCAACAGTTTCAAAATTAATTCTTTCTTTTAACATTGGCAAGAAAACCCCAACAAGTTGGGGTCAGCAAAAATTGAGTTAAAACTCAGTTTTGTTCCTCTTCACGGAAATCTTTAGTAAAACGCGAAAGATTTATGCGTTCTGAAAAGAAACCAGAGTATACTTTTGAAAAGGGGATGCTCGGCGGATGTTGAAATAGCCATATCGATTGAACAAACTGTGACAAACCATGGAACCATTCAATGGCATAATTTTACTAAAGGTTTCCTTCTAAGTTTTCCATGGAAAATGTTCCCTACATATCAAACTGCTTGTTGATTCTTCTATTCATAAACAATTCCTCAAACAGCTATCTGGAGAATGTGTGTTTTGTCGGATATGCAACTAAATCACTTCCCAATGCCAGAAAGTTACGGAAAATCATATACCTTTTCAAAATTGCCAGAATAGAGAACACGCGTACTTGCCGTTATGCAAACGAGTCATTTCTTATTCGCATAAAAAACAAAGCATGCTCAACAGTTTCAAAATTAATTCTTTCTTTTTAACAGTGGGAAGAAAACCTCAACAAGTTGGGGTCAGCAAAAATTGAGTTAAAACTCAGTTTTGTTCCTCTCCACGGAAATCTTTAGTAAAAGGCGAAAGATTTATGCGTTCTGAAAAGAAACCAGAGTATACTTTTGAAAAGGGGATGCTCGGCAGTTGTTGAAATAGCCATATCGATTGAACAAACTGTGACAAACCATGGAACCATTCAATGGCATAATTTTACTAAAGGTTTCCTTCTAAGTTTTCCATGGAAAATGTTCCCTACATATCAAACTGCTTGTTGATTCTTCTATTCATAAACAATTCCTCAAACAGCTATCTGGAGAATGTGTGTTTTGTCGGATATGCAAATAAATCATTTCCCAATGCCAAAAAGTTGCGGAAAATCTTATACCTTTTCAAAATTGCCTGAATAGAGAACACGCGTACTTGCTGTTATGCAAACGAGTCATTTCTTAGTCGCATAAATAACACAGTATGCTCAACAGTTTCAAAATTAATTCTTTCTTTTAACATTGGCAAGAAAACCCCAACAAGTTGGGGTCAGCAAAAATTGAGTTAAAACTCAGTTTTGTTCCTCTCCACGGAAATCTTTAGTAAAAGGCGAAAGATTTATGCGTTCTGAAAAGAAACCAGAGTATACTTTTGAAAAGGGGATGCTCGGCGGATGTTGAAATAGCCATATCGATTGAACAAACTGTGACAAACCATGGAACCATTCAATGGCATAATTTTACTAAAGGTTTCCTTCTAAGTTTTCCATGGAAAATGTTCCCTACATATCAAACTGCTTGTTGATTCTTCTATTCATAAACAATTCCTCAAACAGCTATCTGGAGAATGTGTGTTTTGTCGGATATGCAAATAAATCACTTCCCAATGCCAGAAAGTTACGGAAAATCTTATACCTTTTCAAAATTGCCAGAATAGAGAACACGCGTACTTGCCGTTATGCAAACGAGTCATTTCTTATTCGCATAAAAAACAAAGCATGCTCAACAGTTTCAAAATTAATTCTTTCTTTTTAACAGTGGGAAGAAAACCTCAACAAGTTGGGGTCAGCAAAAATTGAGTTAAAACTCAGTTTTGTTCCTCTCCACGGAAATCTTTAGTAAAAGGCGAAAGATTTATGCATTCTGAAAAGAAACCAGAGTACACTTTTGAAAAGGGGATGCTCGCTGGTTGTTGAAATAGCCATATTGATTGAACAAACTGTGACAAACCATGGAACCATTCAATGGTGACATTTTACTAAAGGTTTCCTTCTAAGTTTTCCATGGAAAATGTTCTCTACATATCAAACTGCTTGTTGATTCTTCTATTCAAAAACAATTCCTCAAACAGCTAACTGGAGAATGTGTGTTTTGTCGGATATGCAAATAAATCATTTCCCAATGCCAAAAAATTGTGGAAAATCTTATACCTTTTCAAAATTGCCTGAATAGAGAACACGCGTACTTGCTGTTATGCAAACGAGTCATTTCTTAGTCGCATAAAAAACACAGTATGCTCTACAGTTTCAAAATTAATTCTTTCTTTTAACATTGGCAAGAAAACCCCAACAAGTTGGGGTCAGCAAAAATTGAGTTAAAACTCAGTTTTGTTCCTCTCCACGGAAATCTTTAGTAAAAGGCGAAAGATTTATGCGTTCTGAAAAGAAACCAGAGTATACTTTTGAAAAGGGGATGCTCGGCGGATGTTTAAATAGCCATATCGATTGAACAAACTGTGACAAACCATGGAACCATTCAATGGCATAATTTTACTAAAGGTTTCCTTCTAACTTTTCCATGGAAAATGTTCCCTACATATCAAACTGCTTGTTGATTCTTCTATTCATAAACAATTCCTCAAACAGCTATCTGGAGAATGTGTGTTTTGTCGGATATGCAAAAAAATCACTTCCCAATGCCAGAAAGTTACGGAAAATCTTAAACCATTTCAAAATTGCCAGAATAGAGAACACGCGTACTTGCCGTTGTGCAAACGAGTCATTTCTTATTCGCAGAAAAAACAAAGCATGCTCAACAGTTTCAAAATTAATTCTTTCTTTTTAACATTGGGAAGAAAACCTCAACAAGTTGGGGTCAGCAAAAATTGAGTTAAAACTCAGTTTTGTTCCTCTCCACGGAAATCTTTAGTAAAAGGCGAAAGATTTATGCGTTCTGAAAAGAAACCAGAGTATACTTTTGAAAAGGGGATGCTCGCTGGTTGTTGAAATAGCCATATTGATTGAACAAACTGTGACAAACCATGGAACCATTCAATGGTGACATTTTACTAAAGGTTTCCTTCTAAGTTTTCCATGGAAAATGTTCTCTACATATCAAACTGCTTGTTGATTCTTCTATTCAAAAACAATTCCTCAAACAGCTAACTGGAGAATGTGTGTTTTGTCGGATATGCAAATAAATCATTTCCCAATGCCAAAAAGTTGTGGAAAATCTTATACCTTTTCAAAATTGCCTGAATAGAGAACACGCGTACTTGCTGTTATGCAAACGAGTCATTTCTTAGTCGCATAAAAAACACAGTATGCTCAACAGTTTCAAAATTAATTCTTTCTTTTAACATTGGCAAGAAAACCCCAACAAGTTGGGGTCAGCAAAAATTGAGTTAAAACTCAGTTTTGTTCCTCTCCACGGAAATCTTTAGTAAAAGGCGAAAGATTTATGCGTTCTGAAAAGAAACCAGAGTATACTTTTGAAAAGGGGATGCTCGGCGGATGTTGAAATAGCCATATCGATTGAACAAACTGTGACAAACCATGGAACCATTCAATGGCATAATTTTACTAAAGGTTTCCTTCTAAGTTTTCCATGGAAAATGTTCTCTACATATCAAACTGCTTGTTGATTCTTCTATTCAAAAACAATTCCTCAAACAGCTAACTGGAGAATGTGTGTTTTGTCGGATATGCAAATAAATCATTTCCCAATGCCAAAAAGTTGTGGAAAATCTTATACCTTTTCAAAATTGCCTGAATAGAGAACACGCGTACTTGCTGTTATGCAAACGAGTCATTTCTTAGTCGCATAAAAAACACAGTATGCTCAACAGTTTCAAAATTAATTCTTTCTTTTAACATTGGCAAGAAAACCCCAACAAGTTGGGGTCAGCAAAAATTGAGTTAAAACTCAGTTTTGTTCCTCTCCACGGAAATCTTTAGTAAAAGGCGAAAGATTTATGCGTTCTGAAAAGAAACCAGAGTATACTTTTGAAAAGGGGATGCTCGGCGGATGTTGAAATAGCCATATCGATTGAACAAACTGTGACAAACCATGGAACCATTCAATGGCATAATTTTACTAAAGGTTTCCTTCTAACTTTTCCATGGAAAATGTTCCCTACATATCAAACTGCTTGTTGATTCTTCTATTCATAAACAATTCCTCAAACAGCTATCTGGAGAATGTGTGTTTTGTCGGATATGCAAATAAATCATTTCCCAATGCCAAAAAGTTGCGGAAAATCTTATACCTTTTCAAAATTGCCTGAATAGAGAACACGCGTACTTGCTGTTATGCAAACGAGTCATTTCTTAGTCGCATAAATAACACAGTATGCTCAACAGTTTCAAAATTAATTCTTTCTTTTAACATTGGCAAGAAAACCCCAACAAGTTGGGGTCAGCAAAAATTGAGTTAAAACTCAGTTTTGTTCCTCTCCACGGAAATCTTTAGTAAAAGGCAAAAGATTTATGCGTTCTGAAAAGAAACCAGAGTATACTTTTGAAAAGGGGATGCTCGGTGGTTGTTGAAATAGCCATATTGATTGAACAAACTGTGACAAACCATGGAACCATTCAATGGTGACATTTTACTAAAGGTTTCCTTCTAAGTTTTCCATGGAAAATGTTCTCTACATATCAAACTGCTTGTTGATTCTTCTATTCAAAAACAATTCCTCAAACAGCTAACTGGAGAATGTGTGTTTTGTCGGATATGCAAATAAATCATTTCCCAATGCCAAAAAGTTGTGGAAAATCTTATACCTTTTCAAAATTGCCTGAATAGAGAACACGCGTACTTGCTGTTATGCAAACGAGTCATTTCTTAGTCGCATAAAAAACACAGTATGCTCAACAGTTTCAAAATTAATTCTTTCTTTTAACATTGGCAAGAAAACCCCAACAAGTTGGGGTCAGCAAAAATTGAGTTAAAACTCAGTTTTGTTCCTCTCCACGGAAATCTTTAGTAAAAGGCGAAAGATTTATGCGTTCTGAAAAGAAACCAGAGTATACTTTTGAAAAGGGGATGCTCGGCGGATGTTGAAATAGCCATATCGATTGAACAAACTGTGACAAACCATGGAACCATTCAATGGCATAATTTTACTAAAGGTTTCCTTCTAAGTTTTCCATGGAAAATGTTCCCTACATATCAAACTGCTTGTTGATTCTTCTATTCATAAACAATTCCTCAAACAGCTATCTGGAGAATGTGTGTTTTGTCGGATATGCAAATAAATCACTTCCCAATGCCAGAAAGTTACGGAAAATCTTATACCTTTTCAAAATTGCCAGAATAGAGAACACGCGTACTTGCCGTTATGCAAACGAGTCATTTCTTATTCGCATAAAAAACAAAGCATGCTCAACAGTTTCAAAATTAATTCTTTCTTTTTAACAGTGGGAAGAAAACCTCAACAAGTTGGGGTCAGCAAAAATTGAGTTAAAACTCAGTTTTGTTCCTCTCCACGGAAATCTTTAGTAAAAGGCGAAAGATTTATGCGTTCTGAAAAGAAACCAGAGTATACTTTTGAAAAGGGGATGCTCGCTGGTTGTTGAAATAGCCATATTGATTGAACAAACTGTGACAAACCATGGAACCATTCAATGGTGACATTTTACTAAAGGTTTCCTTCTAAGTTTTCCATGGAAAATGTTCCCTACATATCAAACTGCTTGTTGATTCTTCTATTCATAAACAATTCCTCAAACAGCTATCTGGAGAATGTGTGTTTTGTCGGATATGCAAATAAATCATTTCCCAATGCCAAAAAGTTGCGGAAAATCTTATACCTTTTCAAAATTGCCTGAATAGAGAACACGCGTACTTGCTGTTATGCAAACGAGTCATTTCTTAGTCGCATAAATAACACAGTATGCTCAACAGTTTCAAAATTAATTCTTTCTTTTAACATTGGCAAGAAAACCCCAACAAGTTGGGGTCAGCAAAAATTGAGTTAAAACTCAGTTTTGTTCCTCTCCACGGAAATCTTTAGTAAAAGGCGAAAGATTTATGCGTTCTGAAAAGAAACCAGAGTATACTTTTGAAAAGGGGATGCTCGGCGGATGTTGAAATAGCCATATCGATTGAACAAACTGTGACAAACCATGGAACCATTCAATGGCATAATTTTACTAAAGGTTTCCTTCTAAGTTTTCCATGGAAAATGTTCCCTACATATCAAACTGCTTGTTGATTCTTCTATTCATAAACAATTCCTCAAACAGCTATCTGGAGAATGTGTGTTTTGTCGGATATGCAAATAAATCACTTCCCAATGCCAGAAAGTTACGGAAAATCATATACCTTTTCAAAATTGCCAGAATAGAGAACACGCGTACTTGCCGTTATGCAAACGAGTCATTTCTTATTCGCATAAAAAACAAAGCATGCTCAACAGTTTCAAAATTAATTCTTTCTTTTTAACAGTGGGAAGAAAACCTCAACAAGTTGGGGTCAGCAAAAATTGAGTTAAAACTCAGTTTTGTTCCTCTCCACGGAAATCTTTAGTAAAAGGCGAAAGATTTATGCGTTCTGAAAAGAAACCAGAGTATACTTTTGAAAAGGGGATGCTCGGTGGTTGTTGAAATAGCCATATTGATTGAACAAACTGTGACAAACCATGGAACCATTCAATGGTGACATTTTACTAAAGGTTTCCTTCTAAGTTTTCCATGGAAAATGTTCTCTACATATCAAACTGCTTGTTGATACTTCTATTCAAAAACAATTCCTCAAACAGCTAACTGGAGAATGTGTGTTTTGTCGGATATGCAAATAAATCATTTCCCAATGCCAAAAAGTTGTGGAAAATCTTATACCTTTTCAAAATTGCCTGAATAGAGAACACGCGTACTTGCTGTTATGCAAACAAGTCATTTCTTAGTCGCATAAAAAACACAGTATGCTCAACAGTTTCAAAATTAATTCTTTCTTTTAACATTGGCAAGAAAACCCCAACAAGTTGGGGTCAGCAAAAATTGAGTTAAAACTCAGTTTTGTTCCTCTCCACGGAAATCTTTAGTAAAAGGCGAAAGATTTATGCGTTCTGAAAAGAAACCAGAGTATACTTTTGAAAAGGGGATGCTCGGCGGATGTTGAAATAGCCATATCGATTGAACAAACTGTGACAAACCATGGAACCATTCAATGGCATAATTTTACTAAAGGTTTCCTTCTAACTTTTCCATGGAAAATGTTCCCTACATATCAAACTGCTTGTTGATTCTTCTATTCATAAACAATTCCTCAAACAGCTATCTGGAGAATGTGTGTTTTGTCGGATATACAAATAAATCATGTCCCAATGCCAAAAAGTTGCGGAAAATCTTATACCTTTTCAAAATTGCCTGAATAGAGAACACGCGTACTTGCTGTTATGCAAACGAGTCATTTCTTAGTCGCATAAATAACACAGTATGCTCAACAGTTTCAAAATTAATTCTTTCTTTTAACATTGGCAAGAAAACCCCAACAAGTTGGGGTCAGCAAAAATTGAGTTAAAACTCAGTTTTGTTCCTCTCCACGGAAATCTTTAGTAAAAGGCGAAAGATTTATGCGTTCTGAAAAGAAACCAGAGTATACATTTGAAAAGGGGATGCTCGCTGGTTGTTGAAATAGCCATATTGATTGAACAAACTGTGACAAACCATGGAACCATTCAATGGTGACATTTTACTAAAGGTTTCCTTCTAAGTTTTCCATGTAAAATGTTCTCTACATATCAAACTGCTTGTTGATTCTTCTATTCAAAAACAATTCCTCAAACAGCTAACTGGAGAATGTGTGTTTTGTCGGATATGCAAATAAATCATTTCCCAATGCCAAAAAGTTGTGGAAAATCTTATACCTTTTCAAAATTGCCTGAATAGAGAACACGCGTACTTGCTGTTATGCAAACGAGTCATTTCTTAGTCGCATAAAAAACACAGTATGCTCAACAGTTTCAAAATTAATTCTTTCTTTTAACATTGGCAAGAAAACCCCAACAAGTTGGGGTCAGCAAAAATTGAGTTAAAACTCAGTTTTGTTCCTCTCCACGGAAATCTTTAGTAAAAGGCGAAAGATTTATGCGTTCTGAAAAGAAACCAGAGTATACTTTTGAAAAGGGGATGCTCGGCGGATGTTGAAATAGCCATATCGATTGAACAAACTGTGACAAACCATGGAACCATTCAATGGCATAATTTTACTAAAGGTTTCCTTCTAACTTTTCCATGGAAAATGTTCCCTACATATCAAACTGCTTGTTGATTCTTCTATTCATAAACAATTCCTCAAACAGCTATCTGGAGAATGTGTGTTTTGTCGGATATGCAAATAAATCACTTCCCAATGCCAGAAAGTTACGGAAAATCTTATACCTTTTCAAAATTGCCAGAATAGAGAACACGCGTACTTGCCGTTATGCAAACGAGTCATTTCTTATTCGCATAAAAAACAAAGCATGCTCAACAGTTTCAAAATTAATTCTTTCTTTTTAACAGTGGGAAGAAAACCTCAACAAGTTGGGGTCAGCAAAAATTGAGTTAAAACTCAGTTTTGTTCCTCTCCACGGAAATCTTTAGTAAAAGGCGAAAGATTTATGCGTTCTGAAAAGAAACCAGAGTATACTTTTGAAAAGGGGATGCTCGGTGGTTGTTGAAATAGCCATATTGATTGAACAAACTGTGACAAACCATGGAACCATTCAATGGTGACATTTTACTAAAGGTTTCCTTCTAAGTTTTCCATGGAAAATGTTCTCTACATATCAAACTGCTTGTTGATTCTTCTATTCAAAAACAATTCCTCAAACAGCTAACTGGAGAATGTGTGTTTTGTCGGATATGCAAATAAATCACTTCCCAATGCCAGAAAGTTACGGAAAATCTTATACCTTTTCAAAATTGCCAGAATAGAGAACACGCGTACTTGCCGTTATGCAAACGAGTCATTTCTTATTCGCCTAAAAAACAAAGCATGCTCAACAGTTTCAAAATTAATTCTTTCTTTTTAACATTGGCAAGAAAACCTCAACAAGTTGGGGTCAGCAAAAATTGAGTTAAAACTCAGTTTTGTTCCTCTCCACGGAAATCTTTAGTAAAAGGCGAAAAATGTATGCGTTCTGAAAAGAAACCAGAGTATACTTTTGAAAAGGGGATGCTCGGCGGATGTTGAAATAGCCATATCGATTGAACAAACTGTGACAAACCATGGAACCATTCAATGGCATAATTTTACTAAAGGTTTCCTTCTAACTTTTCCATGGAAAATGTTCCCTACATATCAAACTGCTTGTTGATTCTTCTATTCATAAACAATTCCTCAAACAGCTATCTGGAGAATGTGTGTTTTGTCGGATATACAAATAAATCACTTCCCAATGCCAGAAAGTTACGGAAAATCATATACCTTTTCAAAATTGCCAGAATAGAGAACACGCGTACTTGCCGTTATGCAAACGAGTCATTTCTTATTCGCATAAAAACAAAGCATGCTCAACAGTTTCAAAATTAATTCTTTCTTTTTAACAGTGGGAAGAAAACCTCAACAAGTTGGGGTCAGCAAAAATTGAGTTAAAACTCAGTTTTGTTCCTCTCCACGGAAATCTTTAGTAAAAGGCGAAAGATTTATGCGTTCTGAAAAGAAACCAGAGTATACTTTTGAAAAGGGGATGCTCGGTGGTTGTTGAAATAGCCATATTGATTGAACAAACTGTGACAAACCATGGAACCATTCAATGGTGACATTTTACTAAAGGTTTCCTTCTAAGTTTTCCATGTAAAATTTTCTCTACATATCAAACTGCTTGTTGATTTTTCTATTCAAAAACAATTCCTCAAACAGCTAACTGGAGAATGTGTGTTTTGTCGGATATGCAAATAAATCATTTCCCAATGCCAAAAAGTTGTGGAAAATCTTATACATTTTCAAAATTGCCTGAATAGAGAACACGCGTACTTGCTGTTATGCAAACGAGTCATTTCTTAGTCGCATAAAAAACACAGTATGCTCAACAGTTTCAAAATTAATTCTTTCTTTTAACATTGGCAAGAAAACCCCAACAAGTTGGGGTCAGCAAAAATTGAGTTAAAACTCAGTTTTGTTCCTCTCCACGGAAATCTTTAGTAAAAGGCGAAAGATTTATGCGTTCTGAAAAGAAACCAGAGTATACTTTTGAAAAGGGGATGCTCGCTGGTTGTTGAAATAGCCATATTGATTGAACAAACTGTGACAAACCATGGAACCATTCAATGGTGACATTTTACTAAATGTTTCCTTCTAAGTTTTCCATGGAAAATGTTCCCTACATATCAAACTGCTTGTTGATTCTTCTATTCATAAACAATTCCTCAAACAGCTATCTGGAGAATGTGTGTTTTGTCGGATATACAAATAAATCATGTCCCAATGCCAAAAAAATGCGGAAAATCTTATACCTTTTCAAAATTGCCTGAATAGAGAACACGCGTACTTGCTGTTATGCAAACGAGTCATTTCTTAGTCGCATAAATAACACAGTATGCTCAACAGTTTCAAAATTAATTCTTTCTTTTAACATTGGCAAGAAAACCCCAACAAGTTGGGGTCAGCAAAAATTGAGTTAAAACTCAGTTTTGTTCCTCTCCACGGAAATCTTTAGTAAAAGGCGAAAGATTTATGCGTTCTGAAAAGAAACCAGAGTATACATTTGAAAAGGGGATGCTCGCTGGTTGTTGAAATAGCCATATTGATTGAACAAACTGTGACAAACCATGGAACCATTCAATGGTGACATTTTACTAAAGGTTTCCTTCTAAGTTTTCCATGGAAAATGTTCTCTACATATCAAACTGCTTGTTGATTCTTCTATTCAAAAACAATTCCTCAAACAGCTAACTGGAGAATGTGTGTTTTGTCGGATATGCAAATAAATCATTTCCCAATGCCAAAAAGTTGTGGAAAATCTTATACCTTTTCAAAATTGCCTGAATAGAGAACACGCGTACTTGCTGTTATGCAAACGAGTCATTTCTTAGTCGCATAAAAAACACAGCATGCTCAACAGTTTCAAAATTAATTCTTTCTTTTAACATTGGCAAGAAAACCCCAACAAGTTGGGGTCAGCAAAAATTGAGTTAAAACTCAGTTTTGTTCCTCTCCACGGAAATCTTTAGTAAAAGGCGAAAGATTTATGCGTTCTGAAAAGAAACCAGAGTATACTTTTGAAAAGGGGATGCTCGGCGGATGTTGAAATAGCCATATCGATTGAACAAACTGTGACAAACCATGGAACCATTCAATGGCATAATTTTACTAAAGGTTTCCTTCTAAGTTTTCCATGGAAAATGTTCCCTACATATCAAACTGCTTGTTGATTCTTCTATTCATAAACAATTCCTCAAACAGCTATCTGGAGAATGTGTGTTTTGTCGGATATGCAAATAAATCACTTCCCAATGCCAGAAAGTTACGGAAAATCTTATACCTTTTCAAAATTGCCAGAATAGAGAACACGCGTACTTGCCGTTATGCAAACGAGTCATTTCTTATTCGCATAAAAAACAAAGCATGCTCAACAGTTTCAAAATTAATTCTTTCTTTTTAACAGTGGGAAGAAAACCTCAACAAGTTGGGGTCAGCAAAAATTGAGTTAAAACTCAGTTTTGTTCCTCTCCACGGAAATCTTTAGTAAAAGGCAAAAGATTTATGCGTTCTGAAAAGAAACCAGAGTATACTTTTGAAAAGGGGATGCTCGCTGGTTGTTGAAATAGCCATATTGATTGAACAAACTGTGACAAACCATGGAACCATTCAATGGTGACATTTTACTAAAGGTTTCCTTCTAAGTTTTCCATGGAAAATGTTCCCTACATATCAAACTGCTTGTTGATTCTTCTATTCATAAACAATTCCTCAAACAGCTATCTGGAGAATGTGTGTTTTGTCGGATATGCAAATAAATCATTTCCCAATGCCAAAAAGTTGCGGAAAATCTTATACCTTTTCAAAATTGCCTGAATAGAGAACACGCGTACTTGCTGTTATGCAAACGAGTCATTTCTTAGTCGCATAAATAACACAGTATGCTCAACAGTTTCAAAATTAATTCTTTCTTTTAACATTGGCAAGAAAACCCCAACAAGTTGGGGTCAGCAAAAATTGAGTTAAAACTCAGTTTTGTTCCTCTCCACGGAAATCTTTAGTAAAAGGCGAAAGATTTATGCGTTCTGAAAAGAAACCAGAGTATACTTTTGAAAAGGGGATGCTCGGCGGATGTTGAAATAGCCATATCGATTGAACAAACTGTGACAAACCATGGAACCATTCAATGGCATAATTTTACTAAAGGTTTCCTTCTAAGTTTTCCATGGAAAATGTTCCCTACATATCAAACTGCTTGTTGATTCTTCTATTCATAAACAATTCCTCAAACAGCTATCTGGAGAATGTGTGTTTTGTCGGATATGCAAATAAATCACTTCCCAATGCCAGAAAGTTACGGAAAATCATATACCTTTTCAAAATTGCCAGAATAGAGAACACGCGTACTTGCCGTTATGCAAACGAGTCATTTCTTATTCGCATAAAAAACAAAGCATGCTCAACAGTTTCAAAATTAATTCTTTCTTTTTAACAGTGGGAAGAAAACCTCAACAAGTTGGGGTCAGCAAAAATTGAGTTAAAACTCAGTTTTGTTCCTCTCCACGGAAATCTTTAGTAAAAGGCGAAAGATTTATGCGTTCTGAAAAGAAACCAGAGTATACTTTTGAAAAGGGGATGCTCGGTGGTTGTTGAAATAGCCATATTGATTGAACAAACTGTGACAAACCATGGAACCATTCAATGGTGACATTTTACTAAAGGTTTCCTTCTAAGTTTTCCATGGAAAATGTTCTCTACATATCAAACTGCTTGTTGATACTTCTATTCAAAAACAATTCCTCAAACAGCTAACTGGAGAATGTGTGTTTTGTCGGATATGCAAATAAATCATTTCCCAATGCCAAAAAGTTGTGGAAAATCTTATACCTTTTCAAAATTGCCTGAATAGAGAACACGCGTACTTGCTGTTATGCAAACAAGTCATTTCTTAGTCGCATAAAAAACACAGTATGCTCAACAGTTTCAAAATTAATTCTTTCTTTTAACATTGGCAAGAAAACCCCAACAAGTTGGGGTCAGCAAAAATTGAGTTAAAACTCAGTTTTGTTCCTCTCCACGGAAATCTTTAGTAAAAGGCGAAAGATTTATGCGTTCTGAAAAGAAACCAGAGTATACTTTTGAAAAGGGGATGCTCGGCGGATGTTAAAATAGCCATATCGATTGAACAAACTGTGACAAACCATGGAACCATTCAATGGCATAATTTTACTAAAGGTTTCCTTCTAACTTTTCCATGGAAAATGTTCCCTACATATCAAACTGCTTGTTGATTCTTCTATTCATAAACAATTCCTCAAACAGCTATCTGGAGAATGTGTGTTTTGTCGGATATACAAATAAATCATGTCCCAATGCCAAAAAGTTGCGGAAAATCTTATACCTTTTCAAAATTGCCTGAATAGAGAACACGCGTACTTGCTGTTATGCAAACGAGTCATTTCTTAGTCGCATAAAAAACACAGTATGCTCAACAGTTTCAAAATTAATTCTTTCTTTTAACATTGGCAAGAAAACCCCAACAAGTTGGGGTCAGCAAAAATTGAGTTAAAACTCAGTTTTGTTCCTCTCCACGGAAATCTTTAGTAAAAGGCGAAAGATTTATGCGTTCTGAAAAGAAACCAGAGTATACTTTTGAAAAGGGGATGCTCGGCGGATGTTAAAATAGCCATATCGATTGAACAAACTGTGACAAACCATGGAACCATTCAATGGCATAATTTTACTAAAGGTTTCCTTCTAACTTTTCCATGGAAAATGTTCCCTACATATCAAACTGCTTGTTGATTCTTCTATTCATAAACAATTCCTCAAACAGCTATCTGGAGAATGTGTGTTTTGTCGGATATGCAAATAAATCATTTCCCAATGCCAAAAAGTTGCGGAAAATCTTATACCTTTTCAAAATTGCCTGAATAGAGAACACGCGTACTTGCTGTTATGCAAACGAGTCATTTCTTAGTCGCATAAATAACACAGTATGCTCAACAGTTTCAAAATTAATTCTTTCTTTTAACATTGGCAAGAAAACCCCAACAAGTTAGGGTCAGCAAAAATTGAGTTAAAACTCAGTTTTGTTCCTCTCCACGGAAATCTTTAGTAAAAGGCGAAAGATTTATGCGTTCTGAAAAGAAACCAGAGTATACTTTTGAAAAGGGGATGCTCGGCGGATGTTGAAATAGCCATATCGATTGAACAAACTGTGACAAACCATGGAACCATTCAATGGCATAATTTTACTAAAGGTTTCCTTCTAAGTTTTCCATGGAAAATGTTCCCTACATATCAAACTGCTTGTTGATTCTTCTATTCATAAACAATTCCTCAAACAGCTATCTGGAGAATGTGTGTTTTGTCGGATATGCAAATAAATCACTTCCCAATGCCAGAAAGTTACGGAAAATCTTATACCTTTTCAAAATTGCCAGAATAGAGAACACGCGTACTTGACGTTATGCAAACGAGTCATTTCTTATTCGCATAAAAAACAAAGCATGCTCAACAGTTTCAAAATTAATTCTTTCTTTTTAACAGTGGGAAGAAAACCTCAACAAGTTGGGGTCAGCAAAAATTGAGTTAAAACTCAGTTTTGTTCCTCTCCACGGAAATCTTTAGTAAAAGGCGAAAGATTTATGCGTTCTGAAAAGAAACCAGAGTATACTTTTGAAAAGGGGATGCTCGGTGGTTGTTGAAATAGCCATATTGATTGAACAAACTGTGACAAACCATGGAACCATTCAATGGTGACATTTTACTAAAGGTTTCCTTCTAAGTTTTCCATGTAAAATGTTCTCTACATATCAAACTGCTTGTTGATTCTTCTATTCAAAAACAATTCCTCAAACAGCTAACTGGAGAATGTGTGTTTTGTCGGATATGCAAATAAATCATTTCCCAATGCCAAAAAGTTGTGGAAAATCTTATACCTTTTCAAAATTGCCTGAATAGAGAACACGCGTACTTGCTGTTATGCAAACGAGTCATTTCTTAGTCGCATAAAAAACACAGTATGCTCAACAGTTTCAAAATTAATTCTTTCTTTTTAACATTGGCAAGAAAACCTCAACAAGTTGGGGTCAGCAAAAATTGAGTTAAAACTCAGTTTTGTTCCTCTCCACGGAAATCTTTAGTAAAAGGCGAAAAATTTATGCGTTCTGAAAAGAAACCAGAGTATACTTTTGAAAAGGGGATGCTCGGCGGATGTTGAAATAGCCATATCGATTGAACAAACTGTGACAAACCATGGAACCATTCAATGGCATAATTTTACTAAAGGTTTCCTTCTAACTTTTCCATGGAAAATGTTCCCTACATATCAAACTGCTTGTTGATTCTTCTATTCATAAACAATTCCTCAAACAGCTATCTGGAGAATGTGTGTTTTGTCGGATATACAAATAAATCACTTCCCAATGCCAGAAAGTTACGGAAAATCATATACCTTTTCAAAATTGCCAGAATAGAGAACACGCGTACTTGCCGTTATGCAAACGAGTCATTTCTTATTCGCATAAAAACAAAGCATGCTCAACAGTTTCAAAATTAACTCTTTCTTTTTAACAGTGGGAAGAAAACCTCAACAAGTGGGGGTCAGCAAAAATTGAGTTAAAACTCAGTTTTGTTCCTCTCCACGGAAATCTTTAGTAAAAGGCGAAAGATTTATGCGTTCTGAAAAGAAACCAGAGTATACTTTTGAAAAGGGGATGCTCGGTGGTTGTTGAAATAGCCATATTGATTGAACAAACTGTGACAAACCATGGAACCATTCAATGGTGACATTTTACTAAAGGTTTCCTTCTAAGTTTTCCATGTAAAATTTTCTCTACATATCAAACTGCTTGTTGATTTTTCTATTCAAAAACAATTCCTCAAACAGCTAACTGGAGAATGTGTGTTTTGTCGGATATGCAAATAAATCATTTCCCAATGCCAAAAAGTTGTGGAAAATCTTATACATTTTCAAAATTGCCTGAATAGAGAACACGCGTACTTGCTGTTATGCAAACGAGTCATTTCTTAGTCGCATAAAAAACACAGTATGCTCAACAGTTTCAAAATTAATTCTTTCTTTTAACATTGGCAAGAAAACCCCAACAAGTTGGGGTCAGCAAAAATTGAGTTAAAACTCAGTTTTGTTCCTCTCCACGGAAATCTTTAGTAAAAGGCGAAAGATTTATGCGTTCTGAAAAGAAACCAGAGTATACTTTTGAAAAGGGGATGCTCGGCGGATGTTGAAATAGCCATATCGATTGAACAAACTGTGACAAACCATGGAACCATTCAATGGCATAATTTTACTAAAGGTTTCCTTCTAAGTTTTCCATGGAAAATGTTCCCTACATATCAAACTGCTTGTTGATTCTTCTATTCATAAACAATTCCTCAAACAGCTATCTGGAGAATGTGTGTTTTGTCTGATATGCAAATAAATCACTTCCCAATGCCAGAAAGTTACGGAAAATCTTATACCTTTTCAAAATTGCCAGAATAGAGAACATGCGTACTTGCCGTTATGCAAACGAGTCATTTCTTATTCGCATAAAAAACAAAGCATGCTCAACAGTTTCAAAATTAATTCTTTCTTTTAACATTGGCAAGAAAACCCCAACAAGTTGGGGTCAGCAAAAATTGAGTTAAAACTCAGTTTTGTTCCTCTCCACGGAAATCTTTAGTAAAAGGCGAAAGATTTATGCGTTCTGAAAAGAAACCAGAATATACTTTTGAAAAGGGGATGCTCGCTGGTTGTTGAAATAGCCATATTGATTGAACAAACTGTGACAAACCATGGAACCATTCAATGGTGACATTTTACTAAATGTTTCCTTCTAAGTTTTCCATGGAAAATGTTCCCTACATATCAAACTGCTTGTTGATTCTTCTATTCATAAACAATTCCTCAAACAGCTATCTGGAGAATGTGTGTTTTGTCGGATATGCAAATAAATCATTTCCCAATGCCAAAAAGTTGCGGAAAATCTTATACCTTTTCAAAATTGCCTGAATAGAGAACACGCGTACTTGCTGTTATGCAAACGAGTCATTTCTTAGTCGCATAAATAACACAGTATGCTCAACAGTTTCAAAATTAATTCTTTCTTTTAACATTGGCAAGAAAACCCCAACAAGTTGGGGTCAGCAAAAATTGAGTTAAAACTCAGTTTTGTTCCTCTCCACGGAAATCTTTAGTAAAAGGCGAAAGATTTATGCGTTCTGAAAAGAAACCAGAGTATACTTTTGAAAAGGGGATGCTCGGCGGATGTTGAAATAGCCATATCGATTGAACAAACTGTGACAAACCATGGAACCATTCAATGGCATAATTTTACTAAAGGTTTCCTTCTAAGTTTTCCATGGAAAATGTTCCCTACATATCAAACTGCTTGTTGATTCTTCTATTCATAAACAATTCCTCAAACAGCTATCTGGAGAATGTGTGTTTTGTCGGATATGCAAATAAATCACTTCCCAATGCCAGAAAGTTACGGAAAATCATATACCTTTTCAAAATTGCCAGAATAGAGAACACGCGTACTTGCCGTTATACAAACGAGTCATTTCTTATTCGCATAAAAAACAAAGCATGCTCAACAGTTTCAAAATTAATTCTTTCTTTTTAACATTGGCAAGAAAACCTCAACAAGTTGGGGTCAGCAAAAATTGAGTTAAAACTCAGTTTTGTTCCTCTCCACGGAAATCTTTAGTAAAAGGCGAAAGATTTATGCGTTCTGAAAAGAAACCAGAGTATACTTTTGAAAAGGGGATGCTCGGCGGATGTTGAAATAGCCATATCGATTGAACAAACTGTGACAAACCATGGAACCATTCAATGGCATAATTTTACTAAAGGTTTCCTTCTAACTTTTCCATGGAAAATGTTCCCTACATATCAAACTGCTTGTTGATTCTTCTATTCATAAACAATTCCTCAAACAGCTATCTGGAGAATGTGTGTTTTGTCGGATATGCAAATAAATCATTTCCCAATGCCAAAAAGTTGCGGAAAATCTTATACCTTTTCAAAATTGCCTGAATAGAGAACACGCGTACTTGCTGTTATGCAAACGAGTCATTTCTTAGTCGCATAAATAACACAGTATGCTCAACAGTTTCAAAATTAATTCTTTCTTTTAACATTGGCAAGAAAAACCCAACAAGTTGGGGTCAGCAAAAATTGAGTTAAAACTCAGTTTTGTTCCTCTCCACGGAAATCTTTAGTAAAAGGCAAAAGATTTATGCATTCTGAAAAGAAACCAGAGTATACTTTTGAAAAGGGGATGCTCGGCGGATGTTGAAATAGCCATATCGATTGAACAAACTGTGACAAACCATGGAACCATTCAATGGCATAATTTTACTAAAGGTTTCCTTCTAAGTTTTCCATGGAAAATGTTCCCTACATATCAAACTGCTTGTTGATTCTTCTATTCATAAACAATTCCTCAAACAGCTATCTGGAGAATGTGTGTTTTGTCGGATATGCAAATAAATCATTTCCCAATGCCAAAAAGTTGCGGAAAATCTTATACCTTTTCAAAATTGCCTGAATAGAGAACACGCGTACTTGCTGTTATGCAAACGAGTCATTTCTTAGTCGCATAAATAACACAGTATGCTCAACAGTTTCAAAATTAATTCTTTCTTTTAACATTGGCAAGAAAACCCTAACAAGTTGGGGTCAGCAAAAATTGAGTTAAAACTCAGTTTTGTTCCTCTCCACGGAAATCTTTAGTAAAAGGCGAAAGATTTATGCGTTCTGAAAAGAAACCAGAGTATACTTTTAAAAAGGGGATGCTCGGCGGATGTTGAAATAGCCATATCGATTGAACAAACTGTGACAAACCATGGAACCATTCAATGGTGACATTTTACTAAAGGTTTCCTTCTAAGTTTTCCATGGAAAATGTTCTCTACATATCAAACTGCTTGTTGATTCTTCTATTCAAAAACAATTCCTCAAACAGCTAACTGGAGAATGTGTATTTTGTCGGATATGTAAATAAATCATTTCCCAATGCCAAAAAGTTGCGGAAAATCTTATACCTTTTCAAAATTGCCTGAATAGAGAACACGCGTACTTGCTGTTATGCAAACGAGTCATTTCTTAGTCGCATAAATAACACAGTATGCTCAACAGTTTCAAAATTAATTCTTTCTTTTAACATTGGCAAGAAAACCCCAACAAGTTGGGGTCAGCAAAAATTGAGTTAAAACTCAGTTTTGTTCCTCTCCACGGAAATCTTTAGTAAAAGGCGAAAGATTTATGCGTTCTGAAAAGAAACCAGAGTATACTTTTAAAAAGGGGATGCTCGCTGGATGTTGAAATAGCCATATCGATTGAACAAACTGTGACAAACCATGGAACCATTCAATGGTGACATTTTACTAAAGGTTTCCTTCTAAGTTTTCCATGGAAAATGTTCCCTACATATCAAACTGCTTGTTGATTCTTCTATTCAAAAACAATTCCTCAAACAGCTATCTGGAGAATGTGTGTTTTGTCGGATATGCAAATAAATCATTTCCCAATGCCAAAAAGTTGCGGAAAATCTTATACCTTTTCAAAATTGCCTGAATAGAGAACACACGTACTTGCTGTTATGCAAACGAGTCATTTCTTAGTCGCATAAATAACACAGTATGCTCAACAGTTTCAAAATTAATTCTTTCTTTTAACATTGGCAAGAAAACCCCAACAAGTTGGGGTCAGCAAAAATTGAGTTAAAACTCAGTTTTGTTCCTCTCCACGGAAATCTTTAGTAAAAGGCGAAAGATTTATGCGTTCTGAAAAGAAACCAGAGTATACTTTTGAAAAGGGGATGCTCGGCGGATGTTGAAATAGCCATATCGATTGAACAAACTGTGACAAACCATGGAACCATTCAATGGCATAATTTTACTAAAGGTTTCCTTCTAAGTTTTCCATGGAAAATGTTCCCTACATATCAAACTGCTTGTTGATTCTTCTATTCATAAACAATTCCTCAAACAGCTATCTGGAGAATGTGTGTTTTGTCGGATATGCAAATAAATCACTTCCCAATGCCAGAAAGTTACGGAAAATCTTATACCTTTTCAAAATTGCCAGAATAGAGAACACGCGTACTTGCCGTTATGCAAACGAGTCATTTCTTATTCGCATAAAAAACAAAGCATGCTCAACAGTTTCAAAATTAATTCTTTCTTTTTAACAGTGGGAAGAAAACCTCAACAAGTTGGGGTCAGCAAAAATTGAGTTAAAACTCAGTTTTGTTCCTCTCCACGGAAATCTTTAGTAAAAGGCGAAAGATTTATGCGTTCTGAAAAGAAACCAGAGTATACTTTTGAAAAGGGGATGCTCGGCGGATGTTGAAATAGCCATATCGATTGAACAAACTGTGACAAACCATGGAACCATTCAATGGCATAATTTTACTAAAGGTTTCCTTCTAAGTTTTCCATGGAAAATGTTCCCTACATATCAAACTGCTTGTTGATTCTTCTATTCATAAACAATTCCTCAAACAGCTATCTGGAGAATGTG
Organism: Pelodytes ibericus; assembly: GCA_036172795.1. Lineage (NCBI taxonomy): Eukaryota > Metazoa > Chordata > Amphibia > Anura > Pelodytidae > Pelodytes > Pelodytes ibericus. Next base: position 46,915,540 of record CM069862.1, on the reverse strand, counting down.
TGTTTTGTCGGATATGCAAATAAATCATTTCCCAATGCCAAAAAGTTGCGGAAAATCTTATACCTTTTCAAAATTGCCTGAATAGAGAACACACGTACTTGCTGTTATGCAAACGAGTCATTTCTTAGTCGCATAAATAACACAGTATGCTCAACAGTTTCAAAATTAATTCTTTCTTTTAACATTGGCAAGAAAACCCCAACAAGTTGGGGTCAGCAAAAATTGAGTTAAAACTCAGTTTTGTACCTCTCCACGGAAATCTTTAGTAAAAGGCGAAAGATTTATGCGTTCTGAAAAGAAACCAGAGTATACTTTTGAAAAGGGGATGCTCGGTGGTTGTTGAAATAGCCATATTGATTGAACAAACTGTGACAAACCATGGAACCATTCAATGGTGACATTTTCCTAAAGGTTTCCTTCTAAGTTTTCCATGGAAAATGTTCTCTACATATCAAACTGCTTGTTGATTCTTCTATTCAAAAACAATTCCTCAAACAGCTAACTGGAGAATGTGTGTTTTGTCGGATATGCAAATAAATCACTTCCCAATGCCAGAAAGTTACGGAAAATCTTATACCTTTTCAAAATTGCCAGAATAGAGAACACGCGTACTTGCCGTTATGCAAACGAGTCATTTGTTATTCGCATAAAAAACAAAGCATGCTCAACAGTTTCAAAATTAATTCTTTCTTTTTAACATTGGCAAGAAAACCTCAACAAGTTGGGGTCAGCAAAAATTGAGTTAAAACTCAGTTTTGTTCCTCTCCACGGAAATCTATAATAAAAGGCGAAAGATTTATGCATTCTGAAAAGAAACCAGAGTATACTTTTGAAAAGGGGATGCTCGGTGGTTGTTGAAATAGCCATATTGATTGAACAAACTGTGACAACCCATGGAACCATTCAATGGTGACATTTTACTAAAGGTTTCCTTCTAAGTTTTCCATGGAAAATGTTCTCTACATATCAAACTGCTTGTTGATTCTTCTATTCAAAAACAATTCCTCAAACAGCTAACTGGAGAATGTGTGTTTTGTCGGATATGCAAATAAATCACTTCCCAATGCCAGAAAGTTACGGAAAATCTTATACCTTTTCAAAATTGCCAGAATAGAGAACACGCGTACTTGCCGTTATGCAAACGAGTCATTTCTTATTCGCATAAAAAACAAAGCATGCTCAACAGTTTCAAAATTAATTCTTTCTTTTTAATATTGGCAAGAAAACCTCAACAAGTTGGGGTCAGCAAAAATTGAGTTAAAACTCAGTTTTGTTCCTCTCCACGGAAATCTTAAATAAAAGGCGAAACATTTACGCGTTCTGAAAAGAAACCAGAGTATACTTTTGAAAAGGGGATGCTCGGTGGTTGTTGAAATAGCCATATTGATTGAACAAACTGTGACAAACCATGGAACCATTCAATGGTGACATTTTACTAAAGGTTTCCTTCTAAGTTTTCCATGGAAAATGTTCTCTACATATCAAACTGCTTGTTGATTCTTCTATTCAAAAACAATTCCTCAAACAGCTAACTGGAGAATGTGTGTTTTGTCGGATATGCAAATAAATCACTTCCCAATGCCAGAAAGTTACGGAAAATCTTATACCTTTTCAAAATTGCCAGAATAGAGAACACGCGTACTTGCCGTTATGCAAACGAGTCATTTGTTATTCGCATAAAAAACAAAGCATGCTCAACAGTTTCAAAATTAATTCTTTCTTTTTAACATTGGCAAGAAAACCTCAACAAGTTGGGGTCAGCAAAAATTGAGTTAAAACTCAGTTTTGTTCCTCTCCACGGAAATCTTTAGTAAAAGGCGAAAGATTTATGCGTTCTGAAAAGAAACCAGAGTATACTTTTGAAAAGGGGATGCTCGGTGGTTGTTGAAATAGCCATATTGATTGAACAAACTGTGACAAACCATGGAACCATTCAATGGTGACATTTTACTAAAGGTTTCCTTCTAAGTTTTCCATGGAAAATGTTCTCTACATATCAAACTGCTTGTTGATTCTTCTATTCAAAAACAATTCCTCAAACAGCTAACTGGAGAATGTGTGTTTTGTCGGATATGCAAATAAATCACTTCCCAATGCCAGAAAGTTACGGAAAATCTTATACCTTTTCAAAATTGCCAGAATAGAGAACACGCGTACTTGCCGTTATGCAAACGAGTCATTTCTTATTCGCATAAAAAACAAAGCATGCTCAACAGTTTCAAAATTAATTCTTTCTTTTTAATATTGGCAAGAAAACCTCAACAAGTTGGGGTCAGCAAAAATTGAGTTAAAACTCAGTTTTGTTCCTCTCCACGGAAATCTTTAGTAAAAGGCGAAAGATTTATGCGTTCTGAAAAGAAACCAGAGTATACTTTGGAAAAAAGGGGATGCTCGGTGGTTGTTGAAATAGCCATATTGATTGAACAAACTGTGACAAACCATGGAACCATTCAATGGTGACATTTTACTAAAGGTTTCCTTCTAAGTTTTCCATGGAAAATGTTCTCTACATATCAAACTGCTTGTTGATTCTTCTATTCAAAAACAATTCCTCAAACAGCTAACTGGAGAATGTGTGTTTTGTCGGATATGCAAATAAATCACTTCCCAATGCCAGAAAGTTACGGAAAATCTTATACCTTTTCAAAATTGCCAGAATAGAGAACACGCGTACTTAATGTTTTACAAACGAGTCAGTTTCAAAATTAATTCTTTCTTTTTAATCATTGGCAAGAAAACCCCAACAAGTTGGGGTCAGCAAAAATTGAGTTAAAGCTCAGTTTAGTTCCTCTCCACGGAAATCTTTAGTAAAAGGCGAAAGATTTATGCGTTCTGAAAAGAAACAAGAGTATACTTTTGAAAAGGGGATGCTCGGTGGTTGTTGAAATAGCCATATTGATTGAACAAACTGTGACAAACCATGGAACCATTCAATGGTGACATTTTACTAAAGGTTTCCTTCTAAGTTTTCCATGGAAAATGTTCCCTACATATCAAACTGCTTGTTGATTCTTCTCTTCAGAAACATTTCCTCAAACAGCTAATTGGATAAGGTGTGTTTTGTCGGATATGCAAATAAATCACTTCCCAATGCCAGAAAGTTACGGAAAATCTTATACCTTTTCAAAATTGCCAGAATAGAGAACACGCGTACTTGCCGTTATGCAAACGAGTCATTTCTTATTCGCATAAAAAACAAAGCATGCTCAACAGTTTCAAAATTAATTCTTTCTTTTTAATATTGGCAAGAAAACCTCAACAAGTTGGGGTCAGCAAAAATTGAGTTAAAACTCAGTTTTGTTCCTCTCCACGGAAATCTTTAGTAAAAGTCGAAAGATTTATGCGTTCTGAAAAGAAACCAGAATATACTTTTGAAAAGGGGATGCTCGGTGGTTGTTGAAATAGCCATATTGATTGAACAAACTGTGACAAACCATGGAACCATTCAATGGTGACATTTTACTAAAGGTTTCCTTCTAAGTTTTCCATGGAAAATGTTCTCTACATATCAAACTGCTTGTTGATTCTTCTATTCATAAACAATTCCTCAAACAGCTAACTGGAGAATGTGTGTTTTGTCGGATATGCAAATAAATCACTTCCCAATGCCAAAAAGTTACGGAAAATCTTATACCTTTTCAAAATTGCCTGAATAGAGAACACGCGTACTTATTGTTTTGCAAACGAGTCAGTTTCAAAATTAATTCTTTCTTTTTAACATTGGCAAGAAAACCCCAACAAGTTGGGGTCAGCAAAAATTGAGTTAAAACTCAGTTTTGTTCCTCTCCACGGAAATCTTTAGTAAAAGGCGAAAGATTTATGCATTCTGAAAAGAAACCAGAGAATACTTTTGAAAAGGGGTTGCTCGGTGGTTGTTGAAATAGCCATATTGATTGAACAAACTGTGACAAACCATGGAACCATTCAATGGTGACATTTTACTAAAGGTTTCCTTCTAAGTTTTCCATGGAAAATGTTCTCTACATATCAAACTGCTTGTTGATTCTTCTATTCAAAAACAATTCCTCAAACAGCTAACTGGAGAATGTGTGTTTTGTCGGATATGCAAATAAATCATTTCCCAATGCCAAAAAGTTGCGGAAAATCTTATAACTTTTCAAAATTGCCTGAATAGAGAACACGCGTACTTGCTGTTATGCAAACGAGTCATTTCTTAGTCGCATAAAAAACACAGTATGCTCAACAGTTTCAAAATTAATTCTTTCTTTTAACATTGGCAAGAAAACCTCAACAAGTTGGGATCAGCAAAAATTGAGTTAAAACTCAGTTTTTTTCCTCTCCACGGAAATCTTTAGTAAAAGGCGAAAGATTTATGCGTTCTGAAAAGAAACAAGAGTTTACTTTTGAAAAGGGGATGCTCGGTGGTTGTTGAAATAGCCATATTGATTGAACAAACTGTGACAAACACGTACTTAATGTTTTGCAAACGAGTCAGTTTCAAAATTAATTCTTTCTTTTTAACATTGGCAAGAAAACCCCAACAAGTTGTGGTCATCAAAAATTGAGTTAAAGCTCAGTTTTGTTCCTCTTCACGGAAATCTTTAGTAAAAGGCGAAAGATTTATGCGTTCTGAAAAGAAACCAGAGTATTCTTTTGAAAAGGGAATGCTCGGCGGTTGTTGGAATAGCCATATAGATTGAACAAACTGTGACAAACCATGGAACCATTCAATGGCATAATTTTACTAAAGGTTTCCTTCTAAGTTTTCCATGGAAAATGTTCCCTACATATCAAACTGCTTGTTGATTCTTCTATTCATAAACAATTCCTCAAACAGCTAACTGGAGAATGTGTGTTTTGTCGGATATGCAAATAAATCATTTCCCAAAAATTTACGGAAAATCTTATACCTTTTCAAAATTGCCTGAATAGAGAACATTTTTAATTTCCCTTGCCCATCAAGGAAACAGTATGCTCAAAAGTTTAAAAATAGGGATGGCATCCGCCTCAGGTTTTTTTTTTTCCATTTGAGAAGTTCTTAATCACATTATAGAGCTCTAATAAACAAGGCTCACTATTTAAAATGTTTTGATCATCTGGGTTTATAACATTAGATTACTACCCATGTTATCAGGTAAAAAGGACATATCAATATATTTTTCACTAAAAAGGTTTTGGTAAAAAGAGAAAGTCTCTTAGGACTCTTTTTCTAAAATCAAATCTTTATTTTCTTTAATTTGTTTAAGGAAGAAGCAGTAGCATGTTTCCCCTTCTTCCAAAGGTTTCACCTAGGAATTAAAAACGATTTGCTTCTCTTTAGAATCTAAAACCTTTCTTATTTCACTGAATTTTACAATCAATTAATCAACGTTTGTATTAATCAATACTTTTATGTGCGTCTATAGGGTCTTTAAATACACATTAAGATCTTAAAAATATTGTCCTTTTCATTTTAGCTTTTTTCTTGGCAGAAATTTAAAAAATGACACTTTTACATAGTTGCTAACATCGGTCATGTTTCCAGGGACATATATGTGTTCCACAAGCTGCAGACAGAGCATGCAATGGGCAGCCTGGCAGTATGTAGGATGGATATACGCACAGATACAATCCACTTAATTAATCATGGTAGGTCCTTTGAGATCTGCATCCTGATTAATTAAGTGGATTGTATCTGTGCGTATATCCATCCTACAAACTGCCGGGCTGCACTTTGCATGGTCTGTCTGCAGCATGTGGAACAAATATGTGTTCCTGGAAACATGGCCATTGTTGGCAACTATGCTTTTATATTTAACCTCCTCCCACCATTTTAAAAATGACTGGTAAGGTTTGTTTTGATTTCACTATTGCTTATACAAGACCATAATTTCTATCTTAATTTCTTCTTCCTCTAATAAAAGCAAGTTTTAGCTTCCCAAAAACCGTTTTTGGGTTTTGGCTTCCACTGGAACAGATAAAGACAGTTTTAAAAGCTTATGATCAGAAAACACATTGTTCCTGAAACTGCTTGAAGATGTTTAAAATCCACAGAGGAGAACATAAAAATAGTGTGGGAGCATCCACGACCATCAGACAGCATATGCCCATGGTCAGATGGCTTAGGTTTATTCTGTTGAGATAAGCAACTTCTGATGTCCTCTGTGTATGTTAGGAACTGACTGGACCTAGAATTGAACCCTGATGTCCATGTTCCTAGTACTCCTCTTAACTGGTTTGCCAGCATGTTTTTTTATAATCTACCATCTGTTTTAGTAAGCATGAATATACATAGCCTTGTTATCATTGTCAACTCTCCTCAGCTGTGTCTGGTCATGTGCTGTTTCTCTGCCTATAAAAGCTACTTCTCATCACTGTACCTTTGCCAGATTATTGTGGTTTCTACCTGCATCATATTCAAGCGTTCTTCTGATTTTGGACTGTCTGATTACTCTGCAGTGTACAACCTACTGACCTCGGCTTGCCTGACTGCGCTTCTACTTTTTATTCTAGCCTCTCATCTCTAAATAAGACCAGATTGTCACTCAAAGCTCAGGGGCTCAACCACCTGGGTAACGAGTGGCTGCTTCTGGCTGAAGACTTTGCTGATCTGGCTGCTGAACTGCAAAACCTGCTAACATCAGTATCATTACAGAATAATCTGGCCTATCATGGAGACCACTGAATCAGAATCTACATTAGCCCAGCAGGTTGCATTTAATGCAAGAGCTGTGCAGACACAGGCACAAACTTTTCAAGTGCTTAAAAATCAGGTAGCTTTACTGCAAAATGAAGTTTGTGCAATGGATAATGACTTTACCAGCTACAAAGCACATGATGTTACAGGAGCTGCTGCAGCAGTTGCTGCTAATGCAACTGCTACCCCGTCACAAGAAACCCATATGCCAGAAAAGTTTGGAGGTGACCGTTGAAAATGCAGAGTTTTCTAAATCAGTGCTGTTTGCACTTCAGGATTTTACCCAACAGATATCCATCTGACAGAGATAAGGTGGGATTCATTTTTTTCCATATTAAAAGATGAAACCCTTGCCTGGGGCTCCCCTTCACTGGAACAGGACAGTCTCTATTGCGGTAGTAAAGGTCATTATGCAATCAATTGCCCCAATCATAGCAAAAGAAAACCCAACAACAATAGCTATGATTGCTGATTGTGCACAGATCCAGCACCAACCCCAGACTTCTGTCACACAATCCTTATTTTCTCTGGCACAAGGTGAAAAAGGTATTGTTCTTCACTAACATCATTACCGTTTACACATGAGACTGTACCCTTAGAAATAGTTCTGGAAATAAATCATCCTGAGATAATATATTTCCAACTAATTTCCTCAACACAGCTTCCAGTGATTTTGGGTATACCCTGGCTTGCTGTGCATAACCCACAAATTGATTGGAAATTGAATGTAATGCATCCACTGTGTTTACAGCAATTAACAACATTATGGTAACAGATCTTGCCAAACTGCCTCCACAATATCAGGATTTTGCAGATGTCAGTGACGAGAAGAATGCTGACCAGCTTCCATTGCCGTTTGGGCTTTGTAATGCCCCATGCAACCTTTCAACATCTAAGAAATGATGTATTATATGACCTCATGGATCAGTTTGTTGTAGTATACTTGGATGATACTGTTTTTTGTTTGTTTGTTTTTCCCTGATACTCTTGAAGTTCACAGAAGACAAGTCAGCATTGTTCTGGAACACCTCTGTACCCACCAACTCTACATTAAACTGGAAAAATGTGAGTTTGAACAAACCTATTCAATTCCTTGGGTATATATGTTTAAGCATGGATGCAAGTAAAATAAAAGTTGTATTGGACTGTTTCATCCTCAAGAATTTAAAAGATATTGAGAGATTTGTGGGTTTTGCCAATTTTTTTACAGGAGTTTTTATTAACAATTGTTCTCAAATAATTGCACCAATCATTGAGCTCACCCATAAAGGGACCACCTTCAAGTGGACAGACAAGGCTGATGCTGCATTTTCAAGATTAAAGACTCTGTTTACATCTGCCCCAATTCTGGTACATCCTCAGCCAGAACTGCCATTCACTATAGAGATAGATGCCTCTGATTATGCTGTTGGGCTATACTTTTTATTTCTGCCAGATGTCACCTGCAGAAAGGAACTATGGCGTAGGGAATAATTAACTCTTGGCTATAAAATCTGCCTTCACAGAATGGAGACCTCTGTTGGAGAAGGCCACCAATCCAATTAGTGTGCTCACAGATCACAAAAAATTGGAATGTGTTCCTTCAGCTAAGAGACCATCATCCAAACAAGCCCGTTTGTCCCTATTCTTCTCCAGGTTTAAGTTTCTGGTTTCATATTGACCTGGCTCCAAAAAATGACAAAGCTGATGCTTTGTCCAGTATATTTGATCCTCTCAACATTAAAGAAGAAATAACTACCATCTTACCAGAGTAGATTTTTAGGAGTTACCATTCCTTCCAACTTAATGTCTGACTTTAAAAAGGGTTATGCAGAAGATCCAGTTTTTCATGACCCTCCACCTGATCTTCATTTGGTTATGCTTATGGATTTTGGGTTTTTCAGCAATGTCTATTTGTACCAGAATCGGTAAGATTGGAAGTCTTACTTTTATTCCATGATTCTAAACTAGCGGATCATCCAGAACTCCAAAAGGCAAAATAACTACTTTCCTGTTCCTTTTGGTGGCCTAAAAATCATGAGGATGTAAAAAGCATGCATCCTCTTGTGATGTATGTGCTAGGAATAAGATTCCTCAGTATTCTCTAGTAGGCTTACTGCAGCCTCTTCTTAATCATCCCTGGGTATCTATATCTTTATTGTAGAACTGCCTCCCTCTAAAGTACACACTACCATCCTTGTTTTCATGGACCAGCTTACTAAAATGAGCCATGTTATACCTGCTTGTAAGCTCCCTTCTGCCAAACAAACTCCAGAGTTAGTTATTCAGGAGGTATTTCATTTGCATGGCATTCCTGATGAAGTGATTTCTGACAGGGGGGGGGTACAGTTTTTTTTTACTTCACGCTTTTGGAAATGTTTTTGTTCAGGTCTTGAAATAAATGTGAATCTGTCATCAGCTTTTCATCCTCAAAGTAATGGACAGACTGAGAGAACTAACCAAACTCTGGAGCAATATTTGAAATGTTTTATTAGCTACCTGCAGGATGACTGCCTACCCACAGCAGAGTTTGCCTACAACAATGCACAAAATTACACCCTCTCTGTTAAACTGTGGGTATTTTGGATTTACAATTAAGACATGCACATGTACCTCTCTGCTCATGTAAAGATGGAGAACGTGATGCCATCAGAAATTTCAGGGCCCCGTACTGAAAAATTCTGACCCCCCCGATAGTTTATCAATTATTTATAAACTATCAAGGGGGGGCACCTAATGTGACCAGTGACCTTTAACAAAATCCAAACAGATATAGTCCCTGGATTGCTTGATATATATGCAGTGTCAGAGGAGTTAACCCCTTGGATGGCTAGACAGATCTAGGCAGTGTCAGAGGCGTTAACCCCTTGGGTGGCTAAACAAAGGCAGTGTCACGGAAGTTAACCCCTTTATCCACACACACATATAAAGACAGTCTTTCACTCACACTGGCATACACACACTCTCGCCGTCTAACTATTTAACTTACTTGCTGCACGCATCTCTGTGCTTTGAGCTCCTTGTGTGAAGGAGGGGATGAGTCAATCACGGGAGACTTCTGAACTCTCAGCCAATCAGGAGAGTTGAGAGGTCTCACTTGATTGGCTGAGACCTCTTTCTATCAAGCTCAGACACAGGAAAAAAAAAGAAAGAAAATGACCACTGCACTGAGCAGCAAAGTGCCGCCTAGGGCTGCTGGGGCCCACGGGGCAGCTGCCATGGGCCCCCAGGAATGAGTGGGCCCTGTGCAGATGCTCCATTTGCCTGCACTATTTTTTTTTTCTCCCATTACCCCCTGATGGCGGCCCGAGACAGGTCCTGGAATGAGTAGTAGGTCAAAGGCCTGTTCTAGTTCAGATTCTTGAGATACATTGTAGGAGATGGAATCTTGAGGACTTATGAGTATTTGTCAAGAAGTGGTTTATAGAAAGCCAATAGTATCACATGTTTTCAATAAGCCGAAAGTCTATAAACTGAACGACATTCGGTTTATAGACTTTTGGTTTATAGAATACATGTAATGCTATTGCTATTCTATAAACCGAATGTCTTTTGGTTTATAGACTTTCGGCTTATGGAATACATGTAATACTATTGGCTTTCTATAAACCGAAATAGAGTCCCCATTCATAAGAATAGGTCAATTGACCCACACCCACCCACATTTTACTTCATTTTGCAGCCCTCTAGCCCTTTCCAGGACTTTTTTAGAGGCATTTTAGTGGCCAAAAGTGCGGGTCCCCATTGACTTCTATGTGGTTCGGGGTCAAGTTTGACCCCGAACCCGGACTTTTTTCCCGAAGTTCGGCCGAACCCGAACATCCAGGTGTCCGCTCAACTCTACTTAAAATACCGAAAAAAACTGTCCCAATAATATTTTTAGCAATATGTGTTTCAGCTATCTTTTGGAATATATGGCCCTTTGGCTGTCAGAAATAGGCAAGTACCTTTATCCAATATTGCCTACAATGTGGGAAGTCACTTTCTTAAGTTTGGAAATGTGATAACACAAATTACAATTGCTTAAATATGTTTTCAAGTGGCTGGTGGGTGGAGCTTATGGTGATTTTGAATTTCTGTAAGTGAGCCAAAAAGGCACCCATGTATGTTAATTTAAGAGAATTTGGAGGAATATATATTTTAACTCTCTCAACTTGTATCTTTGTACGGCTGGTCTTTACCTGTTCCCATAACAATAGACATCAGAATTTGTTTTAACTATGACTGGTTGAAGTGGGGGTATGTTACAGAATATGAACTCATAATTATATATGATCCTTGGTGGTTCAAAATACAAATAATCCCTTTCTACGGGTTCAATATCAATTAAACAATCAGCAGATGTTGCAGGGTCATTACCACAAGGTATCTGTACCCTTTTTTTTTTTTTTAAATCATCCCAAACCAAATAACTTTTTTCTTGGCATCAATAAACAAACAAGTAAAATATTTGATCACATATGTTTGAGTTATATTGATATGTATTTTGAATCTTTTACATATTTTCACCTGTTTGCAATCGGTGACCAAGTTTTTTGATTTCCCAATTTGTTTTGTATATTTCACCTGGAAGGGTCCATTCATAATGCTTTTTTACCTACCATTGACTGACCTGGGCATTTGCAGTTTGAAAATTGTTTTTTTTGTCTCTTTTGACGTAAATAAATGCTTGAGATGTGTGAAGGAAAGCTTTGTTTTGTCCTTCAGTTAAATTTAACTGAAGTACTTGTGTCAATCATACAACTTTGTAGACTTAAATGAATAGCAAGTCATTTTTTATTTAATAAGGATATTTTTACACTTTCTTCTAAAGTTGAAACATCCCTCATGACTGCAGTTGTTAGCGTAATCATATGATCTTTAAGCAGTAAAATTCCATTGTGCAGCAATTCATCATTAACATCAGAAAATCTGGCCACTACTTGGATTGCATCTACAAGTAGATATCCATTAGTTATAAAGGAATCTGCATTGTTTAACAATTTCCTTTTGCTGTGTGACATTGGCTTTAATTTACATTCATCTTGATAATCAGCTGGCATGCTCATACTTTGTCTAGAAAAGTATTGTTTGTAGGCCATGCTGCTTATGCATATGGCATTTCAGCAATATTCTTGGAATTACATTTCAGATATTCACAAGACCTATCTTCTTTTGCTATTCATACATTCATCTGTCGTCTAAAACTGGAAATAACAGCATCAGTGGTATATCATTTCTGATCCAGGGAGTAAACGGCATAATTTGCTTTAGCCGGAGTATAGCAGGAATCCTTGACCAACAACTTAAGGTTGCCATTTCAAGTAAATGATCGCTATTATCATACCACAAAGAACAAGGTATCTTGTGGGGATGGATACATTACAGATTTCTTCTTTTATCAATGTCTCTGTAGTTATGTTACAGGGATTTTTGCTTTGCAGGTATGCATGTAATATGTTGAGTTAAGGTAAGCTGTAAATTTTGGTTTGGTGCAAGTGTCCCATGGTGTCAAGTCTCTGAACAACTTTTGTTTTTCTCCTTTTGTTCCATTCACTTGGCAGGGCATCTGCTCTTAATTGGTCTGTAGTAATATTAGCCATTCATTTCTTCATAGTATTTATTCTCAGGCCATCATCTGACTGTCTGGAAATCAACATAATAGCAGTGTCCAAAAGCAGCATAGCACATCTTTTGAGCATAAGAAAGCTGTAGTCATCCAGTGCTAAATCGTATGGAAATGTCTTTTCTTGAATCATCTTCATGTGCGTGTCCAAGGTATCTTTCACAAGCATTTAAAATGGTACAACAGAGTGATTCAGTCTATTTACCAATAAGCATTATGTACAACTACCAATGACATGAACAACAGTCTTTCTCATATTAGGCCACCAATATTTCTGTTTCAGATTAGTAAGTACATTATCTCTACTCAGATGAGCTTGTACTAGCCCTGCATGGGCTTCTAGTGCAAGTTTTTCCCTCTCTCCTTGAAAGGAAGAACAATCAGAACTTTATCATTAATGGTTACCATACAATTTACTTCTTCTAAATGATAGGAGTATTTAGTTGGAAACCGGACCGATCCTGGGCGGGTGCACGGGGTGCACCGCGCCCAGGCGGAGAGGCGCTGAAGCAGGGAGCTCTCTCCCTGCCGTCCTCCTCCTTGTTAAAGCAAGCCACGCGACGGGTGCAAGCTCCGCCCCCGTCGCGTTCTGTGATTGGCTGCTGCCGGGAGGAGGACGTTCTCTGCCAAGACCCCATAGAGAACATCCTCCTCCCTGCAGCCAATCACAGAACGCGACGGGGGCGGAGCTTTCACCCGTTGCTCTGTGCTTGGATTACCAAGAAGAAGGAGGAGGAGGTGATGGGGGGGGGGGGTATTGTTAAAATATATAAAAAATAAAAAAAGTGTGGAAGTGTCTGTGAATGTGTATGTGTGTGTGTGTGTGTGTGTGTCAATGTGTTTAACTATGTGTGTGTTACTGTCTGTGTAAGTGTATGTGAATGTATAAGTGTGTATGTGTGTGTCAATGTGTTTAACTATGTGTGTGTTACTGTCTGTGTAAGTGTATGTGAATGTATAAGTGTGTATGTGTGTGTCAATGTGTATAACTATGTGTGTGTTACTGTCTGTGTATAAGTGTGTATGTGTGTGTCAATGTGTATAACTGTGTGTGTTACTGTCTGTGTATGTGTATAAGTGTGTATGTGTGTGTCAATGTGTATATGTGTGTGTTACTGTCTGTGTATGTGTATGTGTGTGTCAATGTGTATAACTATGTGTGTGTTTGTGTCAATGTGTATAACTATGTGTGTGTTACTGTCTGTGTATGTGTGTGTCAATGTGTATAACTATGTGTGTGTTACTGTCTGTGTATGTGTGTGTCAATGTGTATAACTATGTGTGTGTTACTGTCTGTGTATGTGTGTGTCAATGTGTATAACTATGTGTGTGTTACTGTCTGTGTATAAGTGTGTATGTGTGTGTCAATGTGTATAACTATGTGTGTGTTACTGTCTGTGTATGTGTATAAGTGTGTGTGTGTTTCAATGTGTATAACTATGTGTGTGTTACTGTCTGTGTATGTGTATAAGTGTGTGTGTGTTTCAATGTGTATAACTATGTGTGTGTTACTGTCTGTGTATGTGTATAAGTGTGTGTGTGTGTCAATGTGTATAACTGTGTGTGTGTTACTGTCTGTGTATGTGTATAAGTGTGTATGTGTGTCAATGTGTATAACTATGTGTGTGTTACTGTCTGTGTATGTGTATGTGTATAAGTTTGTATGTGTGTGTCAATGTGTATAACTGTGTGTGTGTTACTGTCTGTGTATGTGTATAAGTGTGTATGTGTGTGTCAATGTGTATAACTATGTGTGTGTTACTGTCTGTGTATGTGTATAAGTGTGTGTTTGTTTCAATGTGTATAACTATGTGTGTTACTGTGTGTGAATGTGTATAAGTGTGTATGTGTGTGTGAATGTGTATAATTATGTGTGTTACTGTCAATGTGTATAACTATGTGTGTGTTACTGTCTAAGTGTATGTGTATAAGTGTGTATGTGTGTGTCAATGTGTATAACTATGTGTGTGTTACTGGCTGTGTAAGTGTGTGTACATGAGTGTCTGTGCAAGTGTATCCTGTGTCTGTGTAAAGGTGGCTGTGTGTGTATTTATGTATGTGTGACAGTGTGTATAAGGGTGTCTGTGTAAATGTATGTCTGTGAGGGTGACTAAGTGTTTAACTGTGTTTGTGTGACTGTATGTATTTATGTGTGACTGTGTGTATTTATGTATGACTGTGTGTATTTATGTGTGGCTGTGTGTAAGTGTGTTCTTGCCCGGGGCCCTCACTGCGCTCATCAATTTATCACATGGAGGGCACCAGCCCCCAACCAGCAGGCGTCTATTTCCCGCCTCCTGCACTCAGCGTGCGTATAGGGAAGACTGTGCGGAGGAGACGGCCGGGGACACGAGAGCAGCAGCAGGGTGAGTACTGGGGAAGGCAGGAGAGGAGATTATGCTTTTATTGGGTAAACTAACTGTGGCATATTGGCTGTAGCCTATTTATTGGCAAACAAGCATAGGTATATAAATGGAAAAACTGTCTGTGACATATCAGTGGGCAAATTGGCTGTTGTATATTAATGGACAAACTGGCTGTGGCATATTAATGGGCAAAATAATTGGCATATTACTGGGGAAACTGGTGTATTTTGAGGGCGAACTGACATTTATATTGGGCAAACTGTAGCATTTTTAATAGTCAAACTGTCTGTTGCTTATGTTAATGGCAAAGTGTACCCTTAGTACACCTCTGTAAATGGGCTGCCCATGTGCTGCTTTGCTGCCTCTCAGAGCCAGCTCTGCAGATCGGCGCCATGTTTCCCCTTAGACCTCAGTCAGCGCTTTCTGCTCTTTCCGTGCACAGTGATGACAGAGCGTCGGAACATAACGGTCAGAGTCATCACTATGTGCAGGGAGATCAAGGCAGCGCTAATTGAGTTCTGAGATGAGGTCAGTAGGGGGCATGAAAAAGGGACATGGGAAGAGACAAATACATGGTAGGTAGGAGGTATAGGAGAAAGATATGGGGTGTGACAGACAGACATGGGGTATGAGTGGAGAGAGAGACAGACATGTGGAATGAGTGCAGAGTGAGAGACAGACATGTGGAATGAGTGCAGAGTGAGAGACAGACATGTGGAATGAGTGCAGAGTGAGAGACAGACATGGGGAATGAGTGCAGAGTGAGAGACAGACATGGGGAATGAGTGCAGAGTGAGAGACAGACAGACATGGAGTATGAGTGGAGAGAGAGAGACAAACATGGAGCATGAGTGGAGAGAGAGAGAGAGAGAGACATGGAGCATGAGGAGAGAGAGACAGACATGAGGGTACGGGGAGAGAGAGACAGACATGAGGGTACGGGGAGAGAGAGACAGACATGAGGGTACGGGGAGAGACAGACAAACATGAGTGACTGACTTGGTGGAATATTATTTATCATTCATTGTGTACTTCTTTTCTAATGATGCTCAGCCAGACTAATGAGAGACTTTGGCTGGTTGGGAATCATGGGTAGTATGGTAGTAAAATGGTAGTAAAAACTCATTCTGCCAGCCAGCAAAAAGTCTCCCATGTTGCTGGCTGAGCATCATAGAAATAAATAAAACTAATACACAGTATTATGGCAAAATATATATCTTTATTTAAAATAAACGTTGGTCCTTTACATTAAAATAAAGTTTTCTCCCTCCCCCTCTCCCCAATATTGAAATGGGCATGTCTGGAACTGAAATGTCTAAAGGGGAGGAGTTCATAATATAGCCACGCCCACCCTTGGGCGCCAAAGGAAAACCTGCACCCAGGCGCCCGTGACCCTAGGATCGGCCCTGGTTGGATAGCCAGGTGGACTAGGTCTGGTCTTATCCATATTAACTCCGCATCAAGATTGAGAGAGTATGTTTTTTGATCTAGTGACCACATTTACAGAATAGCGTTGGCTGACACTCAGCCCCAAGGTGTCTGCTAACTGATTGCCAACTGTGTGAGGAGAGGAACCAAGCTTTCTATGAGCCGGTGTAGAGCTTGGCATATTTATGATGCCAAAACCTTTTCTTAATAGTTTTTACAACAAATATTAATGATTTTATAATTGGGTTTTCAGGGTTTAAAGTCTTCAGACTGTTCCCATCTCACCAAAAGAGATGGAAAGGTTCTTTCCATGTCTAACCAGATGGGTCTGGAGCAGAAAAAATTATCACATATCACAAAATGAGCGATCATACTTCCCAGATATAGTTTTTGGATATCCGGAAAGGAGATCCCACTGTCTTTCTGTCCCCTCTGCAGATTTTACAGAGCTATTCTGGGTCTCTTGTCTTGCCAGATATAATCTAAGACCTGTCTCTGGAACCATTGTATCATCTGGGAAGAGAGTTTAGGGAGCAAATAAGAATTTGCCACCACTACTCTCCCCATCCAGGAAAGTTCCATGCCCTTCCAAGCTGCAAGACTCCTCACAAAGTTCTAAGAAGTTCAGTCTGGTAATTGTATTTAAATCCAAACAGAGTCTCACTCCCAGGTAGCTAATATACTTCGCCTCCCAGTCAAGTTTGTATTTCCCTTAAGGGTATCAATCATAGATGTCGTTCGGCCTCTGGTCAGGATCTGTGTCTTTTGGATGTTAACTTTATAGCCCAAAAGATTGGCAAATTCTTCAATCGGGTCAAAAACTGCTGGAAGAGAATCAGCAGGGTCCCTGAGGGACAAGAGCATATCATCTGCATAAAGAGTGATTCTAATATCTGTTGCATTCCCCCTTATCCTTCTAATAACTGGGCTTTGTCTGATGGCTGCCGCCAGAGGTTCAATAGTAAGAATGTAAAGTAATGGGGCCCATTACATTACATTACCTTTTATTTACCGTATTTGCTCGATTTTATAAGACGACCCTGATTATAAGACGACCCCCACATTTTGGATCTTATTAGGGAAAAAAAAAAGTTAAGGCCTGAATATAAGACTACCATATGGGCAAAAAATTCAAAACCACTTTTTTTTGCCATAAAGCATTGTTTAATCGTTAAAACATGTAAAAACTAGATTATCTGCAACATATAACTTAAAAACATGTTTAAATAAAAACTATCAAAGGGGAAAAACAACAGTTTTCTTCTTTTTTTAATCAATGATAACTGAAATGATATCGTCATCATCATCATCATCATCTTCCTCCTCCTCCTCATCGTCTCCTGTGTTAGCAGTGCTGCTCTGTGGTGTGTCCCACAAGATATCATCCTCTGTGGCATTAGTAATGCAGCATTTTTTGAAGCCCAGAACAATGCTGTCAGCAGAAATCAGGCTCCAGGCATGAAGTACCCATTCGCATAAAAGACTGATGGAAGGCTTCTTAATTTTTCCTGTTGGAGTCAGAGCGTGATCATCAGAAAGGAGCAATGCTTTGTACTGCCTTCTTAAATGGTCTTTAAATGGCTTGTTAACCACAACATCCAGCACTTGTAACTGTGAGGTCATACCTCCAGGGATGATGACCAAATCAGTGTTCATCTCTGAAACCTGCTTTTTAACATTTGGGGTTAAATGTCCTCTGAATGCATCAAGGACAAGCATTCCTCTTTTCTTGCAGTGGATTTCTTGCTGTCTTCCCCAAACAACTTTAAGCCAGTCTAGAACGAGGCTTTCTTCCATCCACCCCTTCTCTTGAACTCTGACTATCACTCCTGATGGCAGGGTTTCTTTCGGCATGGTTTTCCTTTTCAGGATAATGTATGGTGGAAGTTTTGTTCCATCTGCAAGTGCTGCCAGCATAACTGTTATTCTGGATTTCTCATTGCCAGTGGATTTAATGAGGACCGAATTCTCTCCCTTCTTGTGCACTGTTACATTGCTTGGCATGTCAAAAAACACTGGTGTTTGATCAGCATTACAGATCTGACTGAGAGCATATGCATGCTTTTTCCTCAGAGTGATCACAAAGCGTTGGAAAGAGAGGAGTTTTTCACTGAAGTCATTCGGCAGCCTTTGTGCTAAGGTTGTGCGTCGCCTCAAAGACAAACCATTTCTCAGCATCATCCTTCTGCACCATCCCATGCTAGCTTTAAATTCCGTTATTTTTAGCTCTCTTGCAATCTCCAGAGCTTTTATTTGCATAGCTTTTCTGGTAACAGGATAGCCTTTGCTCCGCATTTCACTGACAAACTCAGCTACCCGTTTGTCAACTTCTTCATGTCTCCCAACTTTAGGGCCTCGAAAACCTTTTCTGGTGGAATGCGCATTCAGGAGTTCTGTCTTCTGTGCCCTCCATCGCCTGACATTACACTCAGTGACGTCGTACTTTCTGGCAGCGACACAGTTGTTGGTTTCTTCTGCCTCATTGATGACCATAATTTTAAAATTGGCATTGTAGCTTCTACGCAAGAATTTGCTTCCAGTAGCTTTTCTTTTTGATTTCTCTACCGGTGCCTCTCCGCTGGATGTGGGAGTTGCCAGGCCACTTGAACAGTCTCCTCTAGATGTTGAAGGAGTTGCATGGTCGCTTGGACACTCTCCTCTGGATGTGGACGGAGTGGAAGACATGATGGCAATTTAAAGTGTAGAATGAAGTACCAGTATGATAGGGGATGGCAGGTTTGCTGTCTGGTACTGTAAAACCAGCACAACAAGAAGACACTAGTCATGCTATTCTGTTACTGTATATCATGTGTATCACTAAAGTGTTTTTTTTACTGTAATGTTATTTTTATTCCAAATAAACATATGGTACGTTACGTACCAGTAGCTTTAAACACTACCAGCATTACTGTACTTTTTTGGAGTAATGTACATACGGTGTACTGTTGAATGAAATGGGCCATATGCGTGAAACTGACACTCTCATAAGCGCACTTACACTCTGACAAGCACTTATGATATTTGCACACTCACACTCTAACATGCACTCACCTGCACACTTACACTATGACACGCACTCAAATGCCCAACTACTCTGACATTCACTCATTTGCACATTTACAGTAAAATCTGCTACTCACTCATATGCACACTTACACTCATATGCACACTTAAAATTTTACACTCAGACATATGTGTGAACACTAATGTAGGGGTAGTACTGGGGGGGGGGTAGGGCTAGGGATTGTAATGTGTGTGTAAATGTGTAAAGTGCTTTACTTATTTTTTACTTTAAAATTACAGACCTGCTTATCCGTCAGTGGCTCAGAGATGAGTAGCACATCTGTAGGAACCACATCTCCCATGATTCTCAGTCACCATTAAGGCAGTCTGAGAATCATGGGAGATGTAGTTCATTGATGTGCTCCCCATCAATGAACTACAAACTGGTAGGCAGGGCTATAAGATGGCATGCTGCATCATGCAGCATTCACTTGGTAAAAGAAGCAGAGTCACGTGAGCGCTGCTTGACCCACGTGACTTTGCTAGGGGCTGAGACTTTAGCTGCAATGAGCCTGTCTTCGAGCTCACTACAGATAAAGTTTCAGCTCCTAGCGCGGGTCACGTGGGTCACGCAGCGCTCACGTGACTCTGCTTCTTTTTTTTTTCATCGTTCTTTTCATCCGGTTCCACGGAGCTCCGGAGGCGGCAGCGGGCTAGCTGACAGGCAAGGAGGCTGCAAGCAAGGGTCATTGGAGGTAAGTGGGGCTGATCTGAGGTTTGAAAATGTAATGACCCCGATTATAAGACGAGGTCGTTTTTTCAGACTTTTATTTCTGAAAAAAACCTTGTCTTATAATCGAGCAAATACGGTATATAGCACCAACAAATTTACGTAACGCTTGCCTTGCCATGTCCCATTCAGACTGGGACATGAATCCCGAAACCATGGCCTACTGGTCACCATATAACAACATAGTATTATCCCTAATGGTGCCCCAGATGCCAAAAGAGCTAAGGACCTCCTCCGTATATTTTCGCTCAGTCTAAGGCCTTCTAGGCATCAAGGGCCACCAATGCCTATTATTATCTGATGTGCCTCCCACAAAGCCACACTGATCCAAATGTATAATATCTGGATCACCTCCAAAATTCTGGAGTATAGCTTTATATTAAGATGATTGCGTTTTGGGAGAGTGAAAGGTGCTGATTGGTTTGCTCCTCTCTGTGTTGGATGTTTTCTCCTTGTCTGTTTTTGGGCCATTTTGAGCCGGGGAGTGACCAATATATGTAGATGTGATTTCCCTTTATTTGTGGTTACAGTATTGCAGTGCCAAAAAGATTGAATCTCCGCATTGCAGGCCATTCCTCCAACAGTATATGATAGCTGTTTAATATGCCACCAAGAGGTTTGGTCTCTGTCTGCCGATTGGGGTTTGCTGAGGCAATTAAATCACCATGGTACTGGCCGTTCCTCCGGTAACAGCTCAATGAAAGATCGAGTAGTAGCTCACTGGTCAGTTTTACAGAAACACAGAAGTATAAATTGGGGTTTTACATCGCCAATTATAATGTGGTGCCAGATTTTCATGTAGCTCTCTCATTCCTCAATTAGTAAACAGACGTAGTGCGACAGTAGTATATAGGTGTGTGTGAGAAGGATCCATAGGTCAATTTTTTTTGTAGTCTTGGTCTGGATCATCTGCCCCACAGCTGAAATAATGGTGGGATCCTCCAATGGAAGTACAACTGGATCTGTGATATCATCCTCATTGAGATCTTTAACAGAGACATGCAAACTGGACTGGTTTTCCCGGTCATCCCGCTGCCATGTCTGCCCAAGATCTTTTAGATTTGGTGGGACAGTCTCTGTAGACATGGCCTGGCTTGCCACATTCATTGAACAGTTTCTCTTTATTACAGTCAGAAGTAGTGTCCCCATTCACCGCAATTACTACACAGAGGTCTGGCGTCAGCAGTACAGGTTACCTGTGTATGTCCATACCCTTCACATCTTCGACAGAGAAAAGGCATTCCAGGAAAAAAACAATAGCCTCTATTCCCTATCGAGAAGCTGGATGGAGGATGAAGAATTCAGCTGACTCCTTCCTTGTGTTCTTTAAACTGCACAAAGAATCTCCTCTTACCCTTCCATATTCCGAGGTCATTGAAAACTTTCTTCCCAGCTGACACCTTAGTTCAATATTGGTGTAACCATGCAATGATGGCGTCATCGGAAACAAATGGGTTATACAAATGAACAGTAAGAGGAACCTCTTCACCACCTTATAGCAATGTAAACTGTAATCCATCCAGTCGAGGGTCAAGTATTTTCTCTTTCAGATTCCTGTACACCTTGTGACACAGTCTGACAGTTCTTGAAGGTGACAACAAAGGTGCCTTTTACTTGCAAGCAGTAGATGTCTTCATACTTCAACTGTAGTGTTGCTTTCAAGATGATTTCAGCAACATACTTCAATCCTTAGTCTTCCTTTTTTGGCTTCTACAATTACAATCTTGAATGAGTTGCTTAATCTTCCGTCCTTTCCAGACAAAATGTAATGGTCGCTGGTATTCTCCCTTGCCTTGGTACTGAGACCCAGCCTCCACAACAAGCTGTATCGGGACTCCCTATAGCAGCAACTGTCACTGGGCCACTGTCCCAACTGCCAATAGTAAAACAATCCCATTTGTTTAAATTTACTTTGAAACCAAAGGCACAGCTAAAATATTCTGTCTTATTCAAAGACTCTGGGGTGGTACACTTATGTCATCCATGTAGCCTATAGCTTTACCTGTATCCCTCTGCTCCCTGGGACAGGGACACCACGGATAAACTTATCTCTATGTAAAAGGGGCTCAATGTCACAAGTAAAAAGTAGTTGTGATAAAGGGTATCCCTGTTTCACCCCTGATTTTAAAGGGACTGTCTAGTGCACAAAATGCCTCCTCAACATTTTAATGCATATTAAAGTACTTTCAAAGTACTTTAAAATGCATATTTTATATTTTGCATTAATTAAGAAATGAAGATATTACACTTAGATGAAAATCCACCTTTGCAGAGGTTCAGGACAGTCCACTCAATGGCTCAACTTCCCTTAGGCTTCTAAGGAAGTTTATTTTCCGAGCAGCAGCCAATAAGAATTGGAATATGATTTCCTATTTAGTGATGTAATCAGGCAATGTGTTGCATTAGAGATCCTAGTGTATACAAGAGCATTATAAGTTAGTGCCCTGTCACTGTATAAGGCAGTTCAGTCCCCCCTAAATGCCAGCTTGGCTGTGTTAGGCAGTGTGGTTCCCCCCATAAATAATACAAGCTTGTTTGAGCATGATAGGCACTGCAGTCTCCATCATAACTGCCAGCTGGCTGAGCATAATAGGCACTACAGACCCCCATATTAGTACCACCACTCACATCACACTCTATTTTTATTTATATTAAAATTATATTACATGTCCCCTTCAAAAGTGAGCAGGAAACCCAGCAGAGTAAACAGAATGAGTCCTTTTTCTGATAATAAAAGTTCATTTTCCATGCTTTAGCAAGGCAGTAAATACAATATAATACTTACTGCCTTGCTGACAAACCATGATTTATATTGCAATCCACAGAGAAGTCTTTTTTGTGATAATGAAAGTTCCTCTGTGATCCCTTCCCCCGTCCAGCTCACTCTGCAGGAAGCACTGACCTGCCTGTTTCCATGGAGACGCTCGCGTCTGAGAGCATGAGATTAGAGGAGGCCTGGAGGATGCTGCAAAATCCTTCAGATAGCCCAGTGATTGATGGGAGAAGGAGCAACTCCGCTTGCATTAGGGCATACATACGTACCGATGTAGTACCCGAAAATGGCCACTTGTGGCCACACTTTCAATGCTAAGTATAATATCTTTTTTTACAGAGAACAAGAAAAAATGGAAAATGACAGTCTATTCTAAAGTGTGCTGCCTACAAATTACACCAAAGTTAAAAGGGTAACTAGACTGTCCCTTTAAGAATACACTTCTTGGTTGTAAAGCCATTGATTAAAACTTCATTATAAGAAAACACTGATTCTCTGGATAAAACTTTCTGGGAATAACAGTTTCCTTAAAACCATAAAAAGATATTGATGGGACACGCTATCCAAAACCTTTTTAAAATCAAGAGATACAATAGCCAAGCTTTGCCCTCTTCTTTTTTTTTTTCTTTTTTTTCTTTTTTCTTTTTGATACCAGATCAAGTCTAGGATCACATTAAGGTGCTTCCAGATGGCAGGGCCAGTAATGTCAAAGACCTGATCTGGTTGCATTATTTTATTTTGCTGATTACTGTTTGGGCTCTATTTTCAAAGAATGTAGCCATGATCTTATATTCCATATTTAAACTGATGATTGGCTGCCAGTTTTCTAATTCTGACCGATCTCCCTTTTTAAAAATGTATTTTTTGATTCCTCTACTCCAAGATAAGGGCAATTCCTCAGCTTTCAAAACTTCTTTAAAGAAAATTAAAGAGATCATCCTTTAAAATGTGTCAATTGCACACAAAATTCAATAGGGATACCTTCCGTGCCGTTTCCCCCCCCCCCCCCCCCCCCCCCATTATAGAGCTCCAATAAACAAGACTCACTTTTTAAAAAAATTTGATCATCTGGGCCGAGAACACTAGACAGAGCCCTCAGGGTATCACGTAAAAAAAGGACATATCTATATGTTTTTCACTAAAAAGGTTTTGGTAAAAAGAGTCTCGTCTAAAATGCCCTTTATGGAGGAATGACCCTCCATTTCTAAAAATCAAATTTTTATCTTAAACTTGTTTAAAGAAAAGCAGGAGCATGTTTCCCCCTCTTCTAAATGTTTCACCTGGGCATTAAGAAATGTTTTAGATTCTAAAGTTTTTATCTCCCTTTTTTGAATTTTACAATCAATTAATCAATGCTGCTCACACCTGCTTTTTGAGCTTGTAAAAGGTCTGCAATTGCACATTTAAGATCTTTAAAATATTGTGTTTTCTTTTTAGCTTTCTGCTTGCCAGAATTCTTTTTTTTTTTTTTTTTAAGTGTCACTTTTATATTTAACCTCCTCCACCATTTTAAAAATGACTGGCATGGGTGCTTTTGGCTTCGCCAGTGCTTATACAAAACCATAACAAGTTTTAGCTTCCATAAACCTTTTTGGGGTTTTAGCTTCCACAGGACCAGAAAAAGACAATTTTTTTAAAAATCTTATGATCAGAAAACACATTGTCCTCTAAAACTGCTTGAAGAGGATTCAAATCCATAGAGGAGAACCTAAAAGTAATGCGGTAGCTCACCCAACCATCAGACAAAGTATGCCCATGGTCAGATGGGTCAGGTTTTTTTTAGTTGAGATAAGCCACTTCTGATGTCTGTCTGTCAGGAACTGACTGTACCTGGCTGTACTGACATCCTGACATCCATGTTCCTAGCACTCTTATTTACCAGTTTTCCAGCATTTTTTTACAATTTAGCCTTTGTTCTAGTAACCATGAATTTACAAACCCTTGTTATCATTGTCAACTCTCCTCAGCTATGTCTGGTCATGTGCTGTTTCTCTGCCTACAAAATCCACTTCCTGTCACTATACCAGTGCCAGATTATTGTGGTTCCTGCCTGCACCATAATCAAGCTTACTACTTATCTCTATTTACCTGCTACCCATCTTGGACTGACGACTCTGCATTCTCCTACCTACTGACCTCAGTTTGCCTGAGTACACTTCTACTTTTTATTCAAGCCTCTAAGCTCTGATTAAGACCAGATTGTCACTCAAAGCTCAGGGGCACAACAACCTGGGTAATGAGTGGCTGCTTCTAGCAGACGACTTTGCTGATCTGGCTGCTGGACTCCAAAACCTGCTAACATCAGTATCATTTCAGTGTATTCACAAAACACAGGGTTCTGAATGTTTCTGGCAACTTTCCGGGATGAGGATTCTTGTAGGTCTCCTGGCTCCAGCTTTCGCTTAGATGACTCTAGCTCACTTCTCCCCTGTTCAATAGGACAATGGGTCTCTGCATAATATATCTGCTCTGCTACATCCTCTAAGGCTACCAATGAGGCTCCAAAGATTGGAGCCGAGTAGGCTTCCCCACATGACCCCCCCTCCCTCAGTGGTAGAACATTCAGTAGCTCTGAACTAAGCATCAGCTGGAACATTCCTGGCCACACCAGAACTAGAAATAGCTGCGTGAGGGGTCTCATCTTGGACATCAACTGTTATGGACACATGACTCAAATTTGTGAATGGACCAAATTCTGGATTATCATCATTGCCTCTGTCAGGAGTATCAACAGGAGTGCAGCCTTCTTGATAACCTGTAGAGGGATTAAACACCACTTTTGGTATCTGCAGGACCCTCCACAAGAGAGGGATCCACAGGACCCGAGTGAATTTTTTTCATCTGCCCCACACTTGAACTAATGGTAGGATGCTCCAATGACTGTACAACTGGATCTGTGATGTCACCATTCTCACTGAGATATGTAACAGTGCCATGTCTAAATAAACAAAAAAGTGGAGCGCTAAAAAATGAATAATATAAAGGGAATGGATATAATAAAAAGGGCATATACAAAATATAAAAAATGCAATGATACTTCTGTGAGGACAATTTTCTTGCAGTTGAGAGATCTTCTTGTATGGAAGCAGGTCTCGAGTGTAGATAATATATTCGTGAAAAATATAGTGCTTTGTATTATCTATAGTTTAACTTTCAAAAAGGTAAATGATATACATAAAAGTGTAATAATATGTCTAAAGCAGAACCAATAAGACTGCAAAAAACAAACATACATTGTCTAAAAATAAAAATGTAGCAACTAATGATAAACAAGTGAAATCACCTTACTATGTGACACAATAGATTCAAGATATGTTGAAATGCTGGTATGATGATATATTGAAATTGTATTTAATATTTAAAAAGACATAAAAGGTACCGGTTCAAAAAACAAGGGTATCTAGTAGACATGTGCATTCGTTTTCGGACGAATGCATTTTCGGACGAAAATAGCATTTTCGTCCATTCGTCCGAAAAACGAATAACGAAAATTTTAACTAACAAAATCCGAATGAACGAATGGTTAATAAACGAAAATCATTCGTTCATTCGTCCATTCGTCCATTCGTGCTATTGGCATTCTAAACCGAAATAGAGTCGGTTTACAATACCAATAGCATTGTACTACATTCCATAAACCGACATGAATGACTTTCGGTTTATGGAATGCATGTAATGCTATTAGCTTCCTATAAACCGAAATTGAGTTCCCATTCATACGAATAGGTCAATTGACCTATTCGTATGAATGGGGACTCTTTCGGTTTATAGAAAGCCAATAGCAGCATGTATTCTATAAGCCGAAAGTCTTTAAAACAAACGACGTTCGGTTTATAGAATACATGTAATGCTATTGCTGTTCTATAAGCCGAAAGACATTCGGCTTATAGAACAGCAATAGCATTACATGCATTCTATAAACCGAACGTCGTTCGTTTTAAAGACTTTCGGCTTATAGAATACTATTGGCATTCTATAAACCTAACTAGAGTCCCTCCTCATTCATAAGAATTTCTTATGAATGGGGACTCGACTCTAGTTCGGTTTATAGAAAGCCAATAGTATTCTATAAGCCGAAAGTCTTTAAAACGAACGACGTTCGGTTTATAGAATACATGTAATGCTATTGCTAAACTATAAACCGAACGACTTTCGGTTTATAGAATAGCCATAGGATTACATGTAGTACATAAGCCGAAAGTCTATAAACCGAAAGTCGTTCGGTTTATAGGCTGTCGGCATTTAACTATACAGAGACAGAGTCTCCATTCATAAAATTATGAATGGAGACTTTGTCTCCGTGTAGTAAAATGCCCACAGCCTATAAACCGAACGTTCGGTTTATAGACTTTCGGCTTATGTAATACATGTAATCCTATGGCTATTCTATAAACCGAAAGTTCGGTTTATAGAATAGCAATAGGAATACATGTATTCCATAAGCCGACAGCCTATAAACCGAACGTTCGGTTTATAGGCTGTGGGCATTTTACTACACGGAGACAAAGTCTCCATTCATAATTTTATGAATGGAGACTCTGTCTCTGTATAGTTAAATGCCGGCTTTTAACTATACGGAGACAAAGTCTCCATTTATAATTTTATGAATGGAGACTCTGTCTCCGTATAGTTAAATGCCCACAGCCTATAAACCGAACGTTCGGTTTATAGGCTGTGGGCATTTAACTATACGGAGACAAAGTCTCCATTCATAATTTTATGAATGGAGACTCTGTCTCCGTATAGTTAAATGCTATTGTATTCTATAAACCGACTCTATTTCGGCTTATAGAATGCAATAGTACTACGAATGAACGAATGATTTTCCTTTATTAACCATTCGTTCATCCAGCTTTAGTTAGCTTAGCATTTTCGTTCTTCGTTTTTCGGGCGAATGGACGAAAATGCAATTTTCGGACGAAAATGCATTCGTCCGAAAACGAATGCACATGTCTAGTATATATTCACATGTAAATTGCTTTTTAAATAAAAAATTATGATATAAAAAAATCTTGTTTTTATTTCCTTTTATGTGACAATGCTGCCTCTCTCTTTCCCTTGCCCCCAGATTTGTCGCTCTCCCCCCCTTAGTGTTGTCTCTCTCTCACCCTCCCTTTGGCTCCCCCCTCGCTCCCCTTGTGTCTGTCTCTTCCCCCCTTCCCTCCCCTTGTTTCTCTCTGCCCCCCCCCCTTGTTATTCTGTCCCCCCC
This sequence comes from Pelodytes ibericus, assembly GCA_036172795.1. NCBI lineage: Eukaryota > Metazoa > Chordata > Amphibia > Anura > Pelodytidae > Pelodytes > Pelodytes ibericus. The sequence goes on along the minus strand of CM069862.1, from coordinate 46,887,750 downwards.
TCACCTGTTTCTTGCTCCCTGGTGGCTAGTGGGGGCAGCCGGGGGATGTATGCACTATACATAATAGACGGAAGTGTCGGGCAGCATGGAGGTTGTCTGCACGATTCGTCCAGACATCCCCCAGCTGCCCGATTCTCCCTGGTGGCTAGCGAGGGAGCGGAGGATGTCTGCGCGATGAGCGAGACCTCTCCTGCTGCCGCCCGGCATGACCGCCGGGACTTCTATGATGAAGCTGGGTACTTCCGGCTTCCTCATAAAAGTCCTGGCTGTCGTTCCGGGCGGCAGCAGGGGAGGTCTCGCTCATCGCGCAGACATCCACCGCTGCCTCGCTAGCCACCAGGGAGAATCGGGCAGCTGGGGGATGTCTGCACGAATCGTGCAGACAACCTCCATGCTGCCCGACACTTCCGTCTATTATGTATAGTGCATACATCCCCCGGCTGCCCCCACTAGCCACCAGGGAGCAAGAAACAGGTGAGGGGGGGACAGAATAACAAGGGGGGGGGCAGAGAGAAACAAGGGGAGGGAAGGGGGGAAGAGACAGACACAAGGGGAGCGAGGGGGGAGCCAAAGGGAGGGTGAGAGAGAGACAACACTAAGGGGGGGAGAGCGACAAATCTGGGGGCAAGGGAAAGAGAGAGGCAGCTTTGTCACATAAAAGGAAATAAAAACAAGATTTTATTTATATCATAATTTTTTATTAAAAAAGCAATTTACATGTGAATATATACTAGACATGTGCATTCGTTTTCGGACGAATGCATTTTCGTCCGAAAATTGCATTTTCGTCCATTCGCCCGAAAAACGAAGAACGAAAATGCTAAGCTAACTAAATCGAATGAACGAATAGTTAATAAAGGAAAATCATTCGTTCATTCGTCCATTCGTAGTACTATTGCATTCTATAAGCCGAAATAGAGTCGGTTTATAGAATACAATAGCATTTAACTATACGGAGACAGAGTCTCCATTCATAAATTTATGAATGGAGACAAACGTATAGTTAAAAGCCGACAGCCTATAAACCGAACGTTCGGTTTATAGGCTGTGGGCATTTAACTATACGGAGACAGAGTCTCCATTCATAAAATTATAAATGGAGACTTTGTCTCCGTATAGTTAAAAGCCGGTGTTCTGACAAATTTCTGGAGCAAATTCTCCTGCGCAATCGCAGGAGAATTTGCTCACTGCGCATGCGCATAAAGTTACAGCTGATAACTCAGCTGTAACTTTGTGACCACCGTGCATGAGACAGCTGCGCAACCCACCTCCCGCCCCCTCACACCCGCCGCACACCCCTTCTTACCAGATCATCGACCACAGCGATACACAGCGCATGCGCACGCCTATCCAGCCGTTTGGGAATGCGCGCGTCCGTTGTTGTGTTCTTAAGGTGGTAAGTAACACGGGGCGTCGGGACATAAGGGGGCAAGCATCCTGGTGAGGGCTGCCTCATCTTGATGGGATTTGTGATCCTCTTGCTGTATTATTGATGCAGCAGGAGGATCACAAATCCCATCAAGATGAGGCAGCCCTCACCAGGATGCTTGCCCCCTTATGTCCCGACGCCCCATGTTACTTACCACCTTAAGAACACAACAACGGACGCGCACATTCCCAAACGGCTGGATAGGCGTGCGCATGCGCTGTGTATCGCTGTGGTCGATGATCTGGTAAGAAAGGGTGTGCAGGGGGTGTGAGGGGGCGGGAGGTGGGTTGCGCAGCTGGCGCATGCGCGGTGGTCACAAAGTTACAGCTGAGTTATCAGCTGTAACTTTATGCGCATGCGCAGTGAGCAAATTCTCCTGCGATTGCGCAGGAGAATTTGCTCCAGAAATTTGTCAGAACACCGGCATTTAACTATACGGAGACAGAGTCTCCATTCATAAAATTATAAATGGAGACTTTGTCTCCGTATAGTTAAAAGCCGGCATTTAACTATACGGAGACAGAGTCTCCATTCATCAAATTATGAATGGAGACTTTGTCTCCGTGTAGTAAAATGCCCACAGCCTATAAACCGAACGTTCGGTTTATAGGCTGTCGGCTTATGGAATACATGTATTCCTATTGCTATTCTATAAACCGAACGTTCGGTTTATAGAATAGCCATAGGATTACATGTATTATATAAGCCGAAAGTCTATAAACGGATCGTTCGGTTTATAGGCTTTCGGCATTTTACTACACGGAGACAAAGTCTCCATTCATAATTTTATTATTTATTATATACATTATAACATATTATTTATTATATACATGTATTCCATAAGCCGACAGCCTATAAACCGAACGTTCGGTTTATAGGCTGTCGGCATTTTACTACACGGAGACAGAGTCTCCATTCATAAAATTATGAATGGAGACTTTGTCTCCGTGTAGTAAAATGCCCACAGCCTATAAACCGAACGTTCGGTTTATAGGCTGTCGGCATTTTACTACACGGAGACAAAGTCTCCATTCATAATTTTATGAATGGAGACTCTGTCTCCGTGTAGTAAAATGCCGACAGCCTATAAACCGAACGTTCGGTTTATAGGCTGTCGGCTTATGGAATACATGTATTCCTATTGCTATTCTATAAACCGAACGACTTTCGGTTTATAGAATAGCAATAGGAATACATGTATTCCATAAGCCGACAGCCTATAAACCGAACGTTCGGTTTATAGGCTGTCGGCATTTTACTACACGGAGACAAAGTCTCCATTCATAATTTTATGAATGGAGACTCTGTCTCTGTATAGTTAAATGCCGACAGCCTATAAACCGAACGACTTTCGGTTTATAGACTTTCGGCTTATATAATACATGTAATCCTATGGCTATTCTATAAACCGAAAGTCGTTCGGTTTATAGAATAGCAATAGGATTACATGTATTCCATAAGCCGAAAGTCTATAAACCGAAAGTCGTTCGGTTTATAGACTTTCGGCTTATAGAATACAAGTAATACTATTGCCTTTCTATGAACCGAACGAGAGCCCCATTCATAAGAATTTCTTATGAATGGGGCTCTCGTTCGGTTTATAGAAAGCCAATAGTATTACATTGTATTCTATAAAACGAACGAAAAAAATTAACGAAACGAAAATAATGAACGAATTTCGTCTGAAACGAATGCACTAATGAACGAAATTCGTTTTAGACGAAATAAATAACATTTTCGTCCGAATGGACGAAAACGAAACGAAAATTTTAGTTTTGCACATGTCTAGTATCTAGCTACCCAAAAATAGTGAATATATTTGCAGGTGGTATGCACAAGGTTAAGAACAAATATATCCAATGCATCCAATAGCTGCCAAAATAAAAGAAACAAATGTGTAAAGTATAGATACAAAATATTACAGTACAAATACAAATGTTACAAGATTAATGAAAAACAGAAAAAAAGAAATAGAAATCGATCTTCATAAGAGCTTACACTGGAAGTCAGTGGGACCTATTCAAAGGATCCCACAAAGAAAGCTTCGGGCTTTATAATCGCCCTACCTGGAGAATTAGTGGAAAAACGCCCAGATACTTGGACTTCTTTTAGTTGGAGCCTCCGGATCTCGCAGAGGAGGTATGGCTTCAGCTTTCTTTCTTTGCCTCTCCCAGCACTGCTTTCAAGTGGATCCGCAGACAAGTCAGTAATTTTGGATTGGGGTAAATCCAAAAATGTCCGTAAGTAAAATTGCTTAAGTGTATATCTCTGTGGATAGAGTAAAAACAGGAGCACTACACGTTTCGCCTGAGTGGCTTCATCAAGGTGCATAATTCAAATGCGGGCTCAGTCTCTTTTTAACTCTGGATAGAGCTTCTCTCACGGCTGTATTTAATGTAGGACTAATCAGCAGTTAACCCTTACAAGAATAGTTTAAAGCAGGAAATGTCTTAGAACATAACTATTAAGTGTGCAAATTAAAGGGACATATTGAATCATTTTTCACATCTGTGAGTTGTCAATATTCATCAAATAGGTACATGCATGTAAATAACAGAGTTATAAAGTGGAAACCTAGATACATATGTATTTAAAGGCATATACCATATTGAAAAAATGCAACAATTCCTAATTATATTACAAACTATAGACTCATGTCTTTCTGTGACTAGTCAAGTCAGAGACTTGCATAAACACAATCTTAATTATCCCCTATCATTGAGATTCATGTTTACTACCATGTTTATATAAATATATATATATATATATATATATAAAATGCAGTTAAATACAAAAAATGAAAAATAATTTTTCTTATAAATTTGAAAACCTATATAACAAAAGAACATGTACTTTTCAAAAACTAACATATAGAGCAGAGATGGATCTCAATAGGAACAATGTCATTTATTCATTACATACAAAAGTACAATGCATTGATCTGAAACGAGAGGAGAAACAAAACAAATTATGTACAGATAAAAAATTATTTATAAAAAATTGTAACAACATTTAAACCTTTAGGGATAAAAGTTTCCAATTCATAAGCCCATCTCATTTCTTTTTGTCCCATACTACGCATGTAAACTCCCCCCCTTCAATGTTTATTACCCTTATCTATAGCCATAAAGTAAAGGAGTTCTGGATTGCTATATTGACATTCTGTAAAATGTGTGGATAATTTATGGTTTGGAAATTTGAGTATGTTTGTAATGTGTTCGCCTATTATAACATGAAGTTTTCTAGAAGTTCTACCTGCACACTGATAGACACAAGGGCACGATAACAGATACATAAAACCACTTGTGTTGCATTTAAAGATCCCTTTGATATTATATTCCTTATCATTATAAAATGATCTGAACTTGTTTGTACTTTTGCTACAATTTAGCTTTCATGTTCTGCATGGTAGACAAGAACTGCATCTGTAGAACGCCTCCTTCAATGCAAAGTGGTTTATGTTCTTATGGTGTGATCTCTCATAACTCCTCAAGAGATCTTGTTTTACATTTTTAGATCCTTTAAAAGTGATCAACGTTTTCTCTGTTAATAGAGGAGCTAAATCCTCATCCTGACTTAGTACATTCCATTTTTTTCTGATGATTTTCTTAATAAAATTACTTCCACAATTATAATTTGTTATGATGGCCAGTCTATTATCCCCTGCAACTGTTTTATCTCTATATTGTAAATCTCTATTAATATTGGTGGTAATTTCCTTTAGTTTCATCAGTAAATCTTTTGGGTATTTTTAAGTTTTAAAGTCTATTTCTAGTTTCTCTATTTGTTTAGTGCATATACTTTGATCTGTACAGTTTCTTTTAACCCGACAGAATAGTTTTTTTGGGATATTCTGTAGCCAAGGAAGCTAATGACCACTGTCGAATTGGATGAAGCTATTCACATCAACTGGTTTAAAGAAAGTCTTTGTATAAATTTTATTGTTTTGTACATATATAGTTTAAATCTAGAAAATCAATGTGTGTTTTGCTGATCTCGGATGTGAGGGATATTGCCCAATTAGTGGTATTCAGATATTTTATAAAGTTCTGTAGTTCTTGATCAGAACCTTTCCATATAATTAGCACGTCATCGATGTACCTGCAATAAGTTACCAAATTTTTGCTCCATAGATTTTATTCAAAGACAAACAGATCTTCCCAATACCCCATGAAAAGATTTGCGTAACTCGGAGCAAATTTTGTGCCTATAGCGGTACCTCTCTGTTGAATATAATCATCATTATACCAAAAATAGTTGTTATTAAGAAGTAATGCTTTTAATGATTTGTTCTGACTTGTATAATCCTGATTGAATAAGATGTGTTCTTATTGCTATTATCCCTTTTTCATGTTCAATATTAGTGTATAGTGCGCTAACATCACATGTTGCCAATATATACTCTTCATCCCAAATGATTCCATCTAATGTTTGTAAAACGTCTATTGTGTCTTTTAAATAGGCCTTTGTTGATATAACCAAAGGTTGTAGAAAACTATCTATAAATTGTGATAAGTTGGATGAGAGAGAGTTAATTCCAGACACTATCGGTCTACCCGGGGGCGATTTACTATCTTCATGTAGCTTCAACAAAATGTAAAATGTAGGAGTTGTTGGAAATCTGACATTTAAAAAAAAATCATATTCTTTTTTGGTTAGTATTCCTTTAATAAGACCATCATCCAAGATGTTTACTAAAGCTTTCTGCATGTTAGCGGATTAGATTTACATTTTTTATAGGTAGTACTGTCATTTAATTGCTTTTCACATTCTCTAAAATAATACTATATAAAATACTATTTAGAACGGCTATGACTCCTCCTTCATCCGCAGGTCTTATAATGATATCTTTATTCTCCTGCAGGGTTAAATATTTTTTTAGTGTTAATTTTCTTATGAACTTCTGTGAGTCCACAAAAAAAATCAAATTTATTAAATTTAGCTGTCGGAGAGAATTTAAGACCTTTTATTGAGGCTCTTTCATCAAGGTTTAGTGACATTACTTAAATTGAAGATTCCTAACGGGGCAGGGTCTTTCCTCTTTTATTCTCTGGCCTTCTCCGCCCACCTCTCGTTCCTCTCCCTCTCCACTTCTCTCCCTCTTTTGTAGGGATTCCCATCCCCGGCGCCATGGTGTCAGGGATTTTGATGTTTTCTCTAAAAAAGTTGCTGTATCTGTGTTATAATTGGCCAATGCTTGAAACCTATTTTGTATAGGGATTTGGTTGGGATTTTCCCTTTGAGCATAGGAAGTCGCAGTATCTCTATTTAGATTCAAATTAGCCTGTTCTGTTAGTTTAGTCTTACATGTTTATTAGTCCTAAACCCTGGACTATAGGTGTTATTAAATTGGGATCTTCCCTCTGTGTGTTGTATGCAATGTATTGAGAATTTGGTTGAGGTCCATATTCTTGTTATATAACAATGCCATGTCTGCCCAAGATCTTTTAGGTTTAGTGGGACAGTCTCTGTAGACATGACCTGGCTTGCCATATCCATTGTGCAGTTTCTCTTTATTACAGTCAGAAGTAGGGTCCCCTTTCACCACAATTCCTGCACAGAGGTCTGGTGTCATTAGTGCAGGTTGCCTGTATATGTCCATATCCCCACATCTTCGACAGAGGAAAGGCATTCCTGGATAAAAACAATAGCATCTATTATTCCCTATAGAGAAGATGAATGAAGGATGTAGAATTCTGCCAACTCCTTCCTCGTGTTCTTTAAATTGTACAAAGAATCTCCTCTTACCATTTAAAATTAAGGTAATTGATAACTTTCTTTCCAGCTGATACCATAGAGCAATATCGATGTAACCATGCAGTGATTACTTCATCTGAAACTAATGGATTGTACATGTGAATGGTAAGAGGGACCTCTTCACCAGCATATAGCAGTATAAACTGTAATCCATACAAAAACGAGGGACGAATATTTTTGTACACCTTGTGACACAGTCCGATGTTGTTCACAGTGACAACATAAGTGCTTTTAACAGGATCTTGCAAGCAGTAGATGTTGTCATACTCCAACTGTAGTGTTGCTTTCAAGATGATTTCATCAACATGCTTCAATCCTCTATCTTCCTTTTCGGCTTCTGGAATCACGATCTTGAATAAGTTCCTCAATCTTCACAGATTCAAATGTAATAGTCGCTGGCATTCTCCCTTGCCTTGGTATGGAGACCCAGCCTCCACAACAAGCTTTATTGGGACTCCCTATAGCAGCAACTCGCTTAAGATATCCAAAGATACCAATGCGAGAAGGCTGAGTGATGAAGCAGTGACCTCCAGTTCCCAGTTTAGCTCCTCTCCAAAGCAAATCTTGAAAAGCTTTGAGTTCTGAAGAGAAAACAAAGTATACTTTTGAACGTGGGCAGCTCTACAGATGTTGTAAAAGCCATCCCGATTTGGTTCCATGGTATGGAACTGGTTACACTTTTTTGTTTTTTTTTGTTTTTCATTCAATGGAGTAATTTTGCTAAAGGTTTCCTTCTAAGTTTTCCATGGAAAAATGTTCCCTACATATCAATCTGCTTGTTGATTCTTTTCTCAAAACGTGGTCCCCATAGCCAACTTGAGGGAGATTTTTACCTGTAGATATGCGATAAGCGAATGATTTTTAAGTTGAACTGGAAATCAACTTTTCTTAGTGACTCTAAATATGTCGGCTCAAACCTGGTCCCATGGAAGATCCGTTGATGATATCATCTTTATTTGGAGAGATCCTTAAAGGACAAATGTGGTCTAAAAATAATGTTTCTTTCACCCCTTAAGGACAGATGACGTGTCAGTCACATCATGGAAAAACGAGCACTTTGTGACAGGTGCGATCAAGAGTCGCTTTCTTTGTTCTTTCAGTGTTGCTACAATGCCTCTATGTACAGTTGTGCTTTATTATGTACTTTAACTGTTCAAGATATGTCAATGACAATGATTGTGTCCTAAGGTGTTTTTTTTTTTTAAAGATCTTAATCTATATGTAGAGGAAGAGCTACTGAAATCTAAACTTTTTTTTTTTTTAAGTAGATATTGTTTAAATTTATTGCTAACACTAGATCCTCAGGTAATTTTTCCTTATCTGATTAATTCCAATTGCTCTAAATGACCACCACCTCTCATCTATTATAGCTTACATACCAGCACTGCTATTAAATTTGGTATGCTTTTTCTATATGTATGATACAAGTACCTGCCTACTTCTTTTTCTTCCTGTTATTTCTTATTCCTGTTTAGTTCTTATTTAGTGCTCCCACCATTATTCCATATTTCATTTTTGTGTGTTGAGGAACCACATTTTACTGCCTTATTGGTTGCTGCTCCTCTTATTCTGTTGTAAGCTGAGTTTGCATTCTACTGTATTGGTTCTGATGTGTGTCTGCAATAATATTTGGTTAAAGACAGTTCATATATCTGGCATTGTTAATTCTATTGCTGATACAGTCCCACCATCCCTCAGCAACAAGACTCAGATAGCCCCATACAGAGCCTGAGTTTCTCTAAGACCCACTATTGCAGAATTTCATAATATAAAGGAATTGAGGGACACACTCTTATTTTTTTGGGTGCAGAGAAGAGCAGCATTGTGGGTTTATGAGAAAATTTTGGACTGTAACTGGAAGAAATTCTAATTTTTTTTGGAGTGAGACAGGGGGGTTGCTTTCTGGGTAGGTTTAAAAGTTTGCTTGTCTAAGTTTTCCTTTTCTTCTTCCCAATGTTGTTATTTTACATTTTGTTTGTTTGAGACACTAAACAGGGTGCACAAGAACTGAATAGCTCTTTAGAGAAGTTTTAGAGGCTAATTGGAGGTTTTAGTTATAGGTATTCAGAGTTGGAATGTGGCTGGGAGGGCTTGTGCAAGGCAGATGGGATGCACTTTTCAGAAATTGGCTGTGACAAGCTTCCCGCTTGTAGGACATTCTATACCATCTTAATTTACAGTGCTAAAAAGCTTGTAGGACGGCATAGAATGTCCTGACTGTAACCACTCATCGCGTCCCCCAGCAATGAGTTATGCTGCGGGGAGCTACGCTGCGGGAAGCTGCTGTTAACTTGAATAGAACCTACCTTGACTTCCCTTACCTGATTCTATATTCAGCCGTCTATTGAGGGACACATTTAACTTCCACATGTAGAATGTATAATTCATGCGTTCAGAGGGAAATCAGTGAATTGGAATCTGACTTGAAAAATGTAGCCGACGCTAAAAGTGAGCGCCGGTTAAATTTTTGCAAAATCACAACATGCCCGATTTTTCACGCCTTCACACGTGACATCGCAGAAGTCTTGCGGTATTCTGTAAGGGACCCACAGGCTGTCCGGCTCTCTGCCCAGGTGTCCCTGGCTCGCAATCAATGAGGCCAGAATCAAAAAGATGCCCTTTATGGTGCTTGGTCCTTAGCGTCATGGCACCAAAGCACCATCCAGCATGAAGGGGATAATATTCATCGGTGGGAGATTGTTGAAGGCTGCAGGTTTCTTGGAGGGGTGGGGTGGCTTGAGTATGTAAGGTTACTTCAGCCATGGGGGTATGGGTCACCTGCACATTAGGATGAGGGGTAGGATGGACAGCTTTTCACTGTTGGTTATAAGTCTGGATATTGGGGCTGATTTTAAGGGTTTTAAGATATTGGTATTAAAGGGACTATCTAGTGCCCAAAATGCATCTTCCAAATATTAATGCATATTAATGTGCTTTCAAAGTACTTTAAAATGCATGTCTTACATTTTGTATCACATTTATCACAATTACACTTTTGTCTTTTTGTGTTTATGGTGTTACTTGCACATACACCACTCATGTCTTTTTCTGTATTATGCAACTGATGTGTATGAACTGGCTTGCAAACCTTGTTGTGCAGCAATCTTAGATTATAATTCCAAAAAAAAAACACAATAAAGGACTTCATAACTTGGATTGCTAGATTAGCCATTTTTTAGACATATACAACTTTTACATGATACCCTTCTGTATGTAGAATGTATCCGTGCAGAGGGAAATAAATGTATTAAGGCAAATTCCAATGAGATTCTATCCATCTCATTGATTAATAAAATGATTCTCTTTTGACACATATGTTACCCTGCAGTAGGCAGAGCTGATAACAGTTATATATGTCAAGAAAAACATGACTGAACTGGCAACCCTGCTCCCACTTCAGAACAATTAGAGAAGTTGCATCTGATCAACTGAAATAGGGTAGGTGGAGGAGAAACAGATTTTATCTTCTGAAGTACATGCCACTACACTTCTCTGAAGTGGGACCAATTTAAAAATAAGTTTAGATTCCAATAAGACAGCAAAAGTTACAATGATCTTATTCTGATGTTTATGTAAAATGGGTTTTATTTTTGATGTACCTGAAGTTACCAAGAAATAAACTAATGAATAGAGTTGAGCGGACACCTGGATGTTTGGGTTCGGCCGATCTTGGAAAAAATGTCCGGGTCCGTGTTCAAACTTGACCCCGAACCCCATTGAAGTCAATGGGGACACAAATTTTTGGCCACTAAAATGCCTCTGAACGAGTCCTGGAAAGGGCTAAAGGGCTGCAAAATGAAGTAAAATGTGGGTAAGAGTAGGACAAGTGTCCTGCAAGCAAATGGATAGGGAAATAACTTAAAATAACATAAAATACATACAAATACAGCTGAGCCATAAAATAGCACTAGATGGAATCTTTGATTTTAGCTTTGGATGAACATAAATCTAAATCTAAAGCATGGCTGCCAGGAGGATCAACAGAATTATCCATTTGAGAGAGGGTTGGAGTGCAGAGTATTCTCTTTCAGTTTATACTAAGTGACCCATAGGTTGAGGAGGCGGTGACCATGGCGGTGTAGGTGGAAGCGTCGCTTGAGTAGGAGGTGTTTTTTATTTGTTTTTGGTTTTTTAACTTGCCCCCAAAATATTGGGACATATAACAACAGAAAACAAAGAATGAGTGCACTTGAGTATAACAATGACTGGGTGAGGCCGGTATAAATGTCTATTCTGCACAAGGTACAGAAAAGTCTGGTGGGATCCATGCCTGGTTCATCTTAATAAACATGAGCTTGTCGTGAGCTTGTCTGAACAGTATTGTTCTATTTGACTCTCAGATATGAAGTGCACCGCAAGACGCAAATGTACTATTTAGCACCCAAAACAATTTGAAATTTTCAAAGTGCGCTGTAAGCACAGTATTGGACTGTTCTATTTGACTCTCGGATATGAAGTGAACCGCAAGATGCAAATGTACTATTTACCACCCAAAACTATTAGAATTTGTCAAAGTGCGCTATAAGCACAGTATTTGATGGTTCTATTTGACTCAGATATGAAGTGCAGGACGCAAATGTAATATTTAACACCAACAAATTGCAGTATTTAAAAATGCCTAGATGTTGCCCACTGAGCTAACAGAACAGGGTTAAAGTCATGTGCCTGGCCCACATGCAGTTGCAAGTGCACTGCACTCTCTGTGGCACTGGGCTCAGGGCAGGGTACAAATATGTAGTATAGCACCCACTAAAATAATCACTGTAATTTGAATAATCTCTGTAGTTTGAATAATCGCTGTAGTTTGCAGATTAAACACCAGAATTTTTTTTAATCTGTCCCTCACAGCTGCAGCATCCTCTCCCTACACTAAGAAGAGCTCATGTGATGTGCGTGTACATTAGTCCAGCTTATATATAGAGGCTGGGTCACATGCTGCACTGGCCAATCACAGCCATGCCATTAGTAGGCATCGCTGTGATGGCTTCTATGGGCAAACGAGTCAAATGCTTGTTGATTGGCTGCCCTGCAGCCTTTCAAAACGTGCCATTAATTCGCCGAACCCCGAACTCCAACCCTAACATACAGTGAAATGTCCGTGTTCGGATCCGGGGTCCAAAAACCGTAAAGTTCGGTACGAACCCGAACTGTGCGGTTCGGGTTCGCTCAACACTAATAATGAATACATTTTTTTTGTTGCACTAGCCATATTTGTACTCCTTATGTAGGGTGTACTCTCCCCAGTCTAAATATTCACAAAAAGAGGCATGATTAATAATCTGTGAGTTATTGTTAAAGTTTGTTTGGGATTTGACTTTTGCAGGAATAGTCTCCTGACTGCTAGGGGTCATTAAGCATATCAAAAGAACCTACTTTCTATGAGCAGATACAGACAAATGCAAGATAGACTTCCTGGCAGCTAACTCAGTAACATTGATCTATCCTTCTCCGATTATATATAAAAATAAATCTGCTGCCCACCAGATATGTCAGAAGGAGCCCTCAGCACTACCACATCTCCAGCAGTTTGGAGGAGATTGAGGGGACATTTTCAAAAACTGATATGGGACTAGATACCATATGTTAGCCAATTTAATAACTGATTTTCTATCAAGTTAAGGCAATGAATTGCTTTGCTCACCTGGGTTAGGGCTTTCAGCTATTGCTCTTTGGAAATGCAGATAGATAATTCATTTTCCCAAGATTTAATTAATTTTTTTTCACTTGTGTTATTGCGATCAGATTATTGGCCTTACTAAGTACTTTATTTTTAACTTTTCCATAATGGAAAATCTGAGAAAGGGATTCTTTAATCTCCCTGCCTCCAATGAACAGTGAAACCAGACAAAAAACTATTGATTCTCAAATAATTGAACAGCTCCTTATTGGACTACTGGCAATTCTGCATGATTTCCACAAAGGAGTTGAGTTTCCCCTTTTCACATATCTCTCTTAAGATAAAATTGCCTGCTTTAATCCATTCTTCTACAGATTTGTTGTGTATATAATATGGCAAACAACTTAGTTTACATGAATCAATGATCTTATTGTGGAGACTTACATTTTTTTTGACCTGATGCCAAACTTGGATTGTTTGACCCATAATCAGATTGAACTTATTAAACTGTCAGCATACTTTTTGCTACTGTAAATCAATTTAAAGCGTTCCAATGAATTGATCTTCACACTATCGGATTCCAAGATGTACCATGTTCGCTCTTGTAAATCTTGTACACTACTGTAAATCTTGTCATTTCTGAATGTGGGCCACCACACTAGCCTGAGAAGAATGTTTTTATGATTGGGTAACTAAGACCCCCCTTTATTGAGTTTCTTTGCCAGGGTGTTTGTCCCTATTCTAGGTCTCTTTCAATTCCACACAAAGAAGGAAAAACTTGTCTGAAGCATGTCCAGCCAACTCTTTGGAACATTTAGGGATCATTATGAACAAATATAACCATTTAGGGACTATGTAAGAATTCAAAACATTAATTTTCCCCCACCAAGATATCTCACCATGTCGCCACTCCTTTAATAGGTCATTTGTTTGTTTCAAGAATCTTATAATATTTGTCTCATTAAATAATTTACCTTCCTTGTGATGATTATCCCTAAATACTTAATATGGGTATTGGACCGAACAAAACCATAGTCTTGACTCAAGTCCTTAATAAGAGATATTGACATATTTAAAGTCATAACTGTAGATGTATCAACATTTAGTTTATAATTGGATATGATGCTATATATGTCTATTTCCTCCATTAAACATGGCAATGAAGAGGCAGGTGAAGTGATGGTGATCAAAACGTCCTCTGCATATAACGAAATTTCTCTTCTTTACCAGACAAAAAACCTTTAATATAGATGTTATTTCTTATATTTATAGCCAGGGGTTCTATATATAAAATATAAAGGAGTGGCAAAGGACAGCCCTGCCTTATCCCATTAGAGGGCTCATACCAAAAATAGCAGATCCAGATTCTTGCGTTATTACTGTAATTTCTACCTGGGACAAACCCAGATTGATCAGAGTGGACAAGCAAGATTTTAGTTTAAGATAGATGTCATCATTTTCTATGATTTTATTTATTCTCCTGTTGCTATATTTTTTTTTTTTTTAGTTAGAATTCTATCTGCACTGTTACCCTTATAGTATGTTTTAACTTTTAGCTTTTTCATAGTGTTATATATTTTCTCATCCAACTGTATGTTAATTTTAACTTCTAGGCCAGATAATGGTTTCATATTCAATTTTGAGGGATTTTTTTTATTTAAATATGACAAGTTGTAGTATTCTATATAGAGATCTGCCAACTCTTTACCCGAAGAACTTTTATTTGTTTTAGCAATTTTTATTAAGGAGCCCCTTATCACTTATTTTATATGTGCACCAGATAGTTGAGCTGGAAATATCCTCAGACACATTTTCTGCTAAAAAGAAACTATACATAGTAGTAATGAACTCCCTGTCTTTTGAATTCTTCAACAAGTTGTCGTCCAGTCTCCAAGTTGACTGAACCTCAATCGGAGAACAGCCTACATCAACAATAATAAGGCTATGATCTGACCAACAATTATCCATAATCTGAACCGTTTTAATTTTTTTAATAACCTTTTCATTACCCAAACATAAATCAGTCCTAGAATATGAGCCATAAACATGGGACAGGTGGTTATAGTCTCTTCCCCTAGGATTCAACATTCTCCAAGTGTCAAACTGAATCTATTACAAATCACTCTAAAATGTGTTGCTTGAGCTATAATTGTATGGTCATTCCATTTACTAGCTGGTAATTTCTTGTCGACCATTGGATCCATGACACAATTAAAATCACCTGCTACAATTAAAGTGCCTTTACAAATGTGATCAACTCTATTCATAATTTTCCCCAAAAGCACTGTAGGGTTTTTGTTTGGCAAATGTCACGGCCGGCTGTGCCGATGAGGTCTGGAGTCGCGGTGCAGGGGTAGTGGGCGATTCAAGGCCCTGCGCAGGGTGAGCACTCTCCACCTGGGGTGGAGCCCCAGGCTTTGAATGCCCACATGCAGAGGCCTTGTTTGGTTTCCCACGAGTCATAGCCAGGCAGGGACAAAGCAGGGTCTAGGAACAAGCCGAGGTCAAAGGACTGTAGAAATCAGAATGGTCAGAATCAAGCCGAGGTCAAGGGACTGTAGAAATCAGAATGGTCAGAATCAAGGCGAGGTCAAGGGACTGGAGAAAACAGGGATGGTCAGGAACACGATGAACAGGAATCAAAACACAAGCTAGCAGAAAATAATGTACCAGCTCTGATTGCTGGGAGGAAGGGGTTTATATAGCTCCAGGGCTCATTATTACAAGGACCTACACCTGGGCGGTAGGCAAACCTGGGCGGTAGGCAAACAAGAAGACAAAGTCAGAGAGATAGCCACCACTGCTACATGAGGAAACAGAACCAGCAGGTGGCGTCTGGAACAGGAGCAGGGAACAGGAACCACAGGAGTCAGGGTTCGAATCCAGGTGGATAGTTACAGCAAATCCATATTTGCTAAGGTAAGCAATTCTACAGATTATTAACTTAAATCTAGCTTCATGATCTAGCTCGAGAAAGGTTATCTCAGTTTTCACACAGCTGGAC
Source organism: Pelodytes ibericus (assembly GCA_036172795.1). Taxonomy (NCBI): domain Eukaryota; kingdom Metazoa; phylum Chordata; class Amphibia; order Anura; family Pelodytidae; genus Pelodytes; species Pelodytes ibericus. The sequence continues at coordinate 46,871,943 of CM069862.1, read as the reverse complement.
AAAACGATTGCAACACCGCTTTTCTTATTTTCTAGACTGGATGCATGGATAATTTTTGCATATTTTGCCCCACCACATTTTTAAATGTCATTCCTTCTTCAATGGGTTTCTTGAATAAAAGCTATCTGGATTTTATGCTAATTCATATTCTCCAAAAAAAGCCATCTCTTCAGTATAGTATTTAATCCCTGTGCATTAACTGATAAAACCTTTAACATCTGTATCTTACCCACTTCCTCCATTCCTGAGCACCTCTCCTGATCCAGTTACACAGTACAAACAAACATCTGGAATTAGGAGCTGAGAATTTCAACTGTCCACCTCCCAATACATAATACACAACATTTAACAGCAGAAGCTGTTGAGATTTCTGGAGATCCCATTTAGTAGGACTAGAAGCGGGGCGATTGCCTAAAGGACCTGTTTTTGGGACTCCTCTTTCTCCAAAACATTCTCATGAGAGGGGAATAAAAAATAACTCCACATAATTTTATCCGTAGCTTCATCCCACCGTAATGCACATCCTATTCACTTACATTATAATAGTGACATCAAATTCTTTAAATGAATATATAATTATTCGGCACTACTAATGCTTTAAGGTAGAGTAAATTGTCTCTGCTAGCGCTATTTCTACATCTTCTGTCCCCAATACCTGCAAGAATATAACCTTAACTCATCCCTAAAGGACAACCCATTTAAATTGTGTTATAATAGTGCCATCAAATGATCATGTTGATAATTACTTATTATGTGCTATCCCAACTCATTGAGTAAAGAAAAATGTATATAAATAGTTTTTATCCATAACTTCATCCCTAATGGACATCCTCTTTACTTCTATTATTTAGTCACACTGATTGCTCTATGAAATAAATCATTATTATGTGCTGCTAATTTTGAGATAGTATATCCCATCTCTACTTGTGCCTATCGTCATGACTTCTATACCTATTACCTACAAAACTACAATATATTATTCACTGAGCTTTTTTTTTTTACCTCCCCCATTCTTTTACTCACCTCTTCCCCCTTCCCTTTAACCCGAACTCCTCATCCATCCCGCTTCCTAATTGTAATCCAGCTTATATAACAAAAACTGTCTGAGATATCTCTCTTTACTTCCTCTGTTTTTTACTTAGGTTTTTAGACTTTAACCATTCTCTTGCTTTATCGGGATCATCAAACAAAACATATTTCTCCTAATAATGAATCACAATTTTGACAGGGACACCCCATCTAAATCTGAGGTTATGCTTTATCACCACTGAGATAACTGTCATAAATTTCTTCCTCTTAGATCTGATGTTAAATGATCGGTCTGGTAAGACTATAATATCCTTGAGAGTTTCCTCAATTGTTTTTTTTCCTTACTTGCTTTCAAGATTAGTTCTTTAAATTTATAGGTATGAAAAATGCAATAATGTCTCTTGGTTGCTCTGCGGCCACATTGCTCGGTCTCGGTAACCTATGGTATCAGTATGGCCATGTTCATCTGGACTAATCCCCAGAGCAAAAAAATAAGATATTAGGGTTTGTTCAAGATCGTCTGAAGTAGAATTTTCTGGAAAGTTTCTACACCGGAGATTGTTTCTTTTTGTTCTGTCTTCCAGATCCCCTATCTTACCTTCTAAATGGGATATTTTCTGTTCTAAGATGGACTTATCATTCACATTCTTTATTTGAAACTCTAAACTGTCATATTTGTCTTCCCCAACTTGAATTTTATTGGTCAAGAGAACAATTTCATTTTTTATGTCTGAGGAAGATTTAACCAGTTGTTGCTTGAGTTCTTTGACAATTGATTGTAAACTGGCTTATAAAAACTGGGGAGTAATCACCTCTAATCAGTATTACTCGGTTTTAGAGAAATGTCCAAGCTAGGTGGAGAGTCCATTACTGAGTTATCAACTAGCGTGTTAGGAGGCTGAAGGGAAAAAAAGGTGGAACATCTATTTTCCAACTTATGTACTCTTTTTTTCCTCCTTTTTCTCCCTCTTAGATTAGGCTTTGTTGTCTAGTTGTTTCCTATAGGTCATTGTGATCTTCCTCTAGTATCAATGCATCTTTGACCAAATAAATGCAATTTCACCCCAAACAGAATTCCCAGTGTGTAGTCTGTATTAACCTGTTGCATCTAGGAAAAGGAACAGACTGTGGGATGGGTTCTTCAAGCCTTATTGAAAAAGTAAGCTATATGGATGGTCACATTGATATAATGCAATTAATACATGATTTAATGAAACTGAAAGCTTCACCAGGTGATGTGCAGAGTATGCTGCGTTCTCAGCCGTAGAATAATGTAGTAGTAGAAATCATAAAGCTAATTTAGCGCACATGTTCACCTTTTGAATAAATCCATGGATCAGCGAAGTGTTGTCAAATTTAATGTTTTTTACTTTATCTTCAATAAATGTTCTACTTTTTCTAACACTTCGCTGAGCCATGGATTTACTCAAAAGGTGAACAGGTGCGCTACATTAGCTTGCTGATCACTACTACTACTACATTCTTTAAGCCTTAAATCAGGCCCGAGTGTCAGCAGTCTGTTTGCCCCTTTTGGACAGGCTTATGTACTCCCTCCTGCAAAATTTAAGTGCTCTTGTCCTGAACCCCCCACATATAGGGAGAAAAAAAAGGGAAAGACAATCCAAAGCAATGTCAATTTCACCTCAATATTAGAGGCCCGCTCACCTGGTTCTTTGCTTTATCACCACTAGAACCGTGCCTTCTGTTGAGAAGATCCTATTGCTTGACTCTAGTGAAGCTTTGTGCACCATCTACCACATTCACAAAGGTTGCAGATCTATAGTAGGGAGCCATGGAGGTGAAACAAGTGTTCAGCTCTCTTCGGATCCGAATAGCCATGAAACAAACACTGCCAGCTCTCTCCGGAGATCCCATTTGGCAAGAGCTGCCTGTAGCCCTGCATTTGTATTTTCTATACATAAAGTTTTTTTTTTTTATTGTGCCATCATGACCATTTTACTGTATCTTGCATTCTTTTTCGTGTTCCCTTTGGCAGCACTTCCTGGCACTCTGGTGATTTGCCTAGGCACTAGGCAGTGTGTGCTGCAGGATTTGGCACCAGTTGTCTAGTATCTCTCAGCTTCACATAAATTTAATGCATGTTCCTGTATGCATTTGCTTGTATTTTCCTTTTTGATTATATGTACTTGCTTCTAATTAGGGGTCAACATATTAGATCTACATAGCTTGTATCATTAAACATGAAATACTTTTTCATTATCCGATGAGTGCTGAGGAGACACTACATTCCATTTAAAATACCACATGCACTCTTTCTAACTCAATGTATGGATACTTTTTCATAATTTTATATTCTCTACATTTATAGAAAAAGTAATGTTTAAGGCTTCATTTTGCAATTCCCTCTTTCATGAATAAAACCCATAGTTACAATTGCATTCTTAATTGAGTTAAAGAAGATTACAATTGTGCACCATTTGTATCTGTGAAATTGATTTCATAGTTCCTTAAAGACCTGGTTCAGTATTATTTAGCAATGAGGCCAGCGAAACTGAAAGTGAATTTTTAGGACTGCAATCAGGACCGGATTAAGGCATAAAGGTACTCAAGAGATTAGGTGAAAATAATACTCCAAATAACCTATTTAAAAAAGTGTTCAGTTAACATATAGTATATATATTTGTGGTAAACATACTGTGGCAAAAAGAAATACTGTACTGTGTACATATATACTAGATAAATGTTAGAATTTTAAATGTGTTTACCCTTAAAATAAATGCAATTTTTCTTTTGAAAATATTAGGGGGCCTCACAGTACCTGCAGCCAGGAGCAGACAAAATCTTGATCCAGCACTGACTGCAGTGCTCAACAAGCCACTAGGTGTCAGCACCGCTGTGTCGGATCAGCAAATGTGTGTGTGTGTATATGTATGTGTGTGTATGTATATATATATATATATATATATGTATATCTTGATCCAGTAATATAGCACTCAAATGACCAATTCATATGCTAGAGATCAACAGTTTATTCAGAGATCTGTTTAATATACACACACACACAATATGTTTGTGTGTAGCCATTATGTGGAAAATTACTATAATAGATGCTTTAATCTTTTTCTACATACAATTTTCCATTCTTTACATATGCATTTAACTAATGATTTGTCTTGACAAAATGTTTTTAGATTCATTAATTATAGATATCTGTGCTCATTCAAAAGAAACAGTCTGTTAATAAGAAGCCATTTTTTTCCAATGGTTTCAGCTTAAGTTGTCTAGGATAACTTTGGATCCCCATTTGGATAATTATTTTTTGAATGACTGACTCGGTTTGAGCCTAAGGGGGGATCTTAACCAATTTAGAAGGTCATGCACTAACAGGACAATCTGACCTGCAGGTCATTATTGGTCATCAAAATATCCATTTCAATGTTTGCTAGTTTCTACTCTACGGTAAACAATGTCAATTATAAATTTAGTTAGGGATAAATAATGTTTTGATGTATTGTTTGTTTTAATTAGTGTGTTAATTTATTATGAATTTGATATTGTATGAGATGCTTAGTAAGGTGATACTGAGACTAAGTGTTTCATATTTTTTTTTTACTTTTTCCTATGTATGTTCAAAGCTGCCAGGCAGTGTATTTAGATCAACACTGACTTAATGGTTACAGTCATGTTTCAGTGCAGAGGGGTGGGGGGGGGGGGGGGGGGGGAGTATTAATTTAGGTTGATTGTAGTGTTGATACATTGATAAATGTTTTATATGTGAATGAGTCAATCCTACAGATTTGGGTAAATAACTGTATTTTTCCAAAAGGAAGATGTTATGCTTTCAACATTTAAGATCATACTGTATGTAGTAAACATTCTCAGTTATATTTCTAATGATTTGTGTGGAACATTAGTAATTGCAAAAACATAAGAGCTCATTTTTAGATAGAAAAATGAATTGAATTTCATAGCTGGTCAATGAGACATTTGGCTATGGTGGTAAGAACAGCTAACACCCCACACGTTTCACTCTGGGAGGTGCCATTTCAGAGCCCGCCTAAGAGGACCATTAATTTAAAAATACATGAGCTTACCCATCAATCATACAAAACTGCATTTTATTCTTATGGTGAAGTCATACACACTCGTAACACCTTGGTTACAAGGCTAACAATGCTGACTCCCTCATGCATTTCAGGCATTTTACACTGTAGCTAAATGTCAGTTTGTATCATTAACAGGAGATCTCCTATATATTAGCATATTTGACTGAAAAGTTAATGCTCTTAAACAGTGAAACTCTGCTATCTATCTTTTACATCTCCTGGAATACCACTGCCTATATTGCAATAAAAAATAGTAAATAACTTATCAGTAATTAACTTTTTTTTACTTGAAAGTAACTTTGATTAAAGAGAAGAAAAAAAACAATAAACACCCAATTATTTAGCACCTGAATTTTGTTGATCCCCAAAAGAAACCAATCTCATAGAGGACCATCTACTCATTTACGATTTCACCAAAAGGTAATACATCATGATGATACATTATAGACTAGGGCACAGCTGACATATTTTGTTTTGCCTAATGCATTCGGACAGAACCAAATTTCATCCATTGATGCATTCGTTTTCAGATTCGTCCATTTTTATTTTTTTTTTAGTTTCGGGAATACCATTCAGGCAAATGGAATTGCACTGAAGTTAATTTCAGAATAAGTCAAACAAGGTCAGATTATTTTTAGGGAAGTTGGACGCAAGAGCCAAATTTTGTTCGAAAACTAATTCATCCGAAAAAACAATGCCCGTATCTAGTTAGGGGCGATGGGCTAGGTGAATGATTGAGTGTTATGTGTGAGGGTGTGTTTGTGTGTATTAGTGAGTATTATGTGTGAGAGTGTGGTTGTGTGTTATGTGTGATGCGAATGTGTTATGCAAAGGGCATCCAAATGGATGAATGAGCAAGTTACATTTTCGTTCATTGCACATTGGTTCTTTCGTTCAGCTTCACATTCAGAATTTGGATGAATGGACGAAAGAGAGTCTAATAAATAATGAAATGAATGAGAGAGTAATGATGGCAAGTTGAAAGGTAAAATGTATAGGTAATAAATATCTGTGCCAATACAAATATTTAAACTTAGATCCTTAATGATCTTACAAACATATTATAGTAGCAATGGAACCTCTACTTTATTTCACTATTAACCCCTTCATGACCAGACTGTTTTTGGAATGTTGTGCGTTAGTGACCGAGGCTGTTTTAACACTTCTGAGGTGTTTGTGTTTAGCTTTAATTTTCTTCTTTGTCAGTTGCTGTACCCACACATATTATATATTGGTTTTTTTCAGGACAAGAAGGGCTTTCTTTTCATGACATTATTTTGTTCATATCATTTATTGTATTGTGTAAAAAATTGTAAAATATGGTTAAAATTAAAAAAAATAAACACTTTTCCTGACTTTTCTTTGTAAATTCTTTTACTAAGCTTCAAATGCTAATGAAAAAACGTGCTAAATAGATTCGACTATAGGTCCTGAGTTCAGAAATACCCAATGTTTATATGTTTTTTTGCTTTTTTTTGCATGCTTTAGGTTAATAAATACAAGTAGCATTTAGCTGTTTCAAAACCATTTTTTTTAAATTAGCATTAGTGACACTGTAACACCGATATCTTATATGAATCACTGAATAACCCCCCACATGTACACATTTTTATAAAGTAGACATCCCAGGGCATTCAACTTGGGGTAATTTGACACTTTTCACTCTATCATTTTACCACCAATCTTTGACACGTTTTGGCGTAGTAATTTTGTGTGTATTATTTCCACACACTTTGAAACGTAGGTATGAATTTAAAGGGGCTGTTCTATTTTATTGCCAAACAAAACCCCAATATATGTTCAGCAACATCCCCTGAGTATAGCGGTACCCCACATGTATAGGTTTGCTAGGTTTATGTGGCAGGTACAGGGCAAAATTTAGGATATGGTTATTGCAGCTTTAAAACGTGTATTTATTATGTAATACTTGTGACTACATTTCCTATCATGCTCAGCCAGCCAAAAGCTACCGTAGCAGAATAGGAAATGTAGTCTATAGTTGGAAGCACCGATTTTTGCTATCCTTCCTATCCTGCGGCTGCATGGATCAAATATCCAGCTGCTGCGGGCCCCTATCTACTGCTGGGGGCCAATGCAAAGCACCGGCCCCACTAGCAGTCTTTTTTTTTAAATAAAATATCCCTAGAGGACCACAGACAGACATAACATGTCATTGGTCCTCTACGGAATAACTTCTTATTTTTATACAATTTATTATTATTATTTTTAATTTTTTTATTTATTTAATTTTTAATTTTTTTACATTTTTTTTATTTTTATTTAACTCTAACCTTAACCCTTTGGTTAGGGTTAGTACAAACCCTAATTCTAACTCTAGGATTAGGGTTTTGATGAACTCTAACCCTAACCCAAGAGTTAGGATTAGCACAATAGGAAGAAAATAGGGCTGGTTGTTACTGGGGGGGGGGGGGGGGACCAGGGGGAGACTTCACACACTATATTTAGTAGGGAGAGACTATAGCTGTCAAAGCAGGCAAGCAGGGTGTCGGTTTCAGGCAATAAACACGGGTAGTTTTGTAAACGTACCGGGGGTCAATATTTATTTTTCCAAGTCTTTTAGCCAGCCGTTTTACTTACTTACTTTTCTATGAGACTGTACCTTGCTATAATTTTGTCAAAGTACTGCCCATAAAGATAACTGTGCAACTATGTATGTCACCACTTCCCAATATAAACAACAAACAGGCAGGTGAAAACTGCTAATAACCAATTGTAAACTGCAAACTCTATCAAGTCCTTATCTTTTGTTGTAATATTTCTAAAATTCTTAAAACGTCAAATGGCCAACGTAGACAAGTTAGAAGATTTTTCCAACTTTGCTATTCCACTAATTGTTGTTAGCAGTTAACTGTTTAGTGAATAAAACACATCTGAGAAAAAAGTACTCGAAGAGTTGTAATATTTTCTTCTTTCTTTGCTTTGTATGCTTTAAAGCCAAAGAGACCAATGCAGGAGCCTGACAAATAATTTTCAGGAGCCAAAGAAATAGTCCTCTTATAGAATTCTAGGTAAAATAATCAAAAACAGCAGCAAGGTTTTTAGTAGCCATGGCTCCTGGGATTTGTCAAGCCCTCCTCTATTACCGTCAGTGCTAATATTTAGAAAGTAAATTGATACTCTTTATAAAGCCTAACATATAGCAAGATACACACAGAGTATTATTTTATCAATGTGCTAATCCTTTCCTAGATTTTTAACTCTACAAGACTGAATACTTGGGGTTGATGCAAGTAACTTTTGGAAGGGATTGTTATAGTATTGATTTGACGATGTGATGAATTATGTTGTTGCAGGCAGTCTTATAAATGTGATACTAAGATATGCAGCGATATCTTCTAAATGAAACATGAGAGAACGGTAATTTTGAAAAGGGATTAGATCAAGCGGAGCAGACCAATATATATAGTATGTGCACATTAAACAATCATTATTAACATGTGTGATATGGGCATTGAATAATGAACTGTTGGGAGTTGTAACATATGTGATATATTCACTGACTAGCAAACTGTGGGGACTCACTTGATCCTGCAATCTCCATTATCCCTACTTTCAAATTCTATCACTCCACACAGGATGAGTGATATCACCTGCCACTTGAATATTTAGGCCTTAGAAAAAGAGTGCCCACACAAGACTTAATGTCAAAATACAAATAAATCCTTGACAACAGTCTGGAATTTGATGGGCTAGTCCCATGTTTTGGGGTCCTATCCCGTAAAATTCACATCTGTCCCAGCTTAGCTGTTGCCAATGCAGAGTGCTTTGCAGTTATTTGAAACCTGTGCTTATTTTTACAGAAACAGTTCCTTAAACGTATAGTTGTCGGTGTCCAGTATTAAGCCAAGACTCAATGGCACAAACTATAACTCATAAGGGCTAAATCACATGGCTTGTCTAATTGTGTTCTTGAATATAATGACAAAAACAATCTCGCAAATATCATGGACAATACAACCACCTGCTCACAAATTATAATGAAAAATGGACTCTAACCGTAATATTCCTTTCCTGGTCATAATCATGGCAGGATAACATATGGGTAAAGCTCCTCCCTAATATATATAAACCACAAAAACAAAACTGGGTGGGAGCAATGTAATGCTGCCATAGTTATGACCAAGAAAGGAAAATTATGGTAAGAATGAGGCAATTTTGCATTCTCCCGGCCCTCCATGGCAGCATTACATATGGGTAATACCCAAGCTTATTATCATGAGAGGGAAAGATAATACAGTATGCTCCCAAAAGATTCCAAAGTATTTCCTCTCCAAAAAAAGTCTTATGTTAAAGACTAGGACATTAATAGTAATCTCCTGAAGGAAAAAAGTATATTATTATCATCAGAAAAAATCACAGACTATCCAACTCTACAGCTTAAAAAAGAGGCTTAAAATGATAACTTAAAATGTTTATGGTATTCGTGGTCCCAGGCTGTAGCCAAGTTGCGTAGCCTTGATTTTAGAGGCATGTGAAGGCTACTTTTCATGCCGGATTCATTGATATAGCTAGATCTATCAAAATACTGTGTTTGAAATTGGAGACAAGTATGAATTTGTTTGTTTTCCTCAAAATTCATGATTCTTCTTGTACACCTAAAATACTGGTTAATGCATCATATACACTATTAAACACATCTGAAACAATGTTGATCTTTTAATTTATTACTCAAATTCATCTTTGACTGTAACTGTTTTATTCTTATTACATATCTCCTGCTCCCTATTGTTTTTAATTAAAACACCTGGGCTGACTTCGAAGTAGACTTTAAGAAGGAATAAAGTACCGTATTTTTCGCCTAATAAGACGCACCTGACCATAAGACGCACCCAGTTTTTAGAGGAGGAAAACAAGAAAAAATAAACTCACTATGCCAGGATTTAGCCATTCAATATGCCAGGATTTTTCCCCTCACTATGCCAGGATTTAGCCATTCAATATGCCAGGATTATGCCCCCCACTATGCCAGGATTTTGCCCCTCACTATGTTAGGCTTTTGCCCCTCACTATGCCAGGATTTTGCCCCTCACTGTGCCAGGATTTTGCCCCTCACTATGCCAGGCTTTACCCACTCATTATGCCAGGCTTTTGCCCCTCACTATGCCAGGATTTTGGTCTCACTATGCCAGGATTTTGCCCCTCACTATGCCAGGATTTTGCCCCTCCCTGTGCCAGGATTTTGCCCCTCACTATGCCAGGCTTTAGCCACTCATTATGCCAGGCTTTTGCCCCTCACAATGCCAGGATTTTGCCCCTTATTATGCCAGGATTTGCTCGTTTGTGCCACCCTCCTCCCCCCTTCTCTAGCACTTACGTCCATGCTGCTCTCCGTTGTGTTCTCTCCGTTGTTTCCTTCGTGCAGTCTAACCTCCTGCACGAAGGAAGGAAGCTCCGGTCGCTTTTTTTTTTCCTTCTTAACTTTATTGAAGTCGCGCAGCGTCAATAAAGTTAAGAAGGGGGAAAAAAACGCCCGGAGCTTCCTTCCTCCGTGCCAGAGAATCAAGCCAGCTCACGCTGAAAGTGACCATTTTTAAATGACTTGTGGAGACTCTGACACTAAAGGTCCCATAAACTATATGTGAAGAGGCCTACCCATCTGTGTAGATGTAGTCCAAAATGCAAACTCTAATGGAAGGAAAATATAAGAACATAAAAAAAGCATCATTGGTCTAACAACATGATTTCTCGCCATATCCAACCACCTGTGAGATTCCTGCTTTACAAATTTCTCCCTGCCAAGTCAGCTTTGTCTTATTAGAAATTATATAGTGTAATAAACAAAAGATGCTGGACAGTAGTAACACGCAATTAGTTACGGAAAGGTTGAGACGCAAGAGCAAGATTCAGGTAATTCAAATTACCACAAATATGCCGATTTAAAGAGAGTATAATTGGTTTATTATATGGCACTTTAGTGAGGAAAGGTGCTGAGCTTTTGGAAAATATATAGAATAAAAATGTTTTTTTTTACCAGCTCTTTGAATCTATTAGATTTGCTATTTATGATTCTACCATATCTTCCTATTATGTTTTTAGTTTTATCTAATAATGGATATAGTATACAATTGAAGTCAGCCAACAGCAACAGGCTGCCTTGTTCAATTCTTAAATTTTTGTAGCACTCTAGATATAAGTTTAGTGGGGTTCTCATTGAGGGCGTAGACATTGGCCAATGTGAATCTCCTATTATACTTTATTTCTACTGTGAGGTCCCTGGAGGACAATATAGCTACCCCCTTTTATTCTTAGCCTCCGTAGAAGCTTTATTAATAGTAGGAAAAGAGGGAGACTTTAGTTGGAATTTATCTTTAGTACACTAGTGAGTTCCTTGTAACCCACAAATTTCCACATAGTCCTTCTTTAACAGCAAATTTCAAATTTTTTGGAGAGTTCAGGCCTTGTACCTTAATAGAAACTACCCTAATTCTGTACGGAGAAGATGCCGAATGTGCTTGCTCCCTCTCTCTCCCCACATAAAATACATTTATATACAAAAAGATAAAGAAAAACATCCACTATGCATTAAACAACACGTGTTGTGTCCCCGAGATCACGCAAATCTCTTTCTCCATCAGAACGCTTTCCCCAGCATGGTCTCCTCCCCTCTCGATGCAGGGCACACCCAAACGTGATGCTGGGGAAAGAGAAAATACCAAAATATATCATGTGTAAACAGGAAAAAGTTGTGTGAGAACAGGAGGTCTCCATACAAGGCAGGAAACCCCCCCAAAAAAAGAAAATAAGAGGAGATACCTGTGTAAGGGGGAAAGAAAAATTTAGGTAGGAGATGTATTTCAAAGATTTTCAAGGGCAATCAGTGGATAATGTTGCCAGATAAGATAGGCAAGGCATTTCAAGAGTTTTTTTGTGACTTATATGATCTGAATTGTAAACCCATGGAGATAGATCTAAAACAATACTTGGAAAATAATAATCTCCCTAGAATAGCCCTGGAGCAAAGGAATTCCCTTATTATGCCTTTTAGAGTGGAGGAAGTTGAAAAAGTAATTGAGGATCTGAAACATAATACATCTCATGGGCCAGATGGGTTTAATAACATGTTCTATAAATTATTGAAGAACATCATAAGTAAAGATCTTATCAAAGCATATAAAGACTTTGCTGAGTCTGCTTGTATTCATGCTGAAATGCTGAGAGTGAATATTGTCCCAATCCCCAAAGAAACGATAGTTCAAAGGCTGGATATTGCAGACCAATTGACTCTCTAAATGTCGACACAAAAAATCAAGAAGGTTTTTTTCCCAGTAGATCTTCCACCAATAACATAAGAAGGATCACAGAAAATAATCCCCAATGGTTGCATTAGCTCTGGACACATAAAAAGCATTTGACTGTGTAAACTGGATTTTTTTTTAAACAGGCATTGAAATCCTTTGGGACAGAGGGGCATTTGCTTTATTCTATCCTGGCATTATATATGGAACACAGGGCTAGAATAAAGCGTAAGGATTTCCAATCTAAGGAATTTAAAATAAAAAATGGAACAAGACAAGGCTACCCGCTTTCTCCATTATTGTACATATTAACATTGGAACCACTGGCCTGTGCAATCAAGAAAGATAATAATATCAAAGGAGTAGGGAGGGAAGAAGGCAATGTTAAGATATATATATATATATATATATATATATATATATATATATATATATATATATATATATATATATACGCGGACCATGTCATGATCACAGTAGAAGAACCTGAGAGGTCCTTGGTCATGAAGGAAATAGAACAATTTGGTTACCCAAAGGACAATAGCAAAGAAAGGAAGATGGTTTCGTATTGAAAAATAAATTATGGGCAGCAATAATATTGATGTGATGTTTTGGGTAATGGGAAATGCAAGGAAGAGAGAGTTAAATAGGGGCCAGAAGTCAATGGTTTTACACCAAATCTTGGGTTTTTGGACTAAATTCAAGAGGAAACTAAAACTGCAGCATAAACTGTTGAAAGTAGGCCAAATGCAAGTTATTGTATGTAACATTAGAGATATAAACTTAGATCTATGGGAGTCAACAGGCATACTAAAACCAGATCTGGAGAAACTGATTGAAGAGGAGAAATAAAAACATCTAGTGGCAAAGTGTGCAAAAATAGTAGCCAGACTAAATAGCAACTTAAATTTTAAAGACGCAGAGAAGTGGGGAAAAGGCCTGACAAAATCAATAATAAGAAAAGCATGGAATGAGGTCCTACTCCAATCATACAAATATATTCACTGTTTAAACTTTAAAAAGAGAAACGCAATATAAGGTCAGCAATAGATTTTACCTGTTCCTCAGTGTGTTATCTTTCACGGGGGAATATCTTAGCTAACTGTTGGTAGAGCGGGGGTAAAATGATACATATATTTTGGCATTGTGCCACGATTAAGGATTTTTGGAAACAAGTTTTTGAAATAATTAGAAGAGTCGGCAGCGTCGGCATTAAGATACAGCCTGAATTGGCGCTTCTCAGTCTGGGATTAGATAAAGTAAAGATGGAGAGTAGGCCGATTGTCGTACACATATTACTAGCAGCAAAACTTAACTCAATAACTAGAAATTGGAGATACTCAGTTCCTATAACTAGTCAAAAATTGGTCAATCAAATTTTGGTACAATGTTATATGGAGAGAGGGATTTTTTCACATAACTATATTCGTAGACATGTGGAATGTCTAATTTTGGGTAACTGGTATGCTCTCTCTCGCTCTTCCCCCTCACTGTATTTGTTATTTATTCATTTTTCAATGTTTTGTGTATATATGTTGGCTGTCCAAAGCACCTGTTGGGTAGTGGTGCAGGGAGATGGATGCTGGGCTAAGGAGATAGGCAAGTGGACAAGCTAAATCTACGCAGTATGCTTTAGTTGAGACAGACTCAAACAACATAAGAAATAAACTATTTCAGAATTTGATGTCAGAATCTAGACGCAAAGCCACTAAATGTCATAAGTACTGTACACGTCCGATTTTATGTTTGTCTCCATTTTTTGATAAAATAAAAAGTAAGAAAAGTAAAATAAAGAAAGATGAATGGGTAAAAAAAGAAGGGAAAAGAAAGGAAAATGTGTGTGTGTGTGTGTGTGTGTGTATATAAATATATATATATATATATATATATATATTTCCCTTAAAAAAAATCTAGACCAGATGTACACTCCCTTTGAATACTAAATTCCCATCAGTGAAGAAGAAGGAGAAATTATCCAGTCTGGCTGCAGCAACAAAATAAGTTTCATTAAGCACCCAACATCAAATTATTTGGGATGGATGGGAATTTGGGTAAATACACTGTACATTAAATATTGATTACTGTATTAATACATATTTATGTGTTTCACTGTATGTACATGTTATATGTTTATATGCTTAGCAAATTAGCAGACACATTTCAGAGAGTCCTTTTTTAGAACATAACTTTAGTATATTTATAGTGTGTAATGGGTTTTTGCACAGGCCCGCCCAGTGGCGTAGCGTGGGTTGTCAGCACCCGGGGCAAGGCAAGTAATTTGCGCCCCCTAACCCGTGGATTTTAGCACTCGAGTCTCTTCTACTAGATTAGTTAAAGAAACCCTTACCCCCCAAGCACATGTATTGTTTGTTATGAAAATACTTATGTAATTAAAGTAAAATGCATCTAAATACAAGTTTATTTTCCAACACTTAATTGAGTGCGAACATGCATTACACACATTCTCCACATTTTCAGCAGGTCTATGAATACAAATATACACATGTAGTAACCTAGCATGGGCCATGCTATTATATGTCGTCTCACAACCATCGTAAACGACAAACAATATCAAGAACAAAAACTAAACATCAAAATGGAACCATACCCTGGAGATGATCCAAGACTGGGCTAGATGGAGCCAACTTCCTCAATCCTGTACCAATGTTACCCCCCCCCCCCCCCCACACACACACACACACATATGCCATAATTGTTGTGCCATTCAGATGCCAGTAATATTGTGCCAGTCAGAGCCCAGTACTATTGTGCCAGTCAGAGCCCAGTACTATTGTGCCAGTCAGAGCCTAGTAATATTGTGCCAGTCAGATGCCTGCAATATTGTGCCAGTCAGAGCCCAGTAATAATGTGCCAGTCAGATACCAGTAATATTGTGCCAGTCAGATACCAATAATATTGTGCCAGTCAGATACCAGGAATATTGTGCCTGTCAGAGCCCAGGAATATTGTGCCTGTCAGAGCCCAGGAATATGGTGCCTGTCAGAGCCCAGGAATATGGTGCCTGTCAGATGCCTGTAATAGTGTGCAGTCAGAGGCCAGGAATATTGTGCCAGTCAGATGCCTGTAATATTGTGCCAGTCAGATGCCTGTAATATTATGCCAGTCAGATGCCTGTAATATTATGCCAGTCAGATGCTTGTAATAGTGTGCCAGTCAGAGGCCAGGAATATTGTGCCAGTCAGAGGCCTGTAATATTGTGCCAGTCAGAGGCCTGTAATATTATGCCAGTCAGATGCCTGTAATATTGTGCCAGTCAGAGCCCAGTAATATAGTGCCAGCCAGATGCCTGTAATATTATGCCAGCCAGATGCCCAGTATTATTGTGCCAGCCAGATGCCCAGTAATATAGTGCCAGTCAGATGCCCAGTATTATTGTGCCAGTCAGATGCCCAGTATTATTGTGCCAGCCAGATGCCCAGTAATATAGTGCCAGTCAGATGCCCAGTATTATTGTGCCAGTCAGATGCCCAGTATTATTGTGCCAGCCAGATGCCCAGTAATATAGTGCCAGTCAGATGCCCAGTAATATAGTGCCAATCAGATGCCAAGTAATATAGTGCCAATCAGATACCCAGTAATATAGTGCCATTCAGATGCCCAGTAATATAGTGCCAATCAGATGCCAAGTAATATAGTGCCAATCAGATGCCCAGTAATATAGTGCCATTCAGATACCCAGTAATATAGTGCCAATCAGATACCCAGTAATATTGTGCCAATCAGATACCCAGTAATATAGTGCCAATCAGATACCCAGTAATATTGTGCCAATCAGATACCCAGTAATATAGTGCCAGTCAGATACCCAGTAATATTGTGCCAATCAGATGCCCAGTAATATAGTGCCATTCAGATACCCAGTAATATTGTGCCAATCAGATACCCAGTAATATAGTGCCAGTCAGATACCCAGTAATATTGTGCCAATCAGATGCCCAGTAATATTGTGCCAGATACCCAGTAATATAGTGCCAGTCAGATACCCAGTAATATTGTGCCAATCAGATGCCCAGTAATATTGTGCCAATCAGATACCCAGTAATATAGTGCCATTCAGATACCCAGTAATATAGTGCCAATCAGATACCCAGTAATATTGTGCCAATCAGATACCCAGTAATATTGTGCCAATCAGATACCCAGTAATATAGTGCCAATCAGATACCCAGTAATATAGTGTCAATCAGATACCCAGTAATATAGTGCCAATCAGATACCCAGTAATATAGTGCCAATCAGATACCCAGTAATATAGTGCCAATCAGATGCCCAGTAATATAGTGCCAATCAGATACCCAGTAATATAGTGCCAATCAGATGCCCAGTAATATAGTGCCAATCAGATGCCCAGTAATATAGTGCCAATCAGATACCCAGTAATATAGTGCCAGTCAGATACCCAGTAATATAGTGCCAATCAGATGCCAAGTAATATAGTGCCAATCAGATGCCCAGTAATATTGTGCCAATCAGATACCCAGTAATATATTGC
Source organism: Pelodytes ibericus (assembly GCA_036172795.1). Taxonomy (NCBI): domain Eukaryota; kingdom Metazoa; phylum Chordata; class Amphibia; order Anura; family Pelodytidae; genus Pelodytes; species Pelodytes ibericus. The sequence continues at coordinate 46,855,078 of CM069862.1, read as the reverse complement.
CAGTCAGATACCCAGTAATATAGTGCCAATCAGATGCCAAGTAATATAGTGCCAATCAGATACCCAGTAATATAGTGCCAATCAGATGCCAAGTAATATAGTGCCAGTCAGATACCCAGTAATATAGTGCCAATCAGATGCCAAGTAATATAGTGCCAATCAGATGCCCAGTAATATTGTGCCAATCAGATACCCAGTAATATAGTGCCAGATGCCCAGTAATATAGTGCCAGTCAGATACCAGGAATATAGTGCCAGTCAGATACCCAGTAATATTGTGCCAGCCAGCCCCCCCCCCCCGTACTTACATGAAGCGGCTCCGTGTCCCCCGCCGGATGTCTCCTCCGTGCAGTCTTCCCTCTTGCACGGAGGAGGGAAGCAGACACCGGATGTGACGCGACGTCACATCCGGCGTCAGTTTTTGTTTTTTTGTTTTTTTCGGCCGTCGCATCCATCGGAAAAAAGCGTTCACAAGCGCAATGCGCTGTGAACGCGGCAAGCAGGGGCTGGGGGCCCACGGGACAGCTGCCTTGGGGCCCCCCAGGAGTAAATGGGCCCAGGGCAGCTGCCCCGTTTGCCCCACGTTAAAGACTACCCTGGCGGCCACGCGGCCGCATAGGGCTAGTGCGCCCCCCCAGATATTGCGCCCGGTGCGGCCGGCCCCCCCTGCACCCCCCACGCTACGCCACTGGGCCCGCCTATACCCCTGTGGTCCTTTTCCCCAGTTACCTTCTTTTGCTCTGCAGGGCGATCCTGAGTCTCTGCTACCTGGAAGTTGGGTTACATGACTCCACCCAGTGGGGCATCCAGGGTATGGATGGGTAGGGTTGCCACCCGGCCAGTATTTTACCGGCAGGCCGGTAAAAAATTGGCATCAGACCAATGTTAAGTCTATGGAGACAGTGCTAAGGCCGTTATTTTTTTGATGAAGAGGGGGCAACCCTATGGATGGGGGGTCCCACTGGGAACATATCTACACAAGTAATAAAACTGACACAGAGCTAACGTAAATATAACTTTGTATTGCACGGTAAAAGCACTGTGCAAATAAATAACAGAGAAATAAACATAACACAGTAAAATATTTAGAAGTGCAAATACTGCAGCCCACTCCAGGCTCCACCCCACAAGCAGTCTAGTACTGTTAATTGGTGCACATAGTTGGGGCCCATAAATATTATAATCCACAATATGGCTAAAGTTAAAATGCTACTGGCAGGAAAATGGAAGACCAAGGACTTTTAGCTGTGTGCTGACTTTCAGGGTGCGCTGTGTGAGACAGGGGGAGATAGTTTCAGCTTACCACTGCCCCACAGGCTGCAATCACATCACTTCACCTGCTATCTCCTCACTGTGAAGCAGGCTTTGACACACACAGCTCTGTATGCAGGTCTGCTGACATCTACATGCAGGAATATTCCTCCAGGATGCTGCTGTAATCCTTCTGGGCATTAGATCAGACAGGCCTCAGTTCCTAGAGCCCAGCAACTGCTTAACAGTGTGTTTCTCCTTCTCTCTCCATCTCTGAACTAACTTGTTTCTGAAAATGGAGTCAGGGTCTTTGTTTTTAGTCTTGTTCTCTAAATATTGCCATCTGCTGGGCACCACACAAAACTGCAGGGTAGTCAGTGACACAGCAGAAATGATTTTAATCCCAGATGGGTTACAAGTGTAAAAGCAACAAAACTATAGATGTCTTAAAACTGTAAGATGTAGATGAAACAAATGATATTCATTGATTGCCTGACTCAATAAAACTTTGATTTAAAAAAATTAAATTAAATTAAAAAAAAACTGTAATGTTCCGTTTAAATGTACAGGAAGTAGGACTGAGTAAGATGGAATACATCTCAAATGGATAATTACCTTTTTAGTTGTAAAGTCTGGGAAAGAACTACAAACAGTGAGATTTCTAGGGAATAAAAGGTTAGTGGGCCCTGTACTAAATTGGGATTGCATCTGGGAGAGGAGAGGGGGTGATTCATATTGCAGGTAGCACTGATCTCCCAGCTCTGTTACATCATCACACTGACAACATTCTGAGAATGTGACAAGTGAGAAACATTGAAATAACTTTATAATCACTATTTATTATAAATTTTGCAATCTGTTAAGCATTTAGGAATTTTAGAAAACATTACATTTATTACATTACCATTTATTGACATAGGGCCATCAAGTTATGCAGGACTTGGGATAAAGCATAGTTTTCTACTTTCACGGTTACATTCTAGAGCAGTGATGGCTGACCTTGGCACTGCAGATGATTGGAAACTACCTTTGCCATGATTCTCAGTTATCCTTAAGACTGAGCGTCATGACATATGTTCCAATTATCTGCAGGGCCATGGTATGATGCTTGGTCACCCTTATGACTGAGCCTCATGAGATATGTAATTCCCAATCATCTGCAGTGCCAAGGTTAACCATCACTTATGATCCGCTAAGGATTGTACCAAGACATACAAATATTTCCCTGCTTTTATTTTACGCAACACTGATATCGTTCTTCACAAGCATCTTCCATCATTCAAACTCTCTCCTTTGTACATGATGCCTACAATGGTGGATACAAAAAATGGCTCAATAGTGTATTAAGGCTTAGCATTTATTAAATGGTATATATGAATGGCATTGTAACTCATTCATTAAAAAGATAGATCATGTAAATGTTTGGCCTTCCCTTCATAGTTAGCCCCAAATTTCAATGCTTGGTGCCTGAAACAGTTTGTACAAATTGCAGGGTGTGTAAGAATGAACTAAAATACATTGGGGGAGTGCCACAAAACTAGCAGCTACTACACATTTTCAAAATCTATTGCTGTTACTTTATTGAGTTGAATCCGCCACCAACATATAGGTGACATATGTGATAAGAGTAAAAAGAAAGCAAAGAAGATACTTGGAGGATTAAAAAATAAAGGGGATGATGTATTAAAAATCCTGCACTGACAAGTGTAGGGCATTGTATAAAAAGGCACAATCGCCATTTGTTATGTATAATGGTGACTGTGCCTTTTTATAAATTCTAACTACAGTGTTTGGCCGAGGTTCTCAGTCACTGATCGGGCATCTTTCAGCTCCTGATTTTTTTATTTATCTTTAAATGTGTAATTTTTGTAACAAATACAAAACAAAAAATAACTGTTCACCAAATACAAGTACATATGCAAGACAATAAAAGAAGCATCTATAAATTTACCCAACATAATCATATTAAGTGAGATTAAGCTCCAGTTTTTTTATACATTGACCTCACCGGTGCACAAGTACTTATCTGGTGTAGGCAAATGCGAAATTTGTTGGGAGTCTGGTTTATACATAGGCACATACACGGTGATAGCGCCAATATTTGGTACTATCGTTGCCTGTGCCGTATTTATACATTACCCCCAAAGTGTTTTATATGTTCCAAAGACAGGATGTTTCGGAAGTTTAAAAGATCAAGTGAATTGTTTTTATTGTTCTTTCATATTAGACAAATGTTACAACGTTTTTTTCCCCTACTATAGAAGAAAGAAAAAACAAAATCTATGGGTGGTGTACTCTTCTGTAATCATTAAATATTACTTGTTCCCAATCTCATTTGTTTTTATGTCTTATGAGTGTTTGAGATTTTGCATATTGTATGTTTTACAAGTATGTTCTTTTTGTCAAACCCCATAAGCAGAGTTTTATAAAAAGCCATTACATTGCTTCTTTTAGTTATACAAGAGTGATTTGTTTTATCAATGGGTGACAGCTCCTGTTACATAGTGACATTTACAGAGATTACAATGGGAAGTTAGGTGTCTACTTAAATGTAAATTGTCCGTCATTCATCCGTCAACGTGCTGTGTCATTTACATTATGTAGATAATCAGATTCAATCTGAAGATCAGATGGGGAATCTAGATGTTCAGTATTAAACTCTATGTCATGACCTACAGAAGGAAAAGAAACATGATTCTGTTTTACCTGGAGCTCTGTGTTGTTACTGACACAATGATTACATTATCAAACATAACGTCAGATATGGCTTTAAGGCAGCAGCATGTAGTAATCTATTGCATGACAGTAATGAATATGTTTCAGCTATATCAGATATTACCTACAAGAGTAACATGAGTTTGAATAAATTGTGTATCATTTCAGAACTTGGATTAATCACTTGAGATAGTACTAGTTAAAGATTAAGTAGGCTGAGCATCTAGGAATATGTATCTGTAATAGAGTTTAGACCACATTAAACAAGAATAAAATTATCAAAACTAACATAGTTAAAACAACTATGGTTCACCTGCCCTTATATCCAAAGGCTCATTGAAGCACTTGCTTAGGATGAAATGTGAGTTTAACCCCTTAGTGACAAGACATTTTTACCTTGACTTTCCCTTGGTGACAATGGCTGTTTTGACATTTCTGGGGTGTTTTTGTTTAGCTGTAATTTTCTTCATTCTCACATACTGTACCCACACAAATATGTTGTTTTTATCATCATAAGAAGGGCTTTCATTAGATACAATAATGTTCATCATATCTTATAATTTACTACAAGAAAAATCATAAAATATGATGAGAAAAGTTTTTAAAAAACCCCCACTTTTTCTTTGACCTAAAATATAATTTACACAAATACAATCATTAAAAAATACCCCATCTAAATAGTTTCTAAATTTTGTCCCAAGTTCAGAAATATGCCTGTTTCCATATTTTTCTATATTTGTTTTTGCAAATTATGGAGCAAAAACCAAATACAGTGTTTTTTGTTTTTTTCCTATATGGACCTTTTGACCCCAACCTGAAGCCTAAATGTAATCCTAACACTAAATTTACCCCAAATCTAACCCTTATGCTATCCCTTAATATATTTTCATTTTAATTTAATTTTAACCCTATGCCTTATGCTAAAAATGATTTAACTTTAACCATAACAGCTAATCTAACTTTAATCCTAGTTTTAAGATAATTAAATCTTTTTTTTTTTTACATTGCAATGTTGCTGAATATTTTTTCACTTCCGAAACTCTAACCACAAGAGGGCATAGCCATATTGACGGAGCATGCAGCGTCAATATGGCGCCCACGATCGCTGATTGTTGGTGACCCAGAGAGGAAATTTCGGTGCTGGCTATTGCCTTGACGTCGAGGCAATAGATCATCACCCTTAGAGCCATTTTCGCAATCGTTGAACGCGAAAACTGATCGTTTCACCGCAGGGCGTGTCAGGCACGTGCATTGTCAGGAACGGAGTTCCCAGAAGGACGTGCCTGACACATCCATTGTCGGGAAGGGATTAAAGTAGCTGGCAGCTCATACGTTTATATCAATGTGAGATAATATTGTGCTATTTTAATTACAGTTTTCTCTTCAAATAAGTAATTTGCTTATCTCATAGCTACATGATATATTTCTAACAGAAGAAAAAAAGGTCAAGGGAAAGGAGAGATCATTTTGTGTGCTTTTAGAACCTTCAATGTGTAACTCTCACATTATTAGAGGAGAATGGATTCCTCATATTTAAACCATTTGTGCAAAAATGCGTGTATATATACATCTGATAAAGCAGTGTCCTTGCAGACTATGCGGACATATATATATGTTTAAACATGTAGTGTATGCTACTGTGCGCCATCACTACTCATGTTTTCCCAGCATCAGACATTGCCTCAGATCCGAAGTAGTCCTCTGGGAACCAATATAACCCCTCCTCGTGCATATAATTGCTTGACCACGAAGCACAGAGATCGTATGCTTTGATAGACAAAGCCAAACAGGCTTCCACGTGACAATGAGTAGGATACACTATGAAGCATTGTTGTTTCATATTTGAATACACCACAAAAAGAGAAATATGCATTAATGAGTCACAAATGTAAACAATTAGCATATGGAAAGGGAAATCTTGAGCTTAGATGTGAGAACCACCTTTTCCCAAAGGATGAGCTTCTACAAGTGAGTGGCTGTGGCACTTGTTGATAACCCACCAGAATTCTATGATAACCAGAACGGCAAGTAAATAACAAGGTCTGGAACAGCAGCATCAGGATACTAGAAATCATAGTAGCCAGGAACAAGGTCAGGGTAATTGAAATCAGAATAAACAGGAACAGGCTCAAAGTCAGCAAAAGGAATCTAGTAATAGCATAACAACTTAACATAACAGCACAGAGACACAGAAGTAGAACCACACAAGTGAAAAGTAATAATAGAATTGAGGGTTTAAATACCCTGCTGAGCAACTGCATCAGCTTAACTACAACGTGGAGGTCCCCTGATCGCAGGGTGTAACCTAATAGCTATGGCACCAGGGAGAGTGCCAAGACCTGTTGCAGATAACTCAGCGCTACTCCACCTATATATACATTACCAAGATATTAGCAGAAGATCCTTTAAGTCCCGTAAGTTACGAGGTTGAGCTGCCATGTATTAGTCTAGTTTGTAAGGAAAGTTGTTGTGTTCCTCAAACCATTCCTGAACAAGCAATCAACATGAGCTTATGTTATGTAATTGCTAACTGATTGTGTAATTATGATTCTTGCAGAGACAAAGTTAAATTGTTAAAGATGTTCATTAGTATTAGGAATGTACCAGGCATGTGAACTATAAGAGAATGTGAGGCCTGCATTCTGTATTGCAGTGTCCTAAACATCCTCCTATTTTCCTGCAGCTACATCTGTGGTGCCATCCATCATGCCTCCGAGGTTGGTGAATCCTATCTGTCAAGATCATCCAGGCATATCAGGCCCCTGAATGATCTTTTGGACATTATAGTGGGCAATCAAGAATGGTTACATGCTGAGTTGATGGAGACGTGGAAAGATATATCTAGTCAGGTAGGTTAGTTGCGGAGCAGAGGCTGATTCGAATGATGTACCAAGAGGAGTGTGAGGCTAGAGCTAAATACCACAGATGTATTTCGCCATACAAGTATGCTTCATTGGAAATGCAGCATGCTTTATTAGTGTGTACCACTGCTACTGTGGTAATTGCCCCACCTAACATAATTCCATCAGCACAAGTGGTTTATGGTAAGTCTGGTGGGGTTGATCATTATCCCATCATACCTGGAGGGTCACACAATGAAACAATAATGATTCAAGTGTTTACACCATTATGTCACCTCTTCTCTAGAGTCATGGGAACAACTCTGTATAGTAAACATAGCAGCTCTTTCTGTCACATCTTCATCTTTTCCCTCCATTATGGCTCACTTATCCAACTTATATCTCATAACTGTTGGGCTGCACAGTATATCATGCTCCTCCTCATTAGATACTGGTTAGTAAATCATACTGTAGCATCTGGTTAGTAGCCTGTCACCCTGGCACCACTGATAAACTCTGCACCCCCTCTCAATGCTCCCTCCCTACCCTGTTTTTTTATTTTTTATTATGATTTATTAATTATTAAAAACACAGGTTTTTTTTTATGAATTTAATTAGAAATTAAAAATATTATTATTTGAAATTATCTCATGGTGTCTGTGTTGTTATTCAGGTATTCCAATCCACAGCTTCCATACTTCCACAGTTGATGTCCCCTTTTATTTCCAGTGTTGTATCATTCTCCATGGATCTACCTTTCCTTTGATTGTGGTTTGGTTGTGTTTATCTGCATGACCCTTTTTTGGATGTGTTTATTGCCACGTCCATAGTTGCATATATGTGGAAATAGCATTATTTTTCCAAATATGCTAATCACATTTATTTGTATTGGAAATAATATTGGGGTACATATGTAGTCATGTCCAAGTAGTTTCAAATTCTCCAATTCAGAATAGGACAATTGACCAAAATGTGATAATTATCTCCGAATCCAAATTGTAATCATGGTTGAGCATTGCAAATTGTGTAGCTAAAATTCTATGGGTTTTTTGCAAAAATGTACCGTTCTGAAGGCCTCCGATGGTTCGCTTACCGAAAGGCCTGGACTGACAATTCAGAGCCAAATTCCTGTGTATTGTGTAGTTCTATTTCAGGGATTCATTCCATTTTGTTATTATACCTAATCTAAATCCAATTCAGAACACATCACTTTATAATGTGTAGACCATTTAAACTTGCAGATACCAGAAAAGAAAGCAAAAAAAAATGCAACACTCAGGAAAAAGATAATAGCACTGACTCATGAGATAAAGCAAACATTTATTAAATCTAGCAGTTCCAAAAAGAAAATTTCAAGCTAATAATAGTAACGTTACAGGACGCAGTAGTAGAGAATTAAATGGAAACAAAATCTGATCATTTAAACTAGTGAAATTGAGAGGTACATTGGCAATTTTGAATTATTAACCGAAGAGTTCTTTGAACTCACTCAACATAGCACTACAGAGCATATAAATGAGTGTATTGACCAACCCTTTTATATGAAGTGTTAATTGTCGAGATTTGTAAAAAAAATTAAATAGTCTTCTTTACACTCAAAGTTGATTAACCTTAAGCAAAACTGAATAGAACTGTGTATTTTTGATTGTGTGCAGGAACTGTAAATCAATATGATCTCTTTAACAAAACAAGAAGCCTTCTGTCCTGAGAAATTACCAGGGGAGTGATTGTGCTACAGTCATGTAATGGGATCATCTCAATTAAATACTTACAGAATTCTGCATAAGTTCCCATAAAATGATGATCTGACATCAGTATGTCAATCTTCTTCAGCATGACATATTAAATAAACTCCCTACCTTAATCTATTTCATTATTTAAAAACAGAAGTAATGGATCTTTTTTAATTGTGCTTTTGACCCCTCTACACCCAGTTCTAGTTGCATATTCAGACGCACTTCAGGGCATATAGCTCATCCATTAGTTGGCTCAGAAGACTGAAATTGCCTGTGAGTCATGCAATAATAAGGTGCAATGCAGCCAAGCTGGAATGGCTAATGTCATGTTTAAGGCTATTTAAAAAATAATTCTGCCTTTAGGGATATTGCTTCATCTGGGAATTGGCATTAGTCTTTTTTTCTGAACACTCTAACAACATTTATTTTTAAACACTGGAAATATTTCCTCATTTGCTGATGTTTGTCAATTCCTGCATAGTTGTGAAATTTACATAAAAAGCTACGTGTTTTGGAGTTTTTCTTAATTTTTTTGCTCTACAGCTAAAGTTATTAATGAGCTAGAATAGTGCAGGATATAACTCTTTCAGATCAAGGAAGGTAAACAATGCATTTATCTGAACTCCATTTCACTCGTGCTCTAGCAATATTTAAAATATATGTGACTTTAGCTTGATTCAGGTTGCAGTCTATCCATTTATTTTTCATCGGGAGTCCAGAAGGTACAGGTGTGTATATTTGAATAATGTATTACATTCTGCTGATAGGCATTGCAGTGAATCTGAAATTATTACATGTATGTAATAACTAGACATGTGCATTCGTTTTCGGACGAATGCATTTTCGGACGAAAATAGCATTTTCGTCCATTCGTCCGAAAAATGAATAACGAAAATTTTAACTAACAAAATCCGAATGAACGAATGGTTAATAAACGAAAATCATTCGTTCATTCGTCCATTCGTGCTATTGGCATTCTAAACCGAAATAGAGTCGGTTTATACAATACCAATAGCATTGTACTACATTCCATAAACCGACATGAATGACTTTCGGTTTATGGAATGCATGTAATGCTATTGGCTTCCTATAAACCGAAATTGAGTTCCCATTCATACGAATAGGTCAATAGACCTATTCGTATGAATGGGGACTCTTTCGGTTTATAGAAAGCCAATAGCATTGCATGTATTCTATAAGCCGAAAGTCTTTAAAACAAACGACGTTCGGTTTATAGAATACATGTAATGCTATTGCTGTTCTATAAGCCGAAAGACTTTCGGCTTATAGAACAGCAATAGCATTACATGTATTCTATAAACCGAACGTCTTTCGTTTTAAAGACTTTCGGCTTATAGAATACTATTGGCATTCTATAAACCTAACTAGAGTCCCTCCTCATTCATAAGAATTTCTTATGAATGGGGACTCGACTCTAGTTCGGTTTATAGAAAGCCAATAGTATTCTATAAGCCGAAAGTCTTTAAAACGAACGACGTTCGGTTTATAGAATACATGTAATGCTATTCCTATTCTATAAACCGAATGACTTTCGGTTTATAGAATAGCCATAGGATTACATAAGCCGAAAGTCTATAAACCGAAAGTCGTTCGGTTTATAGGCTGTCAGCATTTAACTATACAGAGACAGAGTCTCCATTCATAAAATTATGAATGGAGACTTTGTCTCTGTGTAGTAAAATGCCGAAAGCCTATAAACCGAACGATCGGTTTATAGACTTTCGGCTTATGTAATACATGTAATCCTATGGCTATTCTATAAACCGAAAGTTCGGTTTATAGAATAGCAATAGGAATACATGTATTCCATAAGCCGACAGCCTATAAACCGAACGTTCGGTTTATAGGCTGTGGGCATTTTACTACACGGAGACAAAGTCTCCATTCATAATTTTATGAATGGAGACTCTGTCTCCGTATAGTTAAATGCCGGCTTTTAACTATACGGAGACAAAGTCTCCATTTATAATTTTATGAATGGAGACTCTGTCTCCGTATAGTTAAATGCCCACAGCCTATAAACCGAACGTTCGGTTTATAGGCTGTCGGCTTTTAACTATACGTTTGTCTCCATTCATAATTTTATGAATGGAGACTCTGTCTCCGTATAGTTAAATGCTATTGTATTCTATAAACCGACTCTATTTCGGCTTATAGAATGCAATAGTACTACGAATGGACGAATGAACGAATGATTTTCGTTTATTAACCATTCGTTCATTCGGCTTTCGTTAGCTTTGCATTTTCGTTCTTCGTTTTTAGGGCGAATGGACGAATGCTGTGGGCATTTAACTATACGGAGACAGAGTCTCCATTCATAAAATTATGAATGGAGACTTTGTCTCCGTATAGTTAAAAGCCGGCATTTAACTATACGGAGACAGAGTCTCCATTCATATGAATGGAGACTTTGTCTCTGTATAGTTAAAAGCCGACAGCCTATAAACCGAACATTCGGTTTATAGGCTGTGGGCATTTAACTATACGGAGACAGAGTCTCCATTCATAAAATGATAAATGGAGACTTTGTCTCCGTATAGTTAAAAGCCGGTGTTCTGACAAATTTCTGGAGCAAATTCTCCTGCGCAATCGCAGGAGAATTTGCTCACTGCGCATGCACATAAAGTTACAGCTCACCAGGATGCTTGCCCCCTTATGTCCCGACACCCCGTGTTACCTACCACCTTAAGAACACAACAACGGACGCGCGCATTCCCAAACGGCTGGATAGGCGTGTACATGCGCTGTGTATCGCTGTGGTCGATGATCTGGTAAGAAGGGGTGTGCGGGGGGTGTGAGGGGGCGGGAGGTGGGTTGCGCAGCTGCGCATGCGCAGTGAGCAAATTCTCCTGCGATTGCGCAGGAGAATTTGCTCCAGAAATTTGTCAGAACACCGGCATTTAACTATACGGAGACAGAGTCTCCATTCATAAAATTATGAATGGAGACTTTGTCTCCATAAAGTTAAAAGCCGACAGCCTATAAACCGAACATTCGGTTTATAGGCTGTGGGCATTTAACTATACGGAGACAGAGTCTCCATTTATAAAATTATAAATGGAGACTTTGTCTCCGTATAGTTAAAAGCCGGCATTTAACTATACGGAGACAGAGTCTCCATTCATAAAATTATGAATGGAGACTTTGTCTCCGTGTAGTAAAATGCCCACAGCCTATAAACCGAACGTTTGGTTTATAGGCTGTCGGCTTATGGAATACATGTATTCCTATTGCTATTCTATAAACCGAACGTTCGGTTTATAGAATAGCCATAGGATTACATGTATTACATAAGCCGAAAGTCTATAAACCGATCGTTCGGTTTATAGGCTTTCGGCATTTTACTACACGGAGACAAAGTCTCCATTCATAATTTTATGAATGGAGGCTCTGTCTCTGTATAGTTAAATGCCGACAGCCTATAAACCGAACGACTTTCGGTTTATAGACTTTCGGCTTATGTAATACATGTAATCCTATAGACTTTCGGCTTATAGAATACAAGTAATACTATTGCCTTTCTATGAACCGAACGAGAGCCCCATTCATAAGAATTTCTTATGAATGGGGCTCTCGTTCGGTTTATAGAAAGCCAATAGTATTACATTGTATCACGAACAGGAAAAGATGTTCACAGAAAACATTATCTCATCTTGTAGACATTAAATTTGGAATTGTACTAATCATTTATCTAACATTAGAATGTAACTTTGCACATGTGTGTGCTGGCAATGCATGTTATACACTTGACAGTCCTGATAACGACATGTTATTGCATATTTGGACTTATAATTGATAAAAACTGGTAATCTGCATTGATCAAACTCCTTAACTGTGTTAACTTCTGCCACTTCCGCTGGAAGGATGTTCCATGCATTCTGCTATAATTTCCTGCTGCTCTATTACATTGTCTATGTCTACCTTTAAGTAAATAATTACTCTTACATAACTTTAATCAGATGTTGAGATTAGGACTGCATCAAATATGCTATATTCTGCCATAGGTTTTTATGCCCTGGGTGCAGTATCTTGCACTTTTCCACATTAAATGCCATTTGACACAGCTCTGACCAGTTTTTTAGTTTACCTAAATCATTTGGCATTTGGCTTATCCCTCCGGGATTGTATCTCATCAGTGTATCTCACCAGAACCCATCAACCTATTTGTCTTTATTTTAGACAGCTCAAGTAGAACCTCTTCCTCTGTAAAGGAACTGTTATATAAATACAGCTACAACATGTGTATAGATGCTCTTCAATAAAAATAAAATAAAAATATTAGTCCACCACCACTCATAGTGTCCGGGAGGATCTCTCCCAAGGTGCAATACAACCATAAATATGACAGATGCTGTATCTTCACTTGGCCATCCTCTTGCCTCAATAGGATTGTATATACATGTGGGAATGAGAAAACACAAAAACACAATTGTATAGAACTCCAATATGTCCCACACTGTTTCCCTATTTTCAAAAATCCACCTTGAGGGCAATGAAGGTTAAGATGGATGGTCCTACGTCTACTTGTTGGTGCAATTTTGTAATATCCTCAGAAAGAAAACCATACATGTATTAAACAGCAAAAGTATTACATTTTAATGATGTTAAAATAGACAAAGCCCCAGGACCGGCTGGTATACACCCACAGATACTTAAAGATCTAAGCCAGGTACTGGCCAGACCATTATTTTTCGTGAATTCTTTTATTTCAGACATAGTGCCCACAGATTGGAGTAAAGCTGATGTGGTGCCCATATTTTTAAAGGGATCAAAATCCCAGCTGGGCAATTACAGACCTGCAAGCTTGACATCTATGGTGTGGAAACTGTTTGAAGGGTTGCTAAGGGAATATATTAAAGATTTCATATTAAACAGTAATCTCATTAGCAGGAGCCAACATGGCTTTGTGAAAGACATATCTTGTCAAACTAACTTAATTACATTCAATGAGGAGGTAAGTAAAAATATAGATATGGGTGCTGCAGTGGATGGGATATATTTAGACTTTGCTAAGGCATTTGATACAGTTCCACATAAAAGGTTACTGTACAAATTGATTGAAATAGGCTTAGAACCAGAGGTTTGTTTGTGGATTGGCAATTGGTTGAAGACAGAATGCAAAGGGTGGTGGTAAATTGGAAGTTCTCGAATTGGACAGATGTGAAAAGAGGAGTACCTCAGGGTTCTTTCCTGGGTCATCTCCTTTTTAATTTGTTTATTAATGATCTTGCAGAAGCATAGGGAGCCATGTCTCAGTATTTGCCGACGACACAAAATTAAGTAGGGTAATACAGTCTGAACTAGATGTATCTTCGCTGCAAGAGGATTTGGAGAAATTGAGTAATTGGGCAGATAAATAGCAAATGTGATTAATTGTAGACAAGTGTAAAATTATGCATTTTGGGTACAATAATAAAAATGCAACAAATAGTTTAAAGGTGTTTCCTTGGTGAAATCTACTAATGAATAAGATTTGGGAGTAGTTGTAGACAATAGACCTAGCAGTAGTGCACAGAGTCAGCTGGCAGCTACAAAGGCCAATAAGATATTGGGGTGTATTAAAAAAGCCTTTTTATAGGTCCATGGTAAGACCTCACCTTGAATACACGGTTCAATTCTGGGCGCCTTTTTAAAAAATAGACATTATGGACCTAGAGAAAGTGGAAAGTTTTAGTTATGAAGAAAGGACATATTTTTTAGTTATGAAAAATTAAGGACAATTATGGTATGGAATTCACTGCTTAAAGAAGTGGTTCTCGCAAATACCTTAAATGCCTTTAAAAGCGGCCTGGATACTTTTTTTAATCAGCCGGAGAATAGAGGGCTATGTATGTTAGTATAGGCATTAATATTTTTTAGTGCTTGTTGATCCAAGGTGGAATCTGATTGCCATTTGGAGTTAATAAAGATTTTTTTTTCCCCCTGAACGCAGAATTCGTAATTGCTGAAAGGGGTTTTTATTTTGCCTTCTTTTGGATCAACAGCGATAAACATGGGATAGGAAAAGGGTTGAATTTGATGGACGCAATACTTTTTTCAACCTAAACTTCTACGTATCTATATAACTATGTAATGTATAACATTTCTTACATGTAGGTCAATAGTGATGGATATAGAATCAGAGGTATTTTCTCAATCCATACATAACAGTAAAATGTGAACAGAAGAAAATCTGTATCACAGTGTGCTTCAATTCTGGACACGTTTTGCCTATCCACTAGGCTTCCTCATAGCAGAATTCTAGTTTTTTGTGTTTTCTTATTCCCTTATGTATATACAACGTTGGGCTATTGCAGAGCATTTTAGTGATATGTATATCTGTAGATCTGTGCTAACATAAGTACATAGATGTGTAGGATAAGTCCTGTAAGTGCAAATCTGGTGCTGGGGTAAGTCCTGAGTGCAAATATGGGAGCTTGGGTGAGTTCTGGGAGAGCAAATATCGTACTGGGGTAAGTTCCTAGTGCAAAGCTGTTGCTGGAACATGTCCTGAATGCAAATATGGGTGCTGCATCATATCCTGAGTGTAAATCTGGGTACTGGGCTTAGTCCTGTGAGTTAAGTCTGGGTGGTTGGGTAAATCCTGTGACTGCAATCTGGGTGCTGAGGTAAATTCAGTGGCCATCTAGGTGCTAGAGATAATTCCTGGGTGCAATGTGGGTGCAGAGGATGGAAATAACAACAATAAATCCATTTTTTTCAATAACACAACTTATTCATTACCACTCTATTATCATTGCAATTATTATTTTTAATGATAAGCTGAATGTGGTGGTTGTGTGCCAATCTGGGACCTGGGATAAATCCTGTGAGTGCAAATTTGGTGCTGAGGTAAGTCATGAGTGCAAAGTGGGTGCTGGGGAAAAACCTGTTTGCAAAGTGGGTACTGAAGCAAGTCTTGAATGCAAATCTGGGTGCTGGGAAAAGTCCTGAGTGCAAATCTGGGAGCTTGGGTAAGTCCTGTGAGTGCAAATCTGGGGCTCGGGGTAAGTCCTTAATGCACGGTGTTTGCTGGAGCAAGCCCCAAATGCAAATCTGATGATGGGGCAGATAATGAGTGAAAATCTGAGTGCTGTGACAAGTCCTTGGTGCTACCTGGTGCTGGCTTCTCTCCACATCTTATAGTCTGATTGCTCCCTCCTGTTACACTGTCATACTACGTAATGGTTCACATTAACATTTGCAGACAGGTTCACATTTTCATTCACATTCTCTTTCACAAACACATTCCTTCCTCGCATCTTACATGATTGACTGACACACATTCGACAGCAGCCGGATCATCCCAGTGAAGGTCACATAATGATTTCTCCCAACTTTCATTTTTTTCACCAAAACTATGGGATATTTTTTTAATGGTACGTTGCAAAAGTACTACTCAAAATATATAAAACATGGAGAAATGGCTCTTCCTATATAAAAATGTTTTCTTCATTTGTGGTTTTAGTTTGTCTACAACTAATGTTTCCCTCTTTACCAGTTTAGCATGGTTCTATTGCCAGAAGGTATAAATAGAAATTTGAATATATATGTTGTTAAAGGTTATTTCCAGGAAGGTCAAATGTTGTACATAGATTTACATGTGAGATCCGGCCAAATAGAGTCCTTGTGGAATTCTTGCCTCAACCAAACTAAATTCCTTAAATATCATTACTTTTTAAAATGTTAACATTAAAGTTAATCCTTTTATTTAAAGTAAACCCGTCACCTTGACACACTGCTTCGTGCATTTGATGCACAGAGCTATTATTTCATTTTTTTTACTGTTTTTCCCCCAATTGAATCATAAATGAGACACACACATATTTTGAACTACCTGCATTATTCTGAATAATACATAAGTTACAGAATGTATAACATGTTAATTTGACCCAAACTTACTATTCTCTCTTCTACCTTGCAAGCATCTGTTACTGTACATATGACATGTATTTCATATAACCCAATATATATTTGATGTGATCCTATTTTACAGTCTTTGTTGTCATATTGGCACACTATCAAGAACTTACTGATACATTCACCAGAATGTCCACCTGCCAGAAATTCTTTCATCCCAAAATATGCCCAAATATGCCCAAATGTGAAATGTCTTATTTTCCAAACCTGGAAACAAACAGGGTTTAGTACCAGAATTTGACCAAACCGCGTAAATTCATTTATTCTGCTAGACAAACTCACCAGCTTTGTACAATGTATAGTTAAATCAGTGAGGTGAAGTGTGCTGCTTATTCATGAAAATAATTTGATCCTGGTATGTTCATGAAAAACATGCCAATAAGTGTCAACTCTGTGAAATGCTCTTTGTTGTGTTTCTAGATTGGTGAATAGTGACAAATACCATACGTCATACAAAAGTATATTTCATTTCATTAAAATGTGTTGGGATTTATGTCTCGAACAATAGATTTCATAAGTGGCGTCCCGAAGGGGGGGCCGGGGGGGGCGGCCCGCCCCGGGTGCCACTGACTAGGGGGGTGCCACCGGTGCTGCCGGCACCCCCCCGCGCTGCTTACCTTTTTTTTTTTTTTTCTGGCGGCCGAATCCTCTGGATGCGGCCGCCGGGTGAAAAAAAGAAAAAAAAAAAAGAATCACAGCGACCGGATGTGACACATCCGGCGACTGTGTTTCCCTCCTCCGTGCAGGAGGGAAGACTGCACAGAGGAGTCGTCCGTCCGGGAGAAGCAGCGATTTGGTAAGTGATGGGGGGGGGGCTGGCACTATATTACTGGGTTCTGGCTGGCACTATATTACTGGGTTCTGGCTGGCACAATATTACTGGGCTCTGGCTGGCACAATATTACTGGGCTCTGACTGGCACTATATTACTGGGCTCTGACTGGCACTATATTAATGGGCTCTGACTGGCACTATATTACTGGGTTCTGGCTGGCACTATATTACTGGGTTCTGGCTGGCACTATATTACTGGGCTCTGACTGGCACTATATTACTGGGCTCTGGCTGGCACTATATTACTGGGTTCTGGCTGGCACTATATTACTGGGCTCTGAGTGGCACAATATTACTGGGCTCTGGCTGGCACTATATTACTGGGCTCTGACTGGCACTATATTACTGGGCTCTGACTGGCACTATATTACTGGGCTCTGACTGTTACAATATTCCTGGTATCTGACTGGCACACTATTACTGGGCTCTGACTGGCACACTATTACTGGGCACTGACTGGCACAATATTCCTGGGCACTGACTGGCACAAAATTACTTGGCATCTGACTGGCATAATATTCATGGGCACTGACTGGCACAATATTACTGGGCATTTGACTGGCACACTGTTCCTGGGCTCTGAGTGGCACACTATTACTGGGCACTGGCTGGCACAATATTCCTGGGCACTGACTGGCACTATATTACTGGGCTCTGACTGTTACAATATTCCTGGTATCTGACTGACACACTATTACTGGGCTCTGACTGGCACACTATTACTGGGCACTGACTGGTCACAATATTCCTGGGCACTGACTGGCACAATATTACTGGGCATCTGACTGGCATAATATTCCTGGGCACTGACTGGCACAAAATTACTTGGCATCTGACTGGCATAATATTCATGGGCACTGACTGGCACAATATTACTGGGCATCTGACTGGCACAATATTACTGGGCTCTGAGTGGCACACTATTACTGGGCACTGACTGGCACACTATTACTGGGCACTGACTGGCACACTTTTACTGGGCTCTGACTGGCACTATATTACTGGGCTCTGACTAGCACAAACAATAATACTGGCTCTGACTGGCACAATATTCCTGGTATCTGACTGGCACAATATTACTGGGTTCTGAGTGGCACACTATTACTGGGCTCTGACTGGCACATTACTGGGTTCTGAGTGGCACTATATAACTGGGCTCTGACTGGCACACTATTACTGGGCTCTGAGTGGCACACTATTACTGGGCTCTGACTGGCACTATATTACTGGGTTCTGAGTGGCACTATATTACTGGGCTCTGAGTGGACACTATTACTGGGCTCTGACTGGCACACTTACTGGGCTCTGAGTGGCACACTATTACTGGGCTCTGACTGTCACAATATTACTGGTATCTGACTGGCACAATATTACTGGTATCTGACTGGCACACTATTCCTGGTAACTATAATTGTACAATTTTCAAACATTGAAAAAATTGTGGGTGTTTTCTTGCATTTTTATTGGGGGGGGGCGGGGGGGGCCACACTCGGGGTCCGCCCCGGGTGCCAAATGCTCTAGGTACGCCCCTGGATTTCACTACTACTTGTATAGATAACATGAATACTATTCTGATACTACTTGTATAGATAACATGAATACTATTCTGATACTACTTGTATAGATAACATGAATACTATTCTGATACTACTTGTATAGATAACATGAATACTATTCTGATACTAC
Organism: Pelodytes ibericus; assembly: GCA_036172795.1. Taxonomy (NCBI): domain Eukaryota; kingdom Metazoa; phylum Chordata; class Amphibia; order Anura; family Pelodytidae; genus Pelodytes; species Pelodytes ibericus. The sequence goes on along the minus strand of CM069862.1, from coordinate 46,836,096 downwards.
TTTTATAGATAACATGAATACTATTCTGATACTACTTTTATAGATATTTGTGATCCAGCAGATGTATATTTCATACCTATTTTGCAGCTTAAGTTGCTCTTAGGAGCATAGATGTCTTAAGAATCCTTGGTCAGATTCAGTGGAGGACTAAGGGTGTGGTGGGTATGGTCCGCCCATGGTGCCCCTCATTAGAGGGGTGTCATTGGCTGGGGTGCCCATGATCTAAAATAGTTATTTAGACCCTGGGCAATAACACCCATCCAATGAGGCCTGCTGGACATTGATGTGAAGCCCCTGTGAGGTCTGACGCTGCACAGAGCACCGCGCATAAACCCTCCCTCCTTTACCCTGCGCATGATGTCATGCACAAGGGTCAGAGGGAGGGAAGACATATGGCACCAGGACAGTGTGAGGAGCAGCCCTGTCTGGAGCAGTTGAACCCTGTAGTGCTGAAGTTTGCAGGTTCCTACAACCATCACTATAGGACATATGTGTGAGTTATACATGTGGTTTCTCTCAGTGCAGGAAGTCAGTTGCTCTATATTCAATGCAGATTTTTCCAGCAGTGACGTAAGTAGGGTGCAACTATAAGCAGTTTACAAAAATGTGAGGTGCTTTATCAAACATCCTCATGTTAATGATTGTTTGTTTTTCAAGTAAGTCATATAAATAAGGTATGTGTAAAATGCAATATCCACAGTAAACCATATAACCTGCAATGGTCTATATTGCAAAACCAGCTATGTGTGTTGTTGTGTTGATGGGTAAATATGCATTGTGTTGTTTAGAGGTAGTTGATGCAGATATACAGGAGAGTTCTGATTAAAGAATTTTTCTGGGGCAACATTCCATAAGTGGCTCAATTAAATGTTCGCCTGGAGCTACCTTTTATGGAGTAGCGGAAGTTTGACCCATCTGTTGCCAGTTTGACCCACTATATTTGTGAGATGCACTTTTGCACACCTATACTGTATGTTTTATTATGTTTTATGGATACCATGGCAATGCCTTTTAAATGTTTTTTTTTTATACAGTTTTATTACAGAAGAATTTGTGTATGGCTGTGAGCAGATAACATTTTTTTTTAACTATGTTGAAGAACACTATATAGGAAGATTTCTCTTGAATGTACTGAATATTAGTGGTTTACCCACCACTGTTACAGTATACACTATATTGTTTTTCTCCTTTACATGTACCCGTGCTCCCATTCCACTGTCTTTCATTTACTGAGTAATTATTTGTTTTTTCAACCCTGTGTTTAGCTGCAAAAATAGTTGATCTGATCAAAAAGTGAGGTTAAGGATTATTATTATTATTATTATTATTGTTCATTTACTATTGATCAACATATTTTGTGCTAGATGGCAAGAGTTATGTATTTTTACAGTAGACAGATACAGTAGTAGCAAAACCAGTCACACAAGGTTAATTCCATTAAAAACCCAATTGTTTTCTAATAGGCAAACATGTTGTACTACAAAGCTAATTGATGTGTTTGTAACGTAAATATGGATGTACAAAATGATAATGATAGATTCCTTTAAACCAATTTGCACTTTAGGAAAATGAGCCCTAGGCATTAGCAATAATTGACATCCAGATCCAGATTTGCTTCAACGATAAACTCAAAGGTTCTGGGACTGAAGCCAGTGATCATGACAATATTTTTGATGCAGCATATATTTTCCAATGGTAACTTGCTTGCAATCAATCATCCAAACTAAAAAAAAAAAGATTCAGAAGAGCTCACAGAGGATTTGCAAAAACAAGTGGAGTTTTAGAGGAGCAGCATCTGAACGGCTTTATGCATTGCAATACATTGTTTCCAATATTTAATAATTGCTCTCATTATACTTTATTAATAGATATAAAAATCTGTTGGTTAGCAGAGGCATTATTAAACACAAAACTACGCACACCCCACAAGCCAGAAGACTTGCTTTTCCCACAGAAATCCTAAATCCTTTTTGCCTCTACATCCACTTTACAAATGGTGCCCTTGGATCTAGAGTCAAAAAGGTAATCATGGTTAACCTTATTTGCAAATGCTTAACCAGAATCCCTTGCAGCAGCGCCAGCCATACTTAGGATTTCTGTGTGGAAAAGACAAGCTGTCTGGCGTTTCTGGTGAGTGTAGATTTGTGTTTAATAATGCCTCTGTTACCCCCTAAATTTTAAGTTCAGGAGTTTTCCCATCCCCTTTACCCCACCATGATAAAATACACTCTTACAAAAATGGCTACAAACATTGGCTAATTGTTGATAGCAAAATCTGATATGGAAGTGTGCATAACTCGTGATACAGGTTAATCCCCTAGTACAGCAGCAGTAATATTTCGATACATCATATTATAAACATGTGGATTAATGGTTGTATTAAGCTGAACTATGAGTGAGTGATGCAGTTTTGGTAAGGATGAAAGGGGAAGTCATGAGTAATAGGTAAAAAAAAATAGTATTTTGGAGACAGGGCCGGTAGAAGGATTTTTTGCTACACAGGCAAAAGTGCTTTTTGGTGCCCCCCCCCCCCCCCCAATCCTATGACTCTCCCCATATCCCTTATCTATCCTCCCTCTCTCAGTATCTCTTTCCCTCTCCCCATCTCTGTTCTCCCCCCAACTGTTTACTCCCCTCTTCTGTTCTCTCCCTCATCTGTTCTCTCCCCCTCCTACCCCATCTCAGTTGTCTCCCCATTTCTGTTCTCTCCCTCTCTTCCACCATTCTCCCCATCTCTGTTCTCCCCCCTCCTACCTCCATCTCTGTTTCCTCTTTCTATGTTCTCCCCCCATTTCTGTTTTCTCTCCCTCCTCTGTTCTCTCCCCTTCCACCCCATCTCTCTTCTCTCCCCCTCCCCATCTCTGTTCTCTCTCCCCCTCCCCTGTTCTCTCCTACCCCTCCCCTGTTCAACTCTCCCCTGTTCACTTCCCCCCTGTTCTCTCCTTCCCCCCCCCCCCCCCTCTTCACTCCCCCCTCCTCAGATCCTGGGAGGGGGCGAATCTCACCGGGTGTGAGGTCCGCCCCCTCCCTATGAAGCAGAGCGGCGTCTGCTTCAAGGGGAGCCAAGGGGGAATAGCAGAATGTCGATGGTGGAGGAAATAGTCAATGAGAGGAGAATAAATAAAATGTGTGTCACTTAAAGCTCTGCTTGCTGCAATAAAGTTCATACTATAATTTTGACATTTTAGCATTAGGGTGGATGATTGTACTTTGATTTTAATATATGTCATCACTGTCCACATGGCCCTGTTATCTAAGCTCAGTTCTGAAGCTCAAATTTCTTGTGGTATCTGCAAAGTATATATTTCTTGTTTCATTATCCAATGTATGTCCAGGAGAGAAGAATAACCTCTGGCTTTAAGGTAATTGGTTGGAGCAGAGCAGAGGTTGATTTATCATAAAAGCTTTGCCTTCTGCTACTGGAGAACTCAGCAAATCTGACCCTAGATCTGACTACGCAATATATTAAATTAAAGAGTTGGGAAAGAGTGTCATGATGATGTGATATGGTAGACATTATAATTTTCATAAAAGGTGGACACCAATGGCTTATAGAACATAAATGTACCTACTAATTACAATAGAAAATATATAAAGTGCTTAGAAAAACATACTGGGATCTTGGCTATAAATTCTAGTACTATATTACCACTGATTCTATTTTTCATCCAAGTGTCTTATTAAATATTAAGACGCATTACTCCTTTTGCTATTAATTTAAATAAACCATTACATTCGTAAAACAAATATCATAATAATGTAAGTTATAGTTCACGGAAGTCTTTGATCTACTCAAGAGGAGCAGCTTGGTGTTTCAACTCCAGTAAATACCTTTTCTGCACGCTATATCATTGGCATTATGTGATTGCATCTTCAGTTCGTTTCAGTCAAATAATACATATAAAGAACTTACAGAGCCATCTCATTTTCTACAAGGTGTATTCTTTGTAACACATGATGGTTAATCCCATTTAAATCTAATTAAATATATTTCACAGTTTCGACATAAGCTCAAAGTAGACATGATAGGCAGAGGAATATTTGAAGTAATAATGGGTGTAAAGAAAGCTTGTAAATTTGAGCAAATTACTTTTACTGAACGGGTTACTGTTTCCAGGAAACTTTTTTCAGTCACCTCATCTGGGTGTAGACAAGACAATGAGTATTAAAGATTAAAGTTAGAAACAGAGTGACAAGCACACAACTGATCCCTACAAAATAATTTAGCTTTATCTATAACTTAATAAGCATGATGTAATTTTAATTGAACGCACCAATTATCTAATAAAGTAATTTTTCTGATCCTTTTAAATTCTTTGCTTTCATTTCATGTTTTCAAAGCGGCACATATTACCAGGGCGATATATTTAGTCAGCTAGTGCTTTTTTTTCAAAATCTCACTGTACATAACAGTGTAATAAAAATCAAGTTAGCTTGTGTTTTGTTGTACACAATTATTCCACTTTTACGTGAATTTGCCAGGGAACTGTCAAGGGTCACAACATTCAGCTCCAAAAATATGTAGTGATGATTTGTAGTATTTCTATTCCAATCAGTTGGTAAAAAGTATGAGGTAGAAGGCAGAAAAAAATAATAATTTGGAATCTGTATCCTATATGCTTTCCACGAGGGTTTTGGAATCTGTTGTTTGCTTTGTTGTAATATACAGACTTCATAATTATATGGTAAATTCTACAACACAAGTAAAGTTTGCTAAACATTAATTCAGTGACCACACCAAAGCTTTTCAATACAGTTTCATTTTAACATTCATTGAAGGTTTCATGTAATAACCTTAAAAAATTAGACTTTTCTTAAGTGAAAACGGACTAACAATTTGCTCCTTTGTAAAATCTCTAACTCTGTCTTAAGTATGGGCTGAACTTTCCGACTCAAACCCCGGAAATGTAAATAGCAGATGTTATTATCTGAGAACATGCAAATGAGTGAAGCATTTTCCAATTGCGGGATTTTTTGATTGGTACAAAGAAAAACAGGCGTGTATTTGCAATCATACACTTCGGGTTTATTCCAGGAAGGCATACAAACGTGAGAACTATATTGATCAGACACAGACAACATTTCAACTCTCATGAGTTTACATCAGACCTGGCGAGAGTTGAAACGTTGCCAGCGTCTGATCAATAAATGTTGTTATGATTTGGGTGGCGTCTTCATCCTAGAGCACCGAGTTAGAGCGTGTGCATTTATGAACCATTATTCGCAAATGTGAGTATTCCAGAAAGGTGGCGCCAGGTTTTTAACTTTTGTGTCTGTTAATGTAGCAAATGTAAAAAAAAAAAAACTTTTGACACTGTCATTAAACTATTTTTTTTTACCTGCACACGAGTAGGAAGATTTATAACATCATTTCACATTGCTGCACTGCTCAAGAGTACAATGCTTGTGGTCACTATAACACCGAACATGTCAATGTGACATGTTATGAGTGGCTGGTGAAATGCAACTCAAGTGTGATATCCATGAGTTTTTGCAAACCTGTTTAGCTGTAGTTTGCCTGGTCTGCTTGACATGTTGCGCTTTTCCCATTTTGTATTTTTGTCCACTGTGCTGAGATAAGATTTCCATGTAGGCATGACTTCTGAAAGTGTCCCTTGTAATACTAGAGTGTTAAGCTTTATTTGTGACCGACGCTCCTGTGAAATGTTCTTCAACTATCAGGTTCTCTCTTAATGCCTTGGTATTTATTGTTACATGCAGTTAGGTTAGGTTTTCCCTTTTAGCATGATGTACCAAGAGGGTTCAGAGGTCATTTCAATGATTCATGTCAACCTCAGTGGCACATAAATGCCGGTGTTTGCATTCTTTTTGTCAATGTCTGTATAGTATTATTTCATTAATTATTTTTAGGTATTCTGTGATGATATATCATGCATTCTAAAAACCCATTCACTGTTTATATTATGTTAATCTTTCTGGGTTTTGGAAACAAATATATAATGTCAAATTAATGGAAGTGACCAATTAAGCTAATAAGTACACATTTCTAGAGTTTATCATAATTTGAGAGTTCCATGCATACATAGAAATATTTTTGATCTGCGTTATTATGCTTTACTATAATTTTCAAATTATTACTGATTTAAAAACAAGCATGAGGGCTTTTAAAATGTAGTACGCTTTGTAGCATATCTTTGGAGCATAATTATTTAGCAGCCATTTTGGGCTAATTATTGTCATTAACAATATGAGCCCTATGAGAGCATATCAATTAAAATATGCACAGCTGAACTTTCAAATGAGTAAATAATTTAGTTTGGGAAAATGACTGAAAACAGCAGGGTAACAGTCAAAAAGGGAACAATTATATTAATGCTTATTTGATAAACGAGTCTCCCCCCCCCCCTCCCCACCCTGCAAATTAGATCCTTATCACAGCACCCCTACTGGTTACAAGAGGGAAGCTGTGAACAAGAGTTTTTCAAACATAAAAGCTGCTAAGTTATGCTTGCATGTTATGAAAATTATCTGAACGAATAGTAGGTGATTAAAATATGCATTGTTAGCTGTAAGAATGTTGCCAGTGGGAACTAATTATGGAAATAAATGAGACAAATTAAGTATATATTTAGAATTTGATGCTTAAGTGGTATGCAAAATTATAATGCAGCTCCACAGTTTGTTTAGTAGTTAAATGATTCCTGATTAAAAGCTGTGTAAAAATTAATCTTAACCTTTAGGGTTAAATACAAATGGATGTGAATGTGAACCTCTGTTAAATCCCCCAGGGGTAAAAAGTCACCTGCCAAAGGTAACAACATCACAACTGAACACAAAGAAAGTTCAATGTCATGCTTAAACATGTACGATCCATTCCAGAACATTGAGGAAAATTCCCAATAGGTGGGTCTGCTTGTTAACTTTATCATAAGTGCAGGATTCAACATGTAACGAGTCAGTTAAATATAAAGACACATTCCCTCCCACTCCCCTGTTGATTACCTTTAACCTTTTCATGATAAGATCTCTGAGACTGGAATAACCCAAACGTGTAACAAAATGGAACCCTTAACTGAACTATCAATTTATTATACACAGTGCACAATGTGCTCAGCCCACAACCAAACAAAACAAGTAAACCAATTTTAAAGCTACTACTTTCCTAAAAGTTGCATGAAACACCTATGTGTCAAGATCTAGGGTTAGAGTAAGAGTTATTTTTAGAGTTAAGTTTGGGTTAGAGTTAGGGTTAGGTTTAGGGTTAAGTTGATCATCGGGTTGGGGTTAAATGGTTACTATAGAGGAAAATTATTAGGGAAATAACTTTAGTTTATTGCCCTATAACTTGCAAAAAGCAACAGAAATGCATGTAAATGTTGGCTATTTCTAAAACTGTAAAAAGAATTCAGGTAAAAGCTATAAAAAGTGTTTTTTAAATTGTTAGCATCTTTTAAAAATAAATTATAACATATGATGAAAATTATGGTATTTTAAGAAATCTTCTTTTGGTGATAAAACCAGTATATAATGTGTGTGGACACATTAAATGAGAAATGTAAAAATTAAACACAAAAACAGACTCTGTCCCTAAGTGGTTAAAAGAATGGACATTCTGTTTTATAATGTTGCTATATCATACTGTGCCTACCACAACATCAAAATACTCCAATATTGGGTCCTAACTTTAAGGGTTAGGGTCTTTTTTTCTTAACATATAGTTTTCTCTGACCATAATTTATAGAGCACCTGTAAGGAAAGTGTAGTACTAAACCCAGAATGGAGTTACATTTTAAGTAGACAAACAAAATGGATACTTTATACTGTATAAAAAGGAGTGCTGATGAAACGTCAGATTAGCTTATGCATACTATTATATTTAGACCACTGTTACATCACAGAACTTCAATACTGGACCACCATTAAGGTATACCAAATATAACAATATTATCATGCATCTTTTCTAATGAAATATGGTAGCTGAAAAAGCAAGCTAGTCATTTGTTTCTATTCAGAGGGCTGTGATGGTAAACATAATGTTTTCTTTTCTTTCTTCTAGAACTGACACTCCATGTTGAATTCTACAGTAATACAATAGTGCGCATTCACCAAATGCCGGTGGCTAACAGGGATCGGCAACCTTGGTCGTATCCGACCGAAGATTCTGAGCAGAATGACAGTGACCAGGCACTGGATGAAAGGGGCACAGAACAGAAATTAATTTATACTCCTTCATTAAAAAGCTTTTCACCATAAATCGTTCTAGTTAAGGAAGATCTTTGAAAGTAGATAAAGTTTATTATTATTATTATAGGTTTTATCATTAAAAGATTGAGTATCCCCCTAAGACAGTAATTTATGTACATAAAATAAAAAAAATAAATTAATATGCAAATCGATAGGAACGTCATCCCCCAATGAAAGCAACAAGCAGAAAAGTTCTAAAAATATGCAAATATACAAATTATTGTGTTACTTTATTTATTATTGATGATAATTCAATATTCAAAATACAAATATCTGCACCCGGAGAATAGTTTCTTTTTTTTTTGTTAAGCTACTTTATACTGCATTAAATTATAGTTGCATTTATTTTTATTTTGAATCCTTTCCAATGATACTTCATTAACATGTACATATTTTTTTAATCGCATCAAGCAATAACTGGCCATCTTTCAGTTTCTGTAAATATTTTTATTTTAGTGTTGTAATTAATACTTTAAATGGTTTAATGTTATGTCAGACGGCCATGAGATGGTATTCCCAACTGTAACAGGTTTGTCTGCAGTGAATTATTTAAAGGTAATAACATTTATGTACTGTCTTATTGCTTTTATAGCCACACGCAGCAGTAAAAACCCAAGGTTGTAATCACAGATCATGCACAAATCCAGCTTCAAAAATACTTTCAGGTAGTAATGTAGTTATGTAGAAAAAAATGCATGCCTAATCATCTAAGCAGTAAATGTTCTTGAATATTAGTACCTACAATACTTTCAAACTCATCATTTTAATTTATAACAATGCAGATGTTACGGAACAGGGACATAAATGTGCAGATGTCTGTTGGTGAGGGATTGTTTATAAAATATGCAAATGACTTGAAAGTTTATTTGAATCTCTACTACTAACATATAAAACACACCGCAAGCATGCTTGGGAAATAGCTGGTAAGTTTATTAATGCAATAAAAAGAATATTTGTCCAGAATGTCTCCTATACGTTACACTGAACTTTTGATGCTCTTTAATCTTCTTAATCTTCATTCATGTGAGTCGGATTTATTATATGGAGATTCTCACATGCTTTGAACCCATTCAAAAGTACCACATTGTTATTGTACACTGTGTGATTATTATGAGACAAATATAATGATGTTATTTTGGGATCTTTAAGATCTGGTGATCTGGATTACTGCCTACAGTTGGGAAAACCAGTCCTGACTACTGTAGGGAAATATGATAGGAATCTTATTTGTTATTGAAATTGCACATTTTTTTTTATTTAGTAAATTTGAATATGCAATACACAGGGATCGGAGCACATACATTAAGCAGGTTATAGACTAGTTAGCTAGAGGTCAATTAAACAATATTCTGGTGGTATGGGTAGTAAGCTTCTTTACTTCTTGACCTGCTAAATACAGCCCCATGTGAGACCACATTCCGACTGCTTGTGATTGCACTGTGCGTGTGCCAGCCTCAAGACCGACTCTGCCTCAGATCTGAGACAGAGCAGTGTGTAAACCCACATGTATCTATGAAGATACACATGAGGTTAACTTGGAGGAAGGAGACAAGTTTTTTTAACTGCTTCCTTTAGTGGGTACATGATGTTATTCAGCATCAGTGCTTCTTTTGATTGGAGCAATCACACATAGAGCACTAATCATGCACACAAAATGAAAAATTATTTTAAAATCATTCTAAGACAATATATAAGCATTAGTTGTTTGAATATAGCTCACTGCACAATATTTTACATACCTGATTTTGACACATAAACCATCTTACATTACGCACATGTTTCCAGCACTTTACTAAAACAACAAGCCCAAAGTTCTTTTGAAAGATGAATGCTTTGCAAAATGTATTGTAATATTCTTTAAACACAAGCATTACAGAAATAATGCATGTTTAAGATAATGCTGTGGGATGTTTTATGGTTTCCGTTATAAGCCCTTTTATTATTTATGATTTCTATGCTTCAAAACCAGTTACCGCGGGTGCAGCGTCCCCGGGTTCTAGAAGGACGCCTGCACCCCAATGTCTTTGCGCATTGTGCCATCGCTCCATCCCTGCTGTCCATGGATGCTGTCATTGCCATTCCTGAAACTGGAAGTGACTTCTGGAGTCTATGGGCTCCATGGTGGGCGGAACTATGCACATGTGCATTGCACATTCTTCTGCTTTCTGTTAGTCGTTTCTGACCATTATTTATTTGAAAGCAAAAAGTTGTGCAAAATGCTTTAAGCGTTTGTCTTAACGTAGACATCAGTTTTCCTTTTTATGATCTCTGCAATTATTAACTTGGTGTTGAGGACTACAAACCTTTTATTCAAACCCAACAGAGTGCAAATTTTTCTTTTTATAATAATCAAGGAGCAAAAGTTCTAATGGGTGGACGGGGCTTTGCATCTGAAATTAAAAACATAACCAGAAAATTAAGAACTAATTAGCAGCTTCTGTCCATAAAAGATTTGGTGATACTGTACAGCTCCAATGTATATACAGTTAACCTGACAGTGCTGCAGTATAGCTTCCATCATTATATAGTTAGCCAGACATTGACAGTGCTATAGCATAATCCCCACCAGTATTTTTGCACTTAGCCTGTAAATGATGATAATAATTATATTTTAATGGTGAGAGAAATGTGAAGTGTTTATCAGTACATATTTGTTGATACACAAACAGGATACCTCCTAGAAATATCAAACTAGAAAAGTGTATGGCACTCAAACAATATGTAAACTATACATATAGTGCATCATTATAGTTATGTAACATAAGACCCCTGTATTACATAGCCACAGTCTATCATCAGTTGCAAAAAAAAAAAAAACCTGTGTGTACCGGAGGCTAATGCCTCAATTGCCATGTTCTCATGGTCTACAAATGCTCGCAGTTTAGGGAATAAGATCCATGAACTTGTGGAAATGTTGGCAACTGAGAATGTAGATTTAGTGGCTGTTACTGAGACATGGTATAATGAAAAACATGACTGGGACATATCAATACCAGGGTACTCTTTATATAGAAAAGACAGAGAAGGTAAAAAAAGGGGGAGGGGTGGCCCTGTATGTGAGGAATAGCTTAAAATCAATGGTAATACAAGTTAGTGAGGTGAACATTGAGTCAGTTTGGTTTACATTATAATTCGGTAATCATACGGTAACTCGGGTAGGTATGATTTATTGGCCCCCTGGACAAATAGAGGAGTTAGATAATCTACTAGTGAGGAAACAGCTAAAATGACAATGAAGGGGGAAGGGATCATCATGGGTGACTTTAATCTTCCTGATTCGAACTGGAAATCCAAAATAGCTACTTGCGTCAGGACTACACATATCCTAAACTCCCTACTGGGATTATCTCTAAAGCAAGTAGTTGAGGAGCCAACTCAAAAGCAGGCCATATTAGATTTAGTGTTCACAAATGGAGATTTGTTATCAGATATTACTGTAGGTGAAAGTTTAGTATCTAGTGATCACCAGTCAGTGTGGTTTATTATAAGAACAGTGACGCAGTCACACCACACAAAAACAAAAGTTTTAGATTTTAGGAAAAACTATTTTTCTAAAATTAGATTATGTGTAAAGGAGTCATTATCAGACTGGAGCAATTTCAATGGAGTCCAGGAAAAATGGGATTATCTAAAAGTTGCACTACTGAAGGCAACAGAAAATTGCATTAGGCTTGTCAGTGAGAGCAAAAAATTGAAGAAACCAGTGTGGTACTCTGCAGAGGTGGCCAAAAAAGTAAAAAAAAAAGATATAAAAGATATATGAGGGATACCTCAAGGATCTGTACAAGGACCCATTCTCTTTAATATTTTTATTAATGATATTGCAGAAGGTCTTGTTGGTAAGGTATGTATTTTTGCTGATGATACAAATATTTGCAGCAGAGTTGATGTTGAGGGAGGGATACGCCAAATGGCAAATGATTTAGCTAAACTATAAAAATGGTCAGAGCTGTGGCAACTGACATTTAATGTGGACAAGTGCAAGATTATGCACCATGGGCGTAAAAACCCAAAAGCAGTATATAGAATATTTGGTACAGTCCTAACCTCAACATCTGAGGAAAGAGATTTAGGAGTAATAATTTCAGAGGACTTAAAGGTAGGTAGGCAATAGAGCAGCAGGGAATGCTAGTAGAATGCTTGGTTGCATAGGGAGAGGTGGGAGCACTGGCGAGACCTCACTTGGAGTATTGTACGCAGTACTGGAGACCGTATCTCAAAAAGCATATTGATACTTTGGAGAGAGTTCAGAGAAGGACTACTAAACTGGTTCATGGGTTGAAGGATAAAACTTACCAGGAAAGGTTAAAGCATCTTAGCATGTATAGCTTGGAGAAAAGACGTAACAGGGGGGATATGATAGAAACATTTAAATATATAAAGGGAATCAACACAGTAAAGGAATAGAGTATATTTAAAAGAAGAAAAAATTACCACAACTAGAGGACATAGTCTTAAATTAGAGGGGCAATGATTTAAAAATAATATCAGGAAGTATTACATTACTGAGAGTGTAGTGGATGTATGGCATAGCCTTCCAGCAGAAGTGGTAGAGGTAAACACAATCAAGGATTTAAAGCATGCGTGGGATAGGCACAAGGCTATCATAGATATAAGATAGGGAACTGGGGACTTATAAAAGTATTGAGAAAATTGGGCATAGTAGATGGCCCGAATGGTTCTTATCTGCCAACACATTCTATGGTTCTATGTTTCTATGTTTCATTCCTTCTCTGACTTCAAGCCATAGGGTGATGTCATAAACAGGAGACACAATACACAATTTCAAATCCAGTGTCTTTTAACCCCTTAACAACAACTTGACATACATGTACGTCATGCACCTTTATGGCCGCCTGACTGTGTTGCTTTGATGCCTCCATGAGTAGGCATCAGTCAGCACTGAAAAATCCACACTGGCGCATATGCAATCACTTTCAGGAGCAAAAGTATGAGCTTCACCAGAAGAAATGGCGCTGCCCTGTTTGAGCAAGTTCTTTGGAAGCAGCAAATCACCACTTCTGTTGCTCCAGACTGCCCCTAATGGCAGTCTGCAATATTACAACTAAAAAAAACAACCGTTTGTTTTTGTGGTCACCCTAGCTGAATGCCCAACTTGTCTGTTATTGTGCAAGTGAACCTAGTATTCTAGGTGCTCAAACATAATAGATGGCCGAAAATGAGCCTACAGCTGCCAGGCAGTCAGTGGCTGCCTCAGCCTCCATACAGGACAAAGGATATGGACATGGATTATTCTTATACTTAATGTGATTTATATCTATAATGCATTATAAGACAGGAGGCCAATGTATTTAGGGATTGAAAACTCTTTTGTATCAGAGGTTTTGTTTGTTTATTTAATATTAGCTCTTTTACAGTATTTCAAATTATCATCAATATATTGGGGGTTATGTATAAAAGTCACATTAAAGTGTCAGATTTTTTTTATTTATTTTTTTAAAAAGGGGAAGGGATCACTTTCCTGAATCTTTTTTTGTGTGTCATCCTGGTTCTTTTATGTTATGAGCCTCTGTCAAATGGAGTTTGGTAGATAACGTCCAATATTTTGAAATCAGTACCTGATTTTTTAATTTAGAGCTGTTAGGAACTATTTCCATGTACTCCTTTTTTACATTACCAGTGGTGGAGCTAATATATAGAAAAATCAATGGACACATTGAACGCCTAACATTTTTTCACTTAGAGTTACTATGAACCTAAAAGCTCCCTTGTACATCACCCCCATTTATTATTTATGTTTAATTTATACTTCATTTTTATTTTATCTGTCTTATTTACATATACTGTATAAATTGTCTAATGCAGGGAAGCCATCTGGTGGTTCCTCAATTCTCTTTTGTAGTCACAATTAAGCAGAATTTCTGTGTGCACAACAAATAACCCTTATTAATTGAGTCATAGTGTTGGACTTTGACAGAATCACTGGATACTAAATTATCAGAGTAGAAGGATGTTGGTTAGGGGGAGAACTCCCTTCTGTCCTCCCCTGCTGGAATCTATTGTTCAGGTGCAAATATGCATTACGTATGGTATAAATAATTTTTCAGTGCACTATAGGAGATTGATATTTGAGGGAAGATATACTCCCCATTAAGAAGGGGTTTCATAGCAGATAAAAAAAGCATAAAAGTGAAACATAAAACACACATTTGCAGTAACACTAGACCACATGACCCTATCTATTTAAGAAGGCAGATAAAACATCCCTGATGGATTTCATTTCAAGATATTACAATATTGACTATGAATGATCTGAGCTCATTAAAAGCTGTTGGGTGAATGTCATCAACATCTTATTTATGCTGATTTTTTCAAGTTGCATTTTAACTTCTCCTTCTGAAACCTAATGAATAAATATTGAGACCTTTTTTTAGGATACATTTTACTTTTAAATTCCCATCATGCGCACAGATTAAAATTGTTACCTATAGTTTTGGTATCTTATCATGACAGGGTGCTCATTTTAATATTAAAGTCATATACATAATAAAACTGTGTGAGAAACGGCTATACTTTTGAAAGTTAATAACGTTTATAATACTCATTTTGCTTATTCTTTATAATATATATTCTTGACCTAACACCGAAAGTAAATTACTGCACTGAAATACATATTTCTTAATAGTTTATTACAAATTGACTTTTTTTCCCCCTCTTTCTTTCCTCCTTTTCCTTTGACACTCAGTACTTAATTCTTATATTATTAATGTTTCATTGGAATGTGATAAAACATCATCGTGCCTTTTTTATCTTATTTATGGTATATCTTGCTTAGTGCGTGTGTCTTTTAAATATGGGGTGTATCTGTATGTGGGAAGTCTTGTCTAAGAGTCTAACTTTATGCTCCTAGGGATCCCTCCCCCATGTGGGCTCGTATTATCAAATAACGGACAAGACTTATATTATGAACATGACAGACAACACAGGAGACATTTATTAGAGGATTCTATTGCTGACATGTGCAACTATCCTGCTCGGCTTCTGGAAGATGTATTAATCCTACATTAAAGCGCCTCTTCTTGTTAATTCTTTCTTCTGGATATCGTTGGCCTGAGATTAAATGGCGAGATTCTGCTGTTTATATTCCTTTCTTGTCTAAAATCTCCAGCCATTTATTCCAAATTGCCTTTAATACCTTTTCACACGACTTCACAAGCTATAGAGAAGCTACATCACATATTAAACAACCGTTTTCCCCATTAAACTAAACAAGGTTATAAAGTTGAGACAGAAGACAGCAATAAGTGTGTTGGGAACATAGCCACATTGGAGAACTTTGATAATGTCATTTGTCAATTCACCATGATTATCTCAATATCTGAACTATTAAAGGAACACAATCACAAGCTTGCCATTCTGTGTGGTTCAATTACACATTTACTTTCTAAATTTTGCTTTCAACACAACAAGCGCCATCACATAATTCAGAAAAAATTGTCTGTTTATTAAAATTAGGACCTAATAAGCATATTATTGCTCAAATGCTAAAATCACAATACCTAGCCATTAGAACATTCTTAATTTTAGTCATGCTTTGACATTATGATTACTAAAACACCACCATGTTATTAAAATAACAAACTGCTTCTATACATGTTGTTGCAGGAATGTTAACAAAAATATACAAAATATTCTGCTTGAAAGTGGATTCTGTTTTTAGCTCACAATATTCTATTGTAGACTATAGTCAAAGGCATCAGTAAACACATTAGGTTCTATGTTTGTTATTCCACCTGGAGCTGAAATTGTCCTGTCATAAAAGCAATTAGGAAAATGCCTTGTGATCTCAAAACCCTCCAACATGTTTCTTCAGAAAATAATAATTTTCACTGGCCCAAAAAAATAAAAAATGAAATAAAAAAATGACTTTTGTTTGGTGGAGAAATATTATTACTATATGATGGAAGTGTATTCGTTTGTGGTTAATTTTCTAATGTTGCTCATAATCTTCATGTGTCATTCCTTTTGTATGTATATGTATGTATATAAATTAAGTATAGAACAGGCACCCACATTGCACACCCAAGACATGTCCCATCATATATCCCATCATGTCCCATGTGTGTATATATATATATATATATATATATATATATATATATATATATATATAAGAATCCAAGGACAGGTGCACTCAGCCAAGCATTAGCACAGTGTGCCCGCGTGCCGTGTGGCTCCAAACATGTAGGAATATCCAAAATCATACGAAAAAACACGCACTCACGGGTCTTCAATATCAATCAAATAGTAAAAACTTTTATCTCATACAAAAATAGATATTTGTAGATCCACCGCGGACCTTTATCAAGACTTCAAAATTATGCTAAGCCCACCACTACGTCAAAGTACTCCAATATTGGTGGGTCCTAACACTAAGTAGTGTTAGGACCCACCAATATTGGAGTACTTTGACATAGTGGTGGGCTTAGCATAACATGGCCATATATGTGACAAAATCTCCAATTTTGTTATCTTAGTAGGACAGGTGTTTTTAAGTAGCTTTAATGAAACCTATAGCTTTAAGAGTTTTTCTCCTACCTGCTTTGAGGTGAGTGCGCTGATCTTTGGATTTTATATATATATATATATATATATATTTACAAAACCAGGAGACTGACCACTCACAGGGTTTCTTATTTGATTTAATGATTTGGAATGAACCACTTTTCAATTTTTGATTAAGAAAACCCTGAGTGGTTCAGTTTTTTGTATACATCTTATGTATAGCCGGGGCTGCCATGAGGGGGTGACAGGTGATACACCTGTCATGGGGCCAGCGGGCCCTTTTAAAAAAACAATGAAAAGCTTGCCGGCAGAGGCGCTGGCTGGGCAGATCAAAAGATCTCCCTTCACCAGCCTCTCTGTGGGCCAGCAGACAGCTTGATGTCTGTGCCACATCTTCTCATGCTGCCACTCACGTACCCCATGCCTGTTCTGACCTGCCGGTGCTCAGACTTCAGACCACACTGGGAGAGTGAGAGGTGGAGAACAACTGTGGGTATGCAATGTTGGTCCTGTGGCATGTCCATGGTGTATAATGCGGGTGATGGGGAATGTCCTGGGTGTGCAATGTGGGTGGTGAAGCATGTCCTGGGTGTGCAATGTGAGTGCTGGGGCATTTCCTGGATGTGCAATGTTGGTGCTGGGGCATGTCCTGGGTTTGCAATGTGTGTGATGGGGCATGTCCTGGGGGTGCTGGGGCAAGTCCTGGGGGTGCAATATGGGTGATATGGCAAGTCCTTGGTGTGCAATGTGGGTGCTGGGGCATGAACTGTGTGTGCAAGGGAGTGCTATGGCAAAGGGATGTCTGGACAATAATGAAAGGAGTGCAGACAAATGAAGGGGTGGCAATGTGAATTGTGGGGGCCCACAGTTTCTGATGGTGGCCCTGAATATAGCAATTGGGTAACAGACTGTTGTTGAGTCCATATAGTGCAGAAGTTATTTGGAATTGTATATATATATACAACTCCGCTAAAGACCCAAGATTGCCCTATATTATATGTCTGCTATATCCATTGGTCTTCTTATTCACCCAGTCTAAGATTGGACTTACTGTGGAGTACCTTTCATGCTCTGGAATTACATATCCAAATATATCTAATTTATCATAATATCATCAATGTTTTTTTTTATACCTGTCCCAACACTTTTCAGTGTGGGAGTTTTAATACATGACCGCAAATATGATTAAATGCAATATTTCTATATATTATTTAAAGATTAATACATGTAATTTACTTGATTTTTAATAAATACAATAGAGAAATTACTCTTCTTATTGCAATGTTGAACTAATTTACCTTTTTTGTTTTCTTTGGAATAAGTGTTAATATAGTTCTGCAGGTGTTGAATTTAAGAAGTCAGTTTTAACTTTGGAATAAATGAACGCCATTTATTTAAAACATGTATGCAACACATACTAAGGCTATATTCAGGAAAAGTGCATTACCGATCTGTATTTACTAACTGAACATAATGTTTTGATGAAATTAACTTTTTTGTTCTATTAGAATCATAACTTTAACATGTTTATCAGTTCTATACTGATAAATATGGTCAATATATAATGTGTGATTCAGCATATATATACAACTAAGGGGATAAACGTTAAAATGTGTGTAGGATGTTTTGATCCATACCTTGGCATTAATGCAGATAATATTTTTTATGTGTGGAGTTTTTTAATAAAAGTCTAAATATATATATTTTTTCATTAAAGGACAACTCAATAATTAACTTCACTGAACTTATTTATTTTTGGGGGGGACTTACTTTTGTACTTTGTACCATGTCCCCAGCCCCTCCTACTTTTATTTCTGACCCCTTGGCTCAGTTGTGTCGCTGACACAAATGAGCCAAGGGGCCAAATGTGGCAACCGAATTGCATTTCTGACACAGCTTGTCAGATGCCCGATATTGAATTGTGCGCGCAAGTGCGATCGTGTGTGCAGACATGCATGATTGAGGCGTTTAAACAACAGCAGAATCAATGAAAAGTACATTTTCTATGATTCTGTGGTGGAAAAAGCCTCAATTGCGTATGTGCGCTCACCTGATCACGTGTATGCACATTCACTGTGGGACATCTTATCAATTGCATTGCCAACACAATTGTAAGCAATGCAATTCAGATGTAACATTCATAGAGTCCCTAGCAGGGGCTGGGGACTCTATGAATGAAACAAAGTATAAAGCAAGTCTACCCAAAATAAATAAATAAATAAATAAAAAGTTAAATTAAGTTTCAATTATTGAGTAAAAAAAAGTTTAGTTGTCCTTTAACCACATGCATGCATTAAACTAATAATTCCCTTATTAAAGGTTGGGAATCTCTAATAGTCTGTGTGTGCCAATCAAAAAGAAAATATTTAAAATTAGGAAATTCTTTATCTAATAAATATCAATTTGCAGTGAGGCAGTTTCCTGAATGCAAAAGAAAATTAATTAATAAACTTATGAAAAGACAAAGCACTTCCCCTTTTATACCCCCGCTCCTGCAGATAAAGGAATTTCAACTCTTCTTAGCTATACAAACAGAGATAACGTGTAATCCATATTTCAAGAGTAGATGATTACTTTCCACATTCCAAGAATGAACAGACATCCTTTTGTCTTATCCCATGCATTTCCCTTCTTAGTTTCCTCCACTGCTCCACTTATCTATAGAATTATCAAAGCAAATCTTTGCAGTAGAACTGGTTTCTTGTTTAACTATCTCTTCAGCCAACCAAAGATTACCCCTTGTCCAAAACCCTTTAGTCTTTACTTGTACTATTGTTAAATAATATTATCATTGAAACCAATTAAATCATTTACCCACCAGAATATGACACATGTAAATGTTGATGGAATGCGTATTTACATTACATGTAAAAATGCTTTTGTCAGGTCTTCCTTTAGAAACAGACTCAAGTTTCCCCTCTGATGATACTGTTTGCCTCACATAAGCATAAAAGTAAAAAATACAAAACTGCAACATTTGAAACATTAAGATTTTTTTTTTTTGTTTTTTTTTGTTTAAGCTTATTCTTTTTTTTAATTTTATTTTATTAAAGTATCAAAATGACAATACAGTATAGAATAACATTACAACCATTCACATAATAAGTTATAAGATACATTTCGTTTACAAAAGATGTCACAACTGTGCCCATTTTATATATATATATATGTATATATATATATATATATATATATATATATATATATATATATATATATGTTAATAATTCCCCTTATTTTGCTCTTTCTAAAGTGTATCTGTGTGTATATCTCTGGGCAACATTTGAGCCCCTGAGGAAGTCCCGTTCTGATTGGACGAAACGCGTTGGGATTTGTTTTGTTTCATTTTCGGCTCTTCACAGCCACCATCACAGCTGATACACCAGGAAGTCCCACAGCCCCATAGCGCAAGGTGTGCTGATAGGAGACTTTGCTGCAGCTGAAACGCCGGATCTTAAAAGAAGACTGCAGATACTTTCCTTTTACTCCCTTTTGTGGAGATTTGTGTGCTACCTCGGTCTGAGGATCTCTATGGAGACTTTTTAATTGTATCAATAAAAATTCATCTGTTTCACTACAACTGGAGCCACATCACCTTTTTCACCCAGAAGTTTTTAGATTTAAGGATCCTGATCGGGGGGACGGCAAGTATATTGCTCCACTAATTCCATAGGCTGTTGTTTCATGCTCCTTGACTATCAGGAGCTCCACTTGTGAGTGCATTTTAATCAGAGATCTTGAATTTATTCCAAGTGTATTTTGTACTGCACCATCGTTTTTTACTGTTTTTATATCTTTTCAGATCTAACACTAATTATGCAGTATTTAGGACAGTAATATGAGTTTGTATATGTTTGGTATTTCATGTTTTTGGGGTTATTTACACCAGTTTTCTAGCTGTATTAACAGCACATTGTATTCCTAAGTACTTCACTCACTTGGTCTAAGACCAATTATCACAGAATTTGCACCATTTATACTGGTTTGTTTTTTACTAATTGCTGTAAGGTCACTATATATTATCAACTGTTATTTATTGTGTCATTTGATAACATTATTTATTGCTTATTTGCACAAAAAGTTTTTGCACACCAGTTTTCTAGCTGTATTAATAGCACATTGTATTCCTAAGCACAGTATTCACTCACCTGGTCTAAAACCAATTATCACAGAATTTGCACCATTTATACTGGTTTGTTTTTTACTAATTGCTGTAAGGTCACTATATATTATCAACTGTTATTTATTGTGCCATTTGATAACATTATTTATTGCTTATTTGCACAAAAAATTTTTTTTTGAGATTTTGCACTTTTTTGCACATTTTTCATTTTTTAATATTTATTTTTATTTGCACATTTGCACAGCTACACTTAGAGTGTCACCTATAATTTATTGTTTAAAAGTGTCCATGCATTGTGCGCCGGTTTCACTCTCCTTTCCACATATCATTTCCACAGTTATTAGAGGCTGTCTGTAAGTTTTTTCCGGCTGCCGATTCTCAGTGGGCACCATTCATTTATTTATTTATCTATAATTTATTTTATATCAGTGCCATCAACTAGATTCTGTGCTCATCCATCCCCCTTGTACACACTCTGGGCAACATCACAAGCTCAATGGGTCAGAGATTTCAAAATTCCTAACTTCTTGGTTATGCATAGATTACATTCACATTGAACATACATTCGCACAAAACATACTTCCACTCCTTCCATACTAACATACATTTTGTGTCACTGAGGGTAAACGGTCAGATAATTTGACATCTAAAATGTTGTGTGCAACAAACCACTTTAAAAGAGATACTATAGCTCAGATTGTTGAGGTGGTACGATGACCAGAATAGCAAAAGATTACTAAGATCATGATCATCCTTTTCTATCATCATAATGATAATGAAATTATGTAATGAATGACACAGACCCATCTGAGGAAAATTGTGTCTTCCAAACAATGTGAGAAAAATACCCCGGGAACAAGCAAATAAAAATACATAGTAAAGTAAAGTGGTTTGTATCTGTAGATAGATAACAGGGCCACGCTGATGATAGTAGTATGTCCTATGTAAGAAAATGGAAACAACTTTTCAATGCGTGATGGAGTCGGTACATGCACATTGCAATTTTCAGTGAGACATGAGTACAAGTCGCAGGTTAAGTATAAAAACAAAATGACAGATAGGTTTTGTATTGCACACAGAGTGTGTGACATGTAGCCTTTAATTATGCTCAATAGAGAGCACTGGCTTGATAATGGCCTATCTAGACCTCTGTAGAAGTGTATAATTAAAGGGTCACCTATTATCACACATTCAATGAGCTGGAGATTTTATGCCATACTGCTGTAGTGTGGATTATCTTGACACAGTTACTACTGAAATGTTTTGGTAGCAACTTGACCAGAACAGTTTATGTTTGCATGGCAGAGACAAGTCCAACAGATAGACTTGACACTTTATTACAAACTGCAGCATTGTATTCACAGGCTATACGTGCAAGCAGACCAGTTCATTTGGTTGAATTAATTTATGGGCTCCAAGTTTAAGCACGATTAAGAGCAAAATTCAGGAGTAACCCTTCAAAAAAGAGACGTGTGACGATAAAATTACAAATCGGTAGAAATTACAGCAACCATCAGAAAGATTTATATGTACTCAAGCGCTTTACTGCAGCCAAATGTCAATGATGTCTTGTCAACTTTGTAATCAATAAAGTAGTACATTTGGATGTATTACATGTCATACAAGGTAGCTGCCTCTATTTCATTATTTTACTGATTGTCCCAATATCCTGAAAACTTGTTATAGGAAAATTATGTTTGCCAAGTGATAATACATTTTGTAAAATTAAATAAACCTAAATGAGTATTTGGGAATATTTTCTTTTGGGTTCATTAAGCAAAGATTGTTTTCTGACACGGTATTTACTAATAAAGATTGATAGGAATGAGAATCGGCCTAATGCATGGAGCATCATGCAGGTGTCTCACACATTTTTCCAGCTACGTCAAATCCCAGATTGCTATGGTACTTATGTATCACACTTTATTTCCCCTCACAAATCATACAGCAATTCATACCCAAAACACTTCAAATAAAATGTCTATTTAATTGAATTATGCGGTTTTAATTATGTAAGTACACTCTTTCTCTCATCTTTTCTGTGGTGTTAAGTGAGGAACAACAAATACAAGCCGCGCAGAGAGATATGTTTATTTCCCATTTGGATGTAAGCAAACAGGTGCTTGTATTTGCTGCCATCTTAACACCTGCTGTAGGAGTTTTTGGCCCCACAAATTGAATAGGTTTCTTTATATCAGTACACTGTGACCTTGAAACCGCTTCATTAATTTGAAGTAGTTTTATATTTAGAAAAGGAAATTAAGTTTCAATGTATTGTGGAAGGATCATGTTCTAAATAATACATTTTGTAGTTCACCATTAGACAATTATACCTGCGTGGGACTTTGTCATCCGAAAATAGCAGTGATGATGTTTGCAGTACTATTGGAAATGTTATTTAGACCAGGAAAACATGTGGCTGCCAAACAAAATATATAGGTGTGAGATAATTATAAACAAGAAAAATACCCTAGAAACAAGCAAATAAAATACTTAGAAAAGTAAAGTGGTTTGTATATGTAGATAGATAACCAGGCCATGATGATGATCACAGTGTATTCCCAAATATGTAAACGTTGCAATGCTTGAAAGGGTCAGTACGTGCTACATACAGCATGTGACATGATTGGTGTATGCATATTATTCTAGAAAGATTTCAGCCTCAAACCAACTACAGAGAGTAAAAAATCCTGCCAAAAATGTTTAAATTTTAAAAGTATTTTGCGGGAAGGATCTCAGGTAAAAATGGGCTTAATTAGCAATTCTAAAAATATGCTTAGAAAGCAACATGTTAGAGAGCCATACAGAGCAAGTGTACAAAACAATTATCTAATATTAAATACAATTTCACATTTTATTAGGTTGTGTTTAAAAAATAACATAATATAAGTTTGGAATGTAAAATACTAGACAACATTTTTTGTACATTTGCTTCATATAGTTCGCCAGAGGTTTGTACTACATCCACTTTTAATTGAGTGAAGAGCCTCAGAAAAACAAGGGGTTAATCGAGTCGACAATTAACCCCTTGTTTTTCTGAGACTCTTCACTCATGATAATTGAGATATTATAATGGAGGTTATCCTCTTATTGTATTTGCATCCCAGACCATAATGCACTTGTTATTGTTAACTATAATTTTTATCAAGATATGTACTTTTAGCATCAAAGGGGAACTACAGTGAAACATGCTATTTTTTTGTATTAGGATAAATGTGCTTCATCACAGGACAATAGTTAGATTTGTTTTTATTTGGAATTATTAAAAGCACCAGTTGCCATTCTCTTGGTGTCCTTGTCGTCATCAGTTAAAATATTTGTAATATACTTAATACCTTTTTAGATTTTCCTACAATTCATGATATGCCCGTAGATTTAGGGTCACTTAAGATATTGGCTTGTTGCCATTTTACATTATCACAGGCTGCACGTAAGATAATAGTTTGAACGATCCCGTGAAAAGTCTTTTTATGAGTAAGCTAGACTTTACTATTTGTTTATTAGTGATCTTACTACTTTTATGCTACAAATCTATTTAATTAAACCAACCATTTATTGTTAGCCTTTCATTTAAGTCGATTAATCTAATTAAAACAATGATTTCACATATAAAAGCTTATTCAGACTTTTACCAGCTTATATCCATTCAGCCATAATTTGTCACCCTAATTTGTAAATATGGTATGTCATCTTAGTAAAGAAACTTCAGGGTTTTAAAAGCAAATACAATAAAAAAAAATGTGAATAGTGCGCTTCCCAAAAACACTACACACTAGTGTTTACCCTATGCGTAGAGGTAATCCTCTCCGTGATATGTAAAGGGAGAAAAACAATACAAAAAACTCTTATAGTATAGTATGATTTCAAATAATATGTGTATATATATATATATATATATATATGTGCAAATGTGGATACACTCACATTCTCCTGAGCAGTATCCTGCTCAGTGTAATGGGCTTCTGGGAGCCCCTTGTGGGGTCTTGGGTATGATGGCATTCCAAAAAAGCTCCAGATGGATGTAAAATAAAAGGACAGGGGAGGAAGGAGATATACTTTCAGTAAAAAACACTCTTTAATGTGCAAAATATGAATAAAAACTCTTACATAAAAACAGGCAGCATCCAGCTTAAAGTGCAAGGAGTCCCAAATTTGTAAAGTGCACAGTGTCCTGTAAAGTGCTCCTCTCTGTACACAACACGTTTCACCTTCGGTAGTCTTTCTCAAGTGTTGTGTGTAGTGTTTTTGGGAAACACTAGTGTGTAGTGTTTTTGGGAAGAGCACTATTCACATTTTTGTATTGTGTTTGTATTTTTACCAGGAGTGGAGGACTGGTTGTGTTTTGGTGCTGCTGCTCTCATTACAAAAAGGCACAGTGATTTCTTATTGTTTACTGTCACTTTTAAAAGCAAATATCTCTGATATTATAAGCTGTTTAGAAAAAGTTGTAAATTGCCCTCACCACATACTTCCAACTTCATAGCCTAGCAGAATTTTTTGAGGTGCCACGGTAATGAAGTCTGTGGTAGACATTTTAAATTCAGCCATTTGACTTGATGGAATCAGGCACACATGACCACGGCTATAATGTGGAGCTCAGTAACCACGGACTCACATCTCAGTATTAGCGTTATTGTTATGTAAATCCCGAGATCCCGCTAAGCTTCCTCCTTAAGGCAAAAGTCATAGCAAGATCCTGCTCCTTATGGAAGACACCAGAGCTTCATGGGAGCCACTAGAGCACCGCATTATAAGCCAAATCAAATTCTATGGGGTGTTACTTGTATTCCATCTTGTGTAGACACATTTCAAAAAGGCTTTTTATGTTTTGTAGTAGACCTCACCATAGAAATCAAAATAATGAAAGATAGATAATCAAAATCAAAAACAGTGGGTTAAAAATAAAGAAAACTAAACATCTGCTTTTAACTTTTTCTTTTCAATTCTTCTAATCTACTAGTAACTGAATATAAAGATCACCTTTACTACTGTTGCGGTAACAACACAGATCTAAACCCTCCTTCTTGTATTGCATCACAGACCTGGATAAAATCCCACCCTCTGTGTTTCAAGTACTTGAAACAGATGAATTCCACAAAGACAGACTGATTACACAATAATCACTAATGACAGAAATTTCTTAGATTGGAGCATAAAAACTGCTGCAGATGGAGACAGCCTTCCTACTGTGGATGTCCTCTCTGAATATAGAGGCCTCTGCAGAATTATTTCCAATGTAAAACTGAAGGAGAAGTGCCATTTGTTTCAAGGTAAAAATACATTTGCAAGACATATACCAAAATTATGTACCATATACAGAAAATTAGAAGAAAAAAAACATTTCATCTATGAAATAGCCCCTTTACTATGTTTATCACATGTTTCATGAACAAACATAGGCACTGGTTTTATACTGACATAAACTGCACATGTTTATTTTTTTCATTTTCTTTTAATACCTTATATTGATGCTCTGATCCTAGCTACAGCAATCAGGGCCACCATCAGAAATACACCCTCTATTTCCTCCCCACTCCACTTCTTTTGTTATTGCCCCCACATCTCTTGTCATAGCACCTCCTTGCACACCCAGGACATGCCCTAGCACCCACATCGAACACCCAGAACCTACACCAGCCAACACCCATTTTGCATCCACAGGACTAACCCTAACACATGCCCATCACCCACATTGCACATCCAGGGCATGCCCTATCATCCACATTGAACATCCAGGACTTACCCCAGCACCCACATTGCACATCCAGGACTTACCCCAGCAACAGTGACAATGGTCCCAAGATCAATCATAACATGAACCTTTAACTGGTTAAATTACCCTAATGATCTGTAGATACTATAGGTCAGTGTTAGGGCTGTATTCAGTTGAGAAACATAGTTAAAAGGCCAAATGCACTGTTAAATGTAAGAAAATAGCACACTGAAGCCACACAATAAATCATGATATTTCTGTTGGGCAGCAATACCATAGGTAACTACTTCAATCGCTTAACCCCTTCCCGACGTTAGGACGTAATATGCCGTCCTGACTTTAAGTGCCTTAAAGTCGTTAGGACGGCATAGTACGTCCTGTACTAAACAGCTCATCGCGGCTCCCCGCTAGTCTGATCATGGTCTGCAGAGTGCAGAGAGAGAGAGACCCTCATTTTTGCTGGAGATCAAAAGAGGAGACCTAAGGCACTAGCAGAAAGAGCCAGTCACTGACCAGACTAGACTGCCTGCTGCACATGGAAGCATGGCAGCTGCCGGTCACAGGATAAGCTGGCATCAAAAGTACAATGCAGTTTGCCCTCACACGATGGAAATCTTTACCCAAACACAAGTGAAAAAGGCTAATTAGTGTCCTTTTAATGTTTCCAGTGGTATTCCCTCCTCTGAACTTCTCTACATAACAGATGTTACTGCTTTCTTTTTGTTGTTCTAATTTACCAAATTATAGTCTTGTGCCCTGCGTATGGTCAGGGTTGCTCTATCGAGACCTGTGGAGATAATGCAACAAATTAACCCGCTACACATTTTACTTAAAGGAAAATGTAGTTTGAAAAAAATTCGTAAATATATATATTCCCCCCCCCCCCCCTCCTTTAAATTAGTTTAGAACATGAACACTCAGTTTCTTGGGAAAATGCCAACCGTTAGAAAGGCAATTCCTATTTGAATGAGAACACTTTAGTATCTGTGGTCTGTTTTTCTGTGTGAACTGAGGAAAAGAAACTGATCATATTTCTGTTTGAAAATATTTAACTTGAGTGATGTAAAGATTTCAATGGATCTGTGACAAGATCAAAGGCTATAAATTATTTAACAGTGGTTCTACTTTTGTGGAATTATTTAAAGTATCATAATTGCAGCTCCGCTTCCCAGCCCTCATTTTCAAGTCTGGAATTCTGTTGGGAGCTATCATAATCACCAAAGAGTATAATGTTACAGGCTGGGTATAAAAATATCTTTTTAATGACTAGCAAATTAGTGGAATGTCTTGACCTGAATCTAGACCAAACAGAAGACAGTGTTTTTATGAGAGAGAGAAAAAGAATTTAATTGTCACCACATTGTTATTCTTGCTAAATTCTCAACTGCATAAAAATGCTGCTTGATTAGATACCATGTGCTACAGATAGGTTTATTATAAGTGATGAAGGCACATACAACACATTCAATGTCTCTCTCTTTTTTTTTTCTAACCAAATGATGTTTATTGGCAGTTTATGCAAAAGCTGTCACCTTTTCAACTGTCCCAATCAAATATTCATTAGTTGTTATAAAAGACCGGCTTAATAAAATAAAATCTGAAAGTGGAGTGTTGGTCATATTCAAAACTTTCTAATTTAAGGCTTTTCAACCCAAGGGCCTAAATCCCTGTGAATTGTCACAAAAATGGAAATATTTTATGAAAATAAAATATTTTTATGAAAATATAAATATATCACATTTTTTTTTTTATCACAAACAGTTTTTAGTTGAAGGAAAAAATAAATAAATGTTTGTGTATATATGTGCGTAAATACATACATGTGCGTACAAACGTATTGAATGTGAATATTCCCAGAACGAGGTCTTAAAGGTTCTGTATCACCTAAATATTGTTTTTACTGTGCATGTAGAGCATACAAAAAATATTGAAAATGATCTACACATTGTATTAGCAAAACTGCAAGCACATGCCTAAATTAGGAGATTATTTTTCCAATGTGTCTGTAGAATCTCCTCCTTATGACATCACCTGTGTCACGATATACAATTTGCATTTCTTGACACATTTGATGTCATAAGCAAGATATTCCACAGACACATTTAAAATAAATGTTCTCCTAATTTAGGCATTTGTTGGCAGTTGTGCGTATATAATGTATAGATCAATTTCCATATTTTTTTATTTACTACATTCACAGTAAAAACAATGTTTAGGTGATACAGTCCCTTTAAGCCGAAAACAATCTCAAATTTATTTGTAGTACATGTGAAGACTAATGTTTTTGTCCATTTAGTGGACTTTTAGCAAGACCTAGTCTTGCTAAAAGTCGTCATCATAAGAGATCACTGTGTGAATTGAAATGTTGATCTGCTCATGCAATATGAATACATTTGGGATTTTTTTCAGCTTGCAACCTATGAGTGCCTTCTGTGAATATGTGTCTATTGTTGGTGGCGTTGCACTAAAAAAGGGTAAGTTGATGGTGAGATGCAGGGGAGTTGAGCTGAGATGAACATGTCATCTCACGAATTTACCAATTTAGCTATACATTGTGCAGAGACAAACCTAGTGAGTTTGCTAACCAGGCGGTCTGTCCCTGCACAATGTATAGCTAAACTGGTATGATGAAATGTTCATCTCACCTCAACTCCCCTGATCTCACCTCAACTCACCTTTTATTGAAAACCGTCTATGAGTTTCATGAACGTTGAGTGCAAGAGTCATATGAGTGCAAGAATCATATTATATATATAAATGTCTTAGCAACCACATTGCACTAGATTGCACCCATAGAACTTTCCACATTACCCACAATTAACCCGCAGAACTTGTCTCATGATTCACATTTCACCAACTCAACTATTGAGAGACTTTTGAGGTATGAGGATTTTCAGCTCTCATAAACCATTCCTTCTTTACAATGTGTGGTTCAGCTTCAGCTAATGGAAACATTTAAAACGCATCTGAGTGGTGAGAATAGTTAAATATGTTATTACCAGTTAAATTAATGATGGAATTGAAAGAAAATACATGATTCTGGCAAATGAATTGAATGAAAAATAAGCATCTATTCACCGGCTCTGTATGGGCGTTTTTCTTATTATTATTGCCTAACAATACTCATTGATATTGGAAGCTTCTCTTGTTTTAGTGGGAATATTGTCCAGTCACTGGAATAATTAGCTGTTCGACACTCAATACACCATGTGACAAATATGATTGTCAACAGATACTACAGTTCCTGCAGCTGCTCAGATGTGCTCTAGTCATAACTATGCCATCTGGCAGTAGAAACACTCCTTGCATGTATATGTAATATAGTTCATAAGCTTGGGAAAACTCTGCTTCAGAAAAGGTGGGTCATATAGTGCATGCAAGTTGGTAACCAAGTAACTGAAGTTATTAACTAAAGTATTACAGTATTGTACCACTACATGAGATTTATAGCAGTAAAATGCTCAGACATTTTGGTCTCTCCACAACAGAGTAATAGAGTGATCAGTTATTCACTTCACCAGCCTCTGTTCTGGTGAATGCGGACTTGGTAGTGGTACCCAGCAACTAGTCAAGTAATGCACAAAATGTGTGGGGTCTATCCAATATACTAAAATATCCACCCACCCCAGGGACTTGAGGCTTCCAATGGCCCCCAGAACCCATAATACTTTCCCTGGCCCCCCATGATTATTTTAAGGGTTGGAAACTGTTTACTGCTTCTCAGTACCATCTATTAATAGGTGGGGACAGAACTATTAGCCCTGGCCCCCCTTTTTGTTTTTTTTGTTTTTTTTTTTGGGGGGGGGGGGGTGCCTTGGGTTTTATATATGGAGCCAGTGGAAGAAGAATTTAAATGTACAAAATGCAGCAATCATCCCTGAATCCGAATTGTATTTGGGGGTGCTCATCACATATTGGTTAGCCAAAACCCTATGTTTTTCATGTGCCTCCTATCCTTGAATGAAACTCCCCACCTGAACAAGGTAGAGGTGGAAGGGGTAGGTAGGATTAATTGTTATTTTGTTTTTATAATGAATGAGATAAGGTCTTACAGGAGGCGTATTATGTACTTTTATTTGTTTTGTTGGGGCCATCAGGCAGCCCCCAGACCCCGGGGGCATATTATACATTTTGCTTAGGATCTGGGGGCCATCAGCAGCCACTAGTCCCAAATGGGGCCAATTAATACATTTATTATGGGCCTTGAGGGCCATCTGTAGCCTTCAGACTTCAAGGGGGGGAATTTTAGTATATGGGGGCCAGCTCCCAGCCCTGGTAATGTTGGGGGGGGGGGGCAGTGCTTCTTGTTCCAGTTCCATTTGTGAAAGCCCTGGTCCCCCTAATTTTTTGGGGGGTGGGCAGGTTTGTTTAAATTTATGGTGCCAGCAGACATCTGGTGGGGGAGAATTTTTATTAATATTTATTTTTATTTTTTACATTCGAAAAGAAGGAGGATTAAAATATCCAATATGCGGCAATCATCCCAAAATCCAAATGGTATTCAGGGTGATCGTCACATGTTGGGTACCCATGGTTTTCAAGGCAATTAGTCTCAATGATTTAGTGTCCAAATGGCCCAAACTGCAGATTCGCACCTGAAATGCCGCATTTCAGGGATTCATTCAATTTAACTTTAATGCCCAAGCCAATTTTTAACGCATTGGGTTATATAGAGTGGACCCCTTTGTTTCTAACATCATTAGAAATGTATGAGAGTTCTCAGTTGCAATTTATGCAGCCTTGATTGAACTTTCCCTACTGAACCAACAACTGATTTAACGGCTTTCCATCTGCCTCAATTTTTACTGTGTGACCTATTGCTAGCTCACAAGGATTGTGAAGTGTCCAAGTGAAAGAAGCATCCACCAATAAAGCTACTGTAAGGAAGACGGGTCAAATGACTAGAACCCTGGAAAGATCCGGTTGATGTCACAGACACTGTTTGTCAGGGATGAGATGGTGATAGGAGGAAACATCCAATATGGTGTCCTATACTGAGGCCAGAGTTCAGTGATATCCACAGACACAACCCCTCTCACTGCTCTCACCCATTTTGTGGTGGGAATGGAAGCAGGCCGAAATCCAGTAGGGGCAACCCCTGTCACATGCTGTCGGGTTCGGTCCGTGTTGGTGAGACAGGGAGCACAGCGCAGGGATTACCAGGGAGGGTGAAGGGCCACCAAACAATAAAGTCCAGAAAAAATGGTATCCGAGGAGTAGGCAAGAGAATGGTCAGGTACGTTCCAGAGGTCAGGGCAGGCAGAGAAGGGTCACAATCGAGGATCACCGTGTCTTTGTGAAAGGACTGCTCCTGTAGCGGTCTCTGAAGCGTCCACATCTAAAAAGAAAGCTCGGGTTGGGTCTGGTAATACAAGAAGAGGAGCGGTTGTGAACCTCTCCTTGAGGTGTTCGAATGCTTGTTGGGCTTGGGTAGTCCAAACAAATGGTTGATCTTTTCGGGTAAGTCGAGTGATGGGTTGGATGATTCGTGAGAAACTGTTTATAAACCTCCGATAAAAATTAGCAAAGCCCACGAAGCGTTGTACTGCTTTAACGGAGTTGGGTGTTGGCCATTGGATGATGGCTGATAATTTTTTAGGGTTCATTTCGATGGCCCCGGGTTTGATGATATAGCCCAGGAATTCTACTGTAGTGGTTTTGAAATGGCATTTCTCCAGCTTTGCATATAGGTGGTTGTCTTTTAGTCTTTGGAGTACTTGCAACATGTGACCCCTATGCTCGGAGATGTTGTATGAGTAGCAGTGCTGTATTTACCGCGAGGCATCCTAGGCGGATGCCTATGGCGGCAAATTTTGGGGGCGGCAGCGCCCCCCAACATTGGAAGAAAAATGTAAAAAAAAAAAAAATGTAAAAAAAAAAAAAATGTAAAAAAAAAAAAAATGTAAAAAAATAAAAATTAAAAAAAATTAAAAATCCGGCCCTTTAAAAAAAAAAAAAAACCCAACCGCGCTTGCAGGCAGAGACAGAGGTGACAGGGGATCGGAAGATCCCCCCTCACCATCGCTCTGCCTGCCAGGCTGCACGGGGAGCCGAACAGGCAGCACAGAGAAACCTCCGTGCTGCCTGTTCAGCTCCCCGTGCAGTGTGCCGACACGGAAGTGCCGACAGTCACGTGACGGGCGCGCCGACGTCATACGCGCGCCCGGTCACGTGACCTGTCGGCACAATCGCCGGGAAGCCGAACAGGCAGCATGGAGGGACCATGCTGCCTGCCTGCCTGCCAGGGAAAGGTAAGTGCTGATGGGAGTGTGTGTGTGTGTGTGTGTGTGTGTGTGACTGAGTGTGATGGGAGTCAGAGTGTGTGTGTGTGTGTGTGTGTGTGACTGAGTGTGATGGGAGTCAGAGTGTGTGTGATGGGAGACAGTGTGTGTGACTGAGTGTGATGGGAATCAGAGTGTGTGTGATGGGAGACAGTGTGTGACTGAGTGTGATGGGATTCAGAGTGTGTGTGATGGGAGACTGTGTGACTGAGTGTGATGGGAGTCAGAGTGTGTGTGATGGGAGACTGCGTGTGACTGAGTGTGATGGGAGTCAGAGTGTGTGTGATGGGAGACAGTGTGTGTGACTGAGTGTGATGGGAGTCAGAGTGTGTGTGATGAGAGTCAGAGTGTGTGTGATGGGAGACAGTGTGTGTGACTGAGTGTGATGGGAGTCAGAGTGTGTGTGATAGGAGACAGTGTGTGTGACTGAGTGTGATGGGAGTCAGAGTGTGCGTGATGGGAGTAGGAGTGTGTGACTGAGTGTGATGGGAGTAGGAGTGTGTGACTGAGTGTGATGGGAGTGTGAGCTTGATGTGAGTCTGAATGATGGGGCATGTCTTAGGTGTGTAACGTGGGTGTGCAGCTTGGGTAGGGGGGTGCCCGGATTTTGTCTGCCTAGGGCAGCACAAAATCAAGATACACCACTGATGAGTAGACAAGGATGTCGTCCAGATAAACAAGGACACAGGAGTCGAGAAGATCACGAAAGACATTGCTAAGAAAGTGTTGGAACGTAGCCGGGGAATTGCACAATCCAAAGGGCATAACCCGGTATTCATAATGCCCATATCACGTACGAAAGGCCGTCTTCCACTCGTCCCCCTTGCGAATTCGGACTAGATTGTAGGCCCCTAGGAGATCCAGTTTGGAGTAGATGGTAGCTTCACGTAATCGATCCATGAGTTCGGGTATCAAAGGAAGCGGATACTTGTTCTTTATAGTGATGTTATTGAGCTCCCGATACTCCACACAGGGTCTCACTCCCCCGTCCTTCTTTCCAACGAAGAAAATCCCCGCAGCAGCAGGTGATGTGGAGGGTTGAAGGTTATCTTCAATGTATTCCTTAAGGACTGTTAACTCTGGTCCCGAAAGAGGGAAAATACGACCAAAGGGAATTGGAGCTCCCGGAAGTAAATCGATGGGGCAGTCATACGGCCGATGTGGTGGCAACTGCTCCCCCTCACATTTATCGAAGACCTTCTTGAACCGAAGGTAGGGTTCGGGAATCATAGAGGAGGAATGAGTCTCTGGTGATGCCTCTTGGAGAAGTCCCAAGTGTAGGGGTGACAGGCAGTGTAATCGGCAGAAGTGGGATGCAAACGTGACTGCTCCGGTACTCCATTGTATGGAAGGGTCATGGTGGCGTAGCCATGAAAGCCCAAGGATAAGAGGAAACAGAGGGGAGTGAATTAGGTTAAAACAAATTGTCTCCTGGTGTCCTGTCCCTACAGTTAGGGTCACTGGGATGGTTTCTTTGGTAACGGGACCAGACTGTATGGGGTTACCATCCACCAGATGAACCGTTAAGAGTTGTTTCTTGTCTTGTATGGGTATTCCAAGGTCTTGGGCCAAGGAGACATGGATAAAACTTTCACTGGCCCCATTCTTTCTAGAATGGCGGTCTGACGGATATCTTTATCTTTCCACTGCAAGGAGACAGGAACGGATAGGTGAGATGCCTGAGTACCCAGTAGACAGCGGGAGAGAGGAACGTGTTGCTTACCTCGGGAGGCTAATGTGGGACAGTACTTTACGGTATGTCCCGCTCCACCACAATACAGACATAGGTTAGCCTCTTGGCGACGAGCCTTTCCGTCGGCAGAGAGGGGACCTCGTGCTACTCCGATCTGCATCGGTTCCTCTTGGGACGAGGTGGAAAGCCCTGCAGTCGCAGGGACCGGGTGGGTCGAGCATATCGGCACCCCTGATGAAGAGGTTCGTTCTAGGGGACGTTCTCGAAGTTGTCAATTGAGTCACCAAGTTGATGAGTTCCTCCATAGTATCGGGTAACCCCACTCGAGCTATTTCATCTTTCAAGGTTTCGGAGAGGCCTAATCGGAATTGGTGTAAGAGAGCCGGTTCATTCCACCGCGTTTCTACGGCATAGCCTCTGAACTCTGCAATGTACTCCTCTACCGGTCGGCGGCCCTGCTTCAAGGCACGAATGGAGGACTCTGCTGTCGATGTTCGATGAGGATCGTCGTATAGAGCATCCATGGCTAAGCGGAACGCAGCCCAGGTCTCGAGTGCTGGATGATCCACTTGTAATAGATGGTGTGCCCATGACATTGGGGCACCGGATAAAAGCGAG
Organism: Pelodytes ibericus; assembly: GCA_036172795.1. NCBI lineage: Eukaryota > Metazoa > Chordata > Amphibia > Anura > Pelodytidae > Pelodytes > Pelodytes ibericus. The sequence goes on along the minus strand of CM069862.1, from coordinate 46,800,937 downwards.
ATTGCGGTTCTCACCTTCACAAACTCTGTGCCATATGTCCTGGGTTTAAGTACGAAGAGGACTTCACAAGCGGTCACAAAGGAACGATACAAACGTCTGTCACCAGAAAAACGGTCAGGTAATTTCACTTGAGGTTCAGGTGCTGCCATGGCACCCTCCGGGGGTGGTACCACAGCTGGAGGAGGGGGGATCACAGGAGCTGGAGGTAGATGTGGTGCATGTTGAAGAGCCTCTAACTGGCCTTGGAGCATATGCTGGTGTTCCTGGATATTTTGGACGGTTTGTGCCAATACCCCAAGTTGTTGGGTAAGGGCATGGATGGCTTCCATTACCCCTGCAGGCTCCATAATGGCTTGCTCGTTCTGTTGGGTTCGGTCCGGGTTGGTGAGACAGGGAGCACAGCGCAGGGATTACCACGGAGGGTGAAGGGCCACCAAACAATAAAGTCCAGAAAAAATGGTATCCGAGGAGTAGGCAAGAGAATGGTCAGGTACGTTCCAGAGGTCAGGGCAGGCAGAGAAGGGTCACAATCGAGGATCACAATCAGAGGAGAAGTCGACAATAAACAGGTGAGGTCCAGAAACAGGTCAATAGCTGGGAATTCAATAAGGAGGAGGAATCAGGAACTGTAGCAGGGATAGGAAAACTTCAGAGGGAACAATACGAAGTACTGCAGCTTGAAAACTAGCAAGCACTGAATGAACAGTGCCTGCCTATTTTATAGCCTGCCTGTTACCTAGCTCCTCCCACCCCTCTCCAGGTGAACACTATTTGCACCTGTGAAGCCTAGGGAGGGGGGCAGGACCTAGCTCCTGCCTCCTATACACTCCTCCTTGTTCTGCCCAATGAAGGTGAGCTATCCGAGCGCAGGACACGCTCCCTTGACAGTAGTCCAGTACTCGTGCCCGCAAATCGCGGGGCGCAAGTTACTACAGACCAGACCACTCGCGCGGCCCTCCCGCTGGGCGCCTGGAGCTTGGAAGCGGCAGAGTTAGGTAAGGGATCCTGCGGAAGGGGCCGCGGCAAGGCCCTGGACCCGACACATGCCACCCCAGACTATGATACATTATTGTGAGGTCAGATGTTTACATTGCACAATACATTAGGTAGAATGTTTTAATGGTGGATGGAGTTTGTTGTATGACACAATTGTGAAACGTGAATTCCAGTGGTGCCTTGTTGTAGAAAGTTGCCATTGGTGGCATATACTATGTGAGATAGATTGCTGTTTGAATGAGACTTTTAATGGGTTGTGTGGCCTATTTCATGGTTTGGCTGGTACTGAAGGTAGGGAACCAGGAACCCTGAAAGGGAGGAGGAGTATGTAGTGCGGCGACGTAGCTGTGCTTGGAGGCTGGATGTCGTTTGGGCGGCGTGCGGCATGTGGTGTGTCCTCCACAGCTGATGGTCGGTGGATGCTCGTTTACCTGCTAGATCGAGACCTAGTTAGGCTCTTATTTTGTAACGATTTTGAACCCCTAATTTTTGGATAATTTCCTTTGCCCCGTTGAGTCAGTTCCTTTTGTTTTTGTGTGCTAGGTTCTTATGTTTTTGGTCTCTGCTCTTCTTCATCTGTTGTTGCGTACCCCATCTCAAGCACTTGAAGCTCCTACAAGCTCTCACAAGCACCCATATGCAGCTTCAGACTGTTGGTCCATGTTGGTATATGTTTTGAATACTATTGAATTTACTGACCTCTGAGGATACTTGGGGATAGAGAACTATGAACGGACTATGAAAGGAGTAGTGGGGTGTACATATTTTTTATTTATTTTACGGCATAATAAGCTCAGTAGCCCAAAGATCAGGGCAAATATCTCGTTAGTTGTGCCGATTCATAACCAACCTATAACTGTATCCGATGGTGAGCAGTCACTGATACTGTGAATCAAAAGGGGCCGTCTTTTGCTTGGTGCAATAAGAGCCAGCAGAGTTGTTTTTTATTTGCACCTCCAACAGTAATCTGGTGAATTCCCCTATTGTCGGCTATAGTGAGCTCTGGAGAAGGAATTAGTCCGTTCCAGGTTCCCCAATATGTCCAGGAGGACGGCTGACGCTAAACCACTCCAGAAAAAATAAATTTTCCTCTTTTTTCCTGCCCCAAGCTGCAAGCAGTAAGATGGACAGTCCCATTCCTGGACCCTCAGTAACCCGACAAAGCCCACTGATGGCCGGATTTATAGACCCAGAACATGAGACTGTCTCCCCGGCTTTATTGAAAGCAAGTTTGCATGGGGTATTAGAGGAAATTAAGGCAGAAATGGCAAGGTACTCGCATTAAAAATGATATTCTTGCCCTAGCCAACAAAGTTCGGTCGGTAGAGGATAAATTCGAAGACTTTGAAGACCGTTTGGATTTAATGAAAGAAGATAGACTTTCTCTAACTAAAAGAATCGACTATTTAGAAGCAAAAATTGGGGATCTGGAGGACAGATCTAGAAGAAATAACTTACGTTTTAGAAATTTCCGAGAATCCTCAGACCAAGAAGATGTGAAAACTGTGATTGTTTTCAGCCTGTAGCCCGACTAGAATACTGTCCTTTGAAGTAATCATATCTATGTATTAGAATCCTACTGTTTGGCATTAATGGAAATGTGCCCTTCCAATTATGTCTTCATCAGAGGGCCTGGGCTGTTACTCTTATGGGGTTAATTAATTAATTGTGTTGTTTTTTTGTTTTTTTGCCTCTATATAAGAGTGTTGAGGTAACTGTATAAGTATGTTATTCAGTCTACCAATGTTCCCCTTATGGGTTTTATTTTTACATCAAAGAATAGAGCTGGTATAAAATGTGCATGAGATCATTTAAATTTGGTACAGAGATTCCAATCTGTTCTGTCCAAGGGGTCTTATGTATAGCTTGGTTGAGAAGTTAAACCTGCTATAAAATGTAACGGGTAAGGTGTTTTTTTTGTCTCTCCTTCTCCTTATGAACGTAAATAAGTGGAGCCGCCCAAAACGTCACCCAGCTAAGAGCGGATTGTGTTTTCAATGTGGGATTTGGAATACTTGCAGCTTTTGCTTCTCTTATGTGTCTATTTTTTGTTGGTCAGGAGATGCATCAAGATGAATATACTCCCGACTTATATGTTTTTTTGTAATCGGGTTGGGAGCTTCGGACAGGGTGGAGGTGTACATAAGCCGCTACAATGTTAAAGATTCTGTCAGTTAATGCTCAGGGTCTGAATTCCTTGGGGAAAAGAGAGTTTCTATATGATACTTTAATTAAGCAGAATATACAGCTTGCCTTCGTGCAGGAGACACATTGGAAGAAAGATACTAGTCCGAAATGGGGCCGCTCGAAGTTTCATTATTATTCATGCGTCCCTGGTGGACAAAAAAAGAGAGGTGTAGCCATCATTTGAACATTCTCTGAAATTAGAAATTTTATATCAAGAATTAGATCCCGAAACTAGATACTAGATTTGAGCGGACACCTGGATGTTCGGGTTCGGCGGGTTCGTTCAAACTTCGGAAAATAGTCTGGGTTCGGGCTCGAACTTGACCCCGAACTTGACCCCGAAACTGAACACCATTGAAGTAAATGGGGACCCGAACTTTTGGCCACTAAAATGCCTCTAAAAAAGTCCTGGAAAGGGCTAGAGGGCTGCAAAAGGAAGTCAAATGGGGGTAAGAGTAGGACAAGTGCCCTGCAAACAAATATGGACAGGGAAATAGCTGCAAATAACATAAAATACATACAAATTAAAAATACAGCTGAGCCATAAAATAGCACTAGAAGGAATCTTTGATTTTAGTTTTGGAAGAACATAAATCTAAATCTTAAGCATGGCTGCCAGGAAGATCAATTATCCATTTGAGAGAGGGTTGGAGTGCAGGGTATTCTCTTTCAGTTTATATTAAGTGACCCATAGGTTGAGGAGGTGGTGACCGTGGCGGTGTAGGTGGAAGCGGCGCTGGAGGAGGAGGCAGTAGCCAGAATTTTTCAAAGTGTGCTGAAAGCACAGTACTGGACTGTTCTATTTGACTCTCAGATATGAAGTGCACCGCAAGACGCAAATGTACTATTTAGCACCCAAAACAATTAGAATTTTTCAAAGTGCGCTGTAAGCACAGTATTGGACTGTTCTATTTGACTCTCATATATGAAGTGCACCGCAAGACGCAAATGTACTATTTACCACACAAAACTATCGGAATTTTTCAAAGTGCGCTGTAAGCACAGTATTTGACAGCTCTATTTGACTCTCAGATGTAATACATGTAATGCTATTGCTATTCTATAAACCGAAATAGAGTCCCCATTCATACGAATAGGTCAATTGACCTATTCGTATGAATAAGGACTCTATTTCGGTTTATAGAATAGCAATAGCATTACATGTATTCCATAAACCGAAAGTTTATAAACCGAAAGACATTCGGTTTATAGACTTTCGGTTTATAGAATAGCAATAGCATTACATGTATTCCATAAACCGAAAGTCTATAAACCGAATGTCTTTCAGTTTATAGACTTTTGGTTTATGGAATACATGTATTGCTATTGGCTTTCTATAAACCACAATAGAGTCCCCATTCATAAGAAATTCTTATGAATGGGGACTCTATTTCGGTTTATAGAAAGCAAATAGGATTACATACAATGTAATCGCCGAACCCCGAACTCCAACAAGAACATACAGTGGAATGTCTGTGTTCGGGTCCAGGGTCCAAAAACCGTAATGTTGAGTACGAACCCAAACAGTGCGGTTAGGGTATGCTCAACACTACTAGATACGTGATAATTATTTGCAAAATAAATTCTGAACTGTACACCCTGGTAAATGTATATCTGCCTAACAGAAACCCAAAAAAACTGCTTGCTAAAATAGTCGAGAAGATAAACAATATTAAGCTGGGTACGCTTTTAATTGCAGGAGATTTTAATTGTATCATTGACCCCCGGGTGGACAAGAAGGTTCCTTTAACCTCCGCAATCGATCCATATGTTATTAATCAAGCGAAAAAACTCTGTTCAATTTGTCATAATTCTAATTTGTTTGATACGTGGAGACTCTTAAATCCATACGCCAGGGATTTTTCTCACTTATCTAGAGTATATGGCTCATATACTAAAATCGACTTGTGCCTCGGTAATGCCTTGGCTGTTCAAAAAATTAATAAAGTCCGTATGCTAGATAACACATGGTCAGATCATAGTATCATTATTGTGGAATTGGGTCCTCCTCTTAGCTTGACCAGAGCACCCTGGAAACTGAACGACAATCTACTAAAAAATACAAAGGATAGAGAGTATATTGCCTCTATGTCTAAATACTTTTTTCAAGAAAATACTGTAGACTCCACTAGTGCCAATGTTGGGTGTACATATAAGGCTGTAATCTGGGGATATCTGATTAAAATGGAGAAGTTTGGGAAGCAGAATCAAGGGATGAGCCTTTAAAAATTGTATATGTCTTATTACAAACAATGTGCCGCAAATAAGATGAATCCTGCCAAGATAAACATTGAGTTGATTTCTGATCTACATTGACAGATTAATAAAAAATTAGAGGAGAACACCCAGTTGGCATTAAAGAAACTTAAACTACAAACTTATTATCAGGGTAATAGAGTAAACAGATCATTCTCAGATAGGTTGAAAAAGAAACATGCTAATAATAGAATTGATAGAATTATAGGGGGGGGGGGGGGGGGGAATCTATGTATCTCCTGAAGTAATTGGATCTGCTTTTATTAATTTCTATTCTGATCTTTATAACCTCCCAATCCAATCTGATCCTTTGGTTATCAATGGATATTTGAACTTCGTTCCGCTCCCCAAGCTTACTGAGGCACAATTGTATGGGATTAACTCACCCTTTTCCTTTGAAGAGGTTGAGATAGCCATAGATATTTTGAAAGCCTATAAAACCCCGGGTCCGGATGGGTATGGTAATTCTTTTTATAAATTGTTTAAGCAAAATGTTGTCCCAGCTTTATGTAAAATGTATAATGAATTAGTATCCTCTCCCGAACATCCACAGGAACTATTAAGGGCTAATGTTATCCCAGTATTGAAACAAGATAAAGACCCATCCATTGAAAAAAGAATTAAGACTGTAATTTCTGGCCTTGTTCACACTGATCAAACGGGGTTTGTCCCGGGGAGGTCCTCATATAGTAACACTAGGCGTCTTGTGGATATATTAGATCTGGCAAATAAGACATCTGTTCCCCTCCTGACCCTGTCACTGGATGCGGAGAAAGCTTTTGACAGGGTAGGGTGGGATTTTCTCGAGGAGGTACTGAAAGCCTTTGGCTTTAATGGATGGATACTGCAGGCTGTTATGACCCTCCATTCCGATCCAACAGCGCGTGTGGTTGGCCCTAATGTTTGTTTAGACAGGGCTGCCCGCTGTCGCTACTTTTGTATATTTTATACGTGGAGCCGTTGGCATTGAGAATCATGAATAATAGTAATATTAAGGGATTCTCAACTAGGAAGGCAGATTTAAAAATTTCACTCTATGCAGACAATATTGTGGTTACTGTAACTTCTCCCTCTGTATCATTACAATACCTGATGGATGAGATTGCCGCGTATAGTAAGGTTTCAAATTATAAATCGAACATTGACAAAACCAAGGTTTTATCACTTAATATCTCGGACGTGGGCTTAGCCCAACTAAAAACACAATTTCCTTTCGACTGGACTAATAAACAAATTGATTATCTAGAAATAGTGTTGTTTAATAAAGTAGATAATATCATGGAATATAATTTCATGAAATTGCTCAGACTAACAAGCAGGCTACTTAAAGAATGGCAACAGTGGGAGTCTTCTTGGTGGGGCAAGATTAACATCTTGAATGCCTATATTGTTCCTAAATGGAGTTATCTGTTCCGTATGGTCCATCTCTCGGTCATTGAGGACTGGCTGGATATGGTCGAAAATATTTTTACCGCCTTTGTCTGGATGGGTAAAAAGCCAAGAATCGTCGCAAATCTCCTCTCTAAGAGATACAATAAGGGTGGCTTACATTTTCCTTTAATTAAAAACATATTTCGAGCTAATATGATGGTGCACATTTATAATATGTAGGTTTCTTCAAACCAGGCAGAACCATGGTATGTGTTAGAATCTGAGAGCGTGGGGAACAGCTCCCTAGAAGGTTTTATTTGGTCATTTTACACTAAAAAGAAGCACATGGACCTTATGTCAAGAAATATGATTCTGGGGCAAACAATTAACTCTTGGCAGCCTATCAGAACCATTTTGGGATTACATGGAAAAATTCTCCCTACTTTGAGAATTAGCTCAATTGAGCAATTAGTGGAGAATATCTCATTGGTCCATTGGTTGCGGGGAGGTGCTAGACTGCTTGATGATTTAGTACTCAATCATAGCCTCCTATCTTTCCCAGTCTTAACAGATAGATGGCAGATTCCTGCCACTGAGTTATTCAACTTTTTGAGATTAAAGAGCTTCTTAGACGCTTCTTTATTTAATTCTTTTCGAGAAGGAAAACACTCTAAAACGCCTGTTTTTCTCTGAAATAGTCCTGCGGGTCCTGACCAAAGCTAAAGGTATCCTCCAAACATTTGCTAATACCCCTATTGGGGCCATATCCTCCTGGCAGAAAGATCTCAATTTAACAATCGTACCTGATGATTGGTTGGCCGCTCTAATAAAAGTTAAAAGAAATATCCACTGTTTAAATCTGGTAGAGAGTCAATACAAACTGGCCAATAGGTGGTATTTGGTTCCAAATAGATTGGCGAAAATGTACCCCGATCACTCATCCAGTTGTTGGAGATGTGGACTGAGAGAGGCAGTGGCGTCCCGAGGGGGGTGCGGGGAGTGCGGACCGCACAGGGTGACACCTCCAGCGGGGGTGACACCCATGCTGCCGTCATCCCCCCGCACCGCAATTGTCTCCTCGTGGGGCTCCTGTGTGTTGTATAATTAATGGTGGTCCCATGTGTGCATAATTATGGGGCACTTGTGTGTGGCATATTTATTGCGCCCCATGTGTGGCATAATTAAGGGACTCTTGTGTGGCATAATTAAGGGACTCTTTTGTGTGGCATAATTATGGGGCACCTGTGTGTGAGTGGCATAATTATGGGGACTCTTTTGTGTGGCATAATTAATTAGGCAGAGGTGTGGCATAAATAGTGGGGCTCTGGTGTGGCCTAATTTATGGGGCTCTGGTGTGACATAATTTATGGGGCTCTGGTGTGGCATAATTTATGGGGCTCCTGTGTGTGGCATAGTTAATAGGCAATCTAACTGGCATTACTAAGGAATCTGTTTGGCATTGTATTGGAGGAAATCCAGGGGGATGACACCATGAGTTTCCGCACCGGGTGACACCAACCCTAGTGATGCCCCTGGAGAGAGGGATCACACCTGCATGTATGGTGGAGTTGCTTGGCCGTCAGAGGATTATGGAGGTGGGCTTTTGATTTGTTTCTTTCTCTGACAAGTGAAATTCTCCCATTTCGTCCAGATGTAGCATTGTTACACCTTAATTTGAGAGCCATTACCCCCTCTCTTCATCCGTTGGCGATACACTGTCTGTGGCAGTTAAGATTCTAATTGCTCGTAATTGGAAATCTAGCCTTCCATACTGTAAAAACCACCTCATAAATCAATTGAAGCACCAGATATGTATGTTGAGAGCTGGCTTGGTCCAGCTCCCTCTCCACGCATGGATACACTTTATATGACAACTGGCTAAACAAACTAGAGAAATCTGATAATCTTTAGGCCCTCTAGGGGTAACTTTGGTATACATAGGTTGCTGGTATGGAGGTTGGAGAGGAGCGGGGAGGGGCATGCTCCAAGTGAACTTATTTGGGCCTTCCCTATCTTTGTCCTCAATCTCCGTTAAACAGATTGACGTTGGAATCCCGCAATAACAAGACGTAATAACAAGACCTAGTGGTAGAATTCTCCAACTGTTAGGTTCAACTCTTGAGCCGTGCTCAGTTATTCACATACAATTATGCTTCGAATTGTGGTTCTCCGCCTTGTCTGCCCCTCCCAACCCGAAACTGTAAGTCCGTCAATTGTTTAGTACTTTGTTTTCATTTTTATTTCTGCTGTGTGTGTTGTTTGTTTGTTTTTTGCTTTGTTTTGTGCTTATGCGTTATACTGTATGTTGTCTAATCATTATTTTCTGTCTTTACTGTCTCGTTATATAAAAAAAAAGAAAAAGAAAATAAAGAAAAAGTTAAGGTAGGGAACCATTAAAAATAATAAACTCTGTGTGGCCAATGCCCCACAATCCTAAAACCATGTACAGTGTCAGTGCAATACTATGTTATGATGTTTCATGTCAAATCAACAGTGGGCTGGAGTCTCACATGTGTATGATGTAGTAAGGATGGTAAGATGGGCCTACATACAAATGGTGGCCTTGGGTCTCATTAACTTTAAAGACCGTCCTAGACATCATACTTCTCTGCATGCAGCTAGACTGCACTGTCTGATATAATATGAAGGAATATTAAGAACCTGCAGTAAGCAGTAGAGAATCGAGACTGGTCCAGAAAACACTTACGTATAAATGAAGACTTGAAGAATAAGATACAGTATATTGAGTGAGGTTGAAGGCTCTGGCAAGGCAGTGTGTGCAGAGAAGGGCTAAGATTAGTAGGAAATAATTCTGATGAGGAGATGAGATAAGGGGTGTGTTGTAATGAGGGATCCTGGGACATCTTATTTAAAATCCCTTAGCTTTATAAGGAAGCAGCAACAGAACAATCCAGGACAGGATTACATTGTTTTATTTAGATATTTTAAACAAATATTTTTCACTGTTTCCTGTTTTTGTTTTTGTATCATTTTGATTTAAAACAGAAATGTGTCACATTTTTGGCTTGGTTGCAGCAGTAAAGGCTTAATTCATATTGTTTATGCCATTTCTTTTTTTAGTTGCTGAGTTGCATGCACAAACTGAGCAACTTGGCATGACTTTAGGTAAGTAATGAGCTGTGCAAATTGTTGCAGAGGTTTTCCTTTTAAATTGTATTCAAATATCAAATTCTGACAACAATTTAAAATATTTTACTATTTATCTTTTTGTGCAAACCAGTTTGGTGGATTAATTAATGTATATGTATGCTTTGCAATTCATTTTGCTCTTTGTGTTATCATCAAATATATCAAAAACAAAGAATTGCAAGACCCACCAAGAACAGAGAAAGCTAAAATAGCTTGCTCTATAGGATCTAACCTACTCAGGAGGTGCATCACCATTTTTTTGCTCAGTTTACTGGTTCTGCTCATAAGGACAGCCCAGACCCAAAATGCCTGGCAAGCTTCCTCTGCACAAACAACACAGCAATCAACAACATACATTTCAGCCTTCATTGGTGTCATCAGTGTAGTATGGCTGGTGGCCCTCTAGGTGCAGTGAGCAGGGATCCACTTCTGGGCATACCCCAATAACTCATGGAGACAAACAATATAATTGGGAGCCTGACCAAGGACTGACAAAGCTCAAATAGCCAGCCTTATAGGACATAACCTGCACGGGGGGGGCATCATGGACATGTCTGTGGTTGCTGTGTCCCTCGTGCAGAGTAGGCTTGACAGGCATTTTGGATCTGGGTAGGGTAAGACTGACATCCTAATGGATAGGTCTCCTCTGTAACAGTGCAGTGGTGCAAGCAAGCAAAAAACATCCTGAGTAGGATATGTCCTACAGGGCTAGCTATTTTAGCCTTGTCCTTTCACATTAATGGGTCTCCCAGTACTTTGTTTTGTCTCCTTGAGTTATTAGGGTATGCCAAGACGTGGGTCCCTGCTCACTGTACTTAGATAGACAATATCACACTGATGAGGTTGAAATGTACAGCTGCAGTTGCTCTGTCCCTCATTAAGAGGAGGTCTTGTGGGACCAGTCTGGTATGATAATGGAGAGGTTTCATATGCAATGGAGCAAGCAAGCAAAAAATAGTGATGCCCCTCCTGAGTGGGTTATGTCACACATGGCTAGTTATTTTAGTCTTGTCTGTTCTCAGTGATGGGCTCCCAGTTCTTTGTTTTGTTCCTGACTATATACAGTAATTGTACTGGATATCACAATTTACGTCTAATTCAGTGGAATGCATAGGGAACATGAGTTTTATAAATTGCCAGTAACATATGAATTCTTTTTATTTCAGAAATCAACCCTAATCTGGCTACGCAATATCCCTGAATCTGGGACATCTACAACGCACCTGGCTGCTTTTCCTCCCAGCCCACCGAGCAATCCAGCCCATAAGCACAATCAACATAAAAGAAAGGAATGCAGAGGAAACAAATTCCAGCTAGACCTTCTTTCATAACAAAGGTGATGTTTTTAATGCATCAGTGATCCATGGTAAGCAGGCACAGCCACTGTATTTGCCAGCAAATAACACACCTTATGTATTCCGTGCCTACTGGCGCTTACTGATAGGTTCATCTGTGGTCTCTGTTTTCCCTCGGATGTACTATTTATTTTTTCATGCTTTCGCTCAGTTTCTCTGTTGCAGCAATCTGTCTTGGTGTCGAGTTACCTGAATAACAACACAGACACAAACAGATACGTTCTAATTATTATTTTCTTTTTAATTTTGAATTTAATTCATTAGAAAATGAATGTTTCAGTTTTCTTTTCATAATTACCCAATAAGCCCAGGTTAGAGAAGGGGCATTGAAAGGGGGGTGCAGAGTTTTGTCAGCAGTACAAGTGGGTGATAGGAGTATCCAAGGGTTCTATAGCTACTTAAATACGATAAATAAAAATGAAGGTGGAGCCACTTGGCAAAATAGTGGAGGTGCTGCTCTACCCCATATAAGTTAGGGGGGTTTAAACATTAAAAATATAAACATCCAGGAAAAGAAAATTAAATTGAGGACTCCTAAGCATAAATTCACACCTATATACCATAATAGATATTTAATTAGCCTTTGATGAGTAGCAAAAAAATTGGTAAAAATTATATAAATAAACCCGCTACACATGCATCGCAAAAAGCCATACTCAATAGATATAATCATATACATATACAAACAACAAGTGACTAAAACAATAAAATCAAGAATGATACAATCTGAATATACGTCTTTGCTCAAAGGAAATATATATGTGCATCTGACCTCATTAGAATTATACTGCAGATAACCACAGGCCTAAAAAAAACTCTGTAGGAGGAAAACACCAACAGTATACTGTATAAAGAATAAATTAGAAAAAGTATGAATACCAATGATCTCGTACGGTTTCCTTAGGAAGTAATGCCTTAATGTCCAAGAATGAATCCTAAGCCACAAAAGAACAGTCTAGAGTCGCTGCTAAAAACAGAAAATAGACAAATAGATTCTCCTTTAAGACAGCTCTCCTGCTCAATATTCTCACAATGGAGGCTTCTTTCAACACCTCCACTCCATGATACTCCTCCATGAGAGCTCCTCAGCTTAGCAGAGATGGATAACAGAGATATACACCAGGGCTTCTAGCCTTTATAGGCAAGACACAATTGCAGCAGAGTGGCTTGTTAAAGTTGCAACAGAGTAACACTTCAGTGCTCCGCTGCAGCCTAGCAATAAGTGCTCTCCTGATCTAAGATGTATAGGCTTAGCTAGCCAATAACTAATGATGCAAGGCTCTTCAGCAATGAAACAACGTCTATCTCTACATGTATGTATGTATGCTGATATTGTTGTGCAGATATACATGTAAACGCATACCTATGTAGATGTGTTACCACATATGTACAGTGCTACTGATACACAAACATTGATATGTACTGCACCTTTGTGCTGCAACTCCTGTGGCCCTTAGCTACTTGCAGCATTTGTTCATAAATACTAATTTCTGCAATGTTCTGTTTGCCCACCCTCTCTCAAGCTAACATGCTCTGCACAGCTACACTTCTCTACACACACACCCTTGCAGCTTCTCCATGTATGTCAGCCATTTTAATGTGTGCAGCCACAGGCAGCATTCCCTATCCTAGCTAAAACATGTGTTACATGAACTACAGTGTGTACAGTAGTGCCATTTATTACTTATTTTTAGTAGATTGCCTGATCATCCACATAGAAAGCGTACTCCATATTTTTTACATTTTTTTAGAAAACAAGAAGTTATTTAAAAAATATCTAGACCATTAAAGCTCTAACAAACATATGTAATATACTGAATAACTTCTTAAATATGGAGATTTTCTTAAAATTGTAGCATTAATCTTATGAGATTTACATTATAAGGTTACATTCCCTTCAAGAAATGCCATTTTACATCTAAAAGTGTATAACAGTGCATACATTACAGATAATAAAACGTGATCTACCACATGAGTTGAACCTGACCATTTGTATGCTGTTTGTAGAGGATAAAACGTCACAATATTGAGTGGTAGAGCAATGAGCAATGTAAGATACACTTTGGAGACCAGAACAGCAGATGTTACAGACTGGATACCCCCAGGCACTATGCACATGGAGGATTTTTCTTTTACTTAGTTTGGATAGAAAAGGAGGGAATCTTGAATAAACATTTACATTTTTTTATGTCATTGTTTTGTTTGTACCAAGATATCATGAAAATATCAAATGTAACATTTTCCAAACAGAGACACAAATTAAGACAAAATAATGAATGATTATATTTTATAAAAGATTTGAATAATAGGATCATGTTATAGAAGTATTTACAGAGCCCATACTAAGGGTTTTCTAAAGACATGTACATTAACAGAACAGTAAAAAGCACAAGAGGATTATTTACAGAAAGGACAATAAAGGTATGGAATTCACTGCCTGAATAGGTGGTGATATCGAATACATTAGATGCCTTTAAAAGGTACATGGATATTTTTTTTTTTTATCACAATCTAAACCTACATCTGTTATATATTGGGAAACCGATCTTGGTAAGATTTTTCCCGTGGAGACTTGGAATAATGCTAGATCGGCTCTCCATGGTATTAATCTCCAGGAACTTTATTATAAAATATTATATAGATGGCACTACGTACCCTCTCGAATATGTAAATTCTCTTCGGACGCCTCTGACCTGTGTTGGAGATGTGGAAGACAGAGAGGATCCCATCTTCATGTTTGGTGGTCTTGTGAACAATTAATCCACATCAAAAACCTAGCTTCCCTTGTACTTAATAGGGTCCTAGAGAATAATACCCCGTTGTCACCCTACACATTTCTCTTCCATCTGAACACAGGTCAAGCTAAATCCCCCAGACAAATTCTTTCCATTAACATACTTATGGCAATCAAACTGCTGCTCTCCCGCTTATGGAGGAAGCAGGAGGTGCCAGCCTGGTCAGATGTAGTGAAACAGATAGATTTTCAACTTACGGCAGAAGAAGCATTCTTTCTCTCAGGGCCTGCTAGAGGCAAACTAAAAGAAGTTAAAGTCATCTGGAATGGAGTTAAAGAAGCCCATTTAGGGAGTGGACAATAGTCGCGCTGCCGTGAACAGGGAGCGGGAGTGGGTAGGGGCCAGAGACGCACCGACGGAGAATTAAAAATGAATTTTCCTTTTTTTTTTTTCTCTCTCTTTCTCTCGCTTCTCTTTATTTACTCTCTCTTTTTTCTATCTTTTCTTTTCTCTTCTTTTCTCTAGCTCTTTTCATAAACCCTCTGAGGATCAGACCCTTTCTATTTGTGTTTCATATATTGTGGACTACTCTAGACAAAACTTTATTTGCAGAACACAGGTATGTAAGACCTACATGTTTGTATGTTTTTATAACTGAATAAAAAGATTTAAAAGGTCCATGGATATTTTTTTAATGAGCCGAATCATAGAGGGCTATGCATGTTAGTATAGGCATTAATATTCATTTAGTGCTCGTTGATCCAAGGAGGAATCTGATTGCCATTTGGAATCACGAAGGATTTTTTTCCCCTATTGAAAGCAGAATTTGAAATTGTTGAAATATGTATGTTTTTCAGCCTTTGTTTGGATCAACAGCAGTAAACAAGGAATAGGATAAGGGTTGAACTTGATGGACGCAAGTCTTTTTTCAACTTAAACTACTATGTAACTATGTAAAAGAAATCTATTTTGTTTGTTTCTCCTTTCATCATGATTTAATTTTGTGAAACTATAATTTTCCTAAGATAGTAAGTTTCCTCAGATAGTAGTAAATATGTCTTGTTTGTACTTCCAGTTGTTTTCCTGTCAAGCACCACAGGTTGTAAAACATAGCTAAAATCACTTTATCTAGGTTGAGAACAAAACAACCAAAGGAAGAATATGTAAAAAGGTTAAAATAGAACAGTAGCAAAAGTGTGAGTTATTAGCAAACTTCATTACTCTATAATTCAGTTTCAACCCACTGTGGAATTATCTGTAATTTCTTCAAAATGTCACAGAATAAAAAGTTACAGCAAGTGTGACCAACTAAAAAAAAAAGCATTAAGGGAACAATCTAGCTTGAAATATATTATTGTCTTCCGACATATGCTAATTGTAATGGGTGGTAGGGTCTGTGATAGTCACAGACTAAGTAAGATATGGAGACATTCAGAGCATCAGTTGCTCTCCTTGGTGCTTGAGCTGGTACTAGAACTTGACCTGCTTCAAGCAGAAGCTTGCAGGTAAGCAGAAAGAGTATTCAGGATAGTGAACTGGAAACATAGGAGCCCTATGTGAATGAGCAGTTTCCACATCTGAGCATGCTCAGACTAACACTCACAGGTCCACAGGTCAACACACAACATTTTCATTATTTGCTATTACAATTTACCTGTAAGACATACAAATAGGGTTGCCATGTTTTCTTAAAAAAAATAATAATAATGGCCCTGCTATTTCCGCTATAGACTTCACATTGGCCTCTAGACAATTTTGTATCACCTAGCTGGTAAAATACCGGCTAGATGGCAACCCTACATGCAAGACAGACTTAAACATTTTCCTCAAGTCCATAAAGACATGTTTTTGCATTGTAATGTTCAATATATATGTCTCTACAAATCTATGTGGTTTTATTCTGATACTTTGTAATTAAAGGGCAAGTGATAAACATTTCCTGACCTATTTGCTTGTTCCTGCCTTGCTTACCTGACAACTCTCTTTTTATTTTTACATGTTATTCTATATTTTCTTACCATTGTTTTCATAGCTCTCATATCAATTTCCTCTTTTTTTTGTAGAGGCCTTTTGTCCATTTGGGGATGCACAGGTGTATTTTCAGCCACCTTTTGTTTTATTGGGGGACAGGTTATACATTCTTTAAAGTTTGGCAACAACCCTAGAAGCAGGACAGCATTTCTGCAAGAAATATTTTTAAATGCATGTACCTTAAACTTGCTGTGTGTGCTGTAGGCACCTGCAGATAATGGGCCTTCTTCACATGCAGATGGGCGGCTGTGCTCAGCAGGCCAGAAGACTCAGTGGCAGATTGTGCTGAAAATTACCCCCTGGATCTGAAGAAGTGGACTGTCTGGTGGAAGGTGAAATGGTCTAGCAAAGGAGCATTTGGCTTACGTACAGAAATAACTTACAGTGAATTTAAACAATGTTTATCATTGACTGCAGAATATTTGTTTATACACATATTCTTTGAGAATTTTGTCAATAAATAATATAATTTTCTCCAATATATAACATGATTTGAATTTATACCAAAAGCAAACAAAGACCAAGAGCTTTATTTGCCTCCAGTATATTGAAAATGTACAAACAGGCCTATCTGCATTGTTTATTAATTTGTTTTAAGCGGACATGTGTCAATCAATACATCATTGTTAATGAATTGAACCAAGTAATTCAGTAAAGTACAGTGTGACATAAATAATGATTTAAAACTAATGACTGAGACTATTTTTGTCATCCACTAGGTCTATAAAAAGACATAACTATGTTTTCAGCTCTTTTCTTTGGACTGATGAGATGTGTGATGAAAATTCTGATCCAAAATGAAACGCTAAACTACAGCTTGCATTTTATTGTTTAGGTATTTTAGAGTCCTCTTATAACAATGAGAGAACTGCTTTTCTACTCATCCCCTCTGTGTTGGCATGGGACTTATAGCTAATAATGTGTATACCAAATAATGTAATATGCAGTGCCACTCTACAAATGTGTCAGAAGTACAACTCATAATTCAGCCAAAAGCTGACTCAGCATCATGTAAATTGCAGTTATCATAGAGTTGGAGGACCAAACTACATACAACACTACACATATTTAACATGGACAAGGGAGGTTCTTAATCTTTATTCCTCTATGGTCTCAAACATTACAGTGGGTGTGGGGTCAAGTACCGTCCTGAACCATCATTTATTAGGGTGGAGGGGATAGGGTGCCCAATTCCAATGATTATATTTTTGTTTATTGATAAAATGACAACTACAAAAACTTTTAATGCCACTTTATGGACTCTTGTTAGTTCTGTGGCATTGGACTCTTCACAGTGACTGCATAATGATTATGAGTACTTTTATTATCCCGCAATAACTTATTTGATCATTTATTTATTTTTTACATTGAGACAATAATTCACCTATTCACCTATTCACCTATAATTTGCATACGTGATTTATTTATTTTCTTTACCGTGGCTCTTTTTATTGTATTACATTTTATTTTTAGCTAATATTCTCTTTCTGTTTTTAGGATTGTTTTTATTTTGTTGATTTAACTTTACCTCATACTATTATAGTATGTAGTTTTAGTGTTGTACCAGCATTTAAAGAGTATTGAGATTTTATGGATGCATTTATTGTGATTGTGTTTTAGTGAAGTGTATTTATTTTTATTTATTTATTTTTTATTTTATGTCATATATTCTGTATGTGTTGTACTCACTAGATACAAAGAGATAATTAATTAATTAAATATATTTGTTGTTCCTTTTTTAAAAAAACATTCTGTATAATAAATATATCTTTTTTCTATTAAAATAATTTTTTTCATAAATGTTAATGTCTGGAGGATGTATTTAATGATATATGAATAATTATTTTATAGCACTGTTTATGTAGTTTTGCAACAAAGAATGTACATGAAAACCAACACATATATCCCTTAAGCCACTTAGTAATCCCAGTAAAAGTTACCTACAGCTGGCACCACCTATATTGTTATACCACAAAAGCTGTTAAGGCCGTATGTTAAATTGTATGTGTTACGGTATGTACATAGATATATGTGCCCATTCCCTAACTCTTATTGGAGTTAGTAAGTGGCATATGGGATACGTGTGTGGTTTTTGTACCTCAGGCTGATTGACGAGGTAATTGCAACCTTTATGCCAAAATATCATATTTTGCAAATAAAGTCCAATCATAATTTTTTTAATCAAATATAATATTATGGCATATAATTAGCAATTTCCATATGAAATTACCACTTTTTTTTTATTTTACTTTTTCCCTTTAAAGTTGAATTCGCAACAAAAAAATCTTGAGAGTTGAAATGGCTGCACTTTGGCAAATATTTCAGAATTCTGCCCTTGTTCAGATGTAATCAGTACTTTTAGAATCGCCAAAATCTTATACTTAAAACTGAAATTTCCCTGATATAAATGCTGTAGATTAGTTCTCCCAAAATCATCTAAAATAGCCAATTTCAGACTGAATGTTCTGGATTTCAGCTATATGCTCTGATCTGGCCAAATTTTGGACCAGATCGGACCCTACTGAATCAACCCCCAAGTTTGATACATCTGGTAATGTTTAATCTGTATATTACTTTTGCACACAAATACATACAAAGTATCCTTGAAAATGCATTTAAGTTGTACGGTATTTTGTGGTAAACAAACTCAAATGTAAACATTGCATGAAGATCAGTGCAGATGAACTGTGCACTGAGCATGTGCAGTAACAGTTCTATTCATTAGTTGCTAACTGCCTCCTTAGTTTGTTTGTTTTTATGACAGCAATGATTGAAAGAGCAGGACATTTGTGTGATATCACAGGTGATATCACTGACCTCTTACAGATGTGCACTAGACATCTCCATGCCTTTATTTAAGAGACTCCTGATTGGCTCCCAAGAGATGCTGTGAGCTTATGATTTCATGGTGGGAGGTCCACTCAATCCTAAGAGAAAGCTTGCAAAAGGTAATTTGTCAAGTCAAGTATTGCAAAAACTAAAATACAAAAACTGGAACAAATACATGCCAGCTTTAACATGCATTTATTTGTTCAGGTTGTATTCAGACTGTAGTGTCCTTAAACTTGAATGTTTTCTGCTAATAGTGAATTTTGTTGGTGGTTAAATATTTTTTGAACAAATTATAGGATTTTTACCCACTGTATTTATTATCACCAGACTGTTAATCATCTATATGGAAATCATAAAATTATTCACAAAGCATAATTATCTAAACACTGACTGTACATATTATTTTTTGAAATTGTGTTACAAGCCCTTGTGTGTCAGAGCAGGGTAAAGAAACACATCCTTAGTTCTCAAGATGGTGTACTGCTGGATATTGACAAAGGATTTGGAAACTTCTGCCCAAAATATCAAATATCTATTAATCCACCTCTGCAATTCTGGGCCTATTTCCACTGACAACGACAGTCCTATTTCTGTCATGTATAATTTCATATGGGTCTAGCACAGCCAATCAAACTCTATAGACGTTATGATCAAAAGTATTGGGACACTTACAGAAATTAAACAACGGTTCTATGAGTTTGTCTGGCCATCCCTTTCTATTTTCTACTTAAGTATCATCTTCTATCTTTCATCTTTTGATAACATACAAAACAGAAGATTTTGCAATATCCAGATGAGCTGCAGTTAAACGTACAGAGAGGTTACTAATATGGCATCCAATCTGCAGCCCATGTTGAAGGTCTGTAAGTTCAGTACACTGAACATAGACTAATGGGTCCTTTGCAGTTTATATTTAAACCTCTGTGCTGATTTCCTTTACAGGTGTCCTAATACTTTTTATCATATGGTGAATTTTAAAATATTCTACCTGTAAAATAGTAGGTACTGTAGCAACGCATTTTACATGTCAGCTACTACCTCAATCTTACTGAACTAACTTTTTGGGATATGTGAACAAAATCAAGATGTTTCTTGAGCTAATGATTTCTTTGGATATTTGCCAATTTCAGATCTTTAAAAACAAGGTATTCTGGTAAAATTATCTCTCCCCAACAATGAAAACTTGAAAGAAAATATTTGTAGGAAATTTGGATGAGTCTTACTTACCATAATAATAAAATAAAGTAACTCTTTATTCACCTTTTTTTCTAAAATCTGCTTTCATTTGCAAGACCAATTAAATGCTGTTTTTAAGAGACCTATAAATCAGACTATGTCCTAAGCAGAAACAGAAAAAAAAAGCTCATCCAGGACTTGAAACCCACAAGCTCTTTACTATAGAAGAATCCATTCATGTTATTAAAAAAATAGCAAACAGATAAAGGCCATCATAGACTTTCAAATATATATCACAAATTCTGTATATTGCAAGCAGTAAAAATCTATACTCTCAAAATATATTAACCCCTGCATGATAAATCATGTTCATGTACAGGCACCCAATGCAATGCATTGGTGACAATGCCCGTAAATGTGTGGGATCATGTCATATAACTGCTGATAGCAGCGTTTTAGTTGTGATCTGCAGCAACACTTCTTTCCTGGAAGTCTCAAGAGTGAGGCTTCCCAGGAAAGAAAAAAATAAAATGGCCAATGAACCAGTCACAGCTATGCGTAGTAAATAATGATAGGCCAGTGATATTAATCACTGGCCTGCAAATCAAGTCCCCGAACCCGATGCAGATCAGTTGATGGATGTTCAAGGTTGCCTCTGTATTACGGCAGCATGGAATGACAAAAAAGGGGTCTGGCTGTCTCAGCAATTGCATAGAGGATTTGAAAAGCCTAGGGACTAGGCGATGAACCCCAAACATGTATAATAAGAATAGCATTTTATTTAGAGTATCATTTCATTTCTATAATCTTACACTAATCAAACTAAATAAATTACATCATTTTATAATTCAGTATTTTACATATTTATGTAAAATTTTATTTTTTTTATACATATAAATATGTATTTTGTAAGCTCTTTGGAATAACTTGAGCAGGAAGTTAATACAAATGAACCCCCCTTATCGCAGAGGCTCCCAAACATCATAAATAATTTATTTAATTTATTAAAATAACCCTACGTACCTTTACCTTGCACAGGTGGGGTAGAAGATTATGAATAATGCCAATAACCTGTAAAAAAAACACCCTTTGAGTGCCATCAGGATGGGCATTATAAATAAAATATTACCTTAATTAAATGTTCCCTGATGATCAGCGATGTCCTCACTCCTTATCTTCAGCCCAGGGAAATAAGCCAGCCAAATATAAAACTGAATAAAATAAATCCACTTACTACTAAAAATCCACGTGTGCACCGGCCAAATAATAGGAGATAATGAGTGGCATGCTCCCGGGTGGGGGGAGGGGTGACTATTATTTATTTTTATTCTGGGGGCCTTGTGCAAGACCCAGGTATGGTATAGAGTGTTTCAAGGGGGATCTGTCTCTTTAGACTTATAATATTATTGGGGTGGTCCTGGGAGCCATTATGTATGTTCCCAGCCCCGGTAATATTATAGGGGTGGGGGCTGGGAGTAATTTAGCAGACTCCCAGCCCCAATAATAATTATGGGGGGCCAGACCCCCCATATGTATTGGAGGTTCTGGTGGCCATTTGTTTTGTTTTCAATTTAAAGAAAAAATATAAACTCTTTTTTATGCAACTTTCCACATCAACAGGTGGTAAGTTGAGGGAGTATCAAGAAATGTTAGGTGTTTAGTGAATAGCAATTTCCATCGCTTTTCACTGAAGAGAGATTGAGATGGACTTTTGGTGAGGTGGGTGTAGAGGTTGCCTGTGTGGTGGAATTTCATTTAGTGAATAGCGTGAGGATGTTGACCTGGGAGGTCAACTTTTAAAGATAAATTCAACCTCCCAAGTCGACCTCTTCACACTATTCTAGCCCCATAGAGTTGACTATTACTGGCAACCTCATAACTACAGGGCTAACCATTGCTAATAGTCCTAGATTTTTATTCCACAATGCTGATTTGCACCAAAGGTACCGTTCATTTAATGCAACTGTCCAGCTCTTGTTAAATGACATCCTGTGATCTTGTACTGGCTTTGGATGGGCACATAAAATGTATGGAGACAGAACTGTAAAATTCCCAGTAGCTAAGTATACATGGACCCTAAATTTGTACTCCTTATGGATTCCTGTATTTTCATATTGCTGTGTAAACATGTATACACACCTGTGTCCATCCCTGGCTTGAAAACTGGGTTTCAAGGATTAAGAATTAAGATTTGTCCCCTTTGATGCAATGTGATAGAAAAATCTATTACACACAGTGCCCTTCCGTTGTTAGCAGTCATGTATAAAATATGTGTGTATATGTGCATGTATTTTATGCATAGTATTGCAAAAATTTCCCATGGGCTTTAGCAGATCTTTTAAAAACCTTGAAGTGCCCTTGAAAATTTGTAAAGCACGACTACATCTGCACAAAGCTGTACTGTAAGCCAAAACCAGTGCTAATTTAATCAACTAAACATTTCTATCTTAGTTTTTGTCAACTGCGTGTTTTCAGTGACTAAAGTTATTAGGACTAAAAATATGACTAAAATCCATAGCAATTTTGGTCAACTGACTATTGCATTTACCTATTTGGACTTCTGGTTCTGGTTCCCATGGGTCTCTGCCAAAGCCTAGTCCCCTGACTCTATCTGCAGCTGGATTGGATGAGACACAGGCTCCCTGTGCCTGTCTGGCCCCTGGAACAATGCTCTGCAAACTGAAAAGGATGCTCCTCAATCTGATTAACCTGGTACTGTCACATGAGCGTATCCCCTCCAATCTCTCTAGCAAGTTAACACTATGTAATAGCCTTCTCAGGCCTGTTCCCTTCCTCACTGCTGGAGATTTAGTCGACTAAAACTAGAATAAAACTGAAACAATTCAGATAACTATAATACGACTAAAACTAAATAAAAATGTGCAATCAAGATTAGCACTGCCAAAAACGTAGGTAAAACTACCCAAACTGTATGTGTACCTTCACTTTGAGTCATACTGCTGCAGGTGACATAAACTTCCATGTTTTGGCAGCTATGTATTTTTTATGCAGACATGTTACGCTTTACAAAGTAATTTCTCATCTTTCACCCTACTGATCTCTGGTTAATAGCACACATTCCACTTCTCTATTAACTAAATGATCTCGATAGCATCAATTTGGGATGTAGCATTGTTGATGTTAAGGCCAGTAAAAACCAAATGCATTTCTTTATGTCACTAGGCTAGGTTTATGAATAGCTGTATTGCTCATGTACATCTTAGGCCTTTTGAAGCCATTTCTGACACCTGGAGACAATTGGCAAAATTAAAACCTATTTTTACAGGCACGTTTCCATTTTCTCTCAATTATCTTGTATTCCTTTGAAGCTCATATGCAGCAAGAAGAAAAACATTTCAGTGCAGCAGTATAAAAGGAATCATTAACACAAACAAAAAAAATCTGCCGGCGGGTTTGGCCTCTTTATCAGTTTGAACTGAGTTTTGATGGCTGGAAACTAATATAACACCTTTAGATGAAATGGTGCATATGTTCTACTTGAAGTTATATATCGTTTAAATGGATCCCATCACCTAAACACTGTTCATATAGAGAATAACATTTTTTTTAACTTCCGTGTGGGAGAGGGACCTCCGCCAATGTTTGGCAGCGGTTCCCTGCCTCAAGTCAGGTGCTTTTCAGTACCTGATATTTTATACACAGCACCGACAACAGCAGCCTAAATTCAAACTCATATAATTTGTTGGGAGTCTGCTTTAGAATAATACGTAATCCAAGCAAGGGTCAGCTTTCAGGCAAACTAGGTAATCAAAAAAGACCCCCCAGAAGGTCAGGTAATGGGAAATCCAAAAGAGACACTGTAGCACAGAAAAGATTAAATTGTAGTAAACTGGAGTCCAAGGACAAACAGGAACCAAAGTTCTGGAACATTGGAGCACCGAGGTAACAGTCTGAGGGGTTCTTATAACACTGTATGGTACCCACTCCTCCCCTCTGTTGGACAAGCCCATTACTGTATTGGATGTTACATGGGGTGTTCTTCTATAGCACATACCTCTCTGTTTCTTTTCCAGGAGATTTGGTTCATCGGTGATGGTGGAGACAGAGCTTACCTCCCCTCTACAGGTGCAAATAGTCACCCCTTGATTGGGGCAAACTTTGGATGTTGTTCTCTAGGCTTTTACCAACTTTAGACCTTAAAGTAGTGCCGGTGGATAGACAGCACTACTACAGGCCCCGGCTTCGGTCTACTACTACTGCTTGACATAGGTTGAAAGGTGAAGTAGTGCTGGATAACATATGAAACAATACAAATACAAAGAAAATCATAGTGTAGTATGTATCATTCAAAGTGGTAATAAATGAAATGTGGTATCGCTCTCACAAACACAAGTGAATGTCAGGCCTCAATATATAATTGGTCCAGACCTTCTTTAAGAATCCTGGGGTATTCTGCGCAAAGAAGTAAAATGCACATAGAGTAGTTCAATATAAATAGATAAAATACCTCCTTATAAGATCAAAATGCCCAGCACATGGGCTAAACAGCATAAAATACAAGGTCTGGAAAAAGTCCAAAGCAGGGTACAGAAGATGAATAGCCTCTCTACGTGTTTCACCAAGTGCTGTCTCGGCTTCCTCGGGAGAAATGGCTCTGTCATTTGGGAGGTAAGCACTTGGCAAAACCCATGGAGAGGCTAATTTTTTAAAGCAAGAAATTTAGTACAGGGACAATAGGTTTGGTGATGGACAAATGTAGCTGGTCAATTTGCCCAATGCAAAAGTTGATCCTGCTGATGGTTGTGTACATCATGGGCTTATAGTAAATAGCTCATATATAATCTAGGAATCTCCCAGAGAAATTGTGATGTTCAAGAAGGCAGAATAAATCATTATATTTTATGAAATGACCTTGTCATCATCCCACTGATTCACTATGCATTTTACTACCAGGCCAGAAGAGCAGTTCAGCTAATACTCATACATGACATTAACTCTTATGAAAGCCTAAATCTCAACCATCAATTAAGTAACTAATTTTGTTTGCCCTACCTCTCTCTAGCTATAAGGTCTAAATTGTCACATATATACTTTCTAGAAAAGAAATGTCTGCAGATAATTTGTTTGTTGTTATATTTTTTTAAATAACATATTAATTATAAAAAATGGTAATTATTGCAATTATAATGGTTATCCCTTTGAACAAAATGACACCTTGATGATCCACTTATTGACATTTGAACTTTCATTGTTTGCAATTATTTAAATTAAATTCCGATGACCGTCATCAAGCAAAGGTTTTACTTTGTTATAATTGAAATCATCACAATTTTGGAAAATATATTATTAAATAATTGAAAAAATAAAAACTTGGTGTTATAATTCTTCATATCTATTTTTTTGAATTGTGAGCTAATTTTATAACTTAGTCCGGTTAGCATGTGTGAAAATAAATTAAATATGCTGTATTATTCTTCAAACAATTTTAATCTATATTTTCCCTTTATGACTCAATATGTGTGATCATACCTTGTCCTTAGACTATGTATTTTAGCTTTCAATATAGTGATATAACTTTTGGCTCTTTCTGTCGCAAGCTGTTTCCTCTAATGGCAGAAGAAATGGAACATTACACCATTTTACGTGTGTGGGTCACATTAATCACACCAAATTCTTTTAATGTCTAAGAAGTAACTGTCAAACTGGACATACTGAATCTATTTAAACTATAGCGTGCCATTTTTTATTTTCAGTGATCTTTAATTCACATAAAAGGGTCAAGAAAATGTGATTAAGTGACAGGTTTAAAATGTACTATAATATTAAATAGCATGATTAAGTGACAACTATAAAATGTAATACAATATTAAGTATCTGGCTACGTCCCAAAAGAACTTTAAAGAATTTCCAATAGTTCGGGATTTCTAGAGTCCATTCAAAGTTACCCCAAAACAACATATAATATTTTTGCATATTCACTATTTAATCAATTCAAAGTAACATTAACTTATTATAGATTTATATAATTATGCATAATATGATAATAAGGTGTTTTAACCTCTGGATGAAATGTTTGTGATATTTTTCACAAAGAAAGAAAATTAAATATATTTTATTATGTGTTAATAATGTAGATGTAGCAAGAAAAAAGTCTACTTTTTAGAAATGTATGGGGTGATGCATGAAATAAGATCTCAGTACATTCTGGCCTCTATAGAATTTAGTAAATGTGTAACACTTAATTCTAGAGGTACATTTACCTTTTCTTAAGTAGTACACAATCTTTTCAAACTAGCATATCCATACACTGGTTGCGGGCCAACAACATCTTGTTGGATAAAGTTCAAAAGTTTGTTTTTTACCTACTTAGCTGTTCGTAACTGTTTATCAATTGACATTGGACCTCTCATTTAATGCATAACAAGCTTGATCCCTCTACTGTGTTAATAACCCTTGCCTTTTCTTCTTTCACATTAACTTCTCCCTTCGCATACAAGACTTTGCTAGGTTGGCTCCTATTCTATAGAATGCACTGCCATTTTTTACTTACTGATTAATTCTGCTCTCTTCACCTGAAATAACTGAATAGTCAGTCCTTACTATAATGACCTGCTCTGTAGTCCTTTAATTTGACTAAATATTGCAGCTGGATGCTGATTCTATACATGTAACTGTATTCTCTCAACTTCTTCCCCAAGACTAGACCTCCTTTATGTAGCATTACCCAGACTTTACATTCACTTGTGTGAGGAAAATACTTTTCACCGACCAGTTCATTATGTCTATCCTTGTATTATGTACCTACCTCTATGTCATCTTCCCATTTCACAACACAATATGATAGTGACATTTCAAACATGATGATGAAATACTTGTTCAGATGTGGTCTTCAGATGACTCCCCCTTTGGAACAATATGGACCAAAAAAGGATTTGTGGTTCACTCTCTTTTATGGATGGTCTACAACAAGGATACTCTAAGGAACATCACATTTTACTGTTCACAAGGGTTTGGAAAATGCTGGTGACTCAGCCAACCTTTCTTTGGTTCTGAGCTGGTAGACTATCACTATCACTGGAACAAGCTTACACATCTAAAATAAATTTGTATTTAAGTAATTTGTTGAAATGTTATTTGACCTTGGGGTTAGTTATGTTGCATCCAGAAACCTATATATTGCATCCAAGTACAATAAATACGGATATGTAAAGTGACCATAAAAATGGCAGCTTTTTTTTTTTTTTTTCTTTTTTCTCCTTTTTTTTATTATGCTTTCCAATATACAAAAAAATATACGACAAGAAATACAACAGTATATACATCATTCATATTCTAACACTCTTTATTTTGTATACCCTCGACTGATAGTTCGGTTCCCTTCTCCAACTATCAGCATGGGAAAGTACCTCTCATTCAGTCAATCCGTATGGGTCTTGTTCACCCTCTTTCCTAATGGCAGCTTTTTATATAGAAAAGCTTATTTATATTACATAGAATGAGGCATATACCACATTACAAACTATGGTACATACAAAAGACCTTACATATTGTTATATTCCATAATGTCACTTTTTAATTAGATATTTCATCTAGTTTTTTACACTTGCATTTTTGACTATTCAAGGATTTCTTCTATGGCGTTCTATAGTAGTAACATTTTTTATAAACAGTTCCAATATACAGTACCACCAGTTCTTTAAGATTAATAGATTGGTATATGCTTTTAAACACCAATGAAGGCGTCATAATAATATTAATACAATATTAACACAACCTGGTACAAAATGTTGTGTAGGCAGCAAGTCACTCAACTAGAAACCTTTTTTAGACTCACAGATGTGAATCCGTCTGCTGTTTCCTCTTTAGTCTGTGTATCCATTTCTCTTCCACAAATTTGCATTCACAAACATCTTTAAGCACCAGTGAGATTCGCTGAGCACTTAAAATGTTCATAATTTAAAACAAGTCAAATGTGTTCTAGCAAAAACATTAATTGAAATCAGGCATAATTAATACAGCACAGTCGATATAGCTCATCGCTGCTTTTTTTTTTTTTTGTTTTTACCTGGTAACATTAACTGGCATCTTAAATTACTTTAAGATTAATTTAGATATGTGCTGCTAATTTATTTCTGCTGGGATATTCTCACTCATCTCTAGAACATAAATCTGACAAGCTAGCTGGAAATAGACAGCATTTCAACATTTCCTTTATCCCAAGCTCATATCTCACCCTAATTGCAATGGTCTTAATGAGAGATTTATTGTTTGTAGACAAAAGTTGAGCTTTTGGTCATGAGGTCTCTAGAGATAATTTGCTTTTTTGAGTTTCCATAGCTCTGGCAAATTAGATTAAAAAAAACACACACGATCGGTGACCATTATGTGATCACTGAAGGAAAAAAAAGTAAAAGCATAATGACCATTTCCTATAAGAGAACAAATAATAAAAAGCACAACAGTTAACAGTTATATGTTTGACAATCTGCATATAGAAAAAATAAATAATGGAGTGATTTGGTAACATTCTTAAAGCTGATATTCAAGGCTGTTTGTGTTGTGTCTCTGAGGTGCTAAGATTGTGTCAAGATGTTTTACACAAGGATTGGTGTAGAAAGGCCGAATGATCTGTGGTGTTAAAATATTAATAGGTCCAAGGAATTTTAAGCATGCCTATAACCAGAAAATAAATCAAGCTTGTTACCGTGCGAAATGTTCAGTGTTTCTTAAGATCAGATAGAATGACGTTTTCTTAAAATAAGCATGATGCACTTTAATCTGATGCTTTACTTCTGTTACGTTGATACATGTCAACTTAGATAGTCACAGACACTTGAGATGAACTTGTAATCAAATATTGGTGGTTGAACTCAATGAACACAGCAGAATTTGACGGAAAGATGCAATAGCTCATCACAACCATACCACTTCTGAATACAACAGACAGTCTGAGTTTTCTATAAAATAGGATCACAATTTGTAAAAACCCAATAACACAAAATCAATAAAAGAATTCAAGATTGGTTATTTTGAGTAGGCTTTCCTTTTGACCTATCCATTTGAGTTCCCGGACATAAAACACCACTCATTTCTTATATTTCTAAAGTATATAAAATAGGGAGAACGTCACTCAGCTTTAGATTTATGCATCTCATAAGCTGGAAGCCTTTATGTTCAGACCATGCTGAGCAAAGTTCTTTAAATACTTCCCATTGAGAGAGACTATATGGGTCTATTCACTAAAAGTGAGTTACAGATGTGTTGAGGTAACTTCATACGTTATATATTATGTGAGCATTTCAGTGGATAAAGGTCAGTGTCCATTCCATTATCAATATTCAGGTGAGGAGGGTCCTGAGTTTATAGTCTTATAGGAATTCTTTTATTTTACATTTCATAAATATATATATGCATACAGTGTTACTAGGTATAAACATCTTAATATACAATGTGACTTCAGGGACCATATAATCAGAGTCAGGAATTTAAATTTACTTAGTGTGTGTATCTATATTATATATTTATGTATAAAACTAATAGATAGGATTAAATATGCTAATCTTTAATCACTGTATTATAAATCTTAGCCTTATTTTGAAGAAAGCTGAACAATTTTACATATAATTATCAATGAGAAGTTTCCTTGATGCTATGTATAATGCCAGTTCCAACCTGTGCCCTGAGAGAACTATTAGACGATGATGTAACCACATGAGAGACGGATCTACAATGTGATAGACTTATGGGGATGGCAGTAGGAATTCAAGGGCAACCCGTAGTCTAGACGACGTGTGTTGGTTTTGGGCAGGTTAGGCAAGCTGTGTTACAGAGATCATGTACCATCCTTCCTCCTATGTTTATTTATGAGCTCACTCGAGAAAGAAAGACCATATATCCTGATGATCCTTAAGAATATGATGGGCCTGACTTACTCCAAGAATATGTGTGCAATATTGAACCTTATATCTTCTTATATTTTACATACAGTAATATGCTATGTTGGCCTTCTTTTTTGTCTTATATGTGACTTCTATATGTCTTATAGGAGCATTAATCTTTAAAGGTAACTGTTACCTTAGCATACAGAGGTGGTAGTCACCATAGAACACAAACCACTTTTTATTATTTTGTTCTTGTTTTATTGTTTGTTTGTTTTTAATAGGATACTTGAACTACAGACACTGGCACTGAGAGATATGATACTTGAACTTTAGCTGCTGGTACTGAGAGAAAGGTTACTGGAAACACAGTTGCCTGTACTAAGAGGTAGGATGCTGGAATTCCAGCTGCAAGTACCTAGAGACAGGATACTGGAAACACAGCTGTTAGTACCTACAGACAGGATACTGGAACCACGGTTGCTGTTACTGAGAGTCAGGATACTAAAACCCCAGCCATTGTTACTGAGAGACAGGATACTGGATCTAATCACAGCCAGTGGTACAGAGGTAACCGGTGGTGTTTTGGCTGAGGCCAGTAAGGCCTGGGGCAATGTTGGCACTGTGTAGGGGGGCCACCCGCTGCTTTTTTCACTCTGTTGTTTTGCTCACTCCATTTTTTTAGCCTGTCTGATTTTTTTCCATGTAAGCTGGCATGAATTTGGGAACTGGAATATTGTTTAGGGAACAAAGATGGCACTGAGAAACAGTCTTTTGCAAAAAAGACAGCACTGTGAATGTGTTTGGGCACAAGGGTAGCACTGGAATGTGTTTGGGCACAAGGGTTGGCACTAGTATGTTGTTTGGGCATAAAGATGGTACTGTGATGATGTTTGGGTACAAAGATGGCACTAAGAAGTTGTTTTGGGCACAAAGATGGCACAGGGAAACTTGCGGGCACAGAAATGGCACTTGCTAGCTGTTTTGTGCACTGAGGTGGCACTGGCTAGCTGTTTTGAGCACATAGGTGCCACTGGGAATGTGTGTCGGCACAAAGATGGCACTGGAAAGATATATGGTCAAAAAGATACCACTAGAAAGGGAAGACAGATGGCAGTGGGAAAGTGTTTGGGGACAACATTAGCACTGGAATAATGTTTGAGGATCCTAAACAGGAAAAAGTGTTGCCTGGACAGGAAGGGGGAAGCAAATGAAGATCAGGGTGTGTGTGAGTTTAGTGAGACCTATAGCAGCACAAAATATAAATACAGCATTGGAGGTAACAGAAGCCAAGGTCAAGTTAGGAGAAATCAGTGTGGAAGTGTGGAAAGCCAGGGTCAATATATACAGCAGAAGGAGAGAAGTCAGTTGAACCAGTTCAAACCACAAGTGATCAATTATAAATAACGCCAAGACCAGAAACTGCAGGAACAATTTTACACACAAGGAAGAGCTGAAGGAAAACCTATAAATGCACTATTGGCACCACCAGCTGATTGGGAAAGCAGGGATAGTAAACTATATAGGGTCCCTTTTTCCCATGGTTTTAACATTCGCAGCACATAGCTGGTGGTCTGGTTTGGGTCCAGTGGCATCACAAGGGTTGGTGTCACCCGGTGCGAAAACTCATGGTGTCACCCCCATACAATGCCAAACAGATTCCTTAGTAATGCCAGTTAGATGGCAGTTCGATGAACTATCCCACACACAGGAGCCCCATAACTTATGCAACACCAGAGCCCCATAAATTATGCCATACCAGAGCCCCACTATTTATGCCTCACCTCTGCCCAATTAATTATGCCACACACACACAGGTGCCCCATAATTATGCCACACACAGGTGCCCCATAATTATGCCACACATGGGGCCCAATAAATATGCCAAACACAAAAGCGCCCCATAATTATGCACACATGGGACAATTGTACAATTATAGATACCAGTAATATTGTGCCATTCAGATACCAGTAACATAATGCCACTCAGAGCATAGTAATAGTGTGCCAGTCAGAGCCCAGTAATAGTGTGCCAGTCAGAGCCCAGTAATATTGTGCCAGTCAGAGCCCAGTAATATAGTCCCAGTCAGAGCCCAGGAATATTATGCCAGTCAGAGTACAGTAATATAGTGCCAGTCAGAGCCCAGTAATATAGTGCCAGTCAGAGCCCAGTAATATAGTGCCAGTCAGAGCCCAGGAATATTATGCCAGTCAGAGCCCAGGAATATAGTGCCAGTCAGAGCCCAGGAATATAGTGCCAGTCAGAGCCCAGTAATATTGTGCCAGTATTAATATGGGGCCCAATAAATATGCCACATACAAGCGCCCCATAATTATGCACACATGGGACAATTGTACAAATATAGATACCAGTAATATTGTGCCATTCAGATACCAGTAATATAGTGCCACTCAGAGCCCAGTAATAGTGTGCCAGTCAGAGCCCAGTAATAGTGTGCCAGTCAGAGTACAGTAATATAGTGCCAGTCAGAGCCCAGTAATATAGTGCCAGTCAGAGCCCAGGAATATTATGCCAGTCAGAGTACAGTAATATAGTGCCAGTCAGAGCCCAGTAATATAGTGCCAGTCAGAGCCCAGGAATATTATGCCAGTCAGAGCCCAGGAATATAGTGCCAGTCAGAGCCCAGGAATATAGTGCCAGTCAGAGCCCAGTAATATTGTGCCAGTCAGAGCCCAGTAATATTGTGCCTGTCAGATACCAGGAATATAGTGCCAGTCATAGCCCAGTAATATTGTGCCAGTCAGAGCCCAGTAATATTGTGCTTGTCAGATACCAGGAATATAGTGCCAGTCAGAGCCGAGTAATATTGTGCCAGTCAGAGCCCAGTAATATTGTGCCTGTCAGATACCAGGAATATTATGCCAGTCAGAGCCCAGTAATATAGTGCCAGTCAGTGCCCAGTAATATTATGCCAGTCAGAGCTCAGTAATATAGTGCCAGTCAGAGCCCAGTAATATAGTGCCAGTCAGTGCCCAGTAATATTATGCCAGTCAGAGCCCAGTAATATAGTACCAGTCAGTGCCCAGTAATGTTGTGCCAGTCAGTGCCCAGTAATATAGTGCCAGTCAGAGCCCAGTAATATAGTGCCAGTCAGTGCCCAGTAATGTTGTGCCAGTCAGAGCCCAGTAATATAGTGCCAGTCAGTGCCCAGTAATGTTGTGCCAGTCAGATCCCAGTAATATAGTGCCAGTCAGTGCCCAGTAATATTATGCCAGTCAGAGCCCAGTAATATAGTGCCAGTCAGTGCCCAGTAATATTATGCCAGTCAGAGCCCAGTAATATAGTGCCAGTCAGTGCCCAGTAATATTGTGCCAGTCAGAGCCCAGTAATATTGTGCCAGTCAGTGCCCAGTAATATTATGCCAGTCAGAGCCCAGTAATATTATGCCAGTCAGTGCCCAGTAATTTTATGCCAGTCAGAGCCCAGTAATATTATGCCAGTCAGTGCCCAGTAATATTGTGCCAGTCAGAGCCCAGTAATATTGTGCCAGTCAGTGCCCAGTAATATTATGCCAGTCAGAGCCCAGTAATATAGTGCCAGTCAGTGCCCAGGAATAAAGTGCTCGTTTTAAACCACCCTCCTCCCCCCGTTCCCCATTACTTACCGAGTAGCTGCTGCTCCGTGTCCCCGGCCGGACCTCTCCGTGCAGTCTTCCCTCCTGCACGGAGGAGGGAAACACAGTCACCGGATGTGACGTATCGTCACATCCGGTTGCTGTGATTATTATTTTTTTTTTTTTCTTTCGGCGGCCGCATCTAGCAGATGCGGCTGCCAGAAAAAAAAAATTGCAGCGGGATGCGGGGGGTGCCAGCAGCATGGGTGTCACCCCCGCTGGAGGTGTCACCCGGTGCGGTCCGCCCCCCCCTCGGGACGCCACTGTTTGGGTCCACAGTGTTCAGAAAATATGGTGATGAGGAGTTAAGGCTGTTTCCGTGAGTGGAGCTCTGAGGGGCCATGGAGATAATTGAGGAAGTGGGGGTGACAGATAGGTAAATGAAAAAATATTTAGCGCCATTCAGTTGTACCCAGGCAGGTGAGATGGAAATGGCAATACATACTGTATGAAGTTAGTGGTATTTAGCAATTATATGTGCTAACTAAGCATTTACTTGGGAGGTTATATATATAGTTTTATTTGGGTATGAAGCTATATATTCCCCTACTACTTCAATATTTCTTGGCTGTGTATGCTCTGTAGAGGTAGTATTTCATGTATATGTGTATATATCTAATATTAAAGATTTCAGTTTTTTTCCAGCACAGCTGTAAAATATTAAGACTGAATCATAGCATATGCAAGAATACATATTAGTTTTATCCATTTGGAAAGGAAGTATATATGGATTTTATATGATTGTAAGTCATTTATGTATGGATCATGCTTCCTTTTGAATTTCATGTTTATAATTAAGTTATATGCTTGTTTTAGCTGATTCCAAAATCCCTTCAGATACCTATTATGATCGTGCCAGCAAATGTCACTGTAAGCCTGATTTCTGCTAATTTTTCAGGACATGCAGTCACAGAATTTGCATGGCCTAACCTGGCAACCTCATCTATTCTTCCTGAGCCGATTGCCGAACATTAAACTTGCAGATGCAATTATTGTATAATAAAGTATTGATTTCTCTAGAAATGTTCCAACATTACCCTCCTTAAAATTAGCATTTACAAGAAATAAATCCAAATTTTTCATTAAAATTAACCTACTGGACACTGCAGAGTAAATTACAATGAATCGTTTTTCCCTCGGAGGAAGAGGTGTTTTAAATATCCGTGGATACATGATAATTTTATTGTACAAATTGGCTCAGTGAGCCTGCCATTCAGATAACCTATGGTGTTAATGCATCCGGGGATCTCGAAAGACAATTGTTCAGTATTAATACAAGAAAAAGCAATTGAGCCAAAATACACCACATAGGAGGAAGCTAACTTTTTCAATTGTATTGACCTCGTTCTACAAACAACAAAAGTAATGGATGTATACAGAGTAAATATGCACAAGGAAGAGTTCATGTTCATTTTTAGGAACTCGATATTCCTTTCTTGTTTGTATAAGTGAATTTGTGGGACAATCCTTATGCAACATTTCCTAAATTGCATGGGAGAAGTGTTTTCTACACTTCATCAAGCAAACACTATGGTAATATATTAAATATACAGCTTGTCTGGATTAAACCCAGAGTCTAAGCATGCACATTACATTCCTAGACTTTTTGGATGAAATTTCATATTTTTGATTGCTGTTTCTTGTTATAGTTAGTTCCTAATGACAAATATAACAATGTTTTCTCCATCAATGTATTCAATGCCTGAATGCACATTTGTTGTGTTTTAAATAGGAATTTGTGGGATTACTTTTACACAATGTGCACATATCCCCGCCAAGGCAGATGGCAAGCTATGGGGAGTCCGAAAAAATCTTGAGGATTGGTTGCCCCCTCCAATACCAGCTATTAGCTAAAGTGTGACTTGATCAGTGATCAACATATCGCCATAATTTACTGCTCAGCCAGTAATATCTAATGGTAGTGACAGCTTCAGTTATATCTGCTGGTTCCATAATGAAGACTCAGTGGTTCTGTAAGCAATATATTCATGGCAAATGGTGGAACTCAAATGTAGGGGGACATACTCTTGTTGATAAGTACACACTGCGATTAAACCTGAATGGATACAGAATCCGCTGTGGGAAGTAGTAAGCATGGTACTGCCTGCTCCCTCCTGCAACAGGGTCATACTTCATAGTTTTTTCTGTTCGCATTCACAGCACTGTTTCCTTACCAACTGTTCACAATAGCATTAAAATTTCAATATAGATCAGCATTCACACCTACTTCACAATCATCCTTCCTAACTGTTAGCATGCACCTACACGTTTCCATCTTTCTTCAATTGCCCTTTGCAAATACATTCCTCTCTCATCTTCCTTACTTACCATATAGAATATTTGGTACACTCTTAACCTCAACATCTGAGGAAAGGTATTTAGGAGTAATAATTTCAGAGGGCTTAAAGGTAGGTAGGCAATTCAACAGAGCAGCAGGAAATGCTAACAGAATGCTTGGTTGCATAGGGAGAGGTATTAGCAGTAGGAAGAGGGAAGTGCTCATGCCATTGTACAGAGCACTAGTGAGACCTCACTTGGAGTATTGTACACAGCACTGGAGACCATATCTCCAGAAGGATATGGATACTTTGGAGAGAGTTCAGAGAAGGGCTACTAAACTGGTTCATGGGTTGAAGGACAAAACTTACCAGGAAAGGTTAAAGCATCTTAACATGTATAGCTTGGAGGAAAGACTTAACAGGGGGGATACGATAGAAACATTTAAATACATAAAGGGAATCAAGGCAGTAAAGGAAGAGAGTATATTTAAAAGAAGAAAAACTACCACAACTAGAGGACACAATCTAAAATTAGAGGGGCAACAATTTAAAAGTAATATCAGGAAGTATTACTTTACTGAGAGGGTAGTGGATGTATGGAATAGCCTTCCAGCGGAAGTGGTAGAGGTAAACACGGTCAAGGATTTTAAGCATGCGTGGGATAGACACAAGGCTATCCTAGCTATAAGATAGGGAACTGGTGACTAATAAAAGTATTTCTTATCGTTCTTATCTGCTGACACATTCTATGTTTCTATGTTTCTACCACACAGACACACCAAAAGAAGCAGCAGCTTCATGAAATATTTTTTTTACCCCAAAGGCTTTGGTTTTTTTTTTGACAGATTATGGGATATCTTTTGAATGATCCTGTTCAGAAGTACCACTCAAAAATGATATAATACACAAAGACATGGCCTTTCATGGATAATATATACATTTTTGTTTTTTTCTCTATGTAATACAGGATTGATAAATATTTCATAGAATATTTTAAATATCACTTTTTTGTTTTTACTATAGTCCAGGGTAATTTAATTTAAAATAGTATCATTTTTGGAATAATACATACAGTAAGTAAAAACCAGAACACTACACCATGATTTATTATTTCAGTAACACATGCTTTATGTAGTGTTTAAACAAAAACTATTAGCCCTCATTGAACACCATTAGAGTTTTCAATATTCCAAGGAAAGGCATTGCAGGGGGTCCTATCATCATGCTATATCAATCATTCTAAATGAACTCCATGTCTTTTGGCTGAGTGCCTTAACAGAGGTAAGATTGATGACAATGCACTGCTATTTTATAGATGAGCAGCACTGATGATCTTGCTTCCACATCAATGGGAAACCCCTGTAATATTATAAGAATGACATATTTAGATAAATATGGTGTTGACAAAGGAAGGGTCTCTCTTCCACTTTAGTAGCTTGACTTGATTGTTTAAAAGTAAGTACTAAACCAAAACAAACACACACAGAATATTTATTTAAAAATATGTAACGCTTGCATAAACGTAAAATGTGTAATAATGAAATAGCAAACATTATAAATATAATATAATATTATTTGACTATGAAGTATTGCATTACTGGAAAGATCTATTTATTATTTTTATCATTTAAGTTTGTAATAGCAAATTGTGTTTATCATAAATACATATGAATTAAAATTTATTTAATTTGGAAACATGGGGCCCATTCACTACACAGTGACCTATAGGGAATTGACAATTTAATTATAAAAATCAGGCCAAAATAGCTAAGTTGAAAAAAAATTTGCAACTTCATTATGTCCTCATACTGCATAAGAATATTTTTAAATTAAACGTCTTGCATGTTTACAAATGCAATATATTTACACAACCTGAAAAATATGCAGTACAATAACAATTTATTATAAGAATATATACAACATTAATGTAAACATTTTTACATTTTTTATTTTCTGTAATGTATACTTTTTTATATATATTTTGATATTATTTATTCATATTTAATTTATTTTTACTGTATAAAAAATGCTTTTTTAAATATTCTTTTATATTACTTTGGCCCATTTTGGGAGGATTTCGGTTTTTCATGCAAAAGCTGAAGTTTTCCCATTGACTTTGGAAAGTCAGTCAGAAGACTGGGGAGGATAAAGGCTACTATTTCAGTTAGCCACAATGGCCGATTTCTGTGCTGATTCAGGCTCCTTTCTGTGTTCCCTGAGTAGCTGAATTAAGGGGCATTTTGGATCACTGCAGTGATCTGATATGGGTCATATCTCTACCTGAGTAGACCATTAGATCTTTCACCATCTTCTTATCTTCTTTAAATCAAGGTTTTGAATTGTTTTGTATATAATCATATTTTAAACCAATCAGTATCTATGATGGCCAGACCTATAGGAAGCAGTCATATGGCCCCAATACCTATAGCACCTATTTCAGCAGGCCAAAACATTTAAATCATTTAGGGTGTCACAGCTGTCAGACTCTGTTCCCCAAGAGACTATTGAATAGTCATTGGGATTTGTTTCTGGTTTGTTCAAGAGGCCTCATATCTATCCACTTTACCTTAGTATACTTTATCTGCAGTATGTGTCTCCAAACTAGTTTCTATGCTCAGTAGGTATCATATCATCCACATCTGCATTCATCAACAGATTCTGCAATATAGTCCATTTTCCCAATAGATTTTTAGCCACAATATTATTATGAAGACAAGTACATGTTGCATGAGACTAAAAAAATATGCTTACATATTTTTACTTATCTGTCTATGGTTCTGGGTTTCCAAATTTTATTTAAGATATTTTCATCTACTGCTTGCAGAAATAAAAGTGAGATTGTGACAATCCACCATATACCTATGTGGTTTCAGACTTTTATGCTCAACTCCTGCTGGTAAACGGATACCCCTTTCTGGAGGTCAGGAAGATTCACCTGCATTTGAAAAGTCCTTTACAAAAACAAAGTCAGCCAGGCATTGCAAGAAGTACATCCCAGATCAATGAGTCTCTGATCCACTAGAAGGCTTGACAAAAACTCCTCAGGGGGTTGATACGTCGCTTGTCTCTGTGGAATGAAGCCTCATTGTCACTTTAAGTGCTGGTCATCTACTTTGTTATTTTTTTCTGATCCACTAGATCACCATGTGTAATTCTTCAATAGCTTCAAGGAAATTCTGGAGATCACAATCAGGGTAGAAACTCTTCACATCTTCAATAAATTATAAAGTCTTTAAATAAACCTTTACATATGCATTAAGATTTATATCCTCATGCAATGATGAATCTATGGTCTGCTAAATCGCAATTTAAATCGCATTTTATGCAAAAAATTACGGCGGTCCAATTCATAGTGAAACTCTGTTCTGGAGTTCCGCTATTTAACCTGTTGAGCCTGAAAGGGAAGTCGGCAGAGCGCCAGCCACTCACTCTGCTCACGGATAATAGGTAGGCACGTCACCCAACATCCTGCCCCACCCTGCATTCATGAGATCGAGATTGTGTGAAATATGACTAAATATACTATTGTTACAGTTTGTATATTAAAGTTTTAAAAAAATTTGAATGGAAGAAAAGCACACAAACAAAATCTGAACAATGCTATAAAAAACAATAATGAAGAACATTTTTATTTATGGCTGGATTTTCTGAATTGTTCTGTAAGGAATCCTTTGCTATGCACAAATTAATGTTTGCATGTTATCTGAGTGTGGTCAGAAAAGATGTGTCATGGCTTTATAATGGTTAGCAAAGGGCAATAGATCAAGCTTATCTATTCACTTCCCAAAGACCTTGAAGCCTTTAATGGTTGAGTAAAGCATCACTATTCATGAGTTGCGGTTTTTTTCCCCTACTCTTATTTTATAGAGGAATTAATGGGCAGAAAGAAGAATAATGGCAAAGAAACAGAAGCAGTCATTGGTGCAACAACATTCAAAATCTAAATGTAGTCTGCAAATATTGATTTCTGACTATCAATATGCCAATTGGTGCCATAAAACACAAGCCCTGCTGACATTTTAGTCAATGTCCTTCTGAGAATCATACATTCTAAAGCCCAATGCTGTGCTCGAGTGTTTTCCAGCTCTGCATTACTGTTTATTTGTGTTTTCTCTGGGATTCATGCATCAGGAAATAAATCCATCTGAATTTGACATTACATTCACCAGAAACCAGCTACGCAGGGATAGCAAATCTTCCAGGTACCTATTAACAAATAAAGCTTGAGTGACTACAGCAATTATTTTACAAAACTATAGACATACCTGAAAAAGGAGTGCATGTCGAATGGTGGTGCCATATATATAATTGCAAAGGAACACAACACTATATTATCACTGATGTTGTCAGGAATTTAATATGTAATGGGTGTCCTTAACTTCAAATACCATTACCAACCTAAAGCATAGACATCTACCCAAATTTGACATTAAAATATTTAAAACTTGTAATTCTACACTTGTGGTCTATTTGATCACATGTACAAAATGTCACAGTATGTGGGCAAAACAAAATGAGCCCTTAAGAGAACACATCAATGACAAAGAGGTTAATGGAGAAAAATCCCCAATCCATAAACATTTCCAGTGGTGTAGCCAAGGCGATTTAAGTTTTTTTTTCGGTTTCAGGGCTTTGAAAATATTAAGATGGGAGAAAGAGGGGGAGACAAGATAACTAAACTCAGCAATAGGGAAATATACTGGATCTTCACATTGGAGACCAGAAGACCCACGAGGTCAAATACTGAGTGGGACGTCTCACATTACTTAAAATAATGATCCCTTTCACATCATTTCCCCCTAGAATATTAGAATTGTTGCAATATTAGTGGAATAATTTGAGCTGTGTTAACGGATATAACATTCTGTTTGTACCTCTGTTTTCTCTCTTTCTCTCTCCTGATGGAAATGACACAGGAAAATTGCCTCCCGATATATTAGTGTTGCCAGGTCTTATATAAATGTATTTTTTTTGTATATATGTTTTCACATATTTAATAGGATGTTTGCATTTGAATTATGAATTTTGACATTGCATTTGCAATCTTGGGTAATCTAAATACAATAGCTGTTAATTTTAAGACAATGATTGTTGTTTTAAAATTCCATTCTTGATGTTCAAGGGTTTACTGGTTTCACAATAAGGTGATTGTAATTGGCAAATTAGATGTGTAATATGCTCCCTATATCAAGGGTGTTTGACGACTGACACATCACCTATGAGGAAGCGTATCTACCGTGAAACGCATTACCTGTTTTTTTTTTATCACTGTCTGTTTGTTCCCCCCCCCCCCCCACTGTGCCTTTGTCTATATGCACAATATTTTTTTTCAAATGGCTTACTGCGTGGAGTATGCTCTGTCAAGTATCAGCTATCCAGTGTATCTAGAGCATAAACTCATATGTGAATAAAATATGTACTAATCTATATCTACTAAGATGATAAATATACCTGGCATTCCTAGTGATTGTCACGAGTCAACACACATGCAGGCTTATCCAAGCTGCACCCTTTAGAGTTGACACCAGAGTGGCTTCTGCCCATGTCCTGAGTTCCTTAAAAGGGATACCCTGATTCTGTTAAATGGGATACCCTGATTCTGTTAAATGGGATACCCTGATTCTGTTAAATGGGATGCCCTGAGTCTGTTAAATGATATCCCTTGTCATAGTGTTCTGCCCTTGTATGTACGCAGAGGGGATAGAGTGCCCGATTCCTAAAACCCACCCGCTGATAACCACATGCCTTCCCCCAATCCCCCCTTTTCCCCCCAATAACTGGACACGAGACATGGTGATGGTATAAATAGGCCACAGCTAATTTTATTAAAACAGTATAAGGCTGTATCCGCCAACCACCATCCTTTCTTTTATATAAATATAACTGATACAGCCTAACAAAGTCTCTAACCCCTTGCCAGCCAAACATTAACTTAAATAACATATAAACATAGTGCATAACATTTTTACCTCAGAGGCGCTCCCCTCCCCTCCTCGTCCCATAAGGTATCCCATACCTTAACCATTCCGTCTTACCACAATGCTAACCACTAGCCGGCTCTTTTAGCTCAGTGGGCACGTCCAATGAACTGACTTCACGTTAAAAAGGTTAAGGGAGGACCGAGCGCCCCATCCTTCTTGTACTTTTTCCAACTCCATTATTCCAAATACCAACCCCCTGACTGGCAAGGACCGAAAAACCCATGCCTGCTGCGACAAAACAGAAAATTAGTACAAGCATATGAAAACACCAACAATAATACAAAATGAAGGGAAGGGAGGGCGGGAATTTAACTACTGAGTGGATAGGATTCTGCAGTAAAATGGCTGCCGGGGAGAGGGGTCCCAGGACCTTTATCACCTCCCCTGGGACCCCTCCCCCCGGCAACTGTCAGTCATCTCATACACTTCCCCTCACTCATACATGCCCTGTCCAATATTTGCATATTTCCCAGGGTGCTGTTCTGTCTCAAAGTTTC
This sequence comes from Pelodytes ibericus, assembly GCA_036172795.1. Classification (NCBI taxonomy): domain Eukaryota; kingdom Metazoa; phylum Chordata; class Amphibia; order Anura; family Pelodytidae; genus Pelodytes; species Pelodytes ibericus. Next base: position 46,758,617 of record CM069862.1, on the reverse strand, counting down.
AAGCTCTGTACCCGGTCTTAGTTATACCCTGCTCCTGTACCCAGTTTCCAGGTTTTCATTGTTTCTTTCTTCCTAGGTTCTCTGCTTTGTATAAATGTGCAACCCCACTCATTTGTGCTCCTTTCAGTTTCTACAGTCTTTAGTGAGCTTCTACAGGTGTTTCTGTGTGTATGTGCAATGTTAATATTTTTAGTCTGTCTTAGTTAGGGGCTTGTCTAAATTAGGAGTACCTTGACGTGGTTGGCAAGCTAACATATAATTGGCCAATAGGTAAACCAAATCCCATCCATTTTACCATCTTTGGTGCTATTTTAGTTCCTGTATTTATGTTTGTTCCTTTGTATGTTTCGCTTGTGTTCTAAGCCATGTCCTCTGTATGTAGTCTTATCTATATCTGTGCCTGTACCTTTAAGCTCTATATCATTGCCCTTTGCCTGTGTCCTGCATTATTCCTGTGTTATTATCTGTAACCCTGTGCCTTGTATTGTTTATCCTTCATTTGGTTTCTGCTTTATCTTGCTTATGTTTTGCCTCTTTCCTGTAGCCCTGCACTCTGTATTTCAGTTCTGTTCTCCCTTGCTTTTCTGCTTTTTTCCTGCTTGGCTGTCTCTTGGTTCATTCTTTACTCACCATATTACAACCCAGACCCCATACGTAATACAAAATGTATTGTACAGCGAAATTTCAATGTTTTGGCCTAATTTGAATTTAACATCATCTATAATATATCATGCATCCGTATGGTAGAGATGCATTTACACCCATCCTACTAGCAAAGTGTTGGTCAAGTTTTGTTCACTCAAACAGGCTTGTCCCCATAGTCCCAAAAATGGGTGAACATTATACTGTATCTTTAAGATATTATTAATTAAAAAGGCCTATTTATGATATTGACACTCAATGTGATCTACTGCATGATAATTAAATACACATTAAAACATAATAAATTATAAAAATATAAATGTTTAATAGACAGAAATAAATAATATGGATAATATATGTATCATAGTTTACAAGACAAAATGCATGTGCATCAAAAAATATACAGAAAAAAATATGTATAAGAGAAATAACAAGCGGAAATGCAGTAAACCGCTATATATGGGGAACTAAATAACTTCCCACAAAAAATATGCAGTAAACAAATAGACCGGAAGAACAAGTGGTTTAGATGCATAAGACAAAGAACTCGATGTTCAAATTCCCGCTGCAGAAGTGTGCTGACGAACAGAACATAAGGAAGACTTAGACCTGGCCAGGTAGCTTCTTAATTCTGTATACACATTTTACTATTTAGGCATTTTATTGTTTTCTTATTTCTAATTGATATTTAGCGCTGTCTACTCATTTCTTTTTATTTGTGTTCTCTCCCTTCAGTGGTGCTCCACTACCTCTTTCAAGATTAGCATCTATTTTTTCCAATCAGTGTGATTTTACCAAAGAATTTTCGTTAGAATTACGGGAGTTTGCTCGATACTCTAGTTCCCACATTCTGTACATATTAATATAGTTTTTGGGTTTGTATTTATTAATTTATATTTATTTATCCGTATGTATGCTTTTTCTTTCTAATACATCTGTTGGTGGTGATTTTAAGAGTCACTATCTTACACAATCTTTTGAATATAGGAGCTGTGTATTCATATTTTTACATTAAAACATATTGGATGTGGCAGCGCATGCGGAAACCTGAAAGGGATCCCAATTACATTTTTGTTTATATGTGAAATTTCACATCTCATGGATAGGATATAAAAGCTTCATTTGTGAATGTACATTTTTGCATCATTTGTGCTATGTTTGTTTGATTTGTGTAAGTATGTATAAAACTGTGGCTACTATGGAATGGTCTAACCAATATAGACCGATCTGGCCTGAAATGGATTTGGATTGGGAAATGTAGCCAAATTTCAGAAACTTGTGAAGCCCAGTTACTTAATTTAGTTGTTTTTGGGACTAAATCAGCTCAGGACTGAATCATTTGAAGCATTTGGAGTGGGCCAGTTCCATTACGAAAACCATATATTTTAGGAAACCTAATATGAGCCAATGAACCATCGAACACACCCCCAAATTCAGGAAACAGATAAAAAAATTGTCCCATTACAGTGCTCTTTTTTAGTTGAAAAATGTAACTTTAAAGTACACTACAAAATGTTAGAAGGGGGTTTTAGCACATGGAAATGGCTACATATATGCCCTAAATATTTGTCATTCTAATATTCTTTTAAAAGATGATATTTGAAAAATATATGGAATAATGGATGTGTAAATAAACAGCAGCAAAACATATGTTCAGCACAGACACCAATGTGTAACCACAATGGAATGGAAGGATTACCCATGTATAATCACACTGTGGAAATAAAAAGGTAAAATAAACTGTGGAAGTGTTTGAGGTGTAGACTTACCTTAATAACAACACAGACTCAAAATGTTAGGTTCCAATAATATTTTAATTCAATATATAATTTCGTTCATTAGAATTTCATGAGAATTTCAAATTGGCCTTCGGTAAATTTATTTGGAAAGGCAAAAAATTGAGAATGAGTCAGAAAACACTTTCACAAAAAGCGATGGAGGGAAATCTGGGATTGCCAAATATCCAAAGGACCTATGAGGCTAATAGGCTGGCCCAACTATGCATGAGCCTTAAGGATAGAGCAGCACTGGAAGCATGGTTTCAATTAGAATTAAAAAATTGGGTGTCCTACATTTATCTGAATTCTTCTGGAGGATAAATAAAGAGACAGATAAAACTAGCAACATTAAATCTAGGATATTAGAGAGTCTCTCTCAGTCATTGATGAACCTCAAGAAAAAATTGGGATTGCAAGGAAAAGTTATAGATATGTTGCCCCTGAGAATTCTTGACTGTAATATTGACTTGGACTTGAAGCAGTGGGAGATACATGGAATAAAGAAGATTAAAGACATAATAAAGAACAATAGGATCATGGATTTCGATAAAATAACAGCACAATTTAATTTTCCGACTAAAGAATTCTACTCATGTATGAGAATTAAAAACTTCTTAAAAAGACATAGCATAGAAGAGGAAATAAAAGATATAAAAGTCCTTAGTACCACCAACAACAAAAATTTAACCTCTAGATGCCATCAATTATTGAGATCTATAAAAGCTGTATCCTCCCCCCCAGCAGTTAGAGCATGGAAAGAAGACCTGGGTACTCTCAATACATCAATACACAAGATTGGCTAAAGGCCAACAGTAAGGTAATCTCAAATGTACATTGCCTGACTCTTGTTGAATCACACTATAAGATGATAAATAGATGGCATTATGTTCCGGCTAGGCTGTCAAAAAGGTACAGCTCCATCCCTCCAACCTGTTGGAGATGTGGCGCACCTAATGCGGACTATTTACATATCTGGTTCTCATGCCTGGAGATACAAAAAGTGTGGAAAAAAATATTGATATAGATAGAGAGAATAGTAGGTATAAAACTTGAAATGACACCCGCTACAGTCCTGCTAAAATTGATTTGGCCCATAATGCAGGCATTTTAAGACTTATGGAATCATTGGTCTATAAAACTTAGCCAGGACTAGGCCAAATATCAATAAAACAAAGGGAAGATTCGAACCTGGGTTTCACCGAATTTGACTTTCTCAAAATGAAAGTCAACCTCCAAAGTCACCCTCCTCGAGCTTTTCTGCGATTTTTGTGAATAGACCCAGCTGAGTACCAGCAATCAGACCATGGATAGCAGCACTGACTGCCATCATTGGAGGAAAGTTTGTGGAGGGGCTTCTGATGTGCTTGGTTGATCATGACCTCTGGGACCCACCGCCTTGGGGAGAAGATGTTAAGGAAAGTACAGAATGTACATAATGTAAGAATCACATTCTCTTACAGTTCACATTCATGGTGATCTGAATCCTGAATTAAGAAATACTGATATACTATAGTATATTCCTAATACTAATTAACAACTTATAACGATCTACCTTCATCACTGAAGGCATCATAGCTATTACAGTATCACTTGGCAATAACATAGCACAAGCCCATACTGAACTCATTCCCCACTAATCCTGTGATTAACCCTATGGAAGGGAAAAATAAATCACAGCACACAACAAAAGGTGGGTTTGGGTATGATAATCTATACACACCAACATGCAAGTGTATTAGAGGGGAAGTCAAAATAATACTTTAATCCAGTAAAATAAAAATAAAAAATATACAATACAAAATATAGTGCAGTATATTGAGTGTAATGATATGGCATATGTAAACATGTAAAATGCACACTAATTCTTTATCAGCACATGTTCCAACTATCAGTGGTTGAGAAATCAGAAGGAGAACTTCACCCAAAAAGATATCTCAGTCCTCAGAATACCCCCAGAACAAACATAATAAGAGAAAGGAAATTATTATAGAAGTATACAAATTTATTAAACGCAGAAATAAAAACTCTTACATGGAAATTAAAGAGCAATGGTAACTGCTGCTTTAAAATATTGCCTCACACAATGCATTCTACCTGAATGTGCAATACGTGTGGGATTCCTCAAGATGTGGTTTTCTCTACACAACTTGAAAAAGCCACACCTTGAAATCTCATTGAAAATTTCATGCAATTCCCTCTTTCATGAATGAAGACCTATATGTTGCACATGTTTCTACTGTTGGTGACAAGCACATACATGCACACATATTTGTATGTTTGACTTACCACAGACAGGTGAATATAAAGCCAACGCCAAGGCCAGCAGACCTGTCTGACCTGGTCAACTCAGAGGATACACTACTAGATCTTCTGTGTCCTGTGCAGGCCATGGGTCCTCATCATCCGACAATGCTGGTGGCCGAGGAGGCACAGCCGCAGATGTTAAGAGTAAACTGAGACTCAAAGTGTTAATGCATATCCATTGACATACATGGCACATCAATGGATGTTCAATAACCTGCCTCTTGATGTCAGAATATCTGAAATATAAGTAGAACATTGCTATTGGTTCACTCAATCATCATGCTATCCAGTTTACACATAAACATCTGTTTCTCTACATGTATTATGCACATATTGATGTATATATACATGTATAGACACACCTATCTACATGTGATAGACAGATATAGATATGCACTGATATTTTGTACTCCTCGGTCCTGTTATTCCCCCCAACTGCATTCACAAGCTGCTGCTAGAGCTAATTTTGCCTCCTCTGGCTTGTCATATTTTCATTCAATTATAATTTTGGCACAGCTTGTGTACCAAAGCCAGGTTCTCCTCTGCTGAGAAACTCTTAAGCATTGACTTCCCCTTTCTCCTGCTACCACTCTGCTGCCCCCAATCCCTGTTTTGCCATTTGTATATTTTTTCATTCTTTTACTATATTTTGTATGCTTCTGTGGGCAGATACAGCTCTAAAATAGTGGTATTGACATGTGCTCATTATCTATGCACACATTCTGCAAAGTGATTGGATTTTATATATGTATCTTTGTATGTCTCCTTAGTTATGTCTTATGCTTTTCCATTTTCCCTTGTGTGGTTTATTTCTCAATTTGCTCCCTGCTCTGTCATGCAGCCCTGTACTCTGTATTTCAGTTATGTCCTGCCTCAGTTCCTTTGTACTTGCTTTGCTCTACTTGGCTCATCTCTTTGCTTTAGCCTGCAAAAACCTGTTAACCGGTTCTAGTTGTACTCCATGCTCGCTCCAGGATGTTTGCAGGATTCCTTCAGTTGTCCTCTAGGCTTCACTGGATTCAATGACTGCTTCACAGGGCCTGGGAACGTGGCTGCATAAACTTGGGGTCTCAAACCACCAAGGGATTGTAGTCCCAGTACCCAGCACCAGGTTCTGTGTCTCCATTTCCAGTGCATTAGACTCCTGCATCAGGCGCTCAGGTTCAAATAACATCCTGGACCCGTCTCTGACATATGGCTGTAGGCTGACAGATAGTTTTTTTTTTTTTTTTTTAATCTGATTGACTAGTATAGATATAGGCTAATGTAGTCTTTATTAGAATAGACTACAGCAGTGATAGGCAAATTGGCAGTACAAGGATCATTAAATTGTCTGTCACACTCCAGTAAGTGCCCACCATTAACAATATTGGTATCTTCCTCTAATTGGGAGGGGTTGTCAACTTAGAAAAGCCCTACAAAAGACTCTCCAAGACACAGAAAGCCCTACAAAAGACTGTACAAGACTCAGAAATCCATGCAAAAGACTCTACAAGACTAACCCTAAAGGAAGCACTACAAAATCATATGGCTTAAATTGGTGCTTACATAGCAATAGCAAGAATTCATACTCAATTTTCCAATAAACCATTCCCAATATGCTTCATGTTTTTTCAGTTCACTATTCTAATAGAGATTTGACTTTCTTCATTTGTTCTTCCACTAAGTCTACTTTTAGTGCTTTATTTGAAAACATGTTTGAAATTAGTACCTGCTGCATTGGTGAAAGTGCAGAGGAGCAATGGGTATCTTGTATGTCAGTACCAGTGGCTGTGTGTCCGGTATCCAGTATCTCAGTGCCAGTGGCTGTGTGTGTCCAGTATGCAGTATCTCAGTACCAGTGGCTGTGTGTCTAGTATCTCAGTACCAGTGGCTGTGTGTCCAGTATCCAGTATCTCAGTACCAGTGGCTGTGTGTCTAGTATCTCAGTACCAGTGGCTGTGTGTCCAGTATCCAGTATCTCAGTACCAGTGGCTTTGTGTTTTGGGTGGCCTGCTATCTTCCTGTTCCTCCAAAGTTCATCTATTCATGAACCTTTAATCTAATACTAGTACTTCCCTATCCAGCGTCCAGAGAGAGGTAGAGGTTCATCAATTTACCTTTTCAGTAGTGCCAGCGGCACAACCAAAGGTATCTCTGATTTTGATACATTCTATGTTTTTGACACTTTTTTGACACATATTAACACATTCTATATTTCTATGTTTCTATTTGGAACGAAGACCTCCTACCATCTCTAAAAGGCCTGGTGACCGGTAGAACAAGAAGACTCAATATCCCCCTGATCCAGGTCCCACATTGTGGATCCAAATCCCTGATTGTTACATTATAATACAGAATCTAAATTGCATATGGGAAATTTACATAATGCAGAAAACATGTGCAGAAATAATAGGACAAAGCAAATCACACTGACATTAGTTACAGATGATTAATATTGGGAATTTAAGAGTAAATATAAGAGAAGATTTTAAGCATTGCAATGGGTATATAACAATTTATGCCTGTTTCAGGCATTGAACCTAGAATTTTTGTTCTATTGATGGAAAGGCCATTCATTTAAATCTTTGGGATATCTTATAATCAGATTGAATATTTATGAAAAGCATTTTGCTTGACATTAACAAATGGTACATCTGTTTCTACAATATACATAAAAGAACCTTTAGAAGAGCACAATGTAGTCAACCTACATAAACATGTATACATTGATGAGTTGACCCAGACAAGTGGAACTAGCCAATAAAAAGATAGCACCAGAAATGACTTTATAATCCCAGGATGTAAACTTGTACTTATTGAACATCTTATGTACTCATTTAAGGATTGATCCAAAAGTAGTTTGAAGGTTGTGATCCAGAAAAATGCGAAGAGTTGATCTTGAATACTAATACCATCAACAGTTGCATGCTTTGAAAATGCATGTTTGTGAGTAATAAACAAAAAGTCATTAAAATATCCTGAAATGTTCATGAAATTATTTACACTGATTTCATAAATCACAGTAAATCATAGCTATTCCTATTAAATATAATGCGTAGTCTGCATGAAGATTCGGTGAATAGTCAGGAACCAATATAATTATTGACAAAATAGGCATCCGTCCAAGACATATGAAAGAACAAGTTAACAATAGCAGAATTAAAATTGAAATGTAAATACCACAGTTATATATGCAAATATATAGTTATAGCAATTTGTATACTTCCAACAACTGCCAGACCTGGAGCCTTGCAGACAAATTTGGCAAGTTTACCCTGAAAACAAACAAAGGGTGTGTCAGCAGTAATCATCCGGTAGGTAAATAAAGTAAGTCCAAATGAAGTTGCATGAAAGAAGAATCTTCTTTTATTGTAATCCAAAATATATAAAAGGCATCAGGCAGAGGGATAGAGGACAGGCAAAAAGACAAACGCTTAACGCGTTTCGCACCAGACGGTGCTTTATCACTTTTATTATTATTATTTATTATTCACTTTACCCTGACTGCATATGTTGGATGCTGCATGAAATATACTCACAATAACAATGGTATTTCTGATACTGAACATATTAACATGTAGCTGTAGCTTGGTTTACACTATTTAAGCTAGCACTTCTCTTACTGGTACATAGGGGCAGTTCTAAATGCATTGTGTGTTACTTTATCTTCAGCCACTGTAATGTCACTGCTTTTATTATCGCTTATGAAATTATAGATGAATTATGAATGGTTGAATGAGTTTTAAAGACAAGTATAAAACTATTAAAGAATATTACATTGTTCTCCCTGTATTGTAAAAAGGCAATCTTGTTGTTTTAAAAATGAGTGAAATAAGAATGCAATTACGTTACTGTTTCTGCATGGCCTGAAGTCAAGAAGCAGAAGAGAAAGTAATTTATGCTTATATGTTAATTAGGCACTAAAAAACAGCATACTGTAAGTTACTCTATCCAAGAAGAAGGGACATGGAAATAATCAATAACTGTGAACCTAGTCGTGGAAATCATTTCATTTAAATTCAAGATGATAGGAAATTGAATGTCAAGACAAAGCATTGGAATACTAAACACAGAATGTTGTGGTGTAGAAGGGAAATGATCCCAGATTGTGGTGTGACTACCAAACACCCTCAAGGAAAGACACCCGCCCACTTTCAAATGAGTTAGTTGTGGATATAGATCTATATTAGTATATACATGTGTGTATGTGTATTATTTATAGACAAAACAATGTGGGGAAATCATTATGGAATTCAATGGAAGGGACACATTTAAAACTTTTCCCCAGAATTCCTCTTTCTTACATACACCGATCAGCCATAACATTGTGACCACTGACGGGTGACAAGCCGGCAGGGGCAGTGTGATGCTTTGGGCAATATTCTGCTAGGAAACCTTGGGTCTTGCCATTCATGTGGATGTTATGTTGACATGTACCACCTACATAAGCATTGTTGCAGATATACACCCTCTCATGGAAACGGTATTCCATGATAACATTGGCCTCTTTAAGCAGGCTAGTGTGCCCTGCCACAAAGCAAAAATGTTCAGGAGTTCAGTGTGTTGACCTGGCCTCCAGATTCCCCAGATCTCAATCCAATTGAGCACCTGTGGTAAGTCGCTTGGATTTCAAGATCAGAGACAGCATGGGTTTACTTCAGGGAGATCATGCCAAACTAATCTTATTGATTTTTTTGATTGGGTAACTAAAATAATAGATCAGGGTGGTGCAGTAGACATTGCTTACCTAGATTTCAGTAAGGCTTTTGACACTGTCGCACATAGAAGACTTATCAATAAACTGAAATCTTTGAGTTTGGATTTCAATATTGTTGAATGGATTAGACAATGGCTGAGTGACAGGCAACAGAGGGTTGTAGTCAATGGGGTATATTCGATGCAAGGTCTTGTTACTAGTGGGGTACCTCAGGGATCTGTACTTGGACCCATTCTCTTTAATATTTTTATTAGCGATATTGCAGAAGGTCTTGTTAGCAAAGTATGTCATTTTGCTGATGATACAAAGATTTGCAGCAGGGTTGATGTTCATGGAGGGATAAGCCAAATGGCAAATGATTTAGCTAAACTAGAAAAATGGTCAGAGCAGTGGCAACTGACATTTAATGTGGACAAGTGCAAGATTATGCACCTTGGGCATAAAAACCCAAAAGCAGAATATAGACTATTTGGTACAGTCCTAACCTCAACATCTGAGGAAAGTGATTTAGGAGTAATAATTTCAGAGGACTTGAAGGTAGGAAGACAATGCAATAGAGCAGCAGGAAATGCTACCAGAATGCTTGGTTGCATAGGGAGAGGTATTAGCAGGTATTAGAGGGAAGTGCTCATGCCATTATACAGAGCACTGGTGAGACCTCACTTGGAGTATTGTACGCAGTACTGGAGACCGTATCTCCAGAAGGATATTGATACTTTGGAGAGAGTTCAAAGAAGGGCTACTAAACTGGTTCATGGGTTGAAGGATAAAACTTACCAGGAAAGGTTAAAGCATCTTAACATGTATAGCTTGGAGGAAAGACGTAACAAGGGGGATATGATAGAAACATTTAAATACATAAAGGGAATCAACACAGTAAAGGAAGAGAGTATATTTAAAAGAAGAAAAACGACCACAACTAGAGGACATAGTCTTAAATTAGAGGGGCAACGATTTAAAAGTAATATCAGGAAGTATTACTTTACTGAGAGGGTAGTGGATGTATGGAATAGCCTTCCAGCAGAAGTGGTAGAGGTAAACACTGTCAAGGATTTTAAGCATGCGTGGGATAGACACAAGGCTATCCTAGCTATAAGACCAGGAACGGGGGACTAATAAAAGCACTCAAAAAAAATTGGGCAGACTAGATGGACCTTATCTGCCTACATATTCTATGTTTCTATGTTTCTATGTGCTGGAAAAACAAGTCCAATCCATGGAGGCCCCTGGGCAGGATCTGTTGCTAATGTCTTGGTGCCAGATACCACAGCAGTCCATGCCTTGATGAGTCAGGGTTGTTTTGGTGGCAAAAGGGGACCTACACAATATTAGTCAGGTGGTCATAATGTTATGGCTGATCGGTGGACATCTCACTGTGTATAACTGCATATGAGTTAAATCTGAGACTTTTCATTGGACTACTACTATGATTTGCTACTTAACCCCTTAGCAACAAGACATTTTGACCTTTATTTTCCCTTGGTGACAAGGACTGTTTTTACATTTCTGGGGTGTTTGTGTTTAGATGTAATTTTCTTCTCTCTCACATACTGTACCCACACACATTTTGTTGTTTTTATCGTCATAAGAAGATCGTCATTGTTGCGAACGGGTTAAACCATGACTGAAATAAAAGTGTTTTTTTTATAACTTCTAACACGTTATGAATTTTTTATTTTTTTTGCTAGATAAGTTTAGATAGCATTACATTTGGAAGATTTTGAGTAAAAATCTTATAGTGTAGCGTACAACTTATCTTAACAGAGCCAATTTATATAAAGTGATTGCAGAGGGCTTGCAACAAACTAGGGGACAATGAGGTGGCAGAGGTAAATCAACAGCTATAAATGCAAAGCAATGCATTTTTAAAATAAAAGCCTATGTTTGTATGTTTGTACTATGTGGAGGTTTACAGATACTAATTCGTTCACCTTTCTGTTGATTAACAAACATATGATTTTTTTTCCCAACCTAATTAATCATGCAACCATGCAGACAAAACACTTTCCCTCTGCAAGAAGGAAGTAACAGAAGGAGAGTAACATAAATGACTACATACGGGGCCTAGTTACATAGTCATGTAAACAAAAGTAAATTACCATATTTGCTCAAATATAAAATGACCCTGATTATAAGACGACCCCCCCAAATACTTTGGATACTCATGTAGGAAAAAAAGTGTTAATATAAGACTACCGTAAAAAAAAGTTTTACTTGTAAATATTCACATGCAAACTGTTTTTTCATATTTAATAAAATGCATTTCTTGTTTATATTTCCTTTTATTTGCCAATGTGCCCACTCAGATTTAGCCAATGCATCCCCCCACACAGCCATCAGCCCCCCACACTTACCCAATGCAGACATCCTCCGCTGCTGCCCGATACTTCTGTCTTCTATGACGGACTGGTGGAAGTTCCGGGCTGACGGAAGTGCCGGGCAGCAACGGAGGATGTCAGCATGCATTGTGCAGACATCCACGACTCCTTGCAAGGGGGATCCAGGTCCCCTGCAGCTTTGCGGGGGACCTGGATCCCAATCTTATAGTCAGACCTCAGTTTGAGGTTTGATTATAAGACGAACTAATGTAAGACAAGGTTTATTTTTCAGAGCATTTGCAAAAAACCTTCTTATATTCCAGCAAATACGGTAACTCATTATTAGAAAATTGATAAAAAGTATACATAAAGCCTACAAAAATATAAAGGAAGATTTTATATTTAAAAAGGCTGAAACTGGAATACTCACACCAGAAAATAGACATCTTTAGAGGGACACTAAACATTTTTCTTCAATTGTGCTTCTAATATATGACAATAAACTGGCATGTACATTTGGTAGTACATGCCAACTTATCCTCTGACCATACACACAACGTGAACAGTGCGCTTCCCAAAAACACTACACACTCGTATTTACCCTATACGTGGAGGTAATCCTCTCCGTAGTATGCAAAGGGAAAAAGATAAAAAACTCTTATAGTGTAGTATATTAAAAAATATAAAGTGATATAAGTGCGTAAACATAGACACACTCACATTTTACTGAGCAGTATCCTGCTCAGTCTATAGGGTGTTTGGGAGCCCCTCGTGAGGTCTTGGATAAAATAGGATTCCGAAGTAGCAGGGACCAAAAGGCCTACCACATAAAAGGCGCAGTGTATTCTATTTCTATCCGTCATTTTATCCTCTGACCAGTAGCTGAAATGCTTCTGTGTGAAGCAGGCAGCCAGGATTGGTTTCAACTTAATTAGGTTCACTCTGTTGATCCCCTGTCAATATAAGTGCCTCGCTTGGGACTAGGAAAGAAAATCACAAGCTGAAAGACCAATCATTTGAGCATACTGACATTATCAGCTCATCACTCCCTCTCGACTGGCTCTGCCTTAGCTCTGATGCAGAGCTGAAAGTAAACCTGTGGTTTATCTGTAAAGATATCATGCTCCCTAACATTCCTGAGAGGAAGCAAGGGTTAAAAAAGTTTACTTTCCCTTTAACAGGATATGAGAGAAGGGAAGACCCATGACTTGATCATTGATGTTCAGTTAAAAATCAGATTGGTATTAAGTCAAGTTTCAACAACTTATTTTCTGTTGTGGAGAAGGAATAATGTGTTTTATCCTTCCTAGATATAGGCAATGCTATTTAATGTGCACCTGCCTTGTCATGTGCCACTGCTTTTGTCCTTCTTCTATGTTTGAATTTATTGCATATAGAAGTAAAAATAAAATTAGGTATTTATCTCCAGCATCCATTTTAAGAATTTTACCTATTCTCCAAATAATTCCAGCAAGTCTTACTTTACATCTGTGGCCAAAGCCTGCATGGTGATGCCATAAGTTAGACCACTGCTCTCTTACTGGCTCCTGTGTATCACTAAAGGGCAGGACTAGGTGGCTGTGTACAACTTTTTTTTACATGCCTTCCAAGACAAAGAGAGGAGATATACCTGATCAAACAGGATCATAACTCTGCCCCTTGTGATGAAATAGTTATATTACCCTCCCATTCAATGCAAGTCTATGATCAGAATTCTGACTTATAGACTGCATTCTGTGACTCCAGTCCCAAAGTGAGATACTAGTGCTGTAAAGTCTCTGGGGGGTGGCGCCCAAAAACACTATATTTCACAGGCAGCACCCAGTCGCACTTGTTTAGTAAAATATTTCATACAACAAACTCACATAAGAAAAACAGATGACATATCTGAAATCAACAAAGCAAAATAAAAATAAAAAGCATTGTCATTTGGTGGGAGTGCCCCTTTAATAACAGTTATAATGCTTTTACGTATAGCTTTCTATAGGCAACTATGCCAGGAAAGAGCTTCTATAACAGACAAATATTGGGATTGGTTTACATTAGTGCAATACAATGTTTTAATGAAGTAAGTCATAAATCTTTCAAACTCTGGTTGCATGGCATATTAATCTGAATTCAATTATGCCTTATAAAACATGAAATGTTGCTTATCTTGACCATAGTCTACTATTTGAAGCATTGTTTTAATCCTTTTTAAAGACTCTAAGATTAAATAAGTCAAATTGTTTAGTTTTTTGTTCATTTCTGAATCTTACATGCAATAAGTTATTTCTTAACTTCCATGCCTTTGTTGTATCTGGTTTTAGAAGTTATTTTCAGAGTAGGCAAAGATAATTTGCAGTGTAGGCCGAGAAAATGCAGACGTTTTAATTGACTCCTGGATGTACTTAATCCAGTGTTTAGAGAACTTTATTATTTGGTTCAATCAATACCTTAAATATTCATTATCTAGCTTAAAAAGGAGGTTCCATTATTCAAAGAATATTTTGGTCATTGATAAAAAAAAAACAGCAACAGAAAAATCTGTGGTTTGATCATTGATGAAGAGGAACAAGGTTCTTATTAAAAGGGTTAGGGGATTTATTGTACTTCCTTTTCTATTTATTGTTTTGAATATTTGAAGTCCTGGGTAGGCTTCTAGGTTGAGCACCTAACCCATTACAGGTGCTCCATAAATGAGGTCCAAATCTATTTATAAATTATAAGAGTGTTTCTGTTTATGTGAAATAGGAAGGTCCTTGGTCCCTTGTAAGTAATGTATTTGAAGAGTTTAAAGGCTGTAAAAAGGATCCACCAATGCTAAACTACTTTGATTCAGTGGTGGACTAAGTATGATATGGCCATATAATGTGACCAAATCTCCCATTTTTCATCTAAGAAAAAATTGAACTTTAAGCTTTTATCTGTTTGTTTGTTTTTGCACTGATCCCTTTATCAATTGCATGTTTATTAAAAGGAGCTCTTGATTTTAATTAGATCAAACCAAAAAAATAAATGTTAAAGGCTGCAGTATATTCTACCCCCACCAAAAAAGGAAGACAATGCCAAAAAAGGAAAAAAATATATTTATCCAATAAAAAGTTTTTTTTATAATTTAATATTTATTTTTGGAAGTAAATAATAAAAAGAAGAAAAAAATATGTTAATTTATAATAAATTATTATAAACAGTATGAAATACTATTTCAAAAATATGTAAAACGTATTTAAAATGATGTTACAGTTTTAAAAATGTTATGATTTTTTTTACCTTTAATCCAGAAGTGTTCCATTTAACATCTGCAATAAATGATTATCTGTGCACTCTATAGAATGGTTTCTTATCTGAGTCTTCTTTTTGGAATCTGATAGTAAGTTGTCTGACTTGTGTATACAAAGTTAATGGAAATTGTACTGCCAAAAAATGTGAAAAATTAACGTAATCAAAGTATACTGCATACTTTGAAGTTTGTTCCTTTCAGAGCTGCTCAACATCTCTTTGGGTCAATTCTTTGATGATCTAAGAAGTGAAGACTCGAGAATTGATATACTTGTCAGAATTATCTCACATTCCTGAAAATCCTTTTCTATTTAGATTTTATGAAAAAGATAATGTTATTTTCAACATGATTTTTAGTAGGATAAGGAAAACCTTTGGAAGGATGCACTGTTGTAATAACATTTGGATTAAGCCCAAGGACACTGTGTATTGTATACCTTTATTATTTTAGCATTGATTTTGTTCAGGGATCCTTCACAGAAAGGACTCTTTGTTTCAAAAGTACCAGGAAGGATGAGCTATTGAGCTCCTTGCCTTCATGGTCCAATGAACAAAGAGAAACCAGTGCTCCTATTACCTGGAGACATTCAAGAAGGCAAGTGCAATTAGTCAGTAGATAATTAAGCTGTGCATAATCATAATACTACAGACAAATCACCTTTAGTCCAGAGCTGCATTCGGGCATGTAAAGTATTCCTTTCAAAAAGCCGCACTTTCTGTAAAAAAAAAAATACATTGTTTGACCGTCATTTTACATACCATTGAGCTGAAACGCATGGTCAGTGGGAAAGGTTAACATTCTAGGTGTTATTGAATCCTCTTTCTTTTAAATTAACTAAGCTAGTGTAATCTCCAGGCATTTTACACTTGTAAACACCTTGTCAAAAAGAGGGAAAAGGTGTAAATAGTCACTAGCTGTCCCTCGGCCTCTCTTTTATTTGGTTCTAAAAAAAATGATTGCATATTTAAAAAAAATATGCTGTTTGCTTTGTGCTTGCGTGTGTGCTGTGCTATTTTCTTTATAGTTTGAAAAGAAATACAGTAAATATAATTTACAGCAGTAAATTTATTCCACGTTTTATGCTTCTTTCAGTAAGAAAAAATGACACTATTTCCTGTTTAATGTGAGGCTAGTCTCTTAGCTGGATTCCCTATACAGTCTCTGCTCATAAAAATGTCAAGCGTTTTTAAGAACAAGTCTACTGCTGGCCAAAAGTCTCTCTGTATTTCTCAACAGCAGAGTTACTATTTATTACAAGTATACCAAAGCATGTCTATTTTATAACTGAATGTGTAGATATCCAGTTTGCTACATATCCGAGCCAGAAAACACTCTGGCTCTATGTGCTTCACAGCTATAAAGGTCAAACTGCATTTCTTATGAAGGCCTGTAAAAATAATCTTAACCCGTTTGCTTTCAGATTGAATAAGTCTTACAATGTCTAATAAATATTGATGTCATCATATAGGTGGGCAAGAAGCTTTTTTTTTTTCTGTATCACCATATAAATATACAAGAAGCAAACCAATGTAGTAAAAAAAAAAATACAGGATATCTAAGTAATTTGTGATGTTGTCTGTGTTTCACAGCTATGCCTTAGATTTATACATGCATGAGCGCTTCAAGATTCACGGGCCTACACTATAGCTCTTTTTTCATTGTTTGTCCACCGAAGAGAAATACATTTCTGCAAGAATGCATTAAACAGCTAAGCGGATATTAGAGCAGAAAACAGCAATGCTGTTATTATTATTCAATAATCCCCCAACTGCAAAATCCAGGCAAAAATGGGTTGATTTTAATTGGTAGACGAAACATTGGGGTTTTTTTTACACTGCCTTCACTGTATTTGTAATGAGTGTTTAGTCAATACAGTGGTACATAAAAATGCTAATATTCTTCTGCTGACACTTGCATGAGTAAAACATTTAACAACATTGGCTATCACAGTTTTAGTATTGAATACAGTTGATTGTATCTCAAAAATGTTCTGGTTTTGGTTTATATAGAAATTATTTTCATTTAAAGTGAAAGGTTGTTCAGGTTTAATCTGCAGCTACTGGATGCACTTGTTGGAGGTTATTACTGCCAAAGGAGGTTCAACCAGTTATTAAATCCAAAGATTCACTTAATTTTTTGTTTACCTGCTCTGTTAATAATTAATTGGTGGGTTTAATAAAGACAAGAAAGATTATCATTGTTTGTGCTTTATTAGCTTAAGCATATTGTGCTTTTCTATATTTGTGACATAGATCACATAGATTTATAACCAATTAATGCAGATAACAAGGTATTTCCAAAGGGTTAACATACTTTTTCTTGGCACTGTACACTAGCTTATGATATTTATTATACTGAGTGTATATTTACTGTGATTACACTGATTACAGGCTAGTAAAAAAAAGAATCTTGTAATTATTCACAAAGTGGTGTATTATTTAGTGATGTATATACTGTTTATTTGTATATGCAGAGGATAAATTACTTCAGCTTTCAATCCTGCAAACTTCACCAGCTTCAGCACTTTTCATACCATTCAACCTAACAAAACGAGAGTGAGTTATCAAATCCGTGAAAACATATGCTTCAGATCCAGATGTACCCGCTACTTATGTATCTGTATGTATGTATGTATATATATATATATATATATATATATATATATATATGTGTGTGTGTATATATATATATATATATATATATATATATATATATATATATGCTCAACCTGTATGTATAAACATATATATATACATACAAATTGAGTATCCATTATCCATAATGCTTGGGACCAGATGTATTCTGGATGACAGATCATTTCGGATAACTGATCACTTTCACCAATAAGATACATTAAAGCCTTTCAGCACTTGTGAAATACAGTATCAATTCAAATATGGAATAGAGCAAATAAATCACTTTTCCTGTGATGGAGCTGTGATGGGAGGCATCATTTGGAACTTGCCATTGGTGCGTTCAACATGCACACAATTAATTGTGTTACTCTTTGAGTGCATGGGGAATCTGCGCATGCATGTAAAGGCTATATCACGGTTTAAGGGGGCTGAACATTTGTTGTTTTTTGATAGGTGTGTGAGGAATTTGCAAAATCTGAAACAATGTTCGATAACCATCATACATAGGGACACTTGAGAGTTATGCAACTAAAATAGTGACAAACAGGATCACATGCAAATTTACAATATTCCATGAGCACTCACTAGATATGATTTTGTTTTACTATTTATGAACTGCTTTAGGGTTTCTCCCTGTGGTTTGGGGAACCATAGAAGCTCAAATTCTGATGTGAGTTCAGCAGCTCTATATGTCTTTAAAGTATGATATTGCATTAATTATGTAAAGTATTGGTGTTTGTACAGCTGCACTGTCAATCCGCTGTCTTCTTCAAGTTTATGCTCCCAGTGCCAAATGAAGTATTATCACAAAAGACAAGAGTAGCCATACTAACATGATTGTTTAAGATGGTTAACTCCCTGCAAATGTTCAGGGGTTGCTTTAAATCTTGAATGATGTTGTGTTTCCAATCCCTTCTTCAGGTCAAAACATATATCACAAACTACTATATCTTAGAAACACTTTGGTAAACCCAAAACAGAAATAAGTTAACCCACATAGAAATCCAATGAAATCTGCCTTTTAAAAAGTCCCAGATGTGAACATCACCTTGTACCTTTTCTGTCTATCACAATCAGATAAATTCACCTTGATTGGATTTCCCAGGTGTGGGATTTAAAAAAGAAGATGGCTCTTAGCATGCTAGGGATAAAAACATGGAAATGAATCATGGACCCATTACTCCAAAGAAGACTATGGTAAATCATGCCTGACCCTGTGGTTTTTTCACTGTAATTAATATGTATTTTATTCAAATATTTGTTATAATTGCTGCATTGTCCACTACTGAAAGAGACCAGGCTTTGACATAAGCTTTCTTCATCTGTGAGGGTTCCCACATTTAGGAGAGTATTTAAATCCTCTGTTTCCATTGTGCCTTTGCCTGTGTATAAGGTGCATCCTGTTTTGGTCTTCTTGTGTCATAGCAAAATTGCAAGCAAATGCCTAAATTGGGAGAAAAATGTTTTTTTACATGTGTCTGTGAAGTCTCCTGCTTATGACATTACCTGTGGCACGGTAAATGACACATTTTCCATTGAAAAGCAATTAATTTGCATACTATGCCACAGATGATGTCATAAGTAGGAGACGCCACAGACACATTGTTCTTCTGATTTAGGCATTTGCTTGCAATTTTGATAATACAATTTATAGATAATTTTCCATATTTTTTATGCTCTTCTTGCACAGTAAAAAATAATGTTCAAGTGATCCTGTCCCTTTAGAGAATTGGGAACACATAATGTACATAAACATTTACTTGCTGAGTTATCTTTACTGAGCAGGTTTAATCAATGAATCAGTGATATCTACAAAATGATAGTGTTTACTTTCAATTTAAACTTATTTTCATAGCTACACTTTTTAAGATAAGTATTAAAACAACATTACTTCTAAAATGATATCTTGTAGCAAGCTAAATGCTATATTTTTCTTTTTTTAAGCCCATAATAATTACATGTAAGTAGAGCCTTGTTCTCCAATATTTTGTTTGGTAGACTATATACATTATATTAAATGCACCATTACCAGATGCATGAGGGTTACATGAGCTGTAGTAATTGTTAGCCCTGGCTGGGGAGTTACCTTAACAGAAAAATAAACAATAAGTTATTGAGACCTAATTGTTTCATACAATACTGTTGCCTGGTAACAACCCCTGACAACATATAGTGGTGAATGTTTCCTTTAAACAGATTTCCTTTGTGCTTTGTGAGTAAACAGCTTGTGTTCATCTCAATGTCACATGCCAATTAGGTACTTGGCCATTTTTGAAGCCTGTTGGGAAATCTAAATGTCCCAGATGCAAGGCTGTTTCAACAGAGGAGGTTAAAATAATGTTTTTAATTTCGTTAATGAACAACGTACTTCATAGTTGCCAACATTTGAAAAAAATATCCAGGGACACTGCAGCACAGCTATCAAAAATGTACCACACCCACTGCCCAACCCACATAATTAGCATCATTTAGCACCCCTAGTTATTATAGTGCAGATTATTTCACCATTATATTTTTGTTCAGAATAGCGAAATTTATGTTTCAAAGCATGCAGTTCATAGGTTGGACACATATAAAAGCACATAGAGCTTTCAATTCGCTCCGTATGCATATCCCCATTGAAACACGCGGTGCCAGTCACAGGTGGTTAGTGAGAAGATATAGTTATGATAATAAAATTATTTAGAAAAAATGCATTCCTTGTTTTTAATATCCTGCCCCCTTTACTTAATTTCTCCTGCCCTTTTTACAAGGCGCCTTTTTCTGCCGCCATCTGTCTCCCTGCACTCTCACTACTCCCAGTCCACCCCCTTCTTTCCAATCGCCACCCCCCCAGAATTCCCAATCTTCCCCTTTCTTTCAATTATGACCTCAGCGTCCCAAGACTTCCCCTTCTTTGAATTCTGCACCCCAGATTTCCCAGTCTTCCCCTACTTTCAATTATGCCCCCCAGAGTTCCAAGTCTGCCCGTTCTTTCAAATATGCCCCCCAGAATTCCCAGTGTGCCCCTTCTTTCAAATCTGCCCCCTAGATTTCCCAGTCTGCCCCTTCTTTCAATTATGCCCCCCAAAGTTGTTAGTCTGTTATCATCTTTCAATGATGCCCCCAGAATTCCCAGCCTGGGCCCCCCACCCAATCTGCCCTCCCACCCATCCAATCTTCTCTCCTCAATCTGTATTCACATACTTACCCCAGCTCCATCGCTCAGCAGCCTCTTCTTCCACTCAGGAAACACCCCCCAATGGCGATTGCGGGTCACGTGACATATTCATGCGAAGTCACGTGACCCGTACAGGTCCGTGTGAGCTGAGCTCACATCAGCCTCGATTACTCAGCCTTGTCACACATGTCCTGTCTGCTTCCAGCAGATGCATGTGACAGGACTGGGTAATGCCTGCTGATGTGAGCTGAGCTCACACGGACCTGCACGGGTCATGTGACATCATGTGATCACATCACGTGACCCGTGATCACGCTTAAATTAAAACTTTGCTGCAGGCAGCGCATTGTGCCGGGACTGTCCCAGGGGAGGGAATTCCCTGGGATAATCTCAATTTTGCTGGGACTGTCCCAGCAAAAACGGGACCGTTGTCAACTATGGTACATATGATTATATAGTTAGACTGAAAACTGTGGGTGTCTGTGTATGAAATACAATTTTAAAGGAAGACTTTAAAGGACAAAAATTAATTATGTTTAACTGAAAGATTGCATCAAGTGCCGACATTTTAAAGATAAATTATTTAACGAAATAGAGCTTTCTTGGCAGATCTGGCGTTGAACCTCTCTACAAGTGCCATCTGGATCTCAGGATCCTGTCGCTTCTGCACTCACTCCTTGATTGAAGATGATGTTGTTGCTCCTAAGAATTATAGAATTGAAACTCTCTCTCTAGATCTTTAATATAGTTGAAGCACGGGCACTACGCAGATCTTTTCATTTGTAATTTAAACAGAGGCTCAAATCCACTACAGGCACACTAATTCTTTATTAATCAGAACCTATATATTTTTAGTCAGTCTGCACTTTTCTTCACAGGCCACTTGCCTGAATGAAGCTTTCCTGCTCTGATTCAAGCAGCTCCTGCCCTTCAGCAAGCAGGTTTATTTGCAGCTGCACTCCATCATTCTCATTGCCTGTGTAGAGTTTGTTGATTAGGTTTTTATGCTGATCTCTGCCCTGTACTTTTATGTATTCATTGCTAATGTATTGTGCCTAAATACAGAATATTTGTATTTTTCGTATGTATATCTACATTATCATAAGATAAAACCAGACTCACATGGTAGCCCCAGTATATTTTGCAATATTATGCACACCAAATAATCAAAGTGGACAAAGCTGTTGATAATGCTAGAAATGCTAGCAAAAGCAGTGGCAGACCTGGGGCCCAATAGAGCACATTTATAGACAATAGCACAATAGAGAACATGCCCCCCGAGCAGCACTGTATCTTGAACAAAGCCAACAAGGCCTCAGTCTTGGACAGAACTCTCCAGGGGGTATCAAAAGAGTGCAAAGTGGGTGGTAGTGCAGAGTAGGTTCTAGGGCAAGTCATGAGAGCAAAGTGTGTGCTGGAGCAAACCCTGAGTGAAAATATGGGTGCTGGGGTAAATCCTGAGTGTAAGATAGGTGCTCAGATAAGTCCCGGGGACAAAGTGGGTGCTGGAGCAAGCCCTCAGTGCAAAGTGTGCACTGGAGGAAACACTGAGTGAAAATTTGGTTTTGAGGAAAATCCTGAGTGCAAATTGAGTTCTGGAGTAAGTGATGGGTGCAAAGTGGGTGCTGGAGGAAGTCTGAGTGCAAAGTGGGTGCTCGGGCAAGTCCTCAGTACAAAGTGGGTGCTGGGGTAAGTTATAAATAGCTAGTGGGTGCTGGAGCAAGTCATGAGTGCAAAGTGGGTGTTGTGGTAAGTCCTGAGTGCAAAGTGTGTGCTGTACCAAGTCTTGAGTGCAAATATTGGTGTTAGGACTTGTTCCAGCACACACTTTGCACTTAGGAGTTTTCCTAACACAAATATTTGCACTCAAGACTTGGTACAGCACACACTTTGCACTTAGGAGTTTTCCTAAGTCAAAAGTGAGTTCTGTGGAAGTCCTGAGTGAAAAGTGACCACTTGAGAAATTCCTGTGAGGACAAAGTGGATGCTGGAGCAAGTCGGTGAGTGCAAAGCTGGGTGCTGGGGTAAATCCTGTGTGTGCAAATCTGGGTTCTGGGGTAAATCCTGTGGTTGCAAATCTGGTTGTGGGGATAAATCTTGTAATTGAAAATATTGGTGCTGGGGCAAGTCCTGAGTACAAATCTGGGTCATGGAGCAAATCCCAAGGGACAATATGGGTTCTGGGGCAAGTTCTGTGAGTGCAATCTAAGTGCTGTAATAAGTCCTGGCTGCTGGGGTTAATTCTTGGTACTGGGGTTAATCTTGTGAGTCCAGGGGTAAGTCTTTGGTGCATAATCTGAGTACTAGGATAGGCCAAAATCGAAGTGCAGGGGTAAGTCTTGGGCGCAATTTGGGTGCAGAAGAATGAAAATAAACAAATTTGAAAATATTAAAAAGTTCATTTAAGTATAAATTCAGCAATGGATCTATGCAGATATCATTAGGTAGTTGGCCATAATTTTACAGCACTGTGAAAAGTGATGAGGAGCATTAATGGTACTGTTTCAGACAATCTTAGGACTGTATTAAATGTTATATAGAATATTGTCAGTTTTGTAAGCAACACAATATTTTCTGCTGCCTCAGTATAATCTGTCAATGTCCCTCTCGAGATCAGACTGTGGATCTGCCCCTGAGCTTCACTCCAATGAGAGGGAATCTGGTGAAACACCGTCTGTAAAGTGAAAAGGTGCTCAGAGCACCATTACTGATTTTACAGACATAAAACCTCAAGATGACTGTACACTCTGCACTCCAACATGGTCTTATCTTCAAAAGGTGTTTATTGTGAGATACAGTAACAAAACACAACATACTATGGGGAACTAATACAGTTTACACATTTTGCATCCCTATCAAAGCTTAATCATAAGTTGTTGTTAAAACACCCTCATTTTTAACTCCAACTCTACAATTAAAATAGTACTGCCACTTCTTAATGTGAGTTTCAACTCTTTTTTTGTTACATATACATTCATGTTATTCTGAGGAAGCCTTTGTTATTCTTAATAGGAGCCGGCTCTGTGCTCCATTTAGTTTACATTTATTTAATCATTATATTGCTTACTTTAAGAGCCTCGTAGGGTGCTATGCTTATTTTTACATATTCAAATCTTTATTTCATGTAATGAGTAACTCATTTCTGATTCTGGTTTGGCACATCAATTATCAACTGTATAGTTAATATTTCATTAGTTATTATCTTTTTATCTTATGTTATATACAATTGTAGAAATGAAAGATGTTATATTTTATAATATGAAACACAATTAAAACAATTATAGCCGTTACAAACAAAAAAATAAGCCTAAAAGAGGTGATTTTTCAAGTAAGGATGTGTAATAATGTGCTGCAACATGTGTAATTAACATATAAATAATAATATATTAATAATATATATCTGCCTGTTTAATTTTTGATGCAGGTACTTTCATAGTTTTAAATTCTTCCAATAGAGCCTACATTATTTATTTTGCAGAAATGTAATTTAAACAATTTGCACGAAGAATTAATAGTACTATCATAAGAGCTCCGTTTATTCTTAAGTAACAGGATCATATTAAGCGAGGCTAAGTAGAAAAGTTAATGTTTCAACTCATGTTAAGGAAGATAAATTGAATTATTAAAAATAAACTTGTTAATACCACAGAGAAGTTGCAAGTGTGATAAAACTTTCATCTTGTATTAGGATAGCAATGTTATTCATGCATTTAGTACGGCTATGGTATATCTTGGCCATCTGCTCTGGCAAACTGTCAACATCACTGCGTATCATCAACCATGCGAAGTGCAATATTAAAACTTCTGGTGTGAATCGCAAAAGTAACTTACCTTCCATGGAAAGAAAAATATAGCAAAACACGTTAAGGATATGTCTACGTGTGTTACCACATTCCACCACCTTTACAAGTGTAAGCGTGTACTGTATATTGTTGTTTATATAGTGCTATCAATACATGTGGAATTTTGTGTGACAGACACAAATATAAATTCTTTAAAAATGTAATACAAACTGCTGCCTATGGAAGCATCCAATCTAGCCACTGTTACAGGAGATAGGTTGCTAGAATGGCTTTGATTAGCTATAAAGGGCACCAATATCATGTACCAAGGTTCTAAAATTGTATTAGTTTCCACACTTTGAAGTCTACACAGGAGCATGAGAAATAGATGTCTGTTTGTATCTAATTTTGAACACATAGATTGTGTCGGCAGGCAAGAAATATTAGCCCATCCAGTCTCCCTAATGCATGTTTCTTAGCCTTTTGATCTTTAGATTGGTCTTCTGCACAAACAAAGCATTCTTGAACATAGCTTGTATGTTCTGAAGCTGACTTATGAGCATTGGTGTGTCTATGAGTTTCTGTTGCAATTAGGGTTGCCACTTTTCTTCAGAAAAATACCGGCCTTGTCACTGCCTCCATAGACATAACATTGGCCTGATGCCAATTTTTTTACCGGCCTGCCGGTCAAATACAGGCCAGGTGACAACCCTAGTTGCAATGGGCACACTGATAGGGCTGACACCCTGCCAGTAGGCCGGTACAAAATTTACATGGGGCCAATGTTAAGTTTATTAATTACTGTTATATAATAATTTACATAATAATATCCTGAGGGTAGTAAGCAGATCCACAAGTAAATTACATCTTATTGAATGCAAGTTATAATGCACTGACTCTTTTAATATCACTGACTCATTCGATATACTGGCTTAAATTCAATGGACCACGTATATTGTGGTCCATTAGAGGTCAAATAACGGGCATCCCTGATTCAATGCATTCCGCTAATACCATTAACAGGTGTGGTAAAATCATTACCACACCCATCAAAAGAACCCTATACATCACTGTTTGGTGCACAAACAGTAATTTAGTGAGAATGTAACACAGTCGATATATGTATATTAACCATTTCAGTGCTGTAGGGAACAGGGAGCGAAGTGACATCCACCCCTATAATATACTATTGCAGGTACTGCCCCTGGCCCAGAGGGCATGCCTCTAGTAACCCATGGGGCCAGGCATTGGCCAAGTGCCCCATGCCCCATAAATAGGAAAAGTTAATGCCCCCCCCCCCCCCGGGCCATTAGAAAATAAATGACTGACCCCTGGGAAGAGTGCCAACAAAGTCCAGAGCACTTAAATCTGATTGAACATTTTTAGAATTTTATAAATAGCCTTTTAGGATTCTACTTAAAGCTCATTATGGTTTTTATATTAATTGTGATATGTATTTAAGAATTATACAATTTAAATAAGTTATTTTATTAAAATATATATTTTTTTCTTAAATTATTTCTTTTTTATATACTGCATTGCTGTGAGAGAAGTAATGACCTAATGCCCCTGGCCCCTTAAATTAAATTGGGACAGGAAGCCGGCACTATGCTCCATCCTGATAAAATTAAAATAATTGACCCCAGGGGGCCACAGCCTAGTTCAAAGCCTGGGGCCGCATGAAAAAATATATATGTTGGGCGCCCAAGGACAGTGGGGCACTGTGCTCTCAGCCCATACATTTTAATATTTTATTGCCCATGGCCCCATACAATCTATAAATGGATGCCCCCTGGGGACATGGGCTGCCCATGTGCCCCTGGCCCCATAAATTTAATTAAATACAAAAATGCAAAATTATTAAAATTCCCTAGGTATCCAGCTAGGGAAGTGCGATACAATAACATTATACCACTTGTGAAAAAGCCCACTCTATGTGTGTCATGGGGATGGGAAGTGAAAATCACACACATCTATCCCTAAGCATTTGTTCTCGGTGGAGGATGGATGCAGAATGAAATCTCAAACTGATAGGCAGGGGGTTTCAAATTTTAGAAAAGAGGCATCAGAAGTCTCCCTGTCCCAGCCCTGCTACTGACTGATTTTCAAATCTGTTTCAACAAACAGTTGAAAGGAAGAGGGAATATTGTATCTTTTTAGGAATAGTTTATTTAAAACCGTGTTGTTGTCTCTTGTGGCTTGTTTTAAAAATGGCCCTGAAACTGTCTGTGCTTTTATGCAATGTAAAGCACAGTAGGTCGGGTATGGATTTGTTGTATACGGCTTTGTAAGACTAAAATCAAGTAGAACACCAAATAGCAATCTATTAATAAACAAAAATAAAACCTGTTGTGTCTCATGCAAGAAGGCATTCTTTGTTGTTTTTTGGTTTACATTTTGTTTTGGGTGGTGTGGTTGTGGCAATTCTCCAATTATTAGCCAAAATACACACATATGCACATATATATCCATGATTTTTGTTCTGTGTTCGCTTTCCAAAGAAAAGCTCTTTGAAAAAAAAGTATGCTTGCAGACAAGTACTAATCAACAACTAGGCCCCTACTAAATCTAGTATGTTTGAGCAGGATTGCATTTATACTAATATTACTATTATCAAACCTATAGAGCCAGCAGTTTTCCCAATGCATTGGTGATATATGCAAGACAGAGATTAACTTATACATTATAGAGAGTGGGTTCTGCCCAAAAGACAATACTCTGGGGGCACCTATGAAGCACAGGGTATAGAGGGAAACCAGAGATTGCTAAAGTGGTAGGTGAAAATGAGAAATGAGTAATTATATAATTTGCACATGACCAGTGGCATTACTAGGTGGGTGTTGCTGGTGCGGAACACAGCGGATAACACATAGGGGGTCATGACATTTAAAAAAATAATAATAATTCTTGATGAAACGATGCAAATGTAAATGCATTTAGGCTGTTTTTATGATATTGTAAGTTGAAGGTATAATATTACATTTACGAGTTGTTTATGTCATTACAATTGCCATTACATTCAGTGATATACCGGAATTAAGTTTTTATGAGTGACATTAGTATCCATTACTAAGGAGTCAGTATGGTCTGACACGAAAGGAAGTACATGGGTGTGACACCAGGAGTTACCTTAGTGACGCTACTGCATATGTCTCAGTTCCATTGTAAGTGGTGTATAAACTCTTTTGATTAGCATAAAGCAAAGACTTTCCATAAACCTTGGGTATTCCCTGTATGTTCCTGTTTTTTTCTCCATTATCTGTATATGAACATAACACAGAAGTCAATATATGCATTGATATAGAATACAATTGATACAATGTCTCCCAAAATAGAATTTTGAGCCACATATTTGAGAGATGTAGAAAAAAGTAAGCAGATAAAAAAATATAGGATTGTAACTCTTCAATTTTGTCAATTTCTAAGTTCTTTGAAGTTTTGAAAAGGAAAACTATCATTCTCAGACATTGTTGGATTTTCTAGTTGTATAATATCCTAGAATTAATGATTTTCATTATTTAAAAATCCAAAAAAAAAGTATTTATTTTGTGTTTATTGCAACCGAATCTAAGGTAATTTTTAAATCTGTCAGCTACAGTGTATAGCAGCTAACTGCCGGAAACATACTCAATCTACTGGTATTACAGGTAATCATAAAGGCAACATAACTATGCCCCAGGTCTTGTAATGCAGCTAAAGTGACATGAAGTTGGAGGCAGGACAAACAAATTCTTGACAGTGATGCTTATATTCACTGAAATGTTTATGTACATTTCTAAAGGCAGGTTTTAACATAAGTGATGCACTTTTAACTGCCTTCTACTGCAATGCCAAGTAAAACTAAAATATTCAAACCTTTTCAAAAACTTTTGAAATGAGGAATAAGTAGTTTACTGACATGAGCAATAAAATGTTTGAAAAAGTATAACATTAAAGCTAAATGTATGATTGCTGTTCTCAACAAAAATGCATTTTTTTAAGACTTGAAACCCCTTCCCCGTTTTCATATGGTTCTTAGTTGTACTCTTCCAATTAACCCATTAATGGCTATCATCCTCCCAGCAGGTTAAAATCTGAACGTAACAGAGCCAAGAAAACATATAAGGTTTAAGAGGCAAGAAAGATGATTGCGATGGAATGTACATGGGGGATCTGTCTCAGCTCCACATAGTACTGTGATCCCGTATCTGTGTTCCTATTTGAGAGAGCTACATGTCTCTTAGAAGACATGAGTTTTTGGGGACTTTTTAAAGATTGACAGGAGAAAAAGAGTTGTATATTCTAGGTAAGTGAAGTCCGTAGACATTGGGCCATTCAACAGCAGTCATATCTGGGTGTTAAGTGGCAATGAGGGAGGAGGAGAGACTTCTCCTAATACATAGCTGAAATAACTTTTGCCTCTTCTTTGGTTGCAGTTTGGTGTCAAAGGGTTAAGTGTCCAAGGGTTAAAAAGACTGCTTGGTGTAGACTGCTTTGTGTGCCCACTAGATGAACTTAAATGGACTCAAAAATACAGGTGAGCCCTTCTAAAAAGGGGGGCTCAGAATCCAGACACTCACATCGTAGCACCTCATGGCATTATAACAGGGTTTACTTGTATAATTTATGTAAATGTAGAGAATTAAAATGAAATATATCTCATTTTAGCAGAATTCCATAGAAATACATAAATTATGTAAAATGTCTTAAATCGGTCTGTGCTGCTCCCTTTTTATGACATCACCTGTGACTTGACAAGCGAGTTATACATTTCCCACTGAAAAGTAGTTCTAAATATGTTCACATTTAACTGTGTTGATGTTTAACCATGACTCATCTCTACCTACTAAATAATACATATCATTATTTGCAGATTTTTAAAAATGGCTGCTACTTTTTAGACAGGATAATTGCGTGGACTTGGCTTCTAATGTTGAGCAGCATTATGTCCCCCTGCTTCAGTCACTCAAACATTACAGTTGATCTATTAATGAAAGTGAGCATCATGACACCTTCTAGTCCCTTTGCTAGTGTTGTGCCTCTAATGACCAACGCTTATATACTTTGACAATGGAATTTATATTGTTAGCGATAACACTTTGTAGGATTGTGAGGAAATGAGTTCTCTCATTTGGAAAATTTAACACAAAAGTGTTACTGCTCGTTTTTATGGCAAGAAAAGTTGTTTGCATGGAATCGTCCAAAACACTTCTCGCCTCATTAATGTACCTTAGTTCATCCAGCCCAGTACAATAACAGAGTCTAGGGAGTCCCTAGGTCTCTGTTCACCAACAATTTCTAGTAGCAAGACATTAGTGTCCATTCCTTGCCAAACATGTTCTCAACACAAAACATCACCATGGAAAAAGTCCTCACTGGAATAGCTAATTCTAGATATTATATTTCAGCTCTTTTAAACTGCTGAGATGTTTTACAGTTACCATTACAACATCTGCTTTTTCAAAGAAAAAGGAAAAAAAAAAGTTAAAACCTTAAGAGAAGTTAGAAGTCAAAAAAGATAGACTTGGCATCACTTGTGTATGTTAAAGCACTGTAGTAGCTTTCCAGGAAATGGGTTCGTCTTTTGCTGTCTACTGCAAAGTTATGGTAAGAAGACTAAAGAGCCCATAAAACATAGCCTTTTCCTTCAATTATTGGCTGAATTCCGAGTGTGACTTGGTTAATGCAATTCAATTTGCTCTTTTCATGGGATTTTGTAGTGCACATAGAATAATAAATGTCTTTCAGTTGAGCTGCATAAAGTAATAATCTTGGTATTTATCTAAAATGGTATGGAACGGAGCAGTCAGGACAGCATACTGAGTGATTGTAGCCACTTAAATGTGTGATGTACTGTGAAATGCTGTGAAATACTATATAGCCCCAGTGGAAGAAAATACCTGTACTACAGCCAAAGAACAATATATTAGATTGTCTAAAACATTTTGTATTTATTTTATGAATCATGAAAGAATGTTCATTTTTTTATAAGAAATATATTAATTAAGCAAAATGCTGTATACCAAGTGTACCCAGCCAAACAGTTTCCTAAATTCAAAAAGGAGTAAGGAAGTAACACATTTGCTTTCATTTCTATCTGGCCATCTGTCAATCTGTGTCTATAGGTTGATTTATCATTCTGTCTCTATATATTTCTTGCGAACCGTTCTATGCAGTTTATTTTCTTTTTTTATTTAATCCAAGATATGTGTGATAAAAAGTATGCACCAGAAACTGAAGTTATATATATATATATATATATATATATATATATATATATATATATATATGTGTGGGGGGGGTGCACTAGAAATGGATATATATATGGATATATATATGTGTGGGGGGGTGCACTAGAAATATATATATATATGTATATATATATATATATATATATATATATATATATATATATATATATATGTATATATATATGGCGTCTAGGACAGTTCTTCATGGCTGCTTCACCACTGACAGTTCATTGTGGCTGAACGCTGAACTGTCTGCGGTGAAAGGCAACGTGGGCACTTCATTGCGGCAATGTAAGCTCTGACAGTTCAGCGCTTAACTTACACCTCCCTAAAAGCTACCCTGAACCCCCATACTATACCCAAACTCTAATACTAACCCCCACAAACCCATACCCTTAATACTAACACTACCCCCAAACCCTAATACTAACCGCCCTGAACTCTAATACTAACCCCCTGAAACCTAATACTAACACTACCCCCAAACCCTAACACTAACCCCCCAAGCCATAATACTAATACCTAACCCACAATAATACTCACCATGTGTGATCCCGTGATGAACTGTCCCGCGAAGAATGAAATTGCCATCACGTCAGAGGTCATGGTGAAGTGGCTACATTTAAGCAGCCGTGAAGAACCGCCCCATCCCTATATACATATATATATATACATATGTGTGTGCACTAAAATGGAAGTTTATAGATCATGTGTATATGAATTACCAAAAGACCTGAAAAGACCTACATGCAATATGACATTCCCCTCAGAAGTGCCAAATGACTACTTATGTTCTAGAGTAACTTGAACAAACATAAATAATGTCATATTCCATTTCTCGTATTGGACAGAGAGTGATATGTGCTCAGTGAAAACCACAATCAAAGCTCGGACCACAAGCCGATTTGTTGAAACAAATTAAAATTTCTGCTTCACAGAGCTACAATTACTGAAATAATCCTAGTGGGGGTCTAGGCTCAAAATCAGCAGAACATTATTCCTGTAAACATTAATGAATGGGAGAAAATACGGGGTCTCTTAACCAGTGAAAAATATTTTAAGTAAGAATACTGGAGTGGTACACACAGAAATTCGGTAACAGTTTGCTTATATGTGTTTAGTTTATTCTGCCATCTGAATATCTACTACTTGAAATATTTAACAAATTTGGAAATAAATGTGTTGGTGAATGGATCACAACCTGTGGTTACATTTATATGAATCAGAAACTTGCATGCATTTCCTACTGTAATACCCAGCTAGGTCCTACCAGGTCCCAGCGAGTAAGAGCCAACCTGGTGCCAGCCTGTAAGGGACCTAGCTGCTGTATATTGGTTGTGACTAGTGTGTTTTCCTAATGAGAGAGCTGTACCTATTTAAGTAGCTGTCTTCCAGAAGATCCCCATATTAAATAATATAGAACGAGAAGGAAGCAACACTGAAGCAACCACACTTAGTACACTTACGCTGCCCAATCCTGATGACCTGTTGTATTACTTTTTTAAAGATATTCTATCAGTATGTGTTGATAATACAAAGATTTGGAGGAATGTTCCAAACGGAAAATGATTTAGGTAAATTAGAAAAATGTTCAGAGCTGTGGCTCTGTACCAGGACCTGAAAGAGGAACAAGAGAGGATATGGAAATTGAAGGCCATAGTGGTAGTAGTAATCATAGGAGTACTCAGGTCTACGACACTTGGATGAGTAGCTCCAACACATTCCAGGAACAACATCAGAGCACCCTGTCCAGAAGAGCGCATTGCTAAGAACAGCTAAGATACTGTGCAGAACCCCCAAACTCCCAACCCTCTTGTAGAGGGCCCCAGGTTGAGGAAGACACATACCACCCATAGGAGGGTGAGGAAAAGATTATATATATATATATTCCTTTACTGAAAAAGTGTGACAAGAGTAAAAATTAATTTGCACATTCTTTACCTCAGAAAACTAAACAAAATAAGGATGTTCTGAATCCTACATGTGACTTTCAGGTGACTTTAGCATCAGCAGGATGTTCATGATAAACAACATTTTATGTGAATTAGACCACTGCTACAAAATCCATAGACACTGCTTTAAAAATTCAGCAAGGGGAAATATTAAATTTCTTCAAACAGTTATAAAACCTATAAATCTTTGATTGTTAGACGAGCTGGAGCGGTTACACTACATAAGTATCGAATCATTTTAAAAATTTTATGCAAATAAATAAGTATTGTATTTCAAGACATCTGATTCCACTGCTGCATGTCGGTCAGAGGTCACAGCCGAGCTTTTTAAATAAGCAATAAAGTTTTCCAGGTAATTAAAAATGTTTGCATAGACTGGTGGATTTTTTTTGTTCTGAAATTGCTTTTACACTGTCTCTCTCTAGAGTGGTATCATTTGACACTGCACATCATTTAGAACAGGCTAATTGCTGTACAAATTTCTAATTCTTCTGAAACCATGTAAATGAGCATGAATGTGTACAGGTGGAACCTATTATGGCAAATGACTTCACTCTCATGTTGTCATCTTCATTTGCTGTTGTCTTTTCAAGTCAAGGCAGAAAATACACATTCATGAAGTTCAGACGAGGGAACAATGATTGAATGAAAAGTCTTGTTTCATTACTTTTTAATTCCAGCCATACTACCTGCCTAATGCAGTTCTCTGATTATCATGCTGGATGGACAGTAATGTAGCTTTATTCAAATAAGGAGGCCCCACTTTAATTTAAGAGAAGCAATATTCCACATTTGTAACGAGGCAAGTAGGATTCGGGCTAAATAATATATGAAATTAATAATATATAATGGCAGAATCTGCAGGTACTAAATAGAAATATCATAATGAATTTGTAGGCCTAGTTTCCTTTTCACCCTGTACATTGTCTGCACATGGAATTCTCAGAGGTTTCCTAGGATCATAAAATAAAGTATATGAGTATATAGATGTACCAAGGTATTATTCATCAGAGAGCTTTTACTCTAGAGGGCGCGACATCCCGTCTGCTATGTAATTCAATGCAGCCCAAAAAAGCCTGTAAAGTATGTCTCTTTTTGTTTGTGTTTTAATTATATTTTATTATAAATTTTATTGATACAGAGCAGAAATGGGGATGGGAAAACATTTACATATCTATGCTAAAACTATATTACAAAATAATACTATATTAAATAGTAATACTATATTCAACAATTAACTACTCTATTATATACTCACACTAAAGAAACAATATTGGGAAAGAAAACATTTAGACGAGTTATATATTTGAAAATGTGAGATTTTGTTGATCAGACAGAACACTCAGACAGATCTCCACAAAAACCTTTTTCAAATGCACGTGAAGAAAGGGAATTCATACCCCTCTATCCATGGGGACCATATCTTAAAAATGTTCTTCCGATCTATTTTAACACATCATTTCTCCATTGCGTATGTCATATATGTGGTCTAAGATAAAGTCTGTCTCTCATGTACATGGACTGATAAGAATAGATACTAATGTGGTTTATTTTTGCCTTTATTATAGAGATGAATAAAACTTTCTAAACCAAGTTGTGTTGCCAAATATAGTTTGGGTTATGTACAAAGAGAAATTCTGAGGCAAAGTTCGAAAAGTGAAATAAAAACCATGAAAAAAAAATGAAATATTTCTGTGCATCACTCCACATAGGAATCAAATAGTAAATGTATATGATGTATGGTGCTGTGAGTGGGTATGTTTCCTCTGCCATTCTCCCCACACATAGTTTTCTCTGCTTTCTTGAGGATATCTGTTTTACCTATGGGATTTCTCTCAGCAAAATGGAACATTATGGATTGTTTCTCCAATTAATGGCTTGGGGACCTTTTTGTGGATATTAGAATATTTGCTCAAACATTTTATTATTTTAAACATACTATGACTTTTATCATTTATGTTTTTCAATTTCAAAACTAGCCAAAGTACAAAACAAACATGCAGACGTCACTTAAACTGGAGTCGAGAGCTTTATCTTCAGCTTAAGAAGACATTGAAAAAAACAATGGATAATTTCTGAATGGCTGTAAAAAAAATTGCAAACAAGTGAAAAACAAATTCAAAAATTACAAAACACTGAAAACCTCAAAGTAGTCACCCAGTTTTATTTCTCCTACACAGCTGTTTCTGTTTCAGTTAATCATTGTGTTTCAACCTACACATTAAATTGATGATTGTTAGCACCTGTTTGGTATAATTGTTTGTATGCCTCAAAAATCACTTACTTTGTGCAAGTGTACCTGGAAGAAATGATACTATTTCTTTGGCATTTTGAAGGCAAATGGTGGCTGCACCAAATATTGATTTAATTTAGATTTCTCTTCTGTTCACTCACTTTGAATTGTTAAAAGATAAAAAATAAACTATTATCATGTCAATTATTTAGCTCCTGACTATGATTTTTTTTACAAGTATTTACAAAGTAGCAAACTTTCCATAATAATCCCCATAATGTTAACAACCTCTAGTAAAATATGCTCCTTCTGATAATATTGACCATAGTGTAACATAAATCTCATACCTTCAACACTACTAGTATTCATTTTTATACAAGCATCTTATGTCTTCTTACAGAAAGATGTGACCATTTTCCAAGAGGCATGTTGTCCCTTTGAGGTGCCTTATTGGATGTATTGCAACATGAGTGGGTATTTTAAATTTAAATTATTTAATTTAAAAAATCCAAAAATGTACCTTATTTGCACTTAGAGCCTTCGTTGCTCTGTGTACCCATCTGACCCAAGATGCTAATAGAGCTATACAGAGCAGAGAGGTCTCAGTACGGTACTTTATTTGTAATCTTTAATTAAAACTGTTTCTATTTAAAACTATTTACACCACTTGGTACAATCTTTCAGTTAAATAGAACAGCTGTCCTTTTAAATTTTTCTCTCTCTCAAACAGTGGAACTTTTACTGCCCAAGGGGCAGATACTGTTCAGAATGATTTACATTTACAAAATTAGGTTGATGATATTGAGTGGGCATTACCTTTTTGAATGGTTAAATCTAGAGAATTAAGAATTATAGACTTGATCTTGCATGTAGGTTTTAGGTTGAGATTATTTGTATTTAGCACTGTCCAGAAGTCAATTAAACATCTTCTTATCCATCAATCATATATCATCTTTATGCAACATAGAAACATACTAAGTGTATTTATGCAGCTCCGACTGCTTGTTTCTCCCATCATCCCATATACAAATGCACAGGTGGGTGCAAAACACGTGCTCCTACTAGTGCCTCTGTTGAAGATATATCTAGTTATAAAATAGAAAATAATTATGCATAAATACAAACAATTGCAAAACAAAATGAGTATTCAAGAAATTGTATTACTTCAATTGTGAGACACTTCATTGAAAAAAAGTATAAATGTTTATTGGTATTTTTATGTTTATATTATGTTAATAGACATGCTTTACAGAAAACTGTTCCTGGCTTTCAAACATGTGGTTCTTTACTTATGAATGCAATATCAAATTAGGTATTTCATAGTAGGTTTTTTTTCTATAGAAAAACGATAAGGCAATAATCTAGCCTGCTTCCCAGTCTAACTCTGAACCTTTGTTGTGGTGGGGGAGATATCTGCATGTGCTCCATGTTACCCATTGTTGCTGTTACATGATACATTGTTATCATTACCTGCAGGAAAAATATTATGTAATGGTTGACTGTATATCATTGGAGTTGTAGTCAACAACAAAAATGTTAGTGTGTAGTTTAGGCCACCACAACCCCAGTCTATAACTACAATTCCAATGAAATTCAGCTAACAATATGGCTGGCTGATTATTATTATAGATGCAGTCAACAGAAATTAGTGTTTGTACTGCAGACTTAGTGTAGCCCCAAGAGCCCCATCTACATTTATCTACTATTCCCATAATAATCAACTAATTCGAAGTCAACAAAAGTGAGTGTAGTGTAGCTCTGTGATGCACAACACAAATTAGGGTCGTTAGAGGGTAAAGAAGGGACATAAGGAATTGGAACCTTTGACACTCCAGATGCTGTTATTACATTTCTCATGATGTACAGCCAACCAAATAGATGGCTGAGAATCATAAGTTGTGCATTTCACAGCAGCTGCAGTATCAAATCATAATGATTGAAAAGCTAACCTTTGGCACTCCACTTGTACTAACTTTCCATTACCTGTAACGTATTAGACTTACTGGGAGTCATGAGAATTGTAGTCTCATGATCGGGAGTATTATATATCCAAAGCTGCATTACTTTGAGCTACTGTATCCAAGCCCAGGCTGGAACTCAATGCATTTGAATAGCAGCAACTAGAGAGAGAGGAAGACAGCTGTGGGGTTTATAGAATTAAAAAAAATGTAAAAGCTTTGTTTTGCTGCTCTACACTGCCTGGCAGGTGTTTTTCTGCTCTCCATATCTAGTTAACATACTGTCCCTCTCTTCCTTGCTTCTGTTCCAGTGGGCCTGTTAACATTTCCAGGGAAGGGGCAAGAGCCTCCATTGCCCAAACTTACAGATGCCCATGTTTGGATGCCATAAAACAGAAGATTTTGGAAGACCATAAGACCATGGTATCATGTATTTCCCAGTGGCTTTCTTTGTCACTTTAAGAATGGGAGAGATTTTGTTATTCAGTTGGGCAGTTTTTGCTGAATGTTCAGATTCCAATTTCTCACTGAAAGTCTGTCATTTGAAGATAAAGTTATGAGAGTTTTAAATAATTATAATTCTTTAAGATGAATATGTCACAGAAGTCTTCATGCCCTGAGTTCCTGCTCACAGACTATGGCCCTGGCCTGGAAATAATTACTGTGATGGCATTTGGACCCTGGATTAAATTAAGTGGCTTTGATGCACTCTGGTGGATGCCCTCATGTTGTCTCATGTTGTCCCCGTTGCTTTTCTTCCATTGTTTGCCCTGTACACACTTTGGGGGGACCAGCTACACTCTATTTTCAGTACAGCAAGACTTCCACCACAGGGTGCCCAGGACAGGATGTATATGCTGGATAAACCAAGGATATAACAAGGAGAGCCAAGCTATTCTAAGTTAATATTACTGTATGTTACCGTATTTGCTAGAATGTAAGATGACCCTGATTATAAGACGACCCCCCCAAACTTTGGGAAAAAAACTAAAAGCCTGAATATAAGACTACCCTATAGGAAAAAAGTTTAACTTGTATATATTCACATGTAAATTGCTTTTTAATATTTAATAAAAATTATGATATTAAACAAATGCATTTCTTGTTTGTTTCCTTTGTTTGTTTATTTCCTTTTATGTGCCAATGCTGCCTCTCTCACCCCGCGTTTGTCTCTCTCTCTCCCCCAGTGTTATCTCTCTCCCCTTCCCACGTTGTCTCTCCCTCCCCCCAAACTTTTCTCTCTCTCTCCCCCAAACTTTTCTCTCTCTACCCCCTTCCTCCCCTTGTCTCTCTCCCCTCCCTCCCCTTGTTTTTCTCTCCCCTTGTTTCTCTCCCCCTTCCTCCCTCCCCTTGTCTTTCTCTTGCTCCCTGGTGGCTAGTGGGGGCAGCTGGGGGATGTCTGCACGACACTTCCGTCAATTATGATGGACAGCCAGTTGACCAAATATCCCTGGTGCCCAGTGGAGGCAGCCGGAGGATGTCTGCCCGATACGCGCAGAAATCCTCCGCTGCTGCCTGGCACTTCCGCCGGGACTTTTATGATGAAGCCGGAAGGACCCGGCTTCATCATAGAAGTCCTGGCGGTCGTGCCAGGCGGCAGCTGAGGATGTCTGCACGTATAGCTTAGA